>OX453247.1:6542951-7223071 GCA_949709985.1 Luffia ferchaultella | reverse complement strand
GGAGCTAAATAATCTTTATTTAAGGCCAATTTCTTATATTTTTATGTACCTGATGTTCATGTAATAATTACCAATAGTTTAGTTATGTCCCAATTAAACCGGCATCGAAGTGAAAAGGATTTTTAAAAGTGTGTGAAATGAAAACGGTATAGATTGCCGTCAAAATATCAATGGTGCCTGGATGTTTTTTATATTATCGATAACATGTAGTACTTTCATGATAATGTGTCGTTGAAATTACCGCGTTGTCATAAGTCGAAATCGGCAATCCTATTTATTATTTTGAATCTGCTATACTACTAAATTTTAGTTTTGAGTTACTTTTCCTAACTTTTAGTTTTTTAAAATGACAAATCATCAACCAATCAATTCAAATGCCATTTCCTTTACACCAATAAACATTTTTTTTGTTAACAGTTGATAATGAAAAATTTGCAGAACTAAGTAAAGAAAGCGTTAACATCATTATGGAAACTATTATATTTAGTTGAATACAAGCCAAGTAATAAATAAAACAATATAAATAAACCATTTTTATTTTTAATGACAATACGTCATGTTGCAACGCTTAACAACAAACTTTTCAGCACTCTTTGTAAACAAAAATGAGAATGTACAAAACAAAAACATTTACAATAGAGAAGTTTCATTATGAATATCATATTTAACTCGATAGAATTGAAAGATAAACCAAAACTAATAAAACAGTGAAAGTTTTTTTTTAAAATTCGTCAATAAATGACTGAGAAATAAATTATAGGTATTTATGTATTTTCGTGCGGTTTGACTGGTGACTTCTTACTGCCCATGACGTCACATTGAATACTCGATTGAGTGTCGCGTCGTCACACTACACCACAAATTATGCCTTGAATGAAATTCCTATATTTCATCCAAGTCTATAATATCTTTTGTTTGTTTATTTAATAGATAGTTAAGTTTTATTTAATTATAAAGGAACAAGTTTTTGTAAAAGATAAAGTGATAATTTGCCTAAAATTGATATTTTCACTGTGATGGATTTTTTCTTCAAATCCATTTTACATTAGTGCTGAATAAAGGTTTAGGCTCTAAAGTTGAAGGTTCTGGTGATATATCCCGGTAAACGTACGCTGACACCGATCACTTGGTCTTTAGATTGACCTGTACAGAAATTACAGTTGGCATAAATGCTCTGACTTAAGTTATTAAATATATACTACAGCGTTAGTTTATTACTTAATATACTAAGTAAGCACATATGAAAAAGAAAGAAACCCCTAACGGCACAAATTCAGTAGGTATAGATCCTTTCTTCAAAAGTCGTCGGTGATTTAGTTAGACAAAACAGTTTTCCGTAAAATGTCTACTGTAAACCAAAGAATGTTTTTGAGGCGTCCCACCTGTTCTATTTAACATTCTTTTCCATTGTTCTCTGCTAACCGCGTTTAGAGGTAACCTGGATATTATGAAATAGTCATCATTATCGGGTAGCATTTTTTAACACCGCAGTTTCTTCGAAGAAAATGAGGTTAAATTATTGTATACAGTAACTTCGTCATTCAAAGTTAAATTATTTACGACGTTCTTAATCAGAGAGCAGATAGAACGTTAGACTTTAAATCATAAATAAATAACGATTAAAATTATTTGTGAATGTATGTTATATTTTCATATGAGCAATTCTTGTATTTATATATATCCTATGTGTAGTATATATGTATAGATGTCATACTTTCTCTTTAAATGTACTGCCAGGCTAAATAAACCTCACAATATGTTTAAAAACAGTTAACGACATCGTTCCAGTGGAACAGGTGCAATTAGGTAATATTAAATATACAAAATATTTATATTTGAAAATATCGACTTATCGATAGATTTTGTGCAATCACTATGCTAAATTGTTTGATTGTAATTTTACACAATATTTTTGTATCTTACACATATTTTGCTTAGCAATTTGGGATTGCTTTTTATGAAAATAAGCATTAAGATAACAGTATGTTATTGGCAGTGTACTTACATGTGAAATCTCTCTTTATTTGGATTATTATCATATGTTACAGTGCAATCTAAAACAGAACACGACACCACTGAATTTAACAAGATTTAATTTATGTAGTTCAGAACGATTAAAGCACAAAATAGAAAACAAAGCTGGACCTTATTTTGATAAGTCGCTAATGAAGACTAAATGTGTTCAAAGCGGTTTTATTACAGATTTTGTTGCGTTTCTTTCTCTCATGTAGGATTTCCGCAAAGAGCTGGATGTCATTGGCACACTGTGTTCCTCTTTTACGCTAGTATATATACCTTTATGGTCCAGAATCTTTTTCTCCGGAACGCGTAGAGGTATCAAGTTTAAATTTGTAATAAATTCAATTTATTTATTAAGATCGTAGCACGTGTCTTGCATGTATATAGCATTAATATGGACCTTAGTAAAATATGCCCCCCCCCCGACCCCCCGACCCAAACTTATTTTTTTTTTTTAATTTATTGTAAGGGCATTGGAAGCTCCATCAGCCCAAATATTACACAAAAAATAGGTGCTTATATAAATTAATTAAATTAAAATATTTTACACACACTTTACACACTTAACACACTTTAAATTTTACCAATAGTTTTACAAATGAAATCATATATCCCAAACTTAAATCCTGGATACACCACTGATTGATTGAATGGATATTACTACTATTACTAGACTGTGACTAATGGTTGTATGTATTGATGGATGAGTGCAAGACAAAATTGCAATATAAAAAAAAGACAAAAGTCAAGTCAGGTCAGTCAAGACATATTGAAGTTGTTGTTTTTTTATCAATTTTTGCGTGCTTTTTCGGTGTGCGTTCACGTTTCACAATAATATTTTGTTTGTCTGAATAAAAACAGGTGGTTGATTTTTTTAATAGTTACATACTGATAACGTTAGTGACGTGTGTTCCTGGAATGAAACGTGCTTGTGCCTCTACTACAATTTAAGTTCATACTGGGCAATTTAGGTATGTTGTAAATTTTAACAAGAATTTCAAATATCTATGTTGGCATCTTTGCATTGTTTGTAGACACTACACCACCACAAAATTGGGTTTATTAAATTACAAACTTTCAGTGTACTTTCTATTTAGAGCTTTGAAGATTTCAGTTTTAATCTTTCAGTATCAAGTTTTTTTACTTGTCTGATGCAGTTCTTGAATAATAAATTAGCAAAACTGTTCTTCTCAAATGCTATCGTAATTACCAATCTTACAATATACTGATAAATCTTCTAAGTAACATGGGTTTTTAAATTCCTACAATATTCTGATTAACTTTTATTCACTAAAAATTTGTGAGAATGTTACAATTATAATTTCATTACCAGTGCTTTTAATTACAACTTTTTTATTGTTGAACAAGCTTCTATTAATTAATTTAAAAAATGTGAGTCTTCTACATATGTTAAGTAAATTGTAATTTATTTATGGGGTCCAAGCTTCAAAAGTAAAAGTATAACGATTAACTAATTAGGCCGAGACCAACCATTGTTACAAATGTAACTACATCTGAGCCTAAAATATTGGATATTGAGGGGGATTGATTTATTTGTTAGAGGTTTTTTTCACATAAAATTATCTTAGTAATATTGTTATTAGGGATAGTATCTGAAAAAAAAAATTAAATAATATTTAATCAATGTTATAGGAGAGGAAGAAGTGTAATAAGCTCACAAAGTAAATATTTTTTAAACAAATGTGAAATAAATATAGGGCTGTTTTATGGCCAGTTGCTCTGTTCCACTTCCATATTCGCATTATCACAGACGCTTATTGTTATGAACACGAATTGCATCAGGCAGGATTAGAAAGCCAACCCTTATTACATACCTATTTTAAATTATGTTTTGGTTAACTCGTCACATTGCTCAATTCCTTGGTTTCCCGTAACCTGACCTAACTCAACCCTTAAAATATAGATATGGGTTAGCCATTATTCTATTTGGACAGCATTTTTCATTCAACCAATCCTGATTGGTGTATAATTAGTGCCTAAAATTTTCGAATAGGTATTCTTTTTGATAATCTATTTTTTACCAATTATAAACATTTCCTGTAGTTAGGTTGATATATTAACTAGATGTTCGTTCATATTAATAATAATAATAATAATAATACATGGGACTTCCCACACAGCGTCATCTAGTCCCAAAGTAAGCAAATATTATGCTTGTTTTATGGGTTACTAGACAACTGATATACATAAATATTCCTTATAGTATATACATACATAAATATTTTTACAAAGACATCACACACATATAACAACCAAAACCCAGTACCAGTATCAATATTCATCATATTAATACTGACTCGACTGGGATTCGAACCCGGGACCTCCAGCTTTGTAAGCAGGGCCGCTACCCACTAGGCTAAGCGGTCATCAAATATATTAACTTTGATATAGAACAAAAAGGTGTACATAATATAGGTACAGTTACAGTCAAACTTAATGGTGGATCCAAAATTAGGCACAAGTCGCGTTGCAGTAACCAGTTTTAGGTGTAGCGGGACGCAGTAGAGCGAGGGGGACATGACTGTACCTGCGCAAGCACACTTATTGCATTGTATTCAGATTCGCCATACCTACCCATTTTTGTATGAAGTTTGTTTCTATAGTAGTGGCCATTGACCGAATATACTTTAATAAATACATTTTTTATAGTAAACATTTTTACCATGGATGAAAACAAATTAATCCATGGGGTAAGGAGTAACATTAACTTTTAAATTGTTACACCAGATTACATTATACAATACAATTATTACTTATTACGCATATTTTTATTAATTTTTTATATAGTTTCAAAGTGGATTTACTAAATCAGATTTTGGTAGATTTCAGGTAATATAAAAAATTTATTAACATTAATGATAAATATGATTAAAAACAAATAATTCAACTTTAAAAACTCTTTCAAAAACCTCTAATCAAGGTACCTACATATTAAATATGATAGTTATGTATTGTCATAACATATACAAGTACGTATGTAGGTTAATAAGTAGACATTTTATGTGTCTATAATAAAAAAGTCTGTACAGTAAGTGGTACTTCAGGATGAAAAAGTCTTATGGTAAACAATATTCATATTTAGATATTTTAACTAAAAAATAAATACCTAATAATACTCTAAGACAAAACAATCAGTAAGTAGTATGGGCAAAATTGCTGTGTGAGATATTTTTAATATGCTCAATATATTCAATTATGGTAGGTAGGTACTTTATTACAGGAATTGTATTGCACATTCGACCTGACAATTCATTTACATTGTACTGGAGTCTGACTCACATTTTGTGACTCATTGGACTTCAACTACATAGGGTAATGCTGTGTTAGGAGATTGACTGTCATGTTCTTTTTTATTGCTACTCATTATCAACAATAACATGACGATAAAAAGATCTACACTAGTACTTTTCTTATAATATTAGAAGTATTCTAGAAATGTTCATTCAGACCTACTTTAGTTAAAATATGTTACCTCTTTATTCTTTATAGTGAGACTTAGGATTGAAAAAGCAGTCAAAATATATTTTAACTAAACTAGACTGTACGCAAATGTTTTTGAATCAGACAGTTAGACGTTTGTTGGAGGGCCAAGAGAAATAAATATGTATAGTAATTTTTGACTCATTGAAAGTTGTATAAACTCTTTTGGACAAATGTAAACAACTATTACGAAACCAAAATATATTTTTCTGTTGCTACAAATTAACAATGTCTTGTGGGATAGTGTTATCATTGTAAGATGTTACCGATAAGATTGTGCCCAAAAACACTTAAACTTAAGAGTTACAGTATGTTGTGTTGACAGTAAATATTTAATATTTTTTCGTGATGTAACTTATTAGGAATCCAAAATAGTTAAAACTGCCCTAAATATTAATGTGAATGGACTTTAATATTATGTAACAATAATTAACTCATTTATCAACATTAAGTGACAAGTAGGTAACAAGTAAACATACAACAATAAAATGAATAAAATTTTCCATAAATATATTACTACAGAAATTGATATATAAACAACTCGTATCGTACATACTTCTTCCATTACATAGTCACTTGCTGCCTTAGTAAAATATGCACCTCGTCACAATACTCATCTAAGAGACACACACCATATGTGGCCATAGAACCAAATTATCATAAAATTTTAGTAGTAAAGAAATTTTATACTTAATTTCTCAATATGAGACTGACTTCCCATATGTCACCACCATTTTACTCATACATAACTAGTGCTATTAAGCTGGAATTTGGCATGGTTTGCTCATATATATGTGAAGTAAAAGTAATAAAAAATATTTTTACAATACATTTGCTATTAATACGGTCTTTATGACATTGAAACTGGAACCATAATGTTGTATTTTACAGTACTAGGCGTTTTTATTTTACACCAATCACAAACGAGCATTCTGTTTTTAAGGCATGCGTAAACCGCGAAAAGCAGCCTGCTCCCGCCCTTAGCTCCCGCCATTATTACATTTAAAGTGTCTACCTAATCTTAATCGCAAATGTATTGAAAAACGTCGTATGATACGATGCTCATACTCAGTAAGCTGGCTATTATGGTTATCGGTTTATTATAAGCACTTGATTTCGCCTCGTGCCTATAAACACCTCAACTATAATTATGCAGCTTACTGTACTTGCATCATAATGTACTATTATTTACTCCCTTGAGTAGGATATTGTAAAATAATGTTATTATAAGGTGCTTTGTTAGTGTTTCAAAATTAGATCCCATATATAAAATAACCGGCTATAAATAAAGTATTTTTTAATGAGTTGCATGCCATGCTCTAAATCTTGAACCACTGTTGATAAAAGTCTAAAAAATCTACTTATAATAATAGTATATAGTACGAATTTACTAGGAAAATGATCAGTTATTACTTTCCAACCATCGAAACCCAACAATAACACACAACAAAACAGGAACGAATAGTGTTGTTCTAAACTCAGTTATTGAAATATTTTTAGAGAGCCCTGTATTAAAAAACTAGTCAAGTATGTGACAGCCTGGCGTGGATAAGGTTCCATACTATTAATCAGCGCTATGCTTATAGTAACTATTAGACAAATTGAATTTACAAGGGCAGAGTGAGAAATCTAGTAAAATTCTAATTCTGAATGCTGGATTTTCTTATAGTTAGTATATAGATAGTATAAAAATATAGTTATAATTTCTAATAATGAACTCTTTCATTTGGTGCGTCATATGATGCACTTAACAAAAGGTTTTCTAATTTGTCCCGTAATCTTGAATGTACGAACCCTAACAACCGGTCAAGTGCGAAACGGATTCGCGTAGACAGGGTCCTGTTTATGTCATTGCATTTTCTTTTAGGTTTTTTTTTATATAGAAAATTTTTTAAAAAATATTCCGAAAAGTTTACTTGTCTTAAGTTGATATAAAAGTTGCAAAACCAAGTAGAAAAATATTTCGTCCAGTATTTATTTAATGGTGAGTTTTTTTGGAATTTCTTAAAAAAGTTTTAATATTTTTATGTTAAATTTGGTCTCTGAAATCTAATACCATCAAATTTCAAGCAAAACGAGTGTTGCACTAATAAAATTGGCTCTCAGAGACGAAAGTACGCCCAATTTATTGCAGACTAACGGCCGCCCCCCGCGGCTTCACCAGCGTAAATTACATGTTCCTGTCAAAAGTACTACTAACATTTAAGTTTATTTCTGGGTAGGCAGGCGCTTATTGCTCACCTTTGGTATTTTTCCGTGGGAATAAAACATTTACCCTCAGTAAAAAGTATTCTACATGTTGACCCACGTACTAAATTATCTTCATTTCCTCAAAATCCGTATAGTGTTGCGTGCACAGACGGACGGACGGATGGACAGACTGGTACTCGATAAAATTTTTATATATTGCTGTTATCGCCCCTATATCGTTAGTTATACGAATAGACGTATTTGTAACCATAGACAATTTCGTTCTACATCCTTAAAACTCGGCAATCACCTATAATGTATTTAAACTTCTGGAAACGAAAATACAAAGGAGAAACTACCACTGACGCATCAGCTTTTACTTATATCTAACCACAGCCATAACCAGATAGATGTCTGTTCGCAACTGTTTTTATTACTTGACATATAAATTCTATGTTCTGAAAATAGATAGAACATAATAGAAAATGTTGTCACACGACAGCGACAGCATGTGCACAGTTTAAGTGAATTTTCAAGTAAGCTTTACCACACTTGATTAAGTTTAACCATCGATAAATAATAGCTTTCACTAAGTAGGAGGTTCCTATTTAGTTTTGCTTGATATTAGACTGCTTTAGAAACAACCTGTTTTAATGTGTTTCAAGTGTTATACAAGGAACTTTACAAGTCCTTATTCCAGCAGAAATCAATTTCTTATCAGCTATTTGTCTAATGGTTAGAAATGTTTCTCATTTATTTTTATTATTTATCATTATCGTGTTGTATGCCATAACCTCTTGTATTAAGTATAAAAAAAATTCCTTCATACCCTGTACATAGAATCTAATATTTAGAGAGAGAAAAAAATCTTTTATTATAAAGGTAATAACAGCCGGTGTTTGTAAGGGCAAAGGAGAGTATGTTGTAATTTGTCGTGCGCATTAAGAGACTTCAGCGCACTCGTTACGGACGCGCTAAACAACGTAATGTCTCAATTGCGAGTCTCATAGCGTTAAACGACACTCTAAACCATTTTATACAGCGGACGAAGTTTTGTAACGATATTCACCAACCTTTCGGCTCATGGAATATTCTGCGGATACACATAGTACATAGTTATAGACATACACGAATGATATTTAAAACTCTAATTATATAGGTAATAAAAATATAATTTATGTACATAAAAACTTAAATGCTTTCTCTAGGGTGGGTAATAGCCACAACTTAAATACAAGACATAAGCATATGTTATCGATTCCCAGGTTCAGACTCTCAAAGGTTAATAATTCTTTCATGGGAAATTGTATTCGTTTTTATAATGAAATTCCTAAAGAAATGTTGAACTTAAATTCAAATCAATTTACAAAACAAGTTAAAGTCCAATTCGTGAAAAAAGCTTACTATTGTATTAGCGAGTATTTAAATGATAAGTACGCATGGACATCATTGTAATAGTTGTAAGCATATTTAAAAAAAAACAACTAAGAAAAACATATCTATACTAATATTATAAACCTGAAAAGTTTGTTTGTTTGTTTGAACGCGCAAATCTCAGGAACTACTGGTTCGAATTGAAAAATTCTTTTTATGTTGCATAGTCTATTTATTGAGGAAGGCTATATGTATAAAATAATACTATCTGTCTGTCTGTCTATTTGAGCAAATCTCCAAAACGGCTAAACTGATTTTGATGAAACTTCACAGATGTGGAAAGAAAGTGGTCAAAAATGACATACACAACTTTTTGTATGTCTGTATGAACGTCCATCTGTCTATTCGAGCCAATCTCTAAAACGACTAAACCGATTTTAATGAAATTTCACTGGTATGAAAAGGAGGCAGTCAAAAGTGACATACGCTACTTTTTGTCCGTCTGTCTGTCTGTACGTCTATGTGTCTATTCGAGCTAATCTCCAAAACCGATTTTAATGAAACCTTGCAGACGTGACATCAGTTACTTTTTGTGGCTGTCTGTCGTTTGTCCTCACTGATCTATCAGCGTAGATAAAGCCGAAACTACTAAGTCTAGGAAGCCGAAATTTGGAACAGTGGTTTATTTTATACCGTGAGTATTAATTTTTTAAGAAAGGAATATTTGGAAATTTCAAATTTAAGGAGGGAGGGATAGAGGAGCTTTGAATGAGAGTCTTTGTTCTTTAAAGTTAGAAAGATAAAAATTTTAACATAAATAAATAATGACGTGGTTCAGGATTTTTGGATTTCCACATATTAAGGGTGGGAGACGGAAGGTGAAAAGTATGGGAATACGGTTTTTTTGAAGGAGTGAGAAGAATGAAGGTTCAAAGTTTGAATGGATGTACCCAATATTAGTTTCAGCAAAAAGTATCTACGTATAAACCATTTCGAATGTTAATACTACTTAAAACAGGAACGTGTAGTCTACGCAAGCGAAGCTGCGGGCGGTCGCTAGTATTTAAATAAAATAAACAGGGAGGAGTTTCTTGCCGGTTCTTCTCCTTCTAGTTATGGAACCGGTACCTAATCACCTAATCAATTAATTTTGACTTTCAATAACTGTGTGTAAGCGTCTTATAATGAATAAAAACTTTTAGATTTTTTGATTTTGATCTCTGGAGGAAAGCTAGTGCTCCTAACAATAAATCGTTATTTTGTTAAATATTTTGATACATCATAAAAAAAAACTTAAATGCACGGGTTTATTTAACGATTTTTCTTTCTAGAACATATTGTGAAAATGCAATTAGTTTCATGTTAAATATGTTGTGAAAAATGAATCTATTTCCAAAAAAAACCAACGCATTCAAGTTTTTTTTAAATTTTCTTATGATGTATCAAAATATAAATTAAAATGTATAAACCTAGTTTATGGACATTGACCAGTGTACACTTCTCTTAACGCTCCTGATAAGTAAGTCAACAGCGGTTCTGAATCAGCCCGCTGTGGTTTAAATACGTCAAACAGCGATATGCAAACAGCAAAGGGTTAGTGTCAAGAAGTAAAGAAAAAAAATAAAAAATAAAAATATAATTAAAAAATCAAACCTATAGTTACATGTTTCAAACGTAACCCGTCTACGTTAACGGATAATATTTTATTTGAGAGCATTGTACTTAGTTGTAGGTCAATTTTCGGTATAGTACCTACCCGATCGGTAACTCAAGCTTAGTTAGGGTTAGGTAGGGTGAGGGTTAGTTAGCTCATGCCGTCGGATTCTGGAAAAAACTCAAATATTACGTTACTTACTCTGTTTTACTATCCGATTAAATTGCTAAAAGGATAGAATTTCGAAAATTCACAGATTCCAAAGAATCGTCAATTTCATTAGGCGCCAAAGATATTTAATATCAAAGAGATTAAAAACCGATATTTAGAGTGGTTATGTTTAGAACGCTTGCATGTTTGCAGTTTTGAGACCGCCATCTAGTGTTACGTACTCAAAACCCTTAGCCAAAACCGTAAATTGTCAAAAATCAGAACGATTTTGGACTCAATCACAGGATGGCGTAGTTCGGATTGTACCATTAATTTTAGATAGAAAATGCAATGATTATATTGTTAGGTTAATACTAGACCTGGCTTTATTAATAGTATACAAGGTGAGATTTCAGTAACCGGCCAAAACTTTTCTAGATGTTATGTATCACCAATGGACCTCATTGCGTTAATAAAAAATATGGGTTACATTTTCATGATAAATTATGTTATCTACAGTGTTATAACGTTTGTTTGCCTTCTTCGTATAGTAAACGTACGCGCCCGAGGCCTTGAAACGGAATGGGGCGGTGGGCATGAATGGTGACTAAAGTTATTGGTTTTTTCGGGAAAGGTTTGTGTAGTCATATCTCAATATTTTTCTATAGAACGATACTAAAAGGAAACAAGACGGCTATCGGTTTTCTACCAAAGATCATTATATTAAAATTTGGGTGCTCATTAAAACCTCAACTTGTATATGGTATTGGTATCATGGACGCGTGTATGGTCCATAGATTTATTTCATAACAAGGAGAACCTCGATTTTTAGATGAAACTATACGTAAGTCATAGTCTACTATATACTACATATAGATCGTCTGGCTTGACTAAAGTTTATTCTCAAAATTCATTCACGGAGTTCTAGAACCCCTAGTTACCATAAAGTAGGAGTTACTGCAAGTACGTAATTAAATTCGGACAGCTTGTAAAATTTGTTATCAAGACCATAAACAGAACAAAACTTATAAAGTCTATGTATATTTATGATTACAGGCAAGACTACTTTACCTAAAATCTTTAAAAATCTAAACTGAGAATTCGCATAACGAATCTAATACAATAAACCAGAGCCGTAACGAGGGTAGAAATACTCGTACCTCTTTGGCTTTGATCTCGACTCCGGGCGTTATCGCCAGGGCTGCGTTCAGGTGTGGAGTGGCCTCTCATGTTTTGCCCCTGAAGTGGGAATCTTAAGTGTATTGTTGCGTTGATTAGATCGGACATTGTCGCTTTGTTCCGCGAAGGACCCGCATTATCTCGCTCCGCTCTTGTCCCTCACACGCGACCTGCCCGTGACGTCGCCTCTTTATCTTATCTGTTATGTTCTTTAAATTGAATTTTACACGATACAAATATAGCAGACACTGGTGTAGTAAATGCTTCTGTGGCGTGGCGTGCGAATTATTTGTCGGTCGCTTACCACACGGGCAATTTGGATTCAGACACTTACCTCTTGACGTATCTACCTACTTACATGAAATTTTTTCAGGTTTTACATTCTTTATGTAGGTCATTATCTGATTTTAATGGTACATATCTAGTTTAATGTCACTGTAACATGTTTGTTCGTGTGTATCATAAGCGATCACTAATATAATAATACTAGCGACCGCTCGCGGCTTCACACGCATGGATTACTCAGGTGAATTCTTAAGCATTAATTATGGGTTATTTAACAATTTTACATAACACTGAAACATATTAATTCCCAACCAAAAGGTTGAATACAATTTTCAACTATTTTAGCCGTAAAAGTTAAATTTGTATAAAGCCTGTAATACGTATGTTTGTATATATGACGAATTGAATTTCATGATTTTATGTTTAAAAATAACAGAATTGCCGTATAAATTTGCAAAAATCTTAAACCGTAACATGTTTAGTTTCCGATCCAAAAGCCAAATTTCAATTTTCATACATTTAACTTCAAAATGGACTGAAGTCTTAAACAAACGTTCATCCCTTATTGTGCTCTCAAATTTCCGAAATTTTTTGAAATACGACATATTTAGTTTTTACCCCAAAGTCTAAATACCAATTTTCATGTATTTAACTTCAAAAATGAAGTATTTTCATTAACCTAATACCCAAATTACGTGTGATTCACTTCAGCGGTTTCGACTCATCCTTTTATCATTATTTATGCCGTCGGTTCAAAGTTTTTTTTTTTTCGTCAAACCTTTTGACCTTAAACTAGTAATAGAAAAATCTCGATGACGAAAAATACATGTCATTTATATTTATATGCACATATCTAAAAATAAGTGATATATATTTTTCTTGCCATCGATTTTTAACCTAATAACATTCGTGGAATACCCCCCGAAAAACAATGTAATGAAGAAAGAAGAAGGAAAGAAAGAAATTTAATCAAAACCATGGATACATAATACACAATACAAAAAATTAGACACAAAAAAGAGTCTCCGCAGCCATGACAGGAGCTGACTCAGCATCCGCTGCAGGTGTGTGTGACCACGCCCACAGCACTGATTTTCAGTCAGCCCCTACGCATACACCAAAGCACAAAAAAAGCAATTCTAAAAAAAAACATAATAATACATACAATGAATACTTGTCAAAAAAATTGAATAAACTACAGCAGTGTATTCTTACAAAAAACACAAAAAATACATGAATAATATACGGAATAAAGAAAGATAGAAATAAAGAGACATTGCATATAATACATATATAATGACATTTTACTGATAGTATTCAATTACACATAAATGCTTGTGCTCGTAAATATGTGCTCACATTTATGTAGTCACAATACGATATCTTTATGTACATCAATTCATACATCATTATTATTACAATACATGAATGATTATTAAAGCATTTAACAGTTAAACATTTTAGTTCACATAGTACATAATTTCTCCTTTTAGCATGTCATCCATGCGCACCGTTACGAGTATCATGATGACGAAGTATCGGAAGGTATTGTCGCGATTTGATTAGATCGGGCGGTCGCTGCTTTGTTCCGGTAAAGTAGCTCACCTCGTTCAACTGTCGGATGCACGCGAACTGTCCGTGACGCTTCATTCTAGTTATCCTTTGATTTCTATTTTTTTAATCATAAACTTTCAAAGTGTAACGGTATTAACTACTCAACGGTAGATATTACAAAAAAAATCTATAGAGTTCGAATAGATTTCTTAGTACAATCTTACTTGAAAAAAACCATTGAATGAATATTAAAAAGGTGTTTCTCCGAATAGAGTCAGTCAAATAATAATTATCATCTAAGTGTACAATCTTAAAATAATAGAATTTAAGATTATGATTAACAAGCGTTCGTAACTATAAGGATAGTTAAAGCTATGAAGCCTATAAGGTCACACTGCAGCGCCTGTTTGTGGCTTATAACCATAAAACATGTTTAAGAACATGCTCTGAGGTAATACTCATATAATTCGAAAAACAACATCGAGTTTGGCCCAACCGTCTTAGGTAATCACAATATTGCAGCGTCCTCTAGTGGCGCATTAACGTAAAACATATCTAAGAACCTGCTCTGAAATGATATCTATGTAGTGCAATAAACCGTATCGAGATCAGCCCAGCCGTTTAATGGCAACACATTTACTGCGTCCCCTGGTGGCGACAACGATAAAACATTCTAAAAACCTGCTCTGAGTGATACGTATGTAAAGCAAAGAACCTCATCGAAATAGTAACAGACATAAACACAAACAGAACACGACGTGAGACATCCCACGCAACGCCATCTACTCCCATACTAAGCAAAGCTTGTATTATGAGTACCAGACGACTGATATACATACTTAAATATTCTTTATAATATATACAGATGTTTTACACCCAGGCACGTAACAAATAGACATATTCGTGCACACAAATATTTGTCTTGAGCGGAAATAGAACTCGCGACTTTTGGCTCCGCAATTAGGGTCTGTAACCACTCGGTCAATTGGTCAGTCGTAATATTTATATTACGACTCTCTTTAGATAGGTACATATTAAATGGTCGTGATAGCCCAGAGCGCAACGAGCCTGTCTCAAGTTTATAAGGCCCCATGGGGCCATGGTTCGAATCCGGGCGTGTACCAATGAGTTTTTCTGACTTAAGTGCACAATATCACTGACACGGTGCTTCGGAGGGCACGTTAAGCAGTCGGTCCCGGACGCTGTCAATAGATGGCGGTCGTTACAGTTCCCAACCCGCAGTGGAGCAGCGTGGTGGACTTAAGCTCCAAGCCCCCCCTCCTAACCCTGGGGGAGGCCTAAGCCCCTGCAGTGGGGTAAAAATGGGCTTATGATAATGATAATAAATCGGCTCCAAAGCAGAGTAATTTGCAGTGTATATGCCAAGGAACTAAAAGGCTCTGACAGACGGATGGGCATCGGAGAGAGACCTATTCGGACCCGTTGTGTATACTAAACCCTAAAAAAAATATACAATACATATTTGAAAAGTTCAAAATAGTCGTAGTTCGATACGAAATGGAAAAGTCGCCCTGTCCACGGTGAGTTGATTCGTGAGACGGTTAATCACTGAACTGTACCTCCACAATCCGTACTAAGCCGTTCGCACTCGGCATAAATAAGAGGCGCAAATCCCTCACTTAACATCCCCACGTTAGCTATTGGAACAATACTCCCTTCGCCTGCGCCGACTTAGGCTCTCGCCGTTATTTGAAATGTAAATTCCACGTCTGCTTCTATTCTGGTGCTTTTCTACGTTAAGTGCACCCAATTAGGGAAATGCTTTCCGATGGAAAGCTTTCAAAATAAACGAATGATACACAGATAGCTTCATTATATCCTCTAGTGAGAGTCGGCCGTAGAGCGAGACGTTAATCGAGACCGATTACGAAGATGGATATTGGCTGGTCCACTTTCATTACGATTTTTCTTCACTGTCCCTCGTTCTTATGAACGATTCCGGAATGGACAATGTAATATGTCCTGAAGCTGAAGTACGTCCAGTAGGTGAAAAATTCGTTTAATGTAAAATAAATATATTTACTTAAGACACAAAATAAAGAAATCGTTTGTACCTTTCTTTGATCGTGTTGCCTATCAAGAAGCTCCGTTACATCGCGCATCGGTCAGTTTTTAAAAGAAACAAATTTATGTCTTAATAATTCTGTAATCGAATAATATAGGACTTACGCCATTATTTTCATTTTTATGTTGCACTGCATTACCATTCCGCAAAATTGCCCGATCATTGCACTAACGACAATATGACATACTAGCTATCTATCCGCGGCTCCGTTCGCGTGGACTACCAGTTATACCGGGACCGTTTTAACCGGGATAAAAAGTAACCTATGTCACTCTTCAGCTTATAAACTATATATGTATATGATAAATATTTTAGCGGTTTCGGTATAGCAGTGTAATCTACGCGAATGGAGCCGCGGGCGGAAAGCTAGTTTGAAAATAAAATTTAGCCCACGCTACTCGCTGATAATGTAGCTTCCTGTAGGTGAAAGAATTTTTTAAATCAGTTAAATTTTTCTTGAGTTTATCCGTAACAAACAAAAATTCAAATCCCTCTTTATAATATTAGTATAAATATATACAAGTATATAATAATATTTCTGATTTTTCCGCATATTTATAGGCACATTGTTAATTAAATATAAATAAATTGTAGTTTTAATTTTGTATAGACTTTACATTACTTTGATTAGTAGATACGTCTAAGTACCGACTCTGTACTGACAGAATGTTTGAAATGCAAATGCCGTAAGGAATTCAATGAGAAGACTTAAATGAAATCCATTTAAGCGTATTCTCTGAATCTTAAGTGGCATTTTTCAAAGGCCTTAGATCAAAGTTATTGAAGCGAATAAAAAAAAAAGATACTGCCCCGGCTCTTGTGAACGAGGTAATTTCAATTTGGCTTCCTCATTTTAATTTTGTAGAACCAAAAACGGGCTATTCGTGCAATCGAAGTATATAGTATTGTAATATTGCGTAGTTTTTTTAATTTAAAAATTATTCTGATATGTTTCATGGCGAGACAACACGCTATTAACGGATAGGAATTTGGTGTGAAGCGAGTTCAGTAGAGTGTTTGCGAGTTCGCGCAATCCATCACGTGCCGTGCGAGTGCAAACAGCTCACCTACGCGTACATACAGTTCGGGAGCCTTTGATTAAGTCGTCACTGCTAAATTATCCGCATAACGCCTCTCGTTTCCGTAATGCGAGCCACTTGTGTAGAATTTCCGCACTCGCGTTTCTAGGGTTTAAGTGCTACAATTTGCGTTCTTGACGTTTGTCTGTTTCTCTGATTGATTAAACCTTTTGCCCTGTGTTGGTTTAACTTTATCACGTTTCAATCGTTTGATGAAAAAATCGTCGAACGATTCTTTTTATTATATAATAAATTTTTGGCTGCTATACATACATAACGTCTCTAAACTATACTTCTTCTGACCAACTATTTTTCCGTCTAACAATTTGAGGCTTTACTTGTCATTTACTTCGGATCTTGTTTCGTTTTGTCCTTAGCCTATAGAAACCTCCGAATTGGATTTTCCATACCGCTCGATGACCACTTAGCCTAGTGGCTAGCGACCCTGCCTACGTAGCTGGAGGTCCCGTGTTCGACTCCCAGGTCGGGTCAGTATTTATATGATGAATATTGATACTGGTACCGGGTCTTAGTTGTTATATGTATGTGATGTCTTTGCTTGGTACTCAAAACACAAGCTAATGCATAGTTTGGGGTCTAGACGTTGTTGTTGTGATGTATACGTTATTATTATTATTATATGTCTATAATCCTTCGGTTACAAGTATTTTTATTCGAAAATCACATCTTTACTTAACTGTTATGAAGGTGTCGAGAAAGGACAAAGAAACAAACACATTTTACCGTAAAAATGAGTACTGCTTGAATGAATATTGCTCAAAAAAAAAATCTATAGTTCCTCGACATTTGAGAAGCTTTCTGTTCTTAGTTCCTTTACTGGTATAATATTTTTACGCCTAACAATACAGAATAAGGTCAACAATTCGCGTCAAAAGTCAATAGGCCTCTATATAATCGACTTGAAAGCGCACTTCAATAGGGTACACAATGAGCTGATAAAGTGTAAAGGATGAATGGCGTTAGCAGGGCGCTAATGGTTTATGTTTGCGTAGGCTGTCCCTTGTAGCTCAAGGTGATGGCATCTATTATCGGTACCCGTCTATGAAACGTTGAATTGATAAAACGTCTTGCGCCTTTAAAAAAAAAAAAACTTGTTCAGAAAATTTATCGTTTCCGCTCGAATAATTCGTATCCGCGTCTGCTCTTCAGTTTTCTTTATTTATACTCTTAGAAACTTTTACCCTAACGCTTTACCTTCACGCTTCAAATCCGAAGTGAGTTCTAGCGATGTGATAAACGTTAAAATTGAGTGATTCGATGTAGAGTTCCTCTTGTTCAACTCAGTAGGGCTGTCATAAAGTTCGTTATTAACTGGTTTATTAATTTCACCAGTACACTAATTTGAATAAAATTGATTTATATTCTGCTTAAGATTTTTTATAACGAAGCAAAAACAAGAAAGTGAGAGAATCTTGTTCGAAATTTTCTTCGAGTCTTGTTTAATTAAATATAGGTTTCGCGGATAGAAAGTTTCATGCGATTACGTAGAAATTTCTATATTAATCGAGTTTCGGAAAGAATTAGTTTCTTTGTGTTCAAACGCTCCGGTTTTAATATTAATTATCAACAAAGCATGAAGGATAATTTATCGGGCCTTAAACGATACTTAGTCAATTTGACGGTAAGTGCTCTACAGTATAAAATATAATTAAACTAGTCCACTCCAACTAGTTATAAACTAAAAAAAAAACAAGTTGTTTTATAAGGCCACTATCACATATTTTGAATAATTTATTTCACTATAGGAGTAGGACGATACCACAATATTAGAACAGGTTAGGTAAGAAAGTACATTATTGTTAAATAAATCTTAAAACAATAATTATTTCATTTCCTCTTTATAGAAATAAATATTATCGTTTATACCACGATTTGACTATAAGTATTTACAGGAAGTAATGAAGATCTCCTTTCACAATAGATATACACAGAAGACTGTGGAGTTATATGACGATTCCTCACAAACTTTTGAGGTCCGTGTGCAACCATCATGATGCTGCATCCATGTAATAATATATCAGAGCGTTTCAATCATGAAACAAAAAATTAAAAGAGTGAATTACTGGTTTTAGAAGTGCAACAGTTAAGGATCAGTAGATTCGATTGTGAAGTATTTAAAAGTCATTGTGAAAGAACTGTAACTGAATAACTGAATAATTTGAAGTAGGGGTACTACGTAGCTCAGCTACGTTTAAATAAGCTTAAATTGATGGCTCATTTCAAAATACCTACTTACTTCACATTTACGATAATTTATTAAAGTAGGCATGCTTTTTAAATGTTTTACACTACGTGTGAACACATTCAAAACTTACTCGTGTAGTATCAGCGTCTAATACTTCGAATTGATCGAAAACCCGAGCAATGTTACAAATGCAGTTCGTTTTAAATATTTTGTCTAATGACATATATGTAAGTTCAGATTTTTTATTTATTTCAGTAAGATTTTACACGTGCGTCGCACAAAATTCTACTTCACAGTGCTACTACGTCAAGGCATCAAGTGCCGTATATTTACCGTACCATTATATACTGTGGCGTATATTATTAACTCATTTTTTGTGGTAGTATGTCCATGTACATTCACGAGTGTAATCTACCTGACTGAGTCTTTAAATTTCTGGAACCGAACCTGTTCGTTTTGATATAAATCAATTACAGCGACTGTCAAATAGCATAGCGCGACTGCATGACGGTGATCACATCGTAAATAGCGCATCTATTGCATTTGGTGTTAGTTACGCGTTCACAGACCAGTCAACCTATAGACCACGCTTTAATAAACGTCAGTATGAAAACGAAATCGCCAAAAAGTGGCGGGGTGCGGAGAGAAGTCGGCTAGTTTTCATTGGCTCGTTCAAAATTGACAATTTAATGGCTTCCGACGTGCTTCCAACTGACCGCTCAGAAGAGACGTAGTTATGTAGTGTAACTACTTAGCCTTGGCGAATGCTACTCCCTGTCAAAGCGTGGTCTATAAGGTTGACTTGTCTGTGTACTGACCACAAAATTTCGATGCGCTGTTCGATAGTAAAAATACTAGATATATACAAACGATCTCTTTGTATTTATCCAAAAAAAATTGTTACAGAACTACCTACGTCTTTCTTACGCTTGCCCTGTAAAACACTATTCATAGTATTCATGGGCAAGTATACATAATAACAATCATCGTGTAAATACGTTTAGCATCGATCGGTATTTTTTTTTTGTCTGTGAACGTCGAACATAAAAATTACACGCCATAGATAAAGTTGTGAAAGCATAACTCGGCACGTTTTAGAAATTATGTGATGGGCCGCATACGATAGCGCGGGGCGTCGTCGATGCGTGCGTGTAAAGCGCTATGTGGGTAAGCGCGTCAGGGGGTGTGTCGATCAATCACCCGCGCGAACGGACGCGGCGGTCGGCGACAGGCCATTAGGCGCACGAGGAAGCGATGCCGGCGCCGACAACCGCGGGTCTCGGGACTCAGGTGACGATGGACGTACGTTACCGAATCGCCACGCTCGAGCGCTGAACGTATAGTTTAATACGTTATGAATTCGTTACTCCTAACGATCAATAATATTATATTTGTACGTCCATGCAGTAATATAATTGAAATACACGTGTTGACCTCGAACGATTTAGCTCAGCAAAACCACAACTGTCCGTTTAAGGGAGGTTTATTGATCTGTCCGCAAAAAGCGTGCGGCAAGGTGTTAGTACGCTCTAGGGTGAGGATTCTTTGCAGTTTGTGGGGTTTATTCGTGGCACGACTATCACAAATATTATATCAATATGTCGATGCATTTATGTAACTTTGATAAAGCTCCACTTTAGGTAACATAATTTTTTTAAAAGTTGATTACAAATTATTCCCATTCGATTCCATCAGCCCGATTATACCCATTACTACCCACAGGCTTAGACCACCCCCAGGGTGAGAAGGGTCTGGAGTTCCAATCCATCACTTTGCTCCAGCGCGGGTTGGTGAGTGGTAACGACTGCAATCTATTGACAGCAACCGGGACCGACGACTTAAAGTGCACGAGGCGCGGAGTCAGTGATAGTTATGTATTTAAGTCAGAAAAAACTCATTGGTACACGCCCGGGTTCAAACCACGGCCGCACGGCCTTTTAAATTTGAAACAGGTTCGCTGCGCTCGGACTATCACGACACATAAATTGTTTACTTTTTTTTATTGTGATATAGGTATACTTGCTAAATGGTAATGATAAATTGCATATTATTATAATCAATAATTTCAAAAAATATTTGATATAAATAAACCTCGTTTTCATACATAATATTTTAATAGCTTGATGGCAAGAGTAAATTAAACCAAAGGGGATTCCGCAAGACGGACTTAGTTCATTAATTAAAGGAACATGTTTCATCGTAATGGACATCGGCGACACGAGTCGTGTAACGGCACCGAACTCCGAAATAACGTGATGGCTGTGTATTTTTTTTGCAACATTCACATTTTATTTATAGAACAACACTATAAACTTCATGTTTTAATGATATTTTAGGTATTTCATATTAGGCTATTACGGTATAACATCACAATAAAACGCCATCCGTCCTGGTTTGCGAGAGGTTTATACGTCGCTTTCCTCGATGGAATGGAGCTATTCACCTTTCGCATGTAGGCCATTAGTACAGAGATAGGCTCGATATTATACCACGTGCCTCGCTCCCGCCGCGGTTGAGATAAGCCCCGGGCGTTATGTGCCTCTCGTGGCTTGCGGCCTCACGATACCGTGTATAGCTTATTCCTTGATACCTTCAATATTTGATATATTTTTCACGTTCCGGGATTTTTTCGCTAACACTTCAAGAATAAACTTAATAATATTAAGACCCTTATCGTTAGACGAAAACTTACCTCATATTGGAGATAGTTAAAAAAAATCATTAAGATAAGCGAAATTCTAGATAGACTGTGCATAGCCCATAAACCCGACTTACGATTGAATTATTTTTTTATTTAAAATATATTTCGTTTGAGCAATAAATTGGTAACATTTATTATTTATGTATAAACATTCGCGGGTTCTTCTTCAGTAATATAATTTAGTGGAGTGCTGAACTGTTGTGAATCGTTCCACTGTTATTACTTAATGGGGCCAAGCGTGCAGAGAATTCAATGAGGAATGTAGTCCCGGGAAATGCTCACTTCGCAGAAGCAACTGCGGTCCGACCGAGCACTCCGTCCATTATATAGTGTGGCACCGATTTATTGTGTTTTGGTAATTAATTAGTTCGTTTATCAATATATGTTTATATTTTTTTAGGCATTCAAACTAAGGTGAACTGAGTCAAACGACTAATAGACGATAAAATATACTATGAGTAAGAATTTGAAAAACAGAGCAATATCTGAAATAGTACCTACGTAATAAATTTAATTTTAACGTTCAATAAAATGAAACATTATTAATTCAGGATATCAGAGACCACACACAGTTTAATAACAACAATGATCAAAATGTCATTGACCAAAAATAATAAAATCCTGCTAAAGTTAGGAGTCAATGACGTCAAATTACGCACTTTTAAAGCCGAGCACCCCGGTCCATTGCGAATAAAAAAATCTCGCTGCGGCGATCCCAACGAGCCCAAACACGATAGCCAAAAGATCAGTAATTCTCCAGATAACGATCGTCTTTCCGTTAAGCTGACGACCTAACGATAATCTTATCGTCATAATTTTTATAATTATGGAAACTTGAAAATAGAAATTTCTACAGGAGCCTGGGACCCTTCCCTATTCAACAAATTACAAAAACCTAAAAGCCACCAACCATTTGGCGGATAGAAACGGATTTAAAAGATCCTATATTCCGAAACGGTATTACTAGGACAGGAGTGTCTCGCACGACCGCCTGTCCGGAACCCAGGGACCAATGCAAACGAAATCAATCCTAACCTTCACCATGAAGTCTCTGATAAATAAATTCTAATAACATAAATTAATTTAAAGAAAAAAAAACTAATTTCATGGTTTGTTACATCGGTGCGCGTAACTTCCGTCACATGCTGAAAATACACACTGATCTGTTGTTCCTGACGCGCCAAAAGAAGTATGATATAACTTCAAAAAACTTCAATATTAAAATTATTCGTGAATCTGAATCTTATGCAAACCATACGTTTACGTATTTGCTTGATTTTTACAAAGAAATTTGTTGGAAGCATCTATGAGTGAGCTTATCCTTTCAACTATTATCTTAACGTTTACTGACCTAACAGCTATTCCTACAGTCTACTCGGATGTGGCTGGAGTGCGAACACGAACTACATGTATTGTTTCAAGCCCGTGGATATAATGTCGGAAGACCTTTGTTCGCCCGCGAGCGGGGCACCGTGAACGTTATTTTATCTTATTACACGTGTCGCTTGCGGCCTAACGAAGCTGCCCGCCGCAATTGTCTCACCTACTGAATTAATGCGCCACGCAGTATAATGGAACTATGTTGTACCAGCAGCGTTCCACTCCCCTATTAGTGAGATCGCGATCGGTTTGATTACAATACAAACCCTTTGTTTCTGTCTACGTTTTCGTGTAGGTCGTTACCTAAATTATATTGTTGTTTTCAGATATCCGAACGATGATTTCAATAGACATGATATACATGTTGTTTCGATAACTAAACAGTTTTCAATTACCGTTAAGTAAGATGACGTATATATATGCCATGGTTGATAACTACCAGTTTAAGGGTTTATAGTTTTAAGAGTATCTGTTGTATTTATTACTTTGAAATTGTGGAATTCAAATTCAAAAAGTTTTTATTCAATATAAGATGTTTACACACATTTATTGAAAGTCAAAATAAATTGATTAGGTACCGGTTCAAAAACTAGAAGGAGAAGAACCGGCAAAAAACTCCTCCCTGTTTAATTTATTTAATTATATGTTTTTCTTCATTGTTGTTTTTTTTTTTAAAGTGCTTACAACTATTACAATGATGTCCATGCGCACTTATCATTTAAATACTCGCTAATACAACAGTAAGCTTTTTTCATAAGTTGGACTTTAACTCGCTTTATAAATTGATTAGAATTCAAGTCTAACATTTCTTTTGGAATTTTATTATAAAACGGATACAATTTCCCATGAAAAAATTATTAACCTTTGAGAGCCTGAACCTGGGAATTGATAACATATGATTATGTTTTGTATTTAAGTTGTGGGCGTCACCCACCCTAGAGAAAGCATTTAAGTTTTTATGTACATAAATTGTGTTTTCATAAATGTACTGACAAGGGACTGTCAAAATGTTACTTTCTCTAAAGTGAGCCTTTACACTATCTCTAGATTTTAATTTATATATAGCTCTGTAATATAGCGGAAGTATAGCGGAATGTAATATTTTTAGGGTTTGTACCCAAAGAGTGTCAACGGAACTCTATTATTAAACAAGCTCTGTCTGTCCGTCTGTCTTAAAAAAAAAGGAAACTGGCGACAAAAGTACTATGTGCATAAATAAATTCGCATTTGATAGGTTATATCTAAACATGTATCACTGTATGATATTTGAAAATAGTAATGTTTCAGTATACGTAATTAGCGCGATTGTCGAACTGCGGATTTTCATTACAATTATGAAGTTATCAAAATGTTAATTATTGCTATTTATTAGAAATGCAGTGGATTACATTCTACTTGCCTGTCAGCCGAATTTTTTTATAGGCCAAACAATTACGATTATGTTTTTTGTTTCACGCATTTTGCTGTATTAATTATATTAAAACATCAATTCGCGTCCAAACCTCATAAAATCAAGAACAGCTGATATAAAAAACAATATAACTATGTATGTAATTTAGAACTTACTATCTGTTAACCATGTTATATTTTGACAAAATTAATCATAAGGGAGGCCTAAGCCCCTGCAGTGGGGTAAAAAAAAAATGGGCTGATGATGATGATGATGATGAATCATAAGGAATGGTAACACTCGATTAGAATAATTTAAAAATATTTAAAATTAAATTAATTAGTAAATAACGCGATGAATTAATTTCAATTAAAAACACTACCAATGGTCACAATAAAAATTTAAAAAATCACAAAATAATAGAAGTCATCAGAAAAAGTTGATTATTTTACATGCCCTACTATTTAATTTTTTGTCGTTCTATTAAAATCATCTGCACTCTCGTTCATCATTGAGGAAATATATGAGATTAACCAATTAAGTTGTCATCAATCGTTATCAATCAATTGTCTCTGTCAATTAAATTGCGCGTGACTTTCAATCTGACCCAATTGGTTAATGTGTAGTATCTGGGTTAAACTAAAATAATCAACCACGTTTGACAAATCCCTACAGGTGACATGTTCACAAAACATGATACACGATTCGGATATCGCTGGCTTTTTCTGTGTTTTTCTACTGTGAACGGCGGCGGCGGCTGTCCGAGAAACAATGAATACGGATGAGTTTTCACTCACACATCGAATGAGAAAACACACTGTAAGCTGTTGTAAGCCTTGGGCTTATCTCAAATCACATTTACTGATAATGATCTTTATTATTTTGTTAACAAAAATAAATAATAAATATTAAAGAAATTTAAATGTAGTTAAAACATGAAGGTGTTTTTTAAAATTGTATTCGTCTATTTTGGGATGATAAAATGTAAAGGTAAGCCGATTAGAATCGACTTCTATGAACCCTTCGCCACTGGTATCTCATGAACCATAATAAGTAGTAGCCAGGTGACATGTTCACAAAACATGTGTTTTAGTGAATATCCTAACAAATAAAAGCTAAAAGATTAAAAGAAGGTTTCCATACTATCGTGTTTGTTTCTTGCTCTATTTTGAAAACGGTTAATTAAGGATTCCGAGCTGAATATAAAAAAAAGACATTTGTTTGATAAATTGGTACATAACTTATACATAAATATAATTAAATTTATATTTTATATATATTTACGTATTGTGTGGTAGTACAGAATGTACTACCACGTTGTGTGGTAACGGTTTTTTTTTTTGTTACAGTGTATAAGATCTACAGTTCCATTTATTTATTTATTTTAAGTAAAATATGCCAAATTTAATTTTTCCAAAAAAAATCTTATTTTATATCCCGTTATTATATGCTAAATCTGTAGGAATGATGAAAATATGCAAAAATATATGAATATACTCAAAAAGTTAAATATATATGTATTTATTTTACGTTGCAAGAAAATTATAACGGTGTGAATTTTCATTATAAAGTTATGAAAGTTGGCTTGGGCCGGACAGTTTCCGTACGGTATAATATAAAGCCGAGTGGCTAAGCGCACTTCCTTTCACGCAAAGGTCTTGGGTTCGATCTTCACCGTAGGCGTACTGACCAATGAGTTGTTAATTTATAAAAACTTAAATGAATATCACAGCTGCGTTGATATCGCCACTTGCGTGAAGGCTTGAAAAGGATAGATAAAAATAATAATATGGGTCTATCAGTTTGTTATTATTTCATCTAAGCGGCGATTCAAACTCGTGGTATGCATTCGAATTTATCCTACTAATATTATAAACGCGAAAGTTTGTATGTGTAGATGTTTGTTGCTCGTTCACGCAAAAACTACTGAATTGATTTTGATGAAACTTTAAAATAATATAGCTTGTACACCAGAATAACATATAGACTGTAATTCATATAGATACTAGCTTTCTGCCCGCGGCCTCGCTCGTGTGGACTACACAGTTGTACACTAATTTAAAAAATTCTTTCACCCATAGAAAGTTACTGTCACCTACTGTCAGCTAGTAACATAGTCAATAGTTTATTTTAAAACTAGTTTTTCTGGCGCGGGGGGGGGGGGGGGAAGAAGTCGCTCATCGCTAACTGCGCGACCCGAACGCGGGCAGGGCAGGCGCGTGAGGGCAGACGTCATTGACGGTTGTGTCCGTTTTGCGAATTTTCAAGGCACTGGTGATTTGTTAAAAACGCACTGTAACTATGTATGTAATGTAATATAGTGAAAAAGGACTTTTTGGGGAGTATATAGAATGGGTTAACAGGGAGACGTAGAGTAAGAGGATGGGAGGGCAGGTGAGAGTAAGTGGGTGGAAAGGAAGAGGGGTGGTGGAGGGAACGGGAAGGTGAACGTTTCTGTAGTCCACCCGGGTGGACTTGGGTACGACCACTTGTTGTTAATATTTCAGTCGGAAATAAAAACATTGATGTAAGGTTCAATAAGTGTTGTAAGTCGTAAATTTTGCAAATGTGATTTCCTTGCTTTTCACACGCCGCGCCGCCGCTGTAAACTTGTAAAATCCAGCTGCAGGTGGTAGCCGTTGGGTGAAATCAACTGGTCACCTTTCGTGACATAGTACAAACTTTTGTTTGCAAAGTTGCTACTACGAGTAAATGAGAACCGCTGCTGGTTGCGCAATGAAAAATTATAAAAAGGCATATAAAATACATTAAAATATACCCCACTGCAGGGGCTTAGGTCTCCCCTCAAGATGAGGGGGCTTGGAGTGTAATCCACCTCGCTGCTCCAATGCGGGTTGGCGGATTGTGATGACCGCCATCTATTGACAGCAACCGGGACCGAGTGCTTAACGTGCTCTCCGAGGCATGGAGTCAGTGATAGTTAATGTACTTAAGTCAGAAAAAATTCATTGGTGCACGCCCGGATTCGAACCACGGCCAAATGGCCTAGTTTTGCAACATAATCTTGAAATACGTCACAAGAGTTAATTTATTACTTAGTGGAAAAACGTCATCACAAAGGCGCATTCAAAAATGCTGGTTCCTCTCAGAAGAATACGCAAGAAACTGAGGGACGCTCTTTTTAACAAAATTGTAAGCATTTTTTTTACAATTAGTGCTTAAAGATTAATATCATTGATACAAACCGATAGGTGACCGGTTTACACCCATGGACTTTCATCATCTTGGTAGTCCAATATTTTATAATAAGCTTTTGCATAAAGCTTTCGTTTTATTGTAATTTTAAACTTGTTAAGAGGTAAATCTTGAATTTCAACTGGGGTCTTATTGTAAAAGCGTATACACATTGCCCTTTAAAAGATTTTGAGATTTTATTGAGAAGGCTGACATGGTTAGCAAGGTTATCTTTGTTTCTTGTATTAATATTATGCCGATTACAATTTTTTTTAAATAATTCAATATTTTTTACCAGTACCTAATGTGTTGAACTCACTTTACACATCCTACGTTACATAATGTAGTCGAACTAGAAGACCACTGCGACGAAGTTAATTGAGTACACGCGATCAAATATTATTGTTGGGCGCCAACTCCGGAGACTATAAGTAATCTGGGCACGTTATGCACTACGTCGGGTGCTTTATTGGAAATGTGGATGTTGTTCTGGCAACGTCGCGTAGCAATTTACAAATGTTTGATCAGCTTGATGGCTTTATTTTACGATAGATAAACAAGAAAAATATTTGCCCGGGATTTTATCACTCATTTTTGTAATTAAATTCCTTTCACTTTCATGTATTAGGAGTATATTCTATAGATTTTAGGAAGCTACTTTTTCCATATAAAACGCTCAAGAACATCTTTAACGGCAAAAGTAGTGGAAGGATTTCTGTTGTATGACCTTTGTAGTCTATAGATATAGCAATTCATTTGATCAAATTAACATTCTAAGTCACTTTTCCTCGAATTTAACTAATCTACAAAGATGTAGGTTTGTGATAATTTATGTCACCCCGTTAGGTACTGCAAATAGTAGTTAAGTGAAAATTTTTGATCGGAATGTAAACCAAAATTATGCTAACATTACGCGGGCGAAGAAAGGCCGATAGTGCAAAACATTAATGTATACTAGTCCCAAAGAGAGATTCCGTTTTTGACATGTACATATCCATCAAGTTTCATAAATATTGAGTGACATGGTAGAATGCATAAAATAGATATTGTATGGTTGCGACCATAGAAGTAGCGAAACGCGCCCGCCCCGCTCCCCACTAGAACCACATAACGCTATCGGCAGGGCAACCGCTCATACAACGCGCTAGTAGTGCCACTACCACCACCGATCGTTAGTCGGCAAATGACAGTCAGCAAGTATTTCATCGCGAAAACGCCGAATTATGCAGTGAAATGTTGTAAAAACATGTCAAAAACAAAAAAAACAACGTTGAGTGGTGTTAATTTTGGTGTAAGTATGAAATTGTGTTGACGTTTCCCCCTGCAAACGCATCTCACTCCAGGCTTCGACTCGTACAGTAAATGTCTTACCGTGTCTCTAGTGGGAAGGCGACGGGGAGTTTCGCTTGCCCCATGGATGCGACAAACAGAGAAGCACAAATTCGCCTCGCGAAATTGCATTTCACAGTTTCGATACTGTTAAATGACATTTCTGACTCTAATAAAACCAAACACTGCTGTTAAATTTATTTACTCTATGTGATTGGATAAATATAGTGCAAATCTGCTATTTTCAAAAAGTTAGAAGTATTATGGTTGTGCATTTAGTATAAGTAATTCGCATTATTTCGTTTAATGTAGCGCATTAGAATGAAAATGACATGTATATCAACATGCATATGTATGTATAATATTTTTATCACTTTCATTTTTAAGGTCCATGTTATAATTTAATGTTATCGAAACCCTTTTTACTCTATGGCCACGCGACTACCTAATATCGAATCGACAATGTAATAGAAAATGAAGTTATTCTAAAATTTGGACAAACTTCAATAGCTCTAATTGTGATTTTGGTTTCGAAATTTTTCACTAATTTATTTGTCCATTTTCCGATCTATATTGTGACAAGTAATACTATAGGTACCAGCCTAAATCGAAAAAAAAAAAATGATAGTTGCATAACATACAAAATTGTAAGCAAAACTCGGATCGTTACTAGAAACAGGAACGCGTTCTCTCCTAGTATATAGAAATAATTAATGCTCCATGGGTTCAACTAGATCTTTGTATAAATTTTATTTTATTTACTTTATTGGAGACAAACAGTAACAAAAGGTATATTAAGTATAGGTAATATAAGTATACAAATTTAATTACATTAGTTCCCTTACATAGTCTCACTAAGAACATAAAAGGAATTATAAAGTTTATACTGTATGGCTAAATCTAATTAAGTAATAAAACAATTTGTTAAAAATTAAATTTAAATGTTCGTAATTATTCATAATTAAATTAATTAATTTTTAATTCAGATTGTTATTTCTTATATAGCTGCAAATTGTGGTAAGTGGAAGATATATAAAAAATTGCAAATTTGTACATCATACATTACGAAAGTCGGCCACATATTTAATATAAATAGGACAACTGTAATAAATGACAAATGTGTTAAAAGTTTTCTGCAGCAAAGTGAATTCTCTTGTAAAGGAACCAAGATAAATTTCGATGCTATCTTATAGCGACACGTACATTAAAATTCATTTAGCCTCGTGCCTCTGCTATCCCAGCCTTGTACTATAACTTACCTTTCGGCAAAAAAATGTTGGGAAACTGATTTCTTTCACGGGAAAGATATATTGCCCCAGAAATCCATTATTGAATTGGAAAGCTACTGTAATACAAACAACTCCAATAGACAAAAATAAAAAAAAAATAGAAATCTATTTACTTCGCTAACAGCATTTCGTAAACGTCGTTTTTATGTCGTGTGGATACGCCTTCCCAACCATAAGAGATTTAATATCTGTATACGAATCTTTTTACGTAAATCCTCGTAAGAACCCGGTATCGCGATATCTCCGGTATTCCTTATTGACAATAGTATGTTTGCTGGAATTTAATTTGGCACCCGAACATCACGTCGATTGAAATAAACACAGTAGAACGTTGCCGCTGCTGTTTTCCTAAAGAGGTATTGTGCCAAAATCGAAACGTTTGTTCGTGCATAACATTTTGAAGTTTATGATTGAAATATCTAGGCCGATAGTTAAGTATTTGACAATATTTACCATATCTGATTACTTAATGCGCTTCAACATATCTGATGGCAAGGAATTGGAGCGGCCCCTTGCCAATACCGGTTTACCGAGTAGCCATGGTCCTCCCGTCGTGATAGCCCAGAGCGCAACGAACCTGTCTCAAATTTATAAGGCCCCATAGGGCCATGGTTCGAATCCGGGCGTGTACCAATGAGTTTTTCTGACTTAAGTACACAATATCACTGACACCGTGCTTCGGAGGGCACGTTAAGCAGTCGGTCCCGGACGCTGTCAATAGATGGCGGTCGTTACAATTCCCAATCCGCAGTGGAGCAGCGTGGTGGACTTAAGCTCCAAGGCACCCTCTTCACCCTGGGGGAGGCCTAAGCCTCTGCAGTGGGGTAAAAATGGGCTGATGATGATGATGAGTTAAGTATTCGTCGTAGGCTTTGCTTATGGTTTAATTATTTAATAAATTCTTCTGGGCCACGAAGGCGCCGTCTGTCTCCGCTTAGCTTGAGGGTTATAAATTTATATCGCTGAACGTGCTTGGAATTTATGCGCAGATGTGTTTTCTTAGCTTTGTCCGTGCAAGCGTAAGGTAACGTTTGCAACGCGCGCCACAGATGGGTCACAATACGCCTATGTACCGACAACACGTCAACCGGAGCTCCTAGATAGATGCATTTCAAAAAATTGTCTTCTTCAATCTATGATGTACTATCATGTAACTGGTTTGTTAGTTTTTAGATTAAACGCTTTTCGGCTCGTCCATCGGTCGCATTTTACTATGTGAACGGCGAGACGGTAAGTAAGTGGACCTCATTTATTGAAAAAAGAAGCTTTCAGTGTTTATTTATCGCCGAATTTATTGTGACAATAATTTACAGTAGTTACTCGCTGCGGCATCTCATTGTTTAGATGTGTCGCGTCGGCGGGTTGCCCATGACGCTTGAATTAGTTTTTGGTTTTTTAATTTGATCAATACTTACTAAGCCAACTTTATGTATTTGAATCATCCTCTTTGGAGTACTTGTATATAATTTGATTTCAATGTGAAGCTTGGCTGAAGTGAGGCTGCCACTGTTAGTACATCTGGGGGCACGGTCGTGCCCCCACCAAGTCGAGCGAAAAAGCGTCACGGCCGTACCATCCTTTTCTCGAAGCAATTCAGACCATTTTCGACCCCCTGTAACTTCGTTGTGGATAAACCTAGAAGACTGAAATTTTCAGTAACCATGCAGGCATATTATATAAGCATATTTTCAAATTTCATTCAATTTGAATCAGTATTTTTAAGAAATTATAACGGGTCAAATTTCTTAATTTTGTCACTCACTGACTCACCGATCATCAAAATTCTAAGGCACTTCTAGCAGACCTAGAAGCTTCAAATTTGGAATATAAGTAGTGTTTGATGTATGAATCAAGGAAAAACTAAAAAATCTAGAAAAGACCGCAAAGAAAATTAAGCCCATAAGAAAAAAATAAGAAAATAATACAAAAATAAGAAAAGTTCATAAGTCAGAGAGAGGGCTTTAAGAAAATTCGTTGCTGGTAGATATACATATATACAATAAGTAGAAGGTACCGAAAAGGAAAAAAGTAGAACTGTCTACAAAATACAAAAAGAAATGAGATCCCATCAAAAACAATACTTGTCAAAAAAACCAAGTCTCGCAACTCAGTTGTTCTGCGGTAAAAAGTTGTGAGATCCATGTAATACCAAGTCGGTTATTAATTTATAAACAGCATCTTATAGTGACGCATATCAATATAAAAATTCTTTAATGTTTTATATAAATATATTGAGACTTGGCCATCGCCTGAAAACACGTGTAAATTCAATCGCCTGAAAACACATGTAAATTCAATTATTTAGTGCGATGGCCAAGTCTCAATATATTTATATAAAACATTAAAGAATTTTTATATTGATATGCGTCACTATAAGATGCTGTTTATAAATTAATAACCGACTTGGTATTACATGGATCTCACAACTTTTTACCGCAGAACAACTGAGTTGCGAGACTTGGTTTTTTTGACAAGTATTGTTTTTGATGGGATAATTATTGTCACGATAAATTATTATATTTCGTGAAAGTCACAATCTTTAATAAATGAGCTTCATTTTCTTACACCCATCTCTCTGCGTATTATTATATTAAAAAAAAAAAAAAAAAAACAACATCTAAACGAAAACACAGATAATTTACAAGATTAGATCAGTCCAGATGTGTTGTCTTGGTATACGTGATACGATGACTGTTTTTCTCTAGTGGTCTCTGAGCTGTTTATTATTTGGAATCATTATAACAAGAAATCTACTGAAATACATTTTGCGAATGTGTTAGTTTGTGTAACATGTTATTCTTTTTTTTTTTACTACACATAACCAGTGATGTAAATGTTCAAAATGGTTTAATATAAATTTTTTAAATATGCTTTAGTGATGGAAAAAAAGTCTCAGTTGTCTCAATTTTTTTATTCAATAAAGAAAGTAATCTGAAAAACTGTAATTTAGATCTCTTTGATGAAAAACTTAATAAAGTGTCCTAAACCAAAGATACAATCGAATAATAGAAGCGTGGTTGCCCACTTGAGAATGGCTCGAAGATCTAAATTTTCATACTATAATAGTAACAATTTATTCTAAATGGGAACTCGTACACAGGGTCGGATACGATATATTTGTACTATGTTACTTTAAAAAAAAACCAAACTAAAATAAGATGACAAACACTGACTTATATGCACCTAAGGTACTATACTGTACGCACCACAGTATGAAACTCCGCACGAAAATCTTTCAGCTGGTCTAACACGCAACTTTTTATCCGTAACCTTTCTATCGGCGTTGAGCTATAGCGGATTCGGCAACTTCTGTCAAATCGGTAACATGCACACTTTTATCCTTTCATGACAGCCAAAGGATAGGTAGCAGATTGAAACAGCTGAAGCGGATAACGAAATGTGACAAGTTAAAAAAATGTTTGTATGGTTTTTCAGATTGACACATTTATTTACGACCTCAAATATCGTCAAATATCCGTTCGACCTCGGCGTATAAAAGTGGCGTGTTACCGATTTTCATACTAAATTAGACCAAGAAAGCGTTGACAGTTAGCGACTTCACCGCCAGAGCTATCCGCGGCAGATAAAGTGGTTTCGTGTTACGCATTTAGTGTTTCCGTGAAATAACAGCGCGGATAAGGTTCGGATAAAGTGGCGTGTTAGACCTGCTGATCGCCGTGTTCTGAACGACTTCGAAATAGTCGCTTGTGGACCGCCTGTCAGTGTAATCATAAAGCATAACGATAATACTCATTTCATCTCTTTTCAATCTATTACACTGCTGTATCCCTACCCTTTTCGCTATCTCGTTCAGCGCAGCGGTTCAGACACAACTTTTGAAAGATCAAAGAAAGTAAGGGGGTAAATCTCGGACCACTTGATTTTATGTCTAATGAGACATTGTCGATGAAATTCATATGAGACATACCAATTTTCTTGATACAAAATTACGTTTTGACAAGAAACAAAATATGTTCCATTGTCTCATGAGACTAAAAGTCAAGCGGTACGAGAATCACTTCCACAAAATTGCCATTGACTATCTTCGGCCGCGTTCGGCCATTCTCGTTTACGTTACATGCGCTGTACAATATAAAGGGAACTTCGCGTCTAGTATAGTTCGCTTCAAACTTTATGGCGGATCGGAATACAACGCTATAAGCGTGCTTGCGTTTATAGCGAACGTAGGCACAAGTCACGTCGCAGTAACCAGTTTTATGTGTAGCGGTACGCAGTGGAGCGAAGGGGGTATAATATGACTGTCCCTACGGTCATGCGACTTGTACCTCTGTTCACATCCACCATAAAGTTTGATTGGAACTATACCTAGGTACATATAAGTCGGTGCAAACATAGAAAGTTTTCTTTTTTAACGACTAAACGTGGTCTTTTAGCCGCATTGTTCTGTGTGAAAAACTTGGGGAAAAAATGAAAAACGATACGAACCTTGATAATATTGTGTATTTTAAAAGATTAATAAATTATTGGCAATAGCTATTTTATTGTGGAAATGATGAACAATGCTACAATTATTCGGCGAAATCGGTCAAAAAATGGTGTTACGAATAGTGTCTTAATTATTTTCGAAAAGTACTTATATGTTATCGGTAGGCGGAGACATGTCGGGCTATCTATAGTCACATATCGCCATATATCGGAAACTTTGCACAAATTTTGATGTTTTTCGTTTCTCTCTTAAACAATCCGGAACCGAAACTTGTCATCGGTTTCCACTCAGCATCTATCTCCGCAAGTTTTATGCGTAATTCTATGAAAACGACACCTTTCGTTTCAACTGTATGCAGTTTTTCGAATTTACCATTTCTGACACATTATATTTTCGTACAATAAAATTATTACAGTTTACAAAACTTTAATTAAAATGAAAGCTAAACTACGTAATAAAATTTTAGTTTGAATAAATCTGTGTTAATTTGCATTTTGTGCTTTCTTTATGAAACAAGGAGACATATTCTGCATCAATCATTGTTGACAGCATGGAGGGAAGTCAGTGTTACTGTTACTCCTCTCAAAATATAAAATAAAAATAAAATGGACGCACGTTCAATTTCAGCAACCATATCGAAACTACCACTTAGTAACCAAATACCTTACGTATTTCTTTGGTAACTATTAAAGTCACGACAGTGTGGTATATGTAAATACCTACCTATTTGTTTATATACTTCAACATATATAGAAGAACACATTCAGATACACAGGGGACACATCCAGACTCGAGACATGTTAAAAAAGTTTTGTTTTCCAACATGTTAAGTAATCGGCACGGAGCGCTCTCTTAGTTCGCAAGAGCAAAGTTAATCAGTCCGCCAGGAATTCGAGAGTCTTTGATATATTTTCCGGTATTTTTCTTTATGGCAAATAGAAGCCAAAAACAAGTCAATATAATTAAAACATTTCAACCGAATTATATATAGTTGTAGTACCAGAATAACTGACACATTTCATTTATCACGAGTACGCACCAACTTAGGTCAGAGAGCCCCTATTTACAGAACTTGTGAGCAACATAACAAATTATTTGGAGAGATAGATTTGTTTCGTTTTGGAAAAATAGAATTTAGGACCTCAATATGTAAAACGTTAGATAGCAATAATGTAATATTAGAATAGTAATATTTTAATTTTAATTTACATTCTTCTAATGTAAGTAGATATTGTTAGTTGGTCTATTTAATTTTTTGTCTCGTCTGGTAGCTTCAGTTTGTGTATAACCTAAATTTTTTAGTGAAAAACATCGAGGTTGCAGACGAATTTATGTTATTTATTATGTTTTGATGTAATTTTTTTGGTGTTCTGTAACTGTTGTTTTTCCGAATAAATAAATAAATAGTTCTAAAGTTTATACGTTCGTGTCTAACATCAAAGAGAAGAATAATTGAGTTTACGACCTGACACTGTTGCCATGAAGCGAGTTAATCGATTTTCAACGGGCGTCCTACTATCTTGTCTGTCATTGAAAATGTCATATTTTATAATAATTCAATAGTTCCTTATTACACATATATCGTGTCCACCAAAAAACATTGTTGTCCGCGTTCAATAAGTGCTCATTTAAATTCATCGTAAGACGCATAGTTAACTGAGGGCAGTCAACAGCCGTGTTTGATTGCATTTTAGCTGGCTAACTTCATGCCAAGTCACGACTAATAGCGCAGCAACGGCTCTGTGTAATCGACTCGGCAATAACTGGACGGATATTAATCCTGCCATGTGTTTCAAATTATCATTCCACAAATTTTATAATTGACACAGTGACTCTTTTTTTTAATTATAGATATATAGTAAAACCTGTAAACGTTGATTTATATTTTTATAGAATTTCACTTTTTGGCCAATTTTATTGATGTTTTTACTTCATCGATTGCGTCACGTTTAATCAGCTCACGAGTAGAAAACTCGGCTTCCTTAAGTAGACGCCCCGAAGGAGTTTGTTTAGTGAAATATCTCTTAGAATCACTGGAAATCAATGTCAAAGTTTCACTTAGTCTTTACGCCGCTATTAATAATGTTAACTTGTTTTATTCGCATTCAGGCAAACTCCATAACGAGATTAGTTTTTGCCTTTGATCTTAAATATAAGGTTTCACATTATTCATGAGTTATTAGCTTCAAATATTTTGCCTTGTGCTCTAGTCTCTAGTGTGTTGAAGTTGCGTTTATATTCCCTAACAAGACTAAGAATTTATAATGAAGGTATAAAGAAAATCTTCACAGCTCAAAGCCTTGATGTTTCTGTCTCGATAATATAATCGTACATTATGATGTAAGTACGGTAAGCTGCATATTATAGTCGAGGTGTTTATAGGCACGAGGCGAAACCGAGTGTTTGTAATGAACCGATGACTATAATAGCCATCTTAATGAGTACGAGCATCATACGACGTTTTTCAATACATTTGCAATTAAAATTAGATAGATACTTCAAATGTGAAATGGTGGGAGCTAAGGGCGGGAGCGGGCTGCTTTTCGTGGTTTACGCATGCGTTACAAACAGAATGCTCGTGTGTAAAGTAAAAAGTCTTAGTACTGTAAAATACAATATTACGATTCAAGTTTCGATGTCATGAAAACCATATTAATGCAAATGTATTGAAAATTATAATATTCCAAGACACATGACTTTTATTTGCACCATGGTAATACTAGTACTGTAAATATATGAACATGTTTATTATAGCAGTACACATTGTATTGTGTTTATCAGGAACGTTCATTGTTAATGTACTGGGGTGGCACTCGCTCTGAGGCATTTGACGGCACCACCCGCTTGGCACCCGGAGTGGTCACTTGAGACGCTGGCGCGAACCCAACGCACGCTATCACAATGCACTGCCTGTCGGCATGTTACTTTCATTTCCAGTGTTTACACTCAGTGATTTTTTGCAGCTACATTCTTGCTTTTGGGACACCCATATTCCGATGGTGCAATTGAATTGGTCGACTGGACAGAGTATTGTAATATGATCCCACAGTTTCATTTTAATATATTATCACTCGTAAGTCATTAAGTAGTGATCAAAGTTAAAGTTGATGCGATGAAATTATTTGTCATAAAAACAGATTAAAGACGACACGTAGGTATGTATAGTGTTTAGAGCCTAAAATCGGCCTGTTTATTCTATTTATTCCCACTGATAGGGATAAGTATAATTTTGTTATATTTATTCCCTACTGAACGGTAGCTCTAAGTATAAACAGAAAATAATAGTTTTTGTTACGCTTATCCCTACTGTTGGATATTAGAAAATACAATACAATATTAAGTTCAAAATTATTCCGCCTAGGTGTAATGTTGCAAAATTTTTAAAAGTTAGTGTAATGCATTTTATTTGTCAATTACAATTTTTTTTTATTGTCAGTGTCACTATAATGTTTTTGTTGAATTATTATTTTTTTACTTGTTAACTTAATAATGTTTGATGATGTAAGTAGTCAAATTTAAAAGGACGACGCAGCAGTTTTGTTATTCTTTGTGATGGTTTTAATATTATTTAATATCACTAAAAGAAAAAATATACAAATGGAATTAACATTGGAAATGTGCTAATAAAAAAAAAACGAACAAGTGCGAGTCACCTTGACGGTTCTATATAGAGTAACGCGTAAACAAATAATTCAAATTTAAAAAAAAATGAATATTATAGCAACAATATAACGATTTTCGGATTTATTCCTATGCTTGTGCTGTAAGACTGCTTCCGGTAAGAAGACCGTAGACCTATGTATTTGACATCAATTTCAACTTGATACCTCCACGCGTTTCTTATAAAAAAGCCTTGATAGAAGACGGATGGACGAATGGACAGACAGACAAATAACCAGGCGGACAACGGAGGGATCTTTTACGGATTCTTTTTTTTTCTTTTGAGTACAGAACCCTAAAAAATAGTTGTATCGCATCTTTAACCATGAAGGTAAAGTCAAGTAGGTATGCCATGTTTTCTGGTCTGTCTTTGTCTGTCTCATGGTCCTTTCGGCGAGACGGAAAGACCACGATTGCGACTTATCACCGGTGTCAAATCGATAGCGTGACGCGACTCAAATTCAGATTATTAAATTCTCATTCCATATTAATGGTGTGGATTCTAGTTACCAAAAATAAGGTGACGCTAATTTTATTTTATTTTTCTGAAGTTGTGTGGTGATTTTAGTAATCTATATTTTGTTCATATAGACCTTTTTCTTGCAAAAGTGTTCGCTTTAATTTTTCATTGAACTTTGAATGAACTGTTGACAATAGGGATAAGTGTGTAATGAAAATATTATTTTCTGTTGATCGTTAGAGCTACTCATTAGTAATAAGTCCACTTAGCTCTATCTTGTATAAGGATAACTAGTACCTATGCTAGTACTGCCAAATGTAACAGACCCTAAAATCGCTAGTTCCAGCCAAACTGTAGTTCTACGACAATGGGTTTATAACTTCTTTCTTAACTTTTCATTCAGTGTTTATCATACCTATTATGTTACCTAGGAATTTATTTATCTTCCGATAATTTTCCGCCTAGGTAGGTAATTGGCTGTCATCATAACTTTTTCGATGTACATAAAAATGTCCATTTTCGTCTGTTTTATGCCTTTGAACTGTTTTCAAATGTTCCTGCGGTGATGGTAAACCGTCGGAAAATCGTGTTAGAACGTGAAACGGGCGGACGACGACGACAGGAATTTAATTCGGGTTTTGCTACTCAGCGCGCGTGACATCCTGTCACATGACATGTGTCTACAATACCCTTTTAAAAACATTTTAATTTTTACAATTATTCAATAGTTTACATATCCTAATACATTGTGAATTTTCTTAAGGATTTTTTTAATGACATTAATTCAACTACTGAAACTCCTTGTTTTTGTGTCAGCATTTAAAACTAATAGATTTATATAAAAAACAAATATTTTCCTTTCCTGACATTAAACAGTGTTCTAAAGGCTTTTTGGCTTTCAAATCTCCACTGTTGGACTACAACCCTGTATTAAAGATCATCAACACTGTATTAAAGAGTTTGGATCATAAACCCACTACGCTGATCCGATGTTGGTTGGGGGCTTACTACCACCGTCGCGGACGTGACGATGTCGACGGAGCTTTCGTTGTTTACTTGACTCAAGTTTTTATAAATTAAAAACTCATTAGTAAATTCATCAACACTGTATTAAAGAGTTTGGATCATAAACCCACTACGCTGATCCGATGTTGGTTGGGGGCTTACTACCACCGTCGCGGACGTGACGATGTCGACGGAGCTTTCGTTGTTTACTTGACTCAAGTTTTTATAAATTAAAAACTCATTAGTAAATTTCGCCTATGGCAGGAATCGAACCCACGACCTTTGTATGAAAAGCAACTACCTCAACCACCACAGCTGTACCCACAGGTCTAATATTATATTTGAGTTAAATTAATGTAGACTTTTTCCAACCTCGACCTTTTGCGTTGGGTCACGGAAAGTTTTATGATGGAGATATCCTGACTCTGCTCGTGGATAGTGAATTCAGTCACCCATTGCATTCTCGAATGCATGTGAACAGTCTAAAATCGTGGATATATCGCGACATAATAGTGGTGCCTAACCGCAATACTACCATTCCGATTCCACCCGTAGTTGTAGTGAGGCTAATGTGACACGAACATCGACTGCGCGAAACGGAGACTCGCTGTGCACTCGAATATTCTAATGTAGAATAAGAATATACAGCGAATTTCAGAAATTCTTGCTAGCTGAGAAGGACGTAGAATGCAGAAATGCTGCGGCGGGAGAATTAATCTTACGTGTACCTACTGTTCTTGTATTATAATTTATAAAATTCGTTATATATTTGTAGGTTACAATCTCTTGCACAGTTAATAATCAACTGCAAATATTTCGTATACATAATTATAAATAATTTGTTTGTTAATAGTAACGTTTGATAGGCATAATTTGATATTGAAATCGAACTGCAGGTTTCCCAATTTCATTGTGGTCTCGATCACCCATGGCGTCGACGTTTGCACAAATGCGCTATCTCCGTGTAATTGTAAACGATCTCTGACCGCGATGCGAAACAAGGGCCCCTGTGAGTTCCATTTATTGAACTCATTACATTTACTTAATGATATCTATTTCCGTTATTGGAAGATGTCTTTTTGTGTGAACTAGTGCTTTACATAAAATAGAATTTATAAATACCGATAAATTTAAAAAAACCACGACAAAAAAAATATTGTAAGTCAAAAATTGTTTTTGAGGCGATCTTATAAAAGGGGAGGAGTAATTAAAAAACCGTTTTTAAAATCAACCTAATAAAAATTTAAGACGTTAATTGACCTGTGGCCCATAGTTTTTAGAGGTGATTGAAAAGTATCAAAAATCAATATAATGAAAGTACCTAACATTAAAAAAAATATTTTTTTTTTTCAATATAGTCTCCTTGTCTACACTTGCTCTCCTTGAATACACTTAGTATATTCAATTAATATCGGCGCAGCTGTTTTAGAAAGACACGTTTACTGTAGCGCCGCCTGATGACCTACGAGTATAACCGTAAAACACTACGAAAATCCGCCGTGAAATAGGTCCAATGGTTTTTGAGGAAAATGGCAACAGACAACAAAAACTCACAAACGCACAAAACAACTTCTTAATCCGAACGCATATACCGTCTACGTCTCGTCGTGGGTAAAATAACAATATCCGCTGTCAAGAAAGCAATACATGGGAAATTTAATTGAGTTCGTTTATAGATTGTGAATTCTTATTCATCCGGAAAGTGTAATTCTCTTTTCCTCTCGGCCGCCCGATCGGGAAGCGCGAAATTGCACAAGGGATGTCGTGCTTTTTTCTTTACTATCTCCCGGGATTGCCGCGATTTTATATAGCCTGTAGATCTGACCTGGGCGATAAATAAAGATTTTGCCGTTTCAATCAAAACATGTATTTCGCCTGTGAATTTTGTCATTGATTACAAAACTCTAGACTCTCATGCTCCAAGTATAAAAATGGTGTTAGTCAATTGATTGTTTCACCGTTATTTATTATAATGTATTACAAATAATTAAGTCAATATTTTATGTTAGTTCTCATCACTATTAACAAATTAAAAATACTACTAAAATAAAAATATTTTCATACTCAAGGGATGTTTAACTTGAAAGGTATAGTTTAAGAACATGCTGTTCTTATTTGTAGACAGATAAAAATAATTACTTCAACCAAATGAGTTTGCTTCATCCAAGATATTTTCTGTTTCCTATATAAGGAAAAACGAAATTTCTTCATGTGACAAAAAATATTTCTCATGACCACGACACGTGAACATTCACACGAAGTAAGTTTTGCATTTAAACGGAGAAATAATAATTTTCCCCTATCGGGGTAGCGAAATAAGACAGGGTTTTCGCATTTTACATTTTAAGTTAGGAAAATGGGGGGTATAAATTTCTGTAGAAGTACCGGCTTTTTTTTGAATTGGAATTTAAAAAATGGTATTATATAAATAAACATTTATCACATTTTTACATAAAGCCTAAAAACCTGTATAAAATACATCTAGGTGTGTGATAGAGCAAATATCAATATGACACGGCACTTTCTTCTTATTCGCGGCGGCATTGGGGCGGAGGGCCAACGCCATGGAGTTCCTCATTTTTGTTTCTCGGCTTACTTCTTCTAAACCATGCAATTGATTTTGATACAGTTTTCACATCATTTACAGATTTTTTCCCGGAACGTTTATATGTATAATACACTTACTTTTGTCTCCAGCTTTGCCAAACACCATAGTATTGGTTTTGTACGCCCCCATCCCCGCCCTCTTTGCTTGATGGGAATGGTAACAAAAACGGGACGGGACGGGAGCGGGACCAGAAACGGGAACGACAATAGGAATAATTTGGTCTGTTCTCCCCTTCCTCCACTTCGGGCGAATATTTGCGTGAAGGAAATGAAAACGGGCAAGGGAAGAAAAACAAATACCGCGCGAGCCAAGGTGCATTCGTGTCGCTATCATGTCATAAAATCCGCTTATATACAACATGTAAACGAAGTCGTAGGCAGATGCTAGTTTGTATATAAATTGTTTTCCAGTGTCTCAATACATGATTTCGAACGTCTGCTTGTGTCAAGTCAGCGCTTTCCCTGGAATATGTTTATAAGACAGGAAATGTATTTTCCTAGCTGTCGTATTGGCGTAGTAAAGTTAATGGGTAGGTACGGACCGTGTACGAAAACACGAAAATTTCCAATATTCCGGCCTGAAAAGAAAAGAAAACAAAGTTATTACATGCGTTTATTTTTTGTTAGGTCATATCCACGTTATATCCTATTAAACTGGTTGCTGTACACATAGGTAATAGTTATACCAACATTGTTATGTTATCGGAGTTTTTCTAATAGCGATTTCTTTCAGTCTCATTCTTTCCTCATGCAGTCATTAATCTCGTACACCGTCGGGAGGTAGAAGCGCAGCTCCTCCGCTCGGTGCGTCTCGTAGCCGCCGTGCCCCCGTCGTGTCTGAATTCATTATTGTCGTCGAAGTAAGAAAGCGCCTCATTGAAAATGCTGACTTGCCGCACTTTGTGCCGGCGACCTGCGACGACTTCTAGTGGTTTATTGCACCCAAAGTTCATTCATTGATTTTGAAGGTGGCAATCGAGAGAGCTCGTCTGCCTCCTCGAAGATGAAATTAACGATCCTAAAAGATGAGAGATACGGTACACAAACGGCGTTAACAATTTTGAATAATTTACGAATCATTCTCGATTGAATGGCTGTACGATCGAGGCCAGAGCGCAAAAGCTCCGTTTATCGCAATCTCGCGTATCTACAATATTTCTATTCGATTAAATAAATACATCGTTTTTCGAGCGATGTGATTGTTGACCATAAATAATTCCGTCGCATCGTGTACTCTTCGATAAAATATAGTATAAGTGGTTATGTTGCCCGAACCCTGAACGTCGTCGAGGCGCTCGAGACGCTCTCCTGGTAAAGTGTTTGTCTTTTCCATTTTATTGGTTCTACCGGGGTACGGGAAAAGGCGGCACTTTATAACAACAGACAATCATTGCTTTATGTGCATATGAGGCCATACTATATACACAGCCCATTTTATGTACGTAAAAGGTTTTCAATTTAAAACTGTCTATTGTGAAGGCTATATGAACATGTGCACGATTGTTGATAATATGTTTATATAGTGAAAGAGTTGTATTATTGTATAGTAACTTATATAAGAAAGAGTTATATTATATAGACATATATATATAAATATATATAAATCGTTTTATTTATATATAGGTACTTATAATGACGTCGCATACCCTACGTTCTCCAGGTTTCGATTTAGCTCTATATCCAAAATTAGTTCATTAGTTTAACATTGAAAACTTACCAAACATGCCTCACTTTTGCATTAAAAATATGAAACTAATTTCGTACGATTATTTGTAACGAAAAATTAGATACGGTATTTTAATTCAACTTAGAAATACTCCTATAATAATGCTGTCGTTGAAGTAGTAGGTACATAAATACATTTTAAATATTTATTATCATAATTTCCGTGCCTAATATCACCCATTAGGTAAATACGAAACACTCGAAACAACATATTATATTATACACTCTTTTCCGTTGGCAATGATAATATATCTATTGAAACTTTTGATAATTTGATGTAGGTATACGAAAATTTTACAGTATTAGTCAAATTCTATACTATGAGAAGTCTTAAAATCTGTATTGAAATCGCTCTTAGGGTAAGCCCTACGAATCGAAGCTTGATGCTAGAAACTAGGATTTTTTTTTTCAAAACCACAGCTTCCTTCAAACGGTCTTTCAAATATATATTGTGTTTATATATATATATAGTCGTCACCGACAACCATAAGTGGAAACTTGACGCATTGTTTTTTCTCCAGACGGCGATTTTGAAATGAGTATAAGTTTCGAAAACTTCCTAAACGGATAAAAAGACAAACACATTCGATGATAGGTAGGCTTTTCCGATCTGCCGTATTGTATTATTAGGTGCGACGTGATATATCAAAATACGCTTCGGCGGACGGTCTACGACTCAGTTATGCAATGGGATATAGTTAATACGTACTTCATTCTAAATAACAGTATGATTTATTTTATTATTTATTTATATTACCAACATAATGCAGTTAAACATTCTGTTATGCCACATGAGAATTGAGATATATATGAGTGCTATCATAATTATAGATGACGACTGCATACATTTTGAATGCAGTCATAAGAAAATGAATACAATAATATGATGCATTACAGCAATTTTGAAAGGCAAAATTTTATATGTAAAAATATAAATAGTATAAAGTTGTTTAATGTCGAGTACCTACATATCAGAACATACAAGCATCATAAATATGTTTTTTTTTTTAAACTTGCGTATGTCTTCGCTAAACAAACCCAAGTTCTTGACTTTGGAAAAAGTATTAAAATTTCTATTCATTCTATAGAACTGAGGGTTCTGATTTAAGGTTAAATGCCGCCACAGATTTCAATACAATATATATTTGACGAAAAGTGAAAAACTACACGTTTTTTCATTTATTTAAACACCTTCAGTTCGTCACTACAACGCCTGGAAAAATTGCTGCTGCCCGCCCCGCCCCAAATGCGTGCGATAGAGAAGGCAGATACACCATATACTCTAGTGCAAACGGGATACAAGACTACTTGAAAATAAAGACGCAAGCGAAAATCTTTATATTTTAATTGCAAAAGAAATAAGTATTATATATACAAAAATAAATAGCCAATAGATAGGTATAAGTAAAACCTTCGTTTGAGATTTTATTTTAACGTTAAAGGATAATGATATTTATTATGACAAAAGAAAATGTGTTTTGTTAAGGTTGTTTTGGTTATTTTTTTCTATCGAGCGAAATTAATACTATTTCTTTTTCAAAATAGCCAATGTACTAACAAAGGTCCATATTTACTTACTTAGTACTTACCATATTTTTTTTGTCGCAGTTGAGTAAAGATTTGAGCCAATAATGTAGATTGAAATTTGATAAAAAAGGGACTACTTACATTGTACAGAGTCTTAAGTAAAGTGTATTATGAAATTGTCGTTAACTTTACGAAAATATACTTTTTATAACAACTTCGAATTTTGTTTTATATAGTTCATAATTTTCGATTTGGTTATGTATATGTGAGTGACTTTTTTTTAAACCAATATTCTAACGGTCTCGGGTTATAAAAACCATATTTTCATAAATTTAACGTCAGTTTTATGATACACTTATTAAGATGGCAAAATATGATAATGTGTAGTTTCTTCTATACAAATACGTTTTGTATGGATTTCAGCACTAGCGTTTAACCTTACGTTTGATTTACACAGTGCAAGATATTGAATTTAGATATTCTAGGAAGATGTCGCTATGCGCAAATTTTTATCAACGAAAGTAATTTCAGCGTATCTATACATCGGCTGTCGAGAGTTTGTGTTCCTGACAGGTCGTAATCGGCATAGTAATCGGATGGTTGATGTGAATTTGTACCGTATCGGACGATTCCCGTTTTCAAATATTATTATCGTTTACATGCATAAATGACACAAAATTGAATTAAAAATTATATTATCATGTAAAGTCACAATAAACATGATGTTATAGCTATAAATCTCATGTGTCAGGAAGGCAAACTCTCGACGGCCGATTTATAATACACCATTCTTAACTTTCTATACAAATATGACATCAAACATGCGTTTTCAATCAGCGAGAAAAACCATTGTAAAATATTCAAACCTTTATAATTTAAAATCTGATTTCCCAAATTAAGTGATCAGGCCGAATGCCTTAAAAATCTTTATTGGTTGCTTTCGATTCTTTAATTATATATTTCATAGTACGGGTTCTAGGCGACTCTGCAGTACTCCAACCCACTGCGGACAAATGCGTTGAACAACAGATTTTTGATTCTAGGGTACTTCAAATCTTTAACGAAGAACGAAACCACGGTTCTTGAACGCTTTTAAGCAAATTTGGTTTATGTGAATATTGATTCGTAATTTGCAATCTAATACTACTCCCAAGTCTCTTACTTCAATGACCCTAATTAATTTTGTATGTAGAATTATTAATGTTCGTATTGTAGAGCTGGCTAGTTGGAAGCCAAGCGCTCGGTTTAAAATACATAATTTGACTTTGAAAAAATTCAAATTATGTACTATGTCTCAGTAAGAAAAGCCCGGGATACTCGGTTTTTGGACATAAATTAATGTGAAAGTTCATGTCATACGGATATAAGTGTACCTTTGAGTCTATAATCTTTTTGTTTCAGCTCTTCAGGTTACGTTCCTGTATAATAGAAAGAGTCTTACAATAGGATATAAAAAAAGGCAGTACAGTATTATAGCACTTTATAAATATGAAGTAATACATTGTGATAAATTATCGCCATGACATGTAGCATAATATAACAACGAATCAATTTTTTAGCGATTTATCCTTCTAGTTTAGAGTTATAACATTGTATTGAATCTAAAACGGTTTAATACTAAGGTTATTACATGTTTTTCTTCCCGTGCATACGGAAATTTGCCTATGAAAGGTCATCAGGATCAATGAAAGATGGCTGAATTATAATACGATATAGCACACGGCCTGTGGTATACGGACATACGAATAGAACGTAATCCAGTGAATTATTTTTGCCTTTTGGCTATGGAACCCTAAAAACCACTATCGAACCAACGTAATAAGTTATAATATATAGACAGCGAATCCATGTATAATTCTCATTTTAAACTTTGATAAATCATTGAAATAGGAAGTATTTATCAAAATTAAAATGAGAATTTAACGTCAAATTTCAAATTTCATAACTGTCATTTGAAATGGGTTTAAAGTTAGAAAAATAGATTCCAAAGTCGCCTACAAAAAATCCATTATGTTTGATTTGATTAAAAAGTTGAATTCGTAATTTGTATTGGATGTTATATATAATAATTTTTTTGTACTTGTGAATAAAACACATATAGTATTATTTACGTTATGAATAATTTACAAGGAATGTTCATCGCTGGCGATTCAAAATTTTTTCCAAGTGGGCAACCGTAAAACATGGATAAAGAAAGGGCCGTTATTGGATATCGAAAAACCTATTTGGTCTGTATACAAATCTTCATAAAGCCGGTATGAGGGGGTCCCGTCTTCCTGACTACGTTATTGGGAGTGAAATCACGTTCCATTTCGCGGCGGATATAGGGCTCCGCGTTACGGGCCAATCCGATGCGATGACGGTTCGTCTAGGGCCACGATTTCCGCTTGAACACGTTCACGTGTCGCTACGTTTCATGTTTATGTGGAGGGCACCTAAATGTCTTTTGCGCTCGAGGGACGCGTAAAGACGCCTCCACACCTGGTTTGTTTCTTTATTCGCCATGACCTTTTAACGTGTTTTCCCTATCCTGTAGTTCTATCGAACCAAAATTAAATGTCGAGTGTTCGTAATCACGAACTAGTTTCACTACGTGAACAAATTCGTCTTTTTATGACCAGAAATATTTTTGAAATGAACCGTAATACACAACGTCCATCGATTCACTGGCTACGCCGCATCCCTGATTCTTGTTTCCGCACTACCCGCTTTTTCCTTGACATTCAGTCCGCTGTCGTCTTTCCTATGTGACGCACTGAAAATATAAAACGCTAAACGCATAATCGCTTATCGCCTAAAACTCATATAAAAACCTAATAATATTGTGTAACAAACGCTATAATATATAAACTGTGGAGTGTGCCCGATTACGTGTTGGTGCCGCGCCGCCGCCTGACTGGAGGAGCTCCTGGCTGACAGCGAAGACTTATATGTGTGTTGCTGTGTCAAGGTCAGTCCCTTTAGTCTTTCCTCTCCTTTCGCTATCGCCCCTCGCTATACCTATAAATACAGTCCACTAAAACGCTCACGCTTCAGGAGTGAGCCCAGACGAAGTTCAAAGAAGAACTCGTGGGCGCCTTCATAATAATATGGTCCTTCGATCCGAAGGTTTAAAAAATAATATGGTCCTTCGAACCGAAGGTTTAAAAAATAATTTGTTCTTCTGAACACGCTCGCTTCATAAAATTCTGGTCTTTACCAAAAGTTTTAAAATAACTCGCTGCACGCTTCCCTTCATACAATTCTTTTAAACTACGCTATTCTTACTCTGTCAGTCTTTACTGAACAAGGTAGATTCCATTTCTCGCACGAAACGCTTTATATAAATATAAAATTATTTTATATCAAAATTTTATCTAAGAATTTATAATTATTTCGCTTTGTAGGTAGGTAAACATCGCGCCGCATCTACGCACGTACCTTGTGTGTGCGTGCCGCGTGTATATGTTACAGGCAGTAATTGCGACATTTATTGAATCGTCTAGTTTCTTACGCTTTTTAGTTTTAATTCTATTGATTCTATAAATATATTTAACTTCAAATATGCCTACAAAAGGTAAAGTAACACTGCAAGAGGCAGATATTAAAATACAAATAAAGATGTTAACTGCGCAACGTGAATCAATGTTTGGTCGGTTGCAATACATCTATAATTACGCAAAAAACGCCTTTGAAGATACAGTAGCAGAAGAATTGTTTTTGTCTAGTATTATTACATTGGAATCGATTCGCGATGAATTTTCTGATTTAGTAAAACAAATCAATTTGCTTGAGCTGACTGTGAATCCTGACGCGGTACCTAACTTTCAATCTTGGAACGCGTTTGATGATTTATATTGCCGTATCAAGCGGGTCGAAAGCAAAATTAACGCTCTTAAAGTTCCTAAGTCTACATGCAACGATACTGGTAACAATTCTGAAAGCAAGAAGAGTACTATAAAATTACCTAAGTTGGAGTTATTGTCGTTTTCTGGTGATCCTATTGAGTGGCCAATGTTTTATGAAAATTTTAAAAATACTATTCATATAAACGAAAACTTAACAGATCACGAAAGAGTGCAATACTTAATAGGAAAACTTTCTGGTCGTGCTTTATCAGTGTGCTCCGGAATCACTCCCACCGGGGAAAATTACGAAAAGATTTGGTCAACTTTGGTTAAAAAATATGAGGATAAACGTTGTCTCGCTTCCGCTTATTTGGATCAATTATTTAATTTTAAAGCTGCTAGTTACGCTTCTTCAAAAAATATAGAATTATTTTTAGATAAATTCGCCGCCGCGGTCGCTAGTTTGAAATCTTTGAAATTGTCTGATTTGGCGGATTTCATATTACTCCACGTAGCACTTAAGAAACTGGATTCGGAAACATCGCGCGCCTTTGAAATGTTAAAACGTGACGAATCCATACCTACGTATAATAGTTTAATCGGTTTTCTTCATGAACAATCCAAAATATTGGATCGCACGCCTTCTTCTTTATCTACTACTTCTGCCCCGCCAAAGAAGTATGGTAAAAATAACGCAGAACAAAATTACTCGAAGCCTACGCATTCATTTGTCGTAGTGGATAATGCTTGTGTATGCTGTAAACAAACCACACATGCACAATTATATAAATGTGATTCTTTTAAACGCCTTTCAATTAATGATCGTATTAATTTTATTAAAAAACGAAATGGATGTTCTAATTGTTTGAGTTTATATCATGTAGGTTTCGCTTGTAAATCTACGGTTTTATGTCGCTACTGTGGATGCAAACATCATTCACTTTTATGTAGAAAAATGAGGTCGCATACGGAACCGCAAACCGTAAACGTTCGTGCGGAGTCCTCTGAAACGCTGAAGCACTCGGCTGCCGCCGGCGGCCCCGCTAACCGGTTTCAGACGCCTGCGCCCACAGTGGATGCGTCACACGATAATAAAATATCTCTTTGTAATATTAAATCTAGTTCTGAACGCTTGAACACTTGTTTATTAGGAACTGTTCAATTAAACACTGAAGATAACTTGGGTAACTTACATACTATTAGAGGTCTAGTGGACACAGCTTCACAAAATAATTTCATAACCGCAGATTGCTGCAAATTATTAAATTTACGCTATAATAAAATTACTAGATCTGTCGTTAAGGGCATAGGTGGCTCCGCTAGTTCAATTAAGGGCATGTTAACACTTAAAGTGTCATCATTAATAAATAAAAATATTAAATATTCTATTAACGCTTTTGTAATCGATCGAATTACGGATAAAATACCTACCGCTCATATAAATACTACTTCATTTACCTATTTAAATAATGTTACGCTCGCTGATAAATATTACTCGGTTCCGGGTGATATCGATCTTTTGTTGGAGGGTTCGATGTTTTCACAAATTTTGCTGTCGGACCGTGTAACGGGGCCTCCGGGTATGCCGACAGCTTTCGAGACTGTCTTCGGTTATATGATTATAGGCAATGTAGATATTGAAAATAATCCCAGTAACATATCTCTTGCTTGTTGCGCTGTTACTCAACCCTGTATAAATACGATTTTACAAAAATTTTGGCAACTTGAAGAAGTTCATACCGCGCCTGTCCTTAATGCTGAGGATCGTGAATGCGAAACTATATTTAAAGATAATTTGTCGCGAGACAAGTCTGGACGCTACAGCGTCGCGCTTCCCTTTTCGCGCGACTCTGCTTCTTTAGGTGACTCGTATACAATCGCTAAAAATAGATATTTTTCTTTGGAACGAAAACTTAATGCTTCGCCTACTTTGCGCTTATTACAGCAAGAACCTGAAAGTTGGCCTATTAAAAGGTTCAAACCTTCTGATAATATAGAAGTGCCCGAATCTAAGGTAATCGCTTTGGCTACGTCGGCCGAAGAAGAACCTCATGCTTTGTATACGCTATCACAACGCTTTTCTTCGTGGAACGCTCTACTTCGCTCTATTATTTACATTTATCGCTTTTTAAAGAAACTACCTCGCGCTGAAGTAATTACCAGTTCACAATTTGATTTCGCTGAAACTCAAATAATTAAGGTTATGCAATCTAAATATTTCGCTGACGATATAAAATGTTTAATTTCAAATAAAAACTGTTCGCCTCAAATTAGAAAATTAAACCCATTTCTAGATAAATACGGATTGTTGCGCGTTGGTGGACGCCTGCGTAATGCAAACTTATCCTATGATCAGCAGTATCCTATTTTATTACCTCGAAAGGACTATATTGTCAATCTCATAATAAAATATTATCACGAGAAACATTGTCATACTGGGCCGCAACTACTTATGTCTATACTTAGACAACGCTATTGGATTTTATCTTGTCGAAACACCGTTCGCAAAATTGTTCATCAATGTTACTTTTGTTTTAAGGTTAATCCAAAAAATACATTTCCTATGATGTCTGATTTACCAGCTTGTCGAGTACAGCAAACTAAAGCTTTCACGCATACAGCTGTAGATTATGCAGGTCCAATCAGCATTACGCCGTATAGAAAACGCGGTGTTCATCCTATAAAATGCTATTTGTGCATATTTGTGTGCCTCGTAACGCGCGCTGTACATATAGAGATAGCCTCAGATCTGACAACGCACGTATTCATTTCAGCTTTTAAACGCTTTCTTGCCAGACGGGGTGCGGTTTCGTGTATGTACTCGGATAACGGTATGGTACGACGTTTATAGGAGCAAAAAATACGCTTAAGGAACTCTATAAATTTTTATGTTCTGAAAATTACAATTTTTCATTTGCAAAGGAGTTATCAGAAAACAGAATCACCTGGAAACTCATACCTCCACGCAGTCCTCATTTTAATGGACATGTCGAGACTTACGTCAAAGCGTTTAAAACTCATTTGTTTCGCGTAATAGGTTCGCAGATTTTAACATATGAAGAATTGTTGACAGTTTTGGTGCAAATAGAGTGCGTACTGAATTCGCGTCCGCTTACGCTATTGAGTTCTGATCCATCGGAGCCTTCTGCTCTAACGCCCGCGCATTTTTTAATGTCAAGTCCAGTAAAACATTTACCTTTTGTAGATGAGACAGGGTTCTCTAGTAATTTAGTAAAACGATATAAGCTTTTGGATAATATGGTACAATCTTTTTCAAAAAGATGGAAGTTAGAGTACTTACATCTTTTACAAACGCGTGAGAAATGGAATACACCTTCTAAACCAATCGAAAAGGGTACGATTGTAATAGTAATGACTGATGATACCCCTATCCTTCATTGGCCGTTGGGCGTAGTAGTTTCTACATTCCCAGGAGTCGACGGAGTAGTCCGTGTTGCGTCAGTTAAGACTGCAACTGGAATTTACAAGAGACCAGTCGTGCGTCTCTGTCCTCTACCCACGCAATAGAAATAGTTTAATTTAATTTATTCTCCGCTTTCTTTGTTAAATTTTAAGTTTATTTTAATATTTTTCTTTCATTTTTCCTTGTGCAATTGAAAGCGAGTCTTTCAATGGCCGGGGGCAATGGCTACGCCGCATCCCTGATTCTTGTTTCCGCACTACCCGCTTTTTCCTTGACATTCAGTCCGCTGTCGTCTTTCCTATGTGACGCACTGAAAATATAAAACGCTAAACGCATAATCGCTTATCGCCTAAAACTCATATAAAAACCTAATAATATTGTGTAACAAACGCTATAATATATAAACTGTGGAGTGTGCCCGATTACGTGTTGGTGCCGCGCCGCCGCCTGACTGGAGGAGCTCCTGGCTGACAGCGAAGACTTATATGTGTGTTGCTGCGTCAAGGTCAGTCCCTTTAGTCTTTCCTCTCCTTTCGCTATCGCCCCTCGCTATACCTATAAATACAGTCCACTAAAACGCTCACGCTTCAGGAGTGAGCCCAGACGAAGTTCAAAGAAGAACTCGTGGGCGCCTTCAATTCACTTTGGTCAGCATTATCCCTTCATTATAAATAACCATTTAACTAATATCAGTGGAAGACAATTTCTCGAAATTGTCTCCTGGTGAATAGTTTCCTGTTTTATAAACACCTATTTAGTCAGTATAACGTCGCTACTTCTCGCTTTTCAATAGACTACATATATTATAATAAAACTGAAAACGCCTTATCGCTAAGAAACATATTGAAAGCCTCTCTGTTAATGCTCTCGAAATTGGACAAAGCTTGCTGAACAAATATAAGGTAACGTCGAGTAAACACATGGAGTTCGACGTTAATGCACCTACGTTCCCTTTACACCTCAGAACTACACACAAAAACCTGTCTGATTTCACCCGACAAAGAACATATCCCTGTAACTAAATAGGACATTTAAAAGCAGGAACGGTCCCGTCAAAGCCTTCTCAGCAAACATGCTATCAGTAAACATGACTTCGTCAATATAATCATAAGCCTGATAGTCGACTTCTCCCTTTGAAACGAAACTCGTTTCGGTATTTCCCCGTAAACTTAGACACATAATATTATGTCTGTAAACATAATGTTTCAATTTTTCCAATATTAATACACTATCGATAGATTTAGAATTTGTTAGTACGAAAATCTGTTTTCATTGGTTTACAAGTGACTTGACCAGTCTTCTTTTTTTGTTAGGTACCAAACTTAAAAAAAAAATATTTCGACATTTTAACGTACTTATTGCGATACGCATTTCTTAACATTTTAATATTCACCGGTTTTTAAGAAAATATAAGAAATCTCCTAAGTACTAAGGTGTGGGCTAAAGTGGGGGTGTGGTTGAAGTACATAATATGCAATGAAGAAGTAGATATTATCTACTTCTTTATTGCCCTTGAGAAAGCCATTGCCTGAAAATAGGGGAACGCACGATAATTACTACTAACTCGGACAAAAACTAATGACAAAATATCTTCCTGGTCCCTTACACAAATCTCTCGCAACTTGCTTAGGTGTTGTTACCTAGTTTAATATCAGCAGCTGTGCAGGTATGTTAAGATGAGATCCATTTAACAAAATTTTAGTACATTTTTTTTGTTTGTGTTCAAGTTTTTTGAAATATACATTTTTTTTTGTCTACTATACTTTTGTATAATGTGCATTTAATATAAATTTCAATAGTCTAGGTAATTATAGTTGGATCATAACATATTGAGTATATATTGCCAATTTTTCATTTTGGTTTCGTCGTTTTGAGTGAATGCGAAAGATAGCAGTTGGAGTAATTACGATCGTTAGAAACAGGAAAAAAATTATTTTAAGTATTTAGTTGTTTCTAATAACACGTGAATATATTCCAAATACTGTATCTAAATATAAAACAATAAAGTGTTCAAAGTAGCAGTCAAAGAGGCAAAGAATAAAATAAATACATTAGGGCAAGCGTGTACCTACAAAATATCAGATATCGAAAACCACATTTTATTGGTAAAATAAAAATAAGGCAATACAATTAGCCAAACAAAACATATGATATCAAAGAAAAATCTTGAGATAGAAAGGGAATAAAAAGCAGTGTTTTTTGAAACAAGGGAAAAGGAAAAAAGACATTCTTCGCAATCACTCAGAAGAGTTAGGGTAAATCCGAAAATGAGGGGTCTTGTCTTTCATTATCGTTATTTTTTAAGAAAAATTAATTGCTTTCAGTGGATAGATCAAACATCAAATAATTTTAAAATTCAATTAAATTTTACGTACGAGTATTATCGTATATTAATTGATTTTCATTTATTTTTCCTTAAGTGTTCGCAAAAAGCCATACTTCCCTTATTTCAATTTTCACTTCCCTTACGTCATTTTTCTGAAATTTAATTATAATTTAAAAAAATAAAACACTGACAGTAATGCACACGTTGGCTCGCTCTAACCAAGTTTAAAAATTAATTAAAATGATTCCATCACAAAATTTCAGAAAAACAAAAGGTACTGTGACTTGTTTTTAACTTATCTACTTTCTTATCAGCTATTAAAATCAAGGTGTTATTATTTTATTATGTGGTCAAGTATTAGGAAAGAATTCTTCCTTTTTTAATACTGAGTAACTGTGAAAAAAAAATCGATTACTATTACTATTCTAATGTTATTTTTAAATCAATCGTCTTAGGTATGTGGAGTATCTATCTACAAAGTAATGCTAATTCAGAAATCGTTTCGAGGTTTTTTTTTTTTAGATGCACTATTTTACAACTTACTATTACTAAAAATATTCTAAGTTTGTGTATATTTTTAATGAAATAATATTGTCCGTTGTTTGATCTTTATGAGGTCAGAAGAAAGGCTGACTTATTATAATATAATATATCCAACGTAATTCGTCAATCAATAAAAATATACGTGACAGTTTAAATGGATTCCATTGACGTATTCTAATAAAAATACTTAGAAAAAATGCCAGGCAACAAATACCATAATATTAAAAATGTTCGTTTTTGCTGAATGGATAGATAAAGTGCATTGTAAGCTATTGTCGGAAAGTTAGTAGTTTTAGGGCTGTGCTAAGGGTATGGCTTAGGTATTTCTTAATATTTCGTGTTACACAGTGTATATATGTGTAGAATTAAAGTTAGAAATTTTAATTTTTTTTTTTCATTTTACCCATTTAATTACTACAAATCGGAATAATTACAATAAAATTACATTTACTACGGAAATTATGACATTATTCCAAACTAATAATAGGTACTAATACAATAGGTACAAATTTTAATTGGTTCATAATTAGAACTATCTTAACCTGACGTCCGAAAATTGGTAGAAAGCTAATATATGTGACACAATGTAAATCTAAAAATTACTCTATTGTCTTTCAAAAAAATTTTAAAACTTCTGAAATTATACTTTAAGACTTTCGTGGTTACTCAAATCTGTTGGGTAAAGTTTGGAAAGTCACGTATTGTGTTTCTATTATAATTTCTTCATTCTTTCGTAATATTCTCAATAACGAATTAAACTTGATGAGTTTGCTCTTATGTGGCCTTATCAAAGCACTAGATTATCATACGAAAAATTAGAAACATACTGTACGCGCGACCTATCTAAAAGGTCACTTGAAGTTGGCTACGCACGAAGTCGCGCTGGTACAGTCGAACGTATTAATTAAATAAAACAAATTACTTACAAAAAAAATTATTTTGAACTTCACAAATCGTTTAACTTAATAAGCATATATCGTCGATCTTAACTGCTCATAATAAGTCTAATAAATAGAAATACAAAATATTTCAAAAAATGTAAGATAAATTAACGAATACAGTAAAACAACTTTTTTTTCGTAAACAATGGTTAATGGTTAATTTTTTTTCTGGCTACGCGACTAATACCCATCTGATTATTTTTATAAAATACTGATAATGTTACAGTAAATAATTTGAAAAATAAATAGTGAAAGGTTAGTCAATGTTCATCTCGCGCCAAACAGCTAGTTCGCTCTGAAGTCGAAGAGAGTAGCGTCACAATAGGAAAAATGAATGTAAGAGAGTCGAGAGCGAGTCCTACATCTGCGTAAAACCCATCCGCGTCAACTTCAAAGCCAACTAGAAATTTGGCATGAGCTGTATCCTTATATTTTTTTAAGCGATTACGACATTTGTACACCCTTAGAGAATAGCACATTATCAGATGAGATACCTACTTTTTGTTCATAAATTTTCGGAATCTCTATATGTACAAAAAGTCGTGCTTTTCCAAATTTTTTCCTATTACGTAAAAGTCTCTTCGAAAGGATCTTAGTCCCGCCCTTTCCTTTGTGCTTTTTTGTCCTGTCTGAGAGTAACGTCTTAGCGTGTTTGCTTGAACTTTACACGAGTTCAAGTTTAACTTGTGGGAAAACACTAACCGGAACGGTAAATACACGCGGATACACATATACACGGTATTTTATATAGTTTTCTGTTCTATATTATAGGTGTTACGTATTTTAACATCATAAAAAAATTAAGGATAATTTACATTTACTTATAATAAATATGTGCCATTTTAATCGATAACTCGTTGCCATCTTGTAAGTAGTGTCATGATACTATTGCTGTAGAAAAAGTCATTTTGACAGTCCACTCTTGATGTCAACTTTACGCTACTTAATAAATAGTTTTGAAGTGACTGAAACAAGTATAAATCTTTTCGCACGTTCTTAACGTAAGTAAAGTACTTCTCGTCAGCTCCGATCGATCTTTTAAAAAATGATTCGATTTCAGGATTTTTGATAGAAAACAGCAAATGGAAATGCTATTCGCTATGTCTCTATATGTTACATATAGAGGAAGATCCCGGGACCCCAAGACTTTACTTATTTTCTCAGAGATAAAACATGTGGGATCAAGTAGTGTTTGTATGCACCGTACGTGTATGCATAACTGCTAGTTTGGGCCGACCGCCAATTTACAGGTACCAGGTGTTATAAAGGCAGATAAAATAAAACTTACTTTTCTTAAAGTGTCAGTATTGATTCTTATGTATGTTTCAAAAAATATTGATAAAAAGCAATAATAAATATTGCTAGACACTTACCGTTCGCGGTATCCCTTACCAGACGCTTTGAAGATCCCAAAAAATTAATGCAATTTTGCTTACATTCTCAATCTTGATTTTTATGAATTACTAGCGACTCGCCCGCAGCTTCATTCGCATGGAATTAACATATTTATTTATTAGATATATTAGAAGACAATATTTATTACAGCAAACATTTTATTTGCGTGGTTATAACATTCCGGCAGACAGTAGAAATTTACCTATAGCGCGAGTATACATATGTATAGATGTAGTAGTACTTTTACATCCATTTAATCTGCATGCAATTAAATATAGGTATATATTCATATATAAGAGGGATGATGTGGAAAATTATAAGACAATAGTAAATATCAGAGTACAGTAAATAAAATTTCCAACCATGTCCCAACGGACTCAACGTGGTGTGGTCTATCTGGAAAACATTTTTCCAAATGCTGAGCTATTTAAAATTGCTGATACAGTTCACTCTTACATAGTAGTAAAAAGCTTGCGTTGAAATTGCGATCTTATTTTATTGAAATTTCTAATGTTCCCCGAGTATGCGTAGAATGTGTAAACCATGTAATTTTTTACGAACTGAAGGCTCCCCATTAAGTAATTCATACATACATTTAGGTATTAATCCAATAAATTTTTTAGCGGGAAGAACGCATGTGGGCATAACAAAGGCTACCGAAGCCCCACGGCCTTGCGCTGTTCTCGGAATGTTTGGGTTCAACCGCTTGTATCCAATTTGCGGTTGAGCCGTTCGTTCGCCGCTTCTTTATAATGAGATTTCGGATCCCGTTGTTAATTGTACAAAATTCGTAGCTATACAATAATTTTAAGGCACACATACTTGTGGCTAAGTTGAATCGAAAAAGCTTGAATTGTTGTTTATTTAGATTACGGAAATTTGAAAACCAATATGAAAATTAAAAGTCCTAAACAGGAAAAAAGACTACCGATAAAAAAATATGAAACTTTTATTGAAATTAATTTGAAAGGTTTTGAAAATCGCGAAGCTGAATGTCATCGCGAAAATGTGAACAGACTTTTTCTATTTTAATCAGTAGAATACTTCATTATGGAAAGCAATTATTTTTCAAAATTTATGTTTTATCTTCGTGTAACAGCGGGACGCGGCAGTCGGATCTTTAGCAATCAACATGACAATCGCACAAGAATTCTGTGGTAGATACTGTTTCAATGTTGTTCTAAATCTATACTAATATTATAAAGCTGAAGAGTTTGTTTGTTTGTTTGTTTGTTTGTTTGTTTGTTTGTTTGTTTGTTTGTTTGTTTGAACGCGCAAATCTCAGGAACTACTGGTTCGAATTGAAAAATTCTTTTTGTGTTGGATAGTCTATTTATTGAGGAAGGCTATGGGCTACATGTATAAAATTATACTATCTGTCTGTCTGTCTATTCGAGCAAATCTTCAAAACGGCTAAACTAATTTTGATGAAACTTCACAGATGTGGAAAGAAAGTAGTCAAAAGTGACATACACTACTTTTTATATGTCTGTATGTACGTCCATATGTCTATTTGAGCTAATCTCCAAAACGGCTAAACCGATTTTAATGAAATTTCACGGGTATGAAAAGGAGGTGGTCAAAAGTGACATACGCTTTTGTCCGTCTGTCTGTCTGTACGTCTATGTGTCTATTCGAGCTAATCTCCAAAACGGCTGATCAGATTTTAATGAAACTTTGCAGACGTGAAAGCAGGTTGTCAAGAGTGACATCAGCTACTTTTTGTGGCTGTCTGTCATTTGTCCTCACTGATCTATCAACGTAGATAAAAACAAAACTACTAACTCGAGGAAGCCGAAATTTGGAACAGTGGTTTATTTTATAACGTGAGTATAAATTTTTTAAGAAAGGAATATTTGGAAATTTCAAATTTAAGGAGGGAGGGATGGAGGGGCTTTGTATGAGAAAGGAGGGAGGGATGGAGGGGCTTTGTATGAGAGTCTTTGTTCTTTAAAGTTAGAAACATAAAAATTTTAACATAAATAAATAATGAAGTGTTTCAGGGTTTTTGGATTTCCACATTTTAAGGGTGGGAAATGTGAGGTGAAAAGTATGATAGTATCGGTTTTCTTAAAGAAGTGGGGAGAATGAAGATTGAAAGTTTGAATGGGTGTGCCCAATATTAGTTTTATCAAAAAGTACGTATAAACCATTTCGAATGTTAATACTACCTAAAACAGGAATGTGTAGTCTACGCAAGCGAAGCTGCGGGCGGTCGCTAGTACGTCTTATTTAGGAACGTGCATTTGAATTTAAACCTATTTATTATTGTAGTTAAATTATAATTATTTTGCGTAATTACTTACTAGATCGACCAATCAGAAGACAACGTTCACCTCGGTAAAAGTACGCGTGCTTGTGAATCGAGTTGCCAGTATGAACTCGCCTGGGTCTCGTGCACAAATCCCGGTTATTGGTTGGAATTGAACCGCTGCGCGCTGCTGTAGTTGGTCCACCTATTTATGATACACCGAAAAATCTTTCTGGCGAATTTGTACACGTTGAGGACCATGTTTTTAAAGTTTTTTTCCTGCTTTTTCTCTTGTTATATTTTTAATTTCCGTATTAAATTATTTTACGTAAAAAATTGATGTAAGTAATGAGTACATTTCATATAATAGATGGATGGTCTACAATCCTGTTCCAACTTATGGATATACGCTTGTAGTATCTACTGATATTATACAGATGATAAAGTATCTAAGAGTATTTGTTTATATTAACGAATATTAAAAAAAAACAATTTATGAATAAAAAAAAATTATAATAAATAATATATAAAAAATTGCGATCAGCAAGCTGAAGTGGCAATGGGCCGGTCACATTTGCCGTAGAACTGATAACCGATGGGGTAGACGAGTTCTCGAGTGGAGGCCAGGAACCGGGAAGCGAAGCGTTGGAGGTTCCCCCGGTCAGGTGGATAGATGACCTCATGGTGCCGGGGTAGTTGGATGCGAAAGGCGGAAGACCGGGTATGGTGGCGAGCCTTGGGCGAGGCCTATATCTTGCAGTGGAGAGACATGGGCTGATGATGATGATAATGATAAAGAAATGAAAATATTGACATGATTTTTTTTGATATAACGACTAGGTATTTATTGTTAGTATTATCTCGGGTGGATGACAGCGCGAGGGTGATTTGTACAATAAAATAGCTTAACACGGTCGTTAACCTCGTTTGGTTTAGATGACCTAGGTACCTACGGAAGTATTTATATGCGGTGAAGTTTGTGATTAGTGAGCTTATTACCGTAAAAGGTTTATAAAATTCTGTTATTAGTTTTATTTTTTTGAACTGAATATTGTAATGCAATTTTTTCTGTAATCACATTACCTACACTCTTTTTTTCTATATGTTTACAAAAATTTCATCCAGAGAGACGCTTCAAATATCTGAATATTCGATCAGTCACAACAATAGACTGATTTGCTGTTTTGCCATTCGGCGCGCGTCAGCAGCTTTCCGGGCGATTTAGTTATTCGAGGAGGAACTTATCCCATGCGGAGGTAAAATGTGAAAAATCTTCTCCGCGTACTTTTTATTACAGTGGTTTATCATTTTCTATACGTAAAAGCTCAAAGGCAGTAGCACATGTGAACGTGATAAGAGAATATACATTCATATTTAAGATAAAAACGAAATATGGCGAATATACTTTCATACTACAAGGGTACCATAAGATAGAACGCAGTTATGACTTGATCGTTTTAACTTAAGCCGCGGAACATTATCATTATTTTTATGTTATATCCGAGGGTTTTCCGTAATAACGATGAGCTATTATTGTAATAAAGTTGACTGAGAGTGCTTAATTTAAGGCACAGCGCCCGCGAAAATTTGCATAGAAAATGAAATTTGTCATTGTACACGTTCCGACTCGGCGTGGTGGGTGGGAGTCGGTGCGGGACGCTCGAAGAACGCTATTTTGTTAGGTTCGGCGCACGTGTCTGACCGCGTCGCTTGCTGCCTACCCAGCTGCCGCGCAACCACTCGTTTGTCACTCAAAATTACGCACCGTCGGAGACATTTACTTACTCGAAATATTTAATAAAGCCTTGCGGAGGAGACACCGTAACTTCTCTTTAAATAACGTATGACGCACGCCCGACCCTATTTCTCAATTATCGTGGAAGCGGTATTAGCTCGCTACATTTTTTACTCACGTTAACATATTGTCTGTTACATGCTATAATAGGCACCATAACTCTGTCCCGGCAAACGATAGTTTAATGGGGCAAATTTGGTAGGATTTTTTTTTGTTTTAGTTGATTTTCTGCTCATAAGTGAGCCTAAACGTCTCTTTATTATATATAAATAAAACATATAAATGCACTACCGTATAAAATGTTATTTGTCCTAAAATATCGATTATTTACAACATTATACTATATCATATACTATGTGCTATATAATACAATATATGTTTGTCTCAAAATTGTAAAGTTATGTAATGAGTCTTTGAACTAGTACAACGCTAATGAATATAAAAAAAAACTGGGTGTGGGACGTATTTTTATCCGATTTCAAAAAAAGGATAAGGTTCTCAATTCGACTGTATTTTTTTGTGTATGTTACTCGATATCTTCGTCGATTGTAAAACCGGTTTGAGTGTTTCATTTTTATTATATAGGCTATATTATCGCGATTGGTCCCATTAAAATTTGAAGATAATATTCCGCTTCTAAGGGCAGAAAATTAGAAGATGGCTCTCTTTTATTAGAAGTTTACCTATTTTCCGCTAACCATTTTTAATAAAGCTTGGCACATACGTGTAGTTACATGAAAATAAAGTATTATGGTGACCTAGAGCGTGTCTGATACCTAGTGGAAATGGTAAACAGTCGAAAGGAACTCTTCAAGGGTGTACAGTGACTACCTCATGTTTGGGCTAATATAATTCATTTTGATGTGGACTTCCATCAGTGTTTTGACTATCACCGAGGAGATCGCGACCATGGAAGAAACGGTGGCGGAGGCGGAGCGAGAGCAGTGAAAAAGACTGTACTATGCATTAAAATGGAACCACCAATTGTTTCTGGAGCCGCAAGTTATTACTATTAATTATTGTTTAATTTAGGCTTGATCTAATTAGACCCCTTTGGAATCAATCTATTGACATCAATACACATCAATTTTAAGTACGCCATCTATTGGCTTGTTTCAAAGAGCACTTTTTAACCAATCTTCATTATTTTGTCTGGTTTGCATTTAATCTTAAAAAAATCAAATATATTCATATAGATTTCGATTTAGGCGGTTCTGTTAGACATCGTGGTGGCCCAACTTTGAATACTCCGCCCGTCGACCAGGCATACACATTCGCTAAGTGTGTTTGAGTATTTAACACATATTGACAGCCGTCAAAATAGCTTCGTGATCTAAGGCTGGTCGGCTAAGCGCAAACTTTAGGTTCGTGCTAAATTATTTAATTTACTAAAAGTTTCACCGAAAGCGGTAGACTAAAATTCTCACGATCTGTGACATCCAACTGTCAAGTTCTCCTATGACGCTAGATTCTCATAATTTTAATAATCTCTATCGTGGAACGAGCGCAAGATGTTTATTCATCAAAAATCCAATTCAGTTTGTTTTTCCACATTTATGTACATATTCTTCACTGTAGCTCCTTATCGGAAAAAATAAAGATGTTTACTTTATCAGGGTGCAATACTGCAATCAATATTTTTGAAAGATTTTAAAACCAAAAAATGTAACTCGTGAGCCTATCAAGTCAAGGTTGATGTTTATAATACATACATTCTATATCATTTACGACGTACGTAATTCATATTCGATAGCAATTAGCACTTCCGCAAGTTATAGTTCATGCGATATATCTATCTACTGTAACAGCAAAATAAATATTGACGAAAAATCTGAAAAGGCAACCGTACACGTTTATCCAATGATCCCGGAAAATTTTTCACGCTTTATTCCATGTTCAGTTAAACCAGCGCATGTACATGGATTAATTTGGAAAGCAAAATGTTTTTGGGTGAAAGTTATGTTTACTTTAATCCTTTTCCTGTTCTGTTTTTCGCTATTGCTTTATGTAATTATCAAATTACTACCATTTTGCTGATAAATCCATTTCCAGAATGGTAAGAATTTTCCAGTGAAGTTTATTTGCACTTACGCACTCAATATTCTGCGGTTTTTAACATTACAGCAGTATTATTGTACAAGACGATGCTAAAATAGACAGTAAGGTTGGATCATGTATTTTACAGTGCTTAAACAAATGTTCTTTATCACTGTGACCTTTAATTTTAGATACGTAGCAAATGCAGGGAAACTAGCGGCTCGCCAAGCGGTACTGCACCCCTCCCTATTCGTCTCAGTATTATTAAAACGGCTTCCAACTGAACAGTGTTTGTTGTAGGCTCATTAGGTGTCCATACTTAACTTCACAAATGGAATGGGTCCCATTCACTCTTGTAGCGTAGCCGGGCCTTTATAGCATATTATTCTATATTGCATATTAACGTACGTCTATTTTTACCCTGTATTAGTTTTATCTTAGTCATATTTTTTTTGTACCGTTTTCTTCAATAAATAAATAATAATTATTAAGTAGTGCCATTTTAAGTACACAAATAGATCGGGCTTGCGCATCTTGATGTTTCTTCCACGATTATAACAAATCCGCACACCAGAGGTTTTGTAATTTAGATTTACCTGAATTCCGCTACCGTCTCTATTCCCTAACAATATAATATTATAACCTCTGTGAATATATCCTCGGAAGGACTTTTTTTTTTTTTTTTTTTATATTTGGGACATCCCACACAGCGCCATCTAGTCCCAAAGTAAGCAAGTACTATGCTTATGTTATGGGTTACTAGACAACTGATATACATACATAAATACTTTTTTTTTTAATAATATATACATAGATAAATATTATACACCCAGACCCGAAACGAAATAAACATGTTCATGCACACAAATATTTGTCCCGGGCGGGAATCGAACCCGCGACCCTTGGCTCCGCAGTTAGGGTGTCTAACCACTCGGCCAATCGGTCGTCAAACGATTTAACAAACAAGGACTTAAACGTATAAATCAAATTGAAAATCTTACTGAAAATACCGTAACAGATCATTCTAAACGTTAACTTGAAATTTCTTTATCCTAGTTACAACGGCAAGCAGGTAATTCTTCATCAGATCTGTAATCTATTTAACACTCAGTTCCAAAGGTTTAAAGTTGAAAGTGCCATTTGTCTGCGTTGAATAGAAAGTTGCTTTTCTTCGTCACTTATCTGATTGCCTGCGGGCCCGTTTTTCGATTATCCGAATAAAACATCAAATCGGTCTTTAGATATGGAAATCTTCACAGTCCTTAAAAGCTAAATATATACTACCTACGAGCGATGGCTTCATTCACTTTTAGATTTATTATCGAAATCACCACTACTTCCTGTACCTATTGTTTTCTCTTTATTCTCTAACATAGTCAAAATTTCTTTCGTAACCTTCTGTATCCAATATTTTGCTTAATCTTTTCCTTTAAAAAATAAATCTTTCAACAGTGCAATATGTAACAAATTATATCTTATTTTTTTATCGTTTCCTCTCACTGTCGGTTCCTCTATGTATAGTTGCATAATGTCTCTCGTTTCCATTTAATGAAAAAATAAGCAATAAAATCTGAAAGAAAAGTGCATTGAAACAAGGTTTTTAATTTTCGAACACCCGTCACTCACTGCTCTATTTGGATTCATGTTTTAGCATGTACTCCAATTTCTCATTAGAGAATAAATTTTGAAACACAGTGCTAGAAAATGCATAGCCATCTATCTTTTAGTTCCGAAACAAGTAGGATAGATAGAATGATATTATACATCTCTATTGGCAGTGAAAAGACCTTTTGATTCTAGGTAGACCAACTAATAATTCTCGATAAAGATATAATTGATCTAATATTTCTGAACGTAATTTTCTCTTTTAATACATATAATAAATAATAAAATTATAATTAATAATTATGTACCTAGATATAATAGATGTATGTTACTTAAATAAAATAAATAAATAGTAATATGGCATTTTTCCAGTTTTTAAACTCACTGAAAAAAATCTTGTTTTTTGGTTTCAAAACTTAGCTACTGTAGCCATGACTTCGTCGTGATTTTCATGTCGAGTCACTCATATGTGTTCACTTTCCACATGGGAAGTCTATGGAAGCGAGTTCTGTATAATATGGTGGATATGCCATCGATTTGAACCGTGCGTTGTCGATAGCCGCCAACGCGATTTCTATTCTTCACCTTATAATGATATATATTTTTGATTTTTTCTAAAAATTTTAATAGATTACTTTTGCAATGTTTTCTGAGTATACTTCGAGTAGAATGTGCAAGTCAATATTTTATTGGATAAAGCACGTTATCTAACGTAGCAAAAGGCGTGTGGAAGTGCAATAGTCGCAGATGGGTGAAGACGCAGAGCCTTCTCGAGCCGTGCCAAGCGCAGAGCGGCCACCAGCTGAGCCGCTTATTGGCCACACGCTGCGCACCGCTATATTGCTAGTTTTGGATATATTCCTTTGATTTTCATATTACGAGACTATATCGGGTGACGTCGTTAGAAAAATTCATAGAACGGAAGCATGTGCGTCCGGATGCACGTCAGTTTAGATATATTTCCGAGTATGTACCTATATATAATAATAATAATATAACAACGTATACATCACAACAACGTCTAGGCCCCAAACTAGGCATTAGCTAGTGTTTTGGGTACCAAGCGAAGACACCTACATAAAGAAGACATATACATATAAAACCAACACCTGGTATTAGTATCGTTATTCATCATATAAATACTGACCCGACCTGGGATTCAAGCCCGGGACCTCCAGCTTCGTAGGCAGGGTCGCTACCCACTAGGCTAAGCGGTCGTCAAGTATATGTTTACAGACATCGATATTTTAATCGCACCTACATCATCTGGGTCACTGTTTATATAGTAGACCTCAACAACCAACATTCGGTTCACATAAATATTCGTTTTACGGAAATACAAAAAAAAAACCTGTGGTTATGTGGTACTTTTACATTTCTTTTTGTTTTGGACTCTAAACGTGTGTCTACGTACGTATATAAATCAAATAGAGTTACTGTACGCGACATCTCGCTAAATGCAATTAATGTTTGGTTTCTCAACCACTGACCGGGCTTAGACTGTCTGGCCATATGCTCATACTGTGTGTATGTGACATTTTGCTGTTTCTGCTTCATGTTCGATAACAATATTATTTTTGTCCCTTTGCAGGTAGTGATGATACGAGTTTTTCGACGGGAAGTTGTATGTAAAGTAAGTATTGTTAGGAAACTTATTTTTTTTCCTTGTGAATAAGATGTATTTGAATTATTGGTGTACGTGCACATCTTAGATATCGTTAGCATATTTCCAGAAATTATGATTAAAAACAAACTACTTTAAACTGAATTTGAACGGAATTTTCTGAAAAGAGCTTAAATATCCGAATATAAAAGGCGAAGCACCAGATAATATCGGTCAGATAGATTCGATGTGTCAGTCGAACAATGAGATGAAAATGAAGTTTTACAAAGAAAAATACGGTAGTGTTGTCAAAGTGCTCTGCGTATTCTGTGGGCATTAATAATGTATTTCTTTTATTGAATTGTTGTTTTAACGAAATAAACGTATAAGCAAACACAAGATTCGGGGTCGTAATAACACTATCACTAAATAATAATACAAAAACGATAAATGTATATTCAAAAGCTGCAAAAACACCATAGAATTCGTGGAATTTGACTTGGGCTAAAGCAAAACGTTATCGCTACGAGTCAATTGTCTTCTCAAACAACGCGAACGTAGGCGGAATATCAAATGTGCGTCACGGAGGAGGCGCCCCGCGACGCCCATCGTCTACAAGCACATTCCGCTTGAGCTTTAGAGGTTTTTACAAACCGACCGAAAACACGGCATTATGTAAGTAATGTTATTCGCGCACATCTCCTTGTTTTCAAGCGCACTTATACACATTCATATCAAAATCCGAATGTTATTCCACCGAAGATAGAATATACTTAGTTGAATGCTCTCGTATCCACAAAGTTCATGTTATGGAATCTTGAATGCTTTACATTTTGGTGCCGCTAAATTCATTTCGGCTTGTTTATTGTATTCCGAACATAGTTATTAAGAATTTTGAGTCCCTCCAAAATGGAAAATGGGAACTGTTACGCCTGGCCTATGTGATGCTGAGTAATTTATGAGAATTCCCAGATCAGTGGCGAACCTTTCTCTAATTAAGGAGTCACCTGCGTGAACAAGTTACTCAACGTAATTGAAGCTTTCAACTCGGGTCGAGTTATGTCGGGGCGCGAAGAGGGAACCTGTGGTTTGTGATTCAAATTTCACGCTGATAATAGGACGTCGCTAACGCTGCAAATTGCAAGTTGAGCTACTTATTAGATTTAATCAAAGGAAACAATAAACACCTACTCACTTTGTACCTCGAGCCATATAAAATTCTTTGCTTCCGCACGATGTATTATACTTTCACACTACTTGGATGCGCGGAAAGTTGTAAGGTATTATAACATATCTTTATTACTGCACGAAATTTCACTGTACCCGAAATTATTCGAATAGAACCCCTTTGTTACTACTGAGAGTTCCTTCGTCTGTCACAAAATATAGTAAATGTTGAGTAATTTATTTTTTCTGATGTTTCTATCCTTTGTAATGATATAAACGATATTACTTTTACTATTGTCTTTCTGTGGGTAAGCTTCTTTTCAAGACAATGGTCTAGCGTTTGATCAGGGTTCAGTAGCTATTAGGTTTTCGCTTGCAGTTATCTTTAACAATCCATTTTCTATCGCAAATTACAATGCGGTAATCCTCTAATTTTTGTGTTGATTAAACACAAGGCGAACTTCGATGCGTACACTTTAACGCAGGTCATTAAATTCGTGTGGTCGGTCCCTGGGGCCATCAATAGATAGCAGTCGTTAAAATCTACCAACCTGCACTGGAGCAGCGTGGTGGATTAGGCTCCAAAGCCCCTCACCCAGAAGGGTGGCCTAAGTCTCCACAGTGAGGCATAATGAACTGGTGGCATGGAATGGAAAATTCGTGTGGCAGATACATATTTTTCAATTTTTTTTCTAGTTTTCCTAATTTAGCGCCAATGGGTCAATATCGTGGGTACGTTGATTTTAAATCATTCTGTTGATTCTGCAGTAATTTGACACGACTTAGCTTCCACCATAGCTTGCAATTTGATTCATTTTGCAAATAAAACTTTCCACTCCAAAAGCGTCGAAACCAACAACGCTCAAAGTGTTCATTATAGTCATGTTTCCTCCAAACTCAGCATTGATGTTACGAGCTGTATCTGCTGGGTTAATGTTACGACGCATTTCGCATCCAAAAATAATTCTGAATTGTCGACGCGCGTATGTTTGAGTGCAAACGCGATTGTGAAAAAATGGTGAGCAATTAACAAATTGTGTTATTGATTTGATTTTAGACAACGGCCTTTATTTAAAAAAGTTCCAAATAAAAATATTTCGTCATGTAGGTTTTATTTTCACTCAAAGTACTCAGTAGCTAATACGACTATTATGAAGTATATTAATATAATACTTTGACACGTTCGAATATTGCGCAATAAGCATTTTGATATCACTGGTAGGCATGAAATAAAAACACCTTGTATTGCTACAGGACTATTAATGTGAAAATCTCGCTCGTTCTCGACTTGTATCTTATGCCATCTAAGTTATGCGAGTGTTACCATCTTTCACTGTAAGTATGTATATATGAAGTCACTTCGAGAACACTTGCGCAAACAGTAACTTAAATATGATTTAGGTATTGTAACTTTGTATTCATTGTACTCGCACTTAGTCGCTTGAAATATTTATTAATATTTTTAACGTGTTAAATTATCGTGAATCGACTTTTTGTATTAACTGTAAACTTACAAGACGAAACAAAAAGCTGTCTTAAAAATCGAGCTAAGTTCTTTTTTCTTAGGAAATAATTTTAATAGAACGTTTCACGCTCACATTTCATCCACAGCCACTTGGTGGGCCAAACTGTGAATAGGTTGGTCGTATTTACGACCGATAAGCATATATTTATGCGCTATGCGAAATAGTCTCCCGTTTAAAAACTCGTGAAGATGGAGCAATAGCCTCGGTGGCAACGGAGCGCCGGCGCCCGACACCGTTGGACTCGAGCCAGCGGCACCCGCGTTTGTTTATAGCGTTAAAATGTTTAATATGACTACGTACCGCCCTAGAGATTTACTCTATGAATTTAAAGGAAATTATACCACAAAATTATATATATCTATGGGTATAGACCGACAATTCAAAGCTGGCGTCTCGTATGTCATCGCTGGTAGCAAGGTGGCAAAGAAGCTATGCCTAATTTAAATTTTACGTCTTAATTAGGTGTGCGTTTTTTTTTTTAAGTTTCACTGGGCATTTTCCGAATAGTGCAAAGCAATATTAGGAATATGACGAGAGCAGTCTCCCTTATTACTTGTTTAAAACGCGCCAATTAGCCGGTAAAAACGTCTCGGTCCTCACGCCGACATAGGAGGAGCCGACCGGCGCTTAGAGTTATCGGTCTATAGTTATATCTAATTATTTTAGTGTAATTTGCTTTAAACACATGCTGACATCAGTTCTTTGATTAGGTAATCATATTTAACATTTAGCGTTGTAAATAATTTCGAAACTAAAATAAAATAATTTCCGACACATCATTTGAAAGTATACATCTGCAAACGAAATATTTATTACACACGCAATTATAGAAACTTACAAAGCCGGTCCTAATAGGCCAATAATCTTAAATATTCCAATACATAAACGCGCCCTGAATACAAACAATATTCGTTCATACATACATTTCCCAGTTGCTTATGTTTACATAGTGGAAGAAACATCTGTTCTTGATGGACTGAATACTTCGCATTCAGGTTAGTGGCGGCGTTTGAATTCGTGCCAGTTTATTTAAATTAACTATATTGAGACTATTTTGCGCTTGGTGTATAATTGACATACGTCTAAAAGCTATTTCCGTATTTTTCTTAAAATTGCAGTTTGAGCTTTATGGTAAATAAAATTAGTTAAGGGCCAGAAGAAATTTCGAATTAAAAGCTTCACAGTATCGAAATTCTTTTATAAATCAGTTTATTTTTATAAAATATTCATTTCAATAATTTTCTGCGAAGTCATTCTAAGAATTAAAACATAGATACACTCAAAAGAAATTTTCAAAAATATTGATATTTATTACATTCACAAATAAAATTATAGGATTTTATGCATTCATTCCCTTAAAATCAACTAAGCCACTAAGTTGACACTTGTAATTATTATTGTTATTTTTTTGAGTGTTCCATATGTGCTCATTAATCCAAATGAGCACGAACGATAACATACCGATCAAGTCATTTCATAAAAAATGCTTTATGTGGCAAGAGCAAGTAAGAGTGTTTTCCATTTCAATACGTTAGGTGTGAAATGAACAACATTAATTATCTCAGCCTCTGTCTAGAAATCTATTGATTTATGCGTCTTTTTTTTACGTTAATTTATGTAACGTGCTGCTCGTTTTAATTGCTCAGTCATTACATCACTTTTTCGTATCGCTTTCGCCACGACGCAAACTGCTAGAGACACGCTACAGCGATTCCGATAGCGAAACATGTTATTGCTTTCTACTATCTGTTCAAGTCACATAAATAATGTTGAAAGTGGATTTGGGACTACCGCCGCGTCTGACACACGATTCTATTCCTAACTAAATAGTTCGGAGTAAACTTTTAATGAACATTCTTTGTCTGATAGTCTAAGATCAAAACTTTAAATCATTAACGGCTACCTATTTATCTTGGTTTGTCTAAATGTATCTGAATGTTTAAATTGTATTTATAGTTTTATAGTCTATGCTTAATTGCGTTATTCGTAAACTTTCTAAAACAGTATTTTATTTTATTAACAGTATTTTTATCTTTGTCTCTCATAAGAAATATGGAAATGGCTAAAAAAAGAAAACACTTTTTAGTTAAAATACAGTTTTGGAACGTTTATAAATTAGGCATTAAAACTGTAAAGGAGAGATGCACATGGAAAATATTTTGGAAAAAGTATTAGGTGTGATTAAATAGATATCCCTTAATCTAAAAACAAAAAAAAAAAAAACACAACCCAATTGTTTTTAATGAAAATTTCATTTTTACCATCACGGTGCTATTTTTATTATTTACATATAAACTAAGTAAAATTATAAAATAAAGAAATAAGTAAATTTTTCCGTTTATCAATATATACTTTAATATTTGAAAAAAGGTGGCATTTCTGAAATGGTAGGACTGCGGCAAAGGTAACGAGAAAACATAATTGTAGAGATATTATTTACCTACGTCCACGTTGCCGGGGCCGTGGGTAAACGCTAGTTTTTCATAAAATCACAGCAAAACAAAATATTGTATTTGAGTGAACCCATAGATAGTTGCGATGCTTTGAAACATTTTATTCTGCGGTCTACATCTCAAGCTACAAACAATTCACAACCATAGGAACCACCCGAACCTATGTCCTTCGCAGCCTCATACTTCCTTCATATTTTGTTTCGGAAAACTTTCCCGTATACGTATGACGACATATTTTCCACCTATCCTATCGACTGTACTGGAGTGTCGTTGAATGATTTAAACTGTCATCTTATTACATTTTCATTTTAATGTTTCAGTGGAAATAATAGAAAATAATTTATAGGTTATCAATGTCATAAATCCACAATCGAGATAATGATGAAATTGTAAAACAAAAGTTGTTAGAATTTAACACACACATTCCATCGTAATAGTTATGGAAATGAGCGGAAATGGTTCAGTCGTGTCGGACCGAAATTCCGCCGCCGATGACACGAAACTCCGCCGATCGACTCCCGGCGGAAATAAAGTTTGATTTAGTTTAGACACGACAATCCGATTGTCGTAATAACGAATCCAATTATGTTTCTCTTGTCCTTGGTTGCGGTGCGTGTGCCCGCGGGTGCTATTTCCCCGTTCACGTTAAACGTATGTGAGGATAGCTTACGACGACGGGACCCATACGTGTTCGTGCGGATTCCATCCGATGGCTGAATTCGATGACGTACTTTATAATTTCCTTTCGAAGATTTGGAATTGGTTTCCGTGTACAAAATATTCTATTAAGCGAACTCGTTTGGGGTTAATTTGTAATTTAAATGGTGTTCAGTTTACTTACCGCTTTTTTAAAATATGTTACAGGTGGATCATACATAACATATGTTTTATTATTTGTTAATATGTGTACCTATCAAATATTAATTAGTTTGAGAACCAAAGTTATCACATTTGAGCCATAGGATGAAGAAAGGAGACGAGCAGGACGCGCTTATGGCTCACGCGATTGGTCACCTATATGCTCTGTTATGTCTAGGTCTTTGTGCATTACCCGTCACAACTAGTTAAATACTAATAAATTAAAGATAGACACCAATAAAAAACATTTTCAATAAGTATATTAAGTTGACAAACTTTGTCGTGATAGCCGAGAGCGCAACGAACCTGTCTCAAATTTATAAGGCCCCATAGGGCCATGGTTCGAATCCGGGCGTGTACCAATGAGTTTTTCTGACTTAAGTACACAATATCACTGACACCGTGCTTCGGAGGGCACGTTAAGCAGTCGGTCCCGGACGCTGTCAATAGATGGCGGTCGTTACAGTTCCCAACCCGCAGTGGAGCAGCGTGGTGGACTTAAGCTCCAAGCCCCTCTCCTCACCCTGGGGGAGGCCTAAGCCCCTGCAGTGGGGTAAAAATGGGCTGACGATGATGATGATGAAACTTTGTCGGTTCGAGTCTTTGAGTTTAGCAAGAGTGCGCCTTCTAGTCTACTACATTCAAAATTCGGTGAAGATACGAGTATCCTTGAGGAAAATAGTAACTTTTTCAACCCTTATTGGTTTGATTTCAATGGAATCATGTTTAGCGGTTGTCAACGACGTCTTAAAATTTCTCATTTATAGAGCCAGTGGTTTGGGCTGAACATTGATGTATCAGTCAGCATTTTTGTTTCCTTATATTTTCGTTCGTATTTTATAGCCAAAATGAGCAAACAAATCAACTGATTAGGCTGGATTAGGTAACAAAAGTTTTTGATGAATAATTTTACCCCTTTGTTTATTGTACGAATTTTCTCATTGATTAGACTCTCGTTACTTACAGTTACTTACGAATATTCAGACTTAAGTCATCATACGTTATATTCGAAATGTGAAAGTTGCCGCTCCATTCGAGTACAAAAGTCGCCTCTTGTAGTCAAATGCCTCGAGGTACGCTTAGTCGCCAGCTGCGAGCTCGCTTCGTGGATCCTTTTGCACATTTATGAAAAAACTTTTGCGTACATTCCTGGAATCGTCTTGTCAAATCTTAGACCGCCGTTTTAGGTTCTTCGATTCAACTCTTTTATTACCTACTTGTGTAAACATATTTTGTTAACATAATAATTTAATAAAATTATAACATGTGCGTAATGATAAGAAATATTTGTTGACATCAATCATTGTTATAAGATGTTTGTTCGTTTATTTGTCTTCTTCTTGTAAAAATATACGATTCATCTAATTGTGTCTCATTGACTATCACGTCCGCAAACAAATCATACCGTCAAATACTGATGAACTAGCTTACGACTGACCAGAATGACGGAATTCCTTGATAAATAGGTTCCTAATTTTTTTTTTAATAAGAAAATTTCCTTTCATGAAAGTCTTGTAATATCAGCAAAGGCTGTGAAACGTCATGAAATGTCAGGAGAGATCATTAAATGCCATGAAAGGTCATGAAATGTCAGAAAAGCTCATGAAATGGTCTGAAAAGTCATAAGATGTCGTAAAAGGTCATAAAATGTCATAAAAGTCATGAAATTTCACGAAGTGGACATTTTGTTAAAGTGGACATGTCAACTGTATCAAAATGACTACTTTATTCATTCTATAAGAAGTAGGCAAATTTAGTGTAATTAGTGCTTGAGCTAAAGGTTGAGTACCGCCATATTGGATTTATTATGACGTCACATACCCCATGTTATTCTGCATATTTAAATATATCTTTCTGCCTTGCATTAAAATCGATTTGGTAGCTTAACTAGGAAGAAGTAACAGACAGACATAATCAAGTTTTTGAAAAAAATCTCTATTTCGCTCTGAAAATTACTATTAAATTACCTGGAGAATGACACCCATATGGATTTCTTTACGAAACATAAAAATAGACTTTATACGATAGCATAATTTATAGAATTATTATTAAAATTATATGCGATTGGAGAACATGGAACTTATAAGCATTTAAAAGTTTATCTCCCTTTTTTTTAAAAAAAAAAGTTCACTATTGTGGCCTGGCGTCACATCGTATGATATTGCCCTCTCTACCTAATAGGATATTTTATATGTTCATAATACGGTTATTAATTTTGTATTTTTTTTAAATGTTTCACTGTTATTATATATTTAGAAAATTACTTCATTTAAACAATAAAAGTATATATACATTTTACTATCCTGTTTTAGCTTGTAACTATTTTTAAATGTATGTTTTAAATGTTTGATTTAAAATAAAATAATGTTATATGTTTTATTTGTATAATTCATACATATACAGGATTCTAAAATTTTATGTAAAATAAAATCCAAGTTATTTTGGGCAGCAGGTTCAAAGCTCTTTCTTTCTTATTCATTTATTATTTAAGTAACTTTAAAAATATCTACAAATTTTTATAAATTTTTAAATTCTTACCTGTCGCAATCAGCAGGAAGAAGGTGAAAGCAGTTAATTGTAATATAGTTGTTTTCACAAGTAATATTTTAACAGTAACGAATACAGCTAATTTGTAATATAATATATCTCATCACAACTGTTTTGTTTCACAGCACAAAATTTCACATCATTAAATTTCCCAATTTTACGTAAAAAACATTTAATGGTTCCACTTTCCATCACAAACTTTTACTGAAAATAGTGGTCACAAAAATAAAATAAAAAATCTAAGTCATGTATTTTAAAAATTATAGACGTTTTAAAAAAGTCGAGAAAATCTACATCTTGTGACGGTTTTTTCACTCCTGTTGCTTCAAATGTTTACTTTTATTTATTTATTTTTTTGTTATGTAATCCTTAATAATAGTTCTGTATACTCTGGCCTAAAATTTAAAGCCAGCTGCGCCAGCTTGGAAGAAAATGTCTTTTTTTTCCAACCAAATATTTAAAGTTAATTCTTCAACCAGATTTAACTGGCTGTACTGAAAAAAAATGTACTATGCGAGTTTGGTAAGCAACTTTAAAAGTTGGCGCATTTAATAAGAATTCCAAAATGGTATACCACTTTGGTATGGTATGGTGTATGCCTTTTCGTCTGCTGCGATGGAGCTCAAACGAGAACATTTACGTGCTATGGATTAATTATTATTTTAAATTTGATTTATCTGAATTAACGGCATTATCTGAATTTGGCAACGATTTTTAGATGGTTTAACGAATTCAAAAGGGGCGGAACTAGCTTTGAAGATGACGACAGAAGCAGACGGCCGCCTTCATTCTCCCGAATATTAATATCAGTTTTTTTTAATGTTCGATATAATATAATCAATCTAGATAAATCGAGAGCCAGCTTAGTTTTGGACCTGCGTCAATTAAACAGTGAATCTCCGTTCGTATGGGGAAGTGACCGGCTAGTACAACCTTAAATACAATCTACACAACTTTGAACATTTCCTTGTTTTTAGAACTATATTAGTATATTTTATTTATTATATTTTTTAATAATAATTTGTATGTTAGTCTATTCGCAGACTTTTAAGAACGTAACACTTGTTACGAGAGACACGTCAGCCATAGAGATAGTTTCCGCCCGTCAGCTGTGCACACCCGCCCTCGCCTTCTGTCTTGACTGCTTTGATCCTCCGCTTCGCTGCACATTTATGAAAAAACTTTTGTCTCTGCCTTTATTCTTAACCGTTTTATAAACTCCCGGAAGAAGGTCAAAGTTATGTTGTACCATTAAAATTGATTTCTTTCTCTAAAAATAGACATTACCAGAACTCAATAACAGCTTCTGCTAGTTCAGAAATCCCGATATGATTTTTAATATCGGCGGGAGTGAATAGAGGTATTCGAAAACGAGGCGAGCGCTAAGAGTCGAGTTGGCCGAAGAGTGTCATTGGCCCGTTTATTGGCACTCGCAAGTTGGACCAGACGGCATGTCAGGAGGGCTCCACTCCACCTGCAAGCCAAATCAAATCGTCATAACGTATAGTGCAAGAGCCTGGAGCGGAAGCAGATTGGACTATTTAATTAGCATTTTAAAAAAAAAATTTCCTTTTATTTTTTAACGAGGCTAAAATTACAAAAGTTTAAACGTTCGGCCTGCTGATAATTTTATCAAAATACTAAATATGTTTAGTAAATTGGCAAAATACTTGTACAACAGCCTTTTATATTTTGAAATACAATATTATGCGATTCAGTTGAGAATAGGAAAGGCTTTCTTAGACTAAGTACCTAAAACTATAGTTTCAGGTACTAAGTGTTATATAAAATTATTTTAAATTTGTTACTATTCAATTAATTTTGTGATTGCAATAGGTATTGCGCAAATTACTTAAAAATATCTATATTTGTTTTTATTAAAAAATATCGTATTTGCTTTAAAAATGACGCTGATCTCTGAAATAAGTAGACCAATAATTTAAAAAAAAAACATCATAAATAATTCATATGAAATTGAAAGGAAAATATATACATAGTACTTTAAACAACATGCTTAAGTTGTAAACAAAAATGCTTAATATTAACTTAAACAGCCGTGAAAGCGTAATAAAACAAGCAGGGCACTTTAATATTTTTGACACTAGTTCGAAATTTTACAATTTCAAGTTATTTCCTTTACTCTATTCATTTCCGCTTCTGTTTCTTTTCTTGAATTTTCAGCATATTCAGAATCACTGTCACCTTCAGCAGTGTTTATATTATTCGGCTGTTCCATGTTATCGAACAAGTCTTTTTTCCAATATTATTACTCTGATATGATTCTAAACTCCAGCCATTAAAATGAATGTAAACGGAAATTTTAAATAATAAAAAGTGTTAACACGTGTAGTACCAAAATCGCAATCATAGACATTGTATTAAATTAACCGCGTTATGCTTAGTTGCGTTATAAGCGAATTATACCAACCTAAAACTAAATTATTAAAATAATATACCTTAAAATAATATACCTACATACATTTACATGGGACATCCCACACAGCGCCATCTAGTCCCAAAGTAAATGCTTGTGTTATGGGATACTAGACAACTAATATACATACTTAAAATTTTTTTTTTTTAAATAATATATACTTGTATAAATATTTTACACTTAGACCCGGAACGAAATAAACATGTTCATGCACATAAATATGTGTCCCGGGCGGGAGTCGAACCCGCGACCCTTCACTCCGCAATTAGGGTCTCTAACCGCTCGGCTAATCGGTACAGTCAACAATTATATAATAACTAATCAAAGTAAAGTAACTGATAATTTACAAAGATTTTAGTAATTCAGTAATATTTTGTGGAATTTGCTACAATATACTTAATCTTCGTTATACACTATAAGTAGTCAATAGTATTGTATGCTTAACTAAGAAATATACAAAATTGCAAAAAATAAGATTAATTGTTGAATAAGTATAGAATTATTTTGTTATTTCGCGATCAATTCGATTAGAGTATAGGCTAACGGTGCGTGTTCACAATGACGTAAGCAAGGTCAAGTTAGTTCGTCAAACTAATAAAAATGATCTCGGTTCGAAAAATGAATTATTATTTTGTGTCAGGGACGGTTTCGTGCAGAGGGCTCTCCTGCTAATAGTGAATAGGTTTAATATATGAGAATCTTCCTAATCCAACGACAACTTGTTAAACGTCTTTATACGATTTATTTATGAGCGATATCTTATTCAGCGTTTGATTTATACTCGTGTTTTCTAGATGGAAATCAATTTGAATAGAACTTCCTTCGGGCCTCTCCGATCAATATGTGAAGGCTTTCCATAAATGAACCCGGCAACTCTACCTTTATCGGAGGCACGTAAAAGCTGCCTCGGTGTTATCGAACAAACTTTGCGCTTTTGTTTGTATGATAAATAGCGCACTGTTAAAAGCGTACGTCAAAGATTCATACTTTGTTACACATAGAGCTTTGAGTCTCCTATGCGTCTGTCAGTGCTATACTATTTAGAAAGTAATGCTCCGCACCGTATATCCATTATTATTCTATTCTATTCGTATTCTATTTTGACGACCGCTTAGCCTAGTGGGTAGCGACCCTGCCTACGAAGCTGGAGGTCCCGAGTTCGAATCCCAGGTCGGGTCAGGATTAATATGATGAATATTGATACTGGTACCGGGTTTTGGTTGTTATATGTGTGTGGTGTCTTCGCAAAAATATTTATATATGTATATATTATAAAGAATATTTAAGTATGTATATCAGTTGTCTAGTAACCCATATCACAAGCATAATACTTGCTTACTTTGGGACTAGATGACACTGTGTGGGAAGTGCCATGTATTATTATTATATTTAATAATAATTAAATGAAACGTTCAAAAGCAACCGATATTCAAAAGCAGAGAACTTATTTTCCCTAATAAATTTATCTCTTATCTTTGTAAGGTTACATTGCAAGGTCACACTAAACTACATACTCAAACTAATTATATGGTTAAGACGTAACTATGTAATTTAGTTATCAGTTGACCAATATGAGTACGGCACTTTTGTTTATTGTGTTTTATTATTATTATTATTTATCGCATGCCAGAGCAGCGATCCCCGTATTCACGCCGGCTATAGAAACTGTGCGTATTGTTGCTTTTATGTACATCGTTATTTAAAAATTAAAAGTGGATAAATGTGAATAAAAATTTGGTTCCATATATGTCTTAGGTATTCTTTAAACATGTAACTGTTAAAAAATTTATGCTTTTCCTTTTATCTACAGGTTTATTTTCACAGTAACTAGTTTTATAACAAACACAAATCGACTTGGATTCCAATTTGTAATACAGTTGAAAGTTCCATTACAAACTTTGCAAAAAACTCATTTTCAAAGCTATGAAATCAGATACAGAACGTATATAATACAGATGATTCATACGTCACAGGATACAATACGATACAGAACCACTATTTCAACAATAACGAAGGGGAATCCGACCCTAATGGAACACAGCCATCCACAACCGAATGCGCTTGGCCTAAGATTCAATATTGTATCATCGAAATCTTTTCCTGTAATTTCATATTTACAATAATTTGTTTAAAACTTTTATCGAATAACTATGATAGTTTTCGTCTTCAGAATACCATGTAATATTCTTCGTCCTTAATAATTAAAAAAAAAATAAAACACTTGTCTGTCGTTTTGATTGTTGTTCTTTAATATTGAGACTGAATGGGTTTGTCTTACACTTTATATAGAGTTATTTAGGGCCTAAAGTAGCCCCTAAGTGGCATAAAATAGAAATACAGCATTAAAAAACTTGTTTTTTTTTTATAAATTATTTGTAGTTGATATTTAAAAAAAAACGGTGTTTTTAGATAATATATATTAAAACATATGCATGTGGCCCCATCTTTATATGCTACACAGTTGCATTCGATCGCTTTAATTTTAAGCATTACGTATTTTACCGAAATAATACACGCTTCGTATTTGATAGCTTATAATTTTCATTAGAACTGTGTCAAGTCAAGATTTATTCAAGACAGCTTTAGTGATAGAGCCATCTATTGTGAAGAATAATATTTAGTTATCATGTTTCGCTGCGTTTATTGGCTGTTTGATTTTTTTTGTTGGAGTCCATAACTAATTCACAATTATTTTTTTTCGGGGGCTTATCATCCGTCTTTGAATAAAAAGGAGGAATTTATTTATAAGTAACTTTGTTTTTGGTATTGATTTTCTAAAGACGCAGACTTTTTATTTTTTAACAAATAATCCGTATTGTGAGTCGGTACTTTACTTTGTTCTTTCAAAGGACCACTATAAAATGCAAACAATGCAAAACAATGGCAATGAACCCTGACACCCATTTTTGAAACCGTCCTTTAAGATTCACTCACACACTAGCTATGTTTAATCTAAATTGGAACTTTCTTTTAAGTTGAGTGGTTACGAGATGAAACAAGTTGCTCAGATACATAACTGAATTGAAGCACCAGTAAACCGATTCATGAGAATACACGAACCGCGTATTTCTCCATAGCAACGTTAAAAGGCAACCATACCCTCGTTTATTTTACTAGATCCAAAATCATACCTGGTATTGTTTCATCACTACTTCATCAAGGGTTCTGCCGAACTAAAAATATAAGCTTCCTTTTGGCCTGAGCATAGCTTAAAGGTATTTTCTCAAGCAGATTTGCTAAAAGTTTAGTCGTAAAAACCTGCCCATGGACACAAAATTAAGGAAATAAAACGACAGCAAAGCACATAATTTCATGACGATTCTAAATATCCAAAGTTATTTATTGTTTCTATTTTCCGTAATCATTATTTTACCGTTTAACGTAGACCCACTTTCGAACAAGTGAAATTAGACTTCGCAGTAAAAGAGGTTTCAAACAGCCTATGGTATGGGAGTTGAGGTGGTCTGTAACGTATATCCATAACACCCTATATAGACATAGTTTTTAGGTCGCTCTTGAATCGCAGTTTGAACGGACTGAATGCACACTTACTAAGTCATCTCTTCAGAGACACTGAGCGAACTGAAAAGGTCGTGACCTTTTCAGTTTGCTTCGCTCTTACGACGCGTGTTGGGCCGTCGTCGCCGTCGGCGCGAATCTGGAGAAGTCTGCTTCGGTTATAATAACAATTAGTTTGAGAGCATTTTGATACCTTTTTAGCAAAAAGCTATTTTCATCAATGCAGGCGTACTTACTATATGATTTTAAAAGTCCTTTGCGCGTACGATGCTTCTTGGTAATCATTATGTCCATATTAATATTACTCTATAATAACTGATAATAATGTCTTATTGGACCTAAGCTCAAAATTACCTGAAATTGGCGATGCTTTAGGGCTAATAACTGACTACTATATTACTGAAAGTTTCGAATTTTAAATATTCCATAAGCATAATTATACTTTTAAGGATAGTATACATTGTAATAAATTCTTCTATAAATAAATTTGTTTCAATTCATCGGTATAAACCGTAGATATGGTACACGGGAATTTGTATGAAAGTAAATTTTGAATGGGCACTCTTAAAAACAAATAATACTTAATAATTTCGAGAGAATTGAATTATCGATCCTATTTAGTTTATATAATGTAAATAATAAAAAAATAGTCATAATAGTGCATAGATCAAATATTAAATTTTTAGAGGTTTCATCTGGCCGTCAGCTTTAATGCATTCATTCAATGAAATCGACGCTAAACGAAAATTCGTTTTCAGCGAAACTTTGTCAGTTGAGAACAGAATTCTTAAAGTAATCTGCACTTCCAAAACATTCATCGAGTAGCAATGTTTGTGAGTCATGGCGCCCGTCTAGACAGGTGAATTGTAAGGGCGGAACCGATACAAGTACGATAATAGTATAGAGTATATATACGAGTATAGGTAACCGAATATCTAGTCTATTACTATTTTCATGAAATTTAACCTTTCAATTTGTTATCAATCAATTGTCTCTGTCAATCTGGCTCTGGCTCGTGACCTTGGATCTTACCCAAATCTGTTAATTTGTAGTACCAAGGTATACGTGCAACCGACCTGTTAGTCACTATTAGTCGACTTTAGTCGACTTTAGTCGACTCTGAAGTTAGTCACTATTATGGCACAGTATAGCATAATTTCATAGGAACGTTGCGGCGGGAAGTTTGTCAGACCTCGCAATCGGGCACACGCATCACATACGGCGCTGGGTGGTTGCTTGTACTGCGACTACGTTGTTCGTACGATTTATATATCCTTATTCACTTTTTCGACGTATGTTTAGGTCTACGTATTCATTTGTTAACGTCATATTGTTAACTGACATTACGTATATAGTAGAATATACAAATATTACAGAAAGTTCCCGCGTACGTTGCTCGGCGCCGCGCCGTTGCCTGAGCTTTTTCGTCGTACTTTCTGCAGGCCATTCATTAATTAAGCATGGGGAAACGCATACAACCACGCGAGTCGAGGCGTAACACCGAAGCGCCGCCGTTTCGCGCCATGTCCTCCCCGTGATCAATCTACGACGAAATCTATTTGTACGCACCCTTCGGGTTGATTGATCGCTGTCGACATGTTTCGAATCCTCTGTGCTATTACCCGTTTTAATGTTATTTTTACACATTGAAAAAAATGTATCACTTTGACGCGAAACGTGTCTGTGTGGTTCGACCTTGACGAAGGCCACGTGTATTGTTTGACCTATATGGCACCTCTACTATTTCAATTTATTGACGTCGTACAATAGGGAATATACACATTTTTTTCCTAATTTCTACATAATTTTAGTGTCGAGAAAAAAATTTCATGAGAGAAATGTAAATAATAGCTAAGAAATAAATATATTTTATTTTTGTACATAAATGCGAAATTTTAAGCGGCAATTTTCAAGACGTTAAAATATATCGACACACCGTCGGAAAAAGCGAGGTGGTATGAAATAACCACAAATTAACGATTTTCAGATTTTTTCCTTTGCTTGTACTGTGAAACCTTGCTTCTTGTCAAACTTCATGGTTCTAGATCAATGCCCTATAGGTTTTTATTTATTGCTCATAATTTTTGTCAAAAATTAAATAATTAAGGTTTATTCAAAGTAGCTATAGTAATAGCGCTTTCTGTTGTAAAAGAGTAAAACTAGTTAAATAGTACCATCTGTGGTAAAGTATAGCAACTAATTCGATTTCAGTTTGGTTCGCTACTTATAGGGGGTGTTTGATCCACTACATCGCAATTTGACTACTTTTTTTGCAGTGTTTTCCAAACGCCGTTGTATAGAAATTCACAAAATCTAAATTAAAAGTATTTTCGCTTAACTTTGTTATTGGTATTTATTTTGTTTTTTTTTTATTTTTAAACAAATAATAGTGTGGATCAATACTGGATTTTTTTTATTTGGAGTGAGTTACGACTCTTTAGTTTTAAAATTAGAATTAAAACTCTATTAGTTGCCAAAGTGATACTAACGTCAACATAAAGTATCTACAAATAATATAGTATACTTATATTCAAAATATTCTACAAATTAAAAATCGCTTCATAGAATATCCTCAAAGGGTTACAGTATTTAATTAAGCAGTTTTATAAAAAAAGTTGAAATAAAAGTTATTGTCAATCTTCGACAACTTCGAAGCGACGTAATCTCAGTCGACTATACCCTTTTGTACTTAATTTACTTGAAAAATTGTGAGTAAAATCCCGAAACTTCCATTATAAAAACCAACGTTGCGATCGTTTTCATGGCTCCACGATAAAAACAGTATATGTTCAAAATTTCTCTTTTAATATATCAAATATTCAAACAAGTACAAAACTATAATTTTTGGACATAGAATAATAGGTAAAGTTTCTGAAAAAACACCGAATTGAAATAATATGGCCAATATCAAACAATGTTAATGTCCTCTCTTTATATACGAAAGGTTATCGGCGATTGACAGAAACTCGAGTGAACCTAAAAGTAGATTATTGATTCCACACTAGCGTAGCTGACAGCAGTCAGTGGGCAAATAAGAAGCCCATATACTATTTTTCTGTAACAACTTTCTGTATTTTATTTCCCATAAACAAGATTTATATATATTTATCGACAGCGAATAAAACGTTTACGTTCTCTCGGTCTTCGTGACTTGTCAGGCGGGCGTAGGTGTGCTATTAATAAAACGTAGCGAATCGTCCGTGCGAGACAAAGAAGGTAGCATCAATATTTATCGGTGTGCTTAGTATTAATCGAGTCGGATCGTGAGCTGTATCGCAGGCGCCCCGGAGCGCGCATTCGTCGAATGGATGGACTGTCGTGGCTTGAGCGCGCCTAATTTTTTCTCCGTCGAATAAATTTTCAACGCTTCCCGTAGCGGCGGGGTTGGTAGGCGGCGTAGCGCGTCGTAGCGCCCGCCCTGGAGTCGCGCTACGAGCCGCTACAAGTCTGACCACGCGACTCCGATTCGGTTCAGTCCAGTCAGTAAATCGCCGAACTGCGAGCGCGACGGTCGTGTTACTCGACGTTCCCAAACCGCCGTTATCGCTCACGAAATTTGTGACAATAAGTGTTGCTTCCTCTTTGTTAACCGATGTTGAACGCATTTGTAGAATCGCTGTTAACTCATTGTTAAATAATTATCTGTAAATATCAATGTTTATATCTCGCGATACAAAATGTCGCTGGGAAGAAAAACATTTTAGATAAGAGTCACCCACCACAGCCGTGTCAGGCGAGGTGAGCTGTCAAAGTTAAATTTGTAATCCTATATTATGCTGTCAATCTAGTAGTGATTTCTTTGATTATTTTTTTATTTTGCTTTTGTATATAATTCTATCACATAGATTTTGTACACAAAGGAAAGATTTTCCGTTTGATTTTTTCAATGCCAACATTTATCGTGCTTGGACATCTTTCTTACGGTTCTGTTACTTGTTATCATTTTATTTGTTCTTTAGTAACCATGAACTTTAGCTGGACTTTCGATGTTAGTTTTTTTTTTTACAATTGTTTACCATACTATTTAATTGTTTACTTTATTCAAAAAATCACAAAAACCGACTTTCAATTTTTTTTTTGTAGTGAACCTATACTTACATATCATATAAAATCTTCAATCAATTTCTGATAGGAAATCACTGTTACAAATGTATAAATATTAATGTAATATAGCGCCTATTAAATACACCCGAAAGCATATTAAAAAGGTAAGTTTATACAAACACAAACATTGCGAACGGGTCTAATATAATAAGCTTACAAAAGTTGAGCACATCGCCTACGCAGCGAAGTTGTGAAAGTCGGAGCCCTTCAGCTCGTTCAGACCATATTTTCGAAGGTTACGTCACGGGGAGTTTTATTACCCAAATAATGGCTTGCATAACTCCATCGAACTCGTATATATTCATTCCCGTACAATGCTTTGAAAGCTCAAGTTGGGAAATGGGGAAATGTGTATACCTTACCTTACGGATTCCAAGTTATTTACATTAGGATTGAAGGAAAAGTGAATGAGAAAGCAATTAGTCCAATGTAAGTCCACTTGACTTAAACCTTATTTAAAAATAAAACAATGTGAAACTTTTGCTTATTTATCACGCATAAATTAACCTAGTAATAGATCACAAATTTCGTCTTTATGTAACTAGGTTATTAGGTATATAGGTTACACATTTACATATAAGCTAAAACACAAACTATCCAGCATTCCCGTTCCTAATTTCTAAGCAAATCTCAACAAACCATTAAAATAACTTTTGTTGACCAGAAAATGGTAAAATTTATAAAAATGATGTAGTCGTAAATGCACCCGGCCAAAACTTTGGAGAAAATGTCTAGTAGTTTATTAAAGATGGTTTGAAATATGTTCGAAATTTATTTCTACTTGTAATTTTGTCAAATGGCTACTTGTATAACCAACATTTATTTTGCTTAAAATGCAACGTCGAAATTAATTAATAATATTAATGTACTGACATCAAACCGCGAATGTTCAATCCGAAAACAACAGCCATTTTGTAAAATACACTGCAAAAAGTGTCTGAATTAGCACCAACGTCGTAGACTTATTTTTAACTTTTTATTTCAAGTTTATAGGTATAGAGGCAAAGTTTTGAAGTCGGATTTTATTCTTTTGTGAAACATTGTTTTTCAATTTTTATTGGTACCTGTAACTTTTTTTATTATTTAGTATGGCTAGGCCTTCTAAATGCACTATTCAAATGAGACAGCGCCGTTTGGAGTAAACTGTCGACAAATCGCAGTCTGAGTCCTAACTCGTAACCTAATAAATATGCTTTATAAAATGTTAGTTTTTTTTGTGTCGGGATTTTTTTTAGTTATTCAGGTGTTTCATCTGGGAGTCATTATGTCATGTTGCTGAGTTGGTGATAGAAGTCACTGCACTTTTTAAAGGGTATTTAAAGTTTTAATTTAATTTTTACTTAAAATTTTTGAAATTTATTACTTATTTATTTTAATGATATAAGTAACTTCGCAAGAAATTATGTACAGTGTTGCAGTTCAAATTGTTTGTAAAGGCATTTTTGAGTTGAATTAATTCATGTAAAATAACTTGAAACCGAACCCCTCAAACCGCGAGTTTGACTCGCATTTGGCCAATTATTTTCTCCAATATACTCGATCATCATCTATCTGACACATACTCATTGAGACCATTCCAATGAACACAAACACGATAACTGCTGTAAGTTGGTGAGGAGTGGGGCATGCTCGAAATTCTAAATCATGCTGCAGCATCACGTCAAGGTCACCAAGTTTTACAATATCTTTGAAATAAATGGATACCAAATTTCGAATCGATCAGACATTTGGAAATTGCTATACATCTCAACATCAACTGAAAAAGAGCTGATAATCTTCAAACATCTGAACAGATTGTCTTGAATCATAGCTAATAACACTCTCGATTAAGTCACCTTTCATACAAAAAATACTAAATCGAAATCGGTCCATTCGTTTGGGAGCTGCGATTCCACAGACAGACACGACACCCACGTCAAACTTATAACACCCGTCTTATTTGCGTCGGGGGTTAAAAAGAGAGCTCAAACACACTACGTGCTTGTAATATTTTAGGGTACCCATACTTCGACTTCCTCAGGATGCCATCGTCAGATCCTGACTTAATGACAGTGAGAATACCTAGGAATTTTCTCATTTTAAACAATTTCGCAATCGATCCACAATTGACGAAGATATCGGTGAACGTACATAAAAAATAATAAAAAAATAATTCATACGGTCAAACAAAGAACCACTTTTGAGCGCCTTGAACAACGCCTTTTATGAAGTCGGTTCAAAAATAATGTAGCAAGTAACTGACATTATGTAAGTGTAGGATATTCAGAAAAAACTGTTTTACATGGGCATCATGTCGCGTGAAGGGTTCGTACATTAAATTCACTTGCAGTCTCAATATTTTCTGAAAAATTATGTAAATTTTCCTTGGTTCGGGCGAGTGACTTTTCATCATTAAAGATGAGAAATGAGCGTCGGTGCAACAGCGACGTCGTCCCTCGTGCCGAGATTGCGGCTGAGACACCGTTCCGAATTGAATCTTATTGTCGCGATACGAGCTCGAGTTGAGGGTGCATTCTCATCGACGTTTTTTCAGCCCCTTACATTGTTACAGGCTCCTACAATATTCGGATGTCCCTTCACTTAATATTATATGCAATCAAAAAAGCAGTTTGTTAAGTATCTATAGAAAATGCGATTTTCACATGTTTAGCTAGCAATCCACCGGTATCCGTTCCTGTTAATTGTAAAGATGACATCGCTTCACCCCACACATGCCCCTCACCCACGCTATGATTCTTTGTTCACAATGAAATGTTCGGGCTCTACAAAAAAATTACCCTTATTTATTTCACATATCGCAAAAACGTTATAAATTCGCATACCTAATATACCTACCGGTTTTATCATATAGTCCGTATGAAGTTATTTTATTAAAGCAATATAAAACCTTTTCATTAAATCCAAAAGGGATTTACCCTGAAGATCTACATGAAATAATTCTAGCTTTACCTCGCCATTAATAAGTGTTTACCTTTCTGTAAGAAGCCAGTGTCAGTAAAATGAAATTAATGTTTACCAATTTTACGTTTTTATTTTCTCGGATTTTCCTACGGGTTCATTTCTCTTTATAGTAAGTTCGTTCCAAAAACAAAGCCTAATAGTACATTTTAAGTATCCGTTAATCTATTTTATTTGAAAGCGAGAGGCTCTATTATTTTTACAGGATATTTTCCTCCGTATAACCACTGTGCCGTGCGTAAGTATACGAATAAAAAATAGCATGGTCGTTATAAATGTGAAGCTATATTTATTAAATGCCAGCAGGCTATCGCGCTTCATTTCTTGAAAATAGCTTCCGCTGATAAATTGTTCAGATGGGCGGAAACAAACTCAACATCAATGGAAGCCAATGGACACCCGGATCTCCGGGCGAAATTACTCGAAAAATTGGTTCGGAAAAGATCCCTGCGGTGGCGTTATTGAAAAAAGGTCGGGTTGATTGATATTCGAACTTTACACGCTGAAAATGTTGAAATGTTTCAGTGTTTCGTCTCCGGCAAAAAAGATTGACTCGATTTGTTCTTGTCCGTCGCTTAATAGACCTGCCGAGAATTTTTTTTTCTCCCTGTTTTGACTACGGATCTGTATCCTCTGGGAAGCTCGCCTTAATCACATAAAACTCGGCTTCGTATAATCACGTTTATATTAGGACGTTTGATAAAGGAGCCTGATAACCAAACAACTTTTGCAGACCGTTCTCCAAACGAAAATTGGATAAGACATTGAAAAATTGGTCCACTTTTATTCCCTTATTTAAATTACCTATTTAACCTATACAGGTTGCAAAGTGATGCTGATCCATGAATGCCAAGTATCGATGGGATCTTTGGACATTATCAAAAAAAGCTTTGTATTAAATTTTTTTAAGTTCTCATTTCATCATATTGGTATTTGGTTTGACTTATTATTACTTTATATTGTTGCCAAATATTTTTGTTACTTAAATTAATATCGAAAAAAAAAATCAAATTTATTCCGACTTATGTCATAAACCATAAAAGTACGAATTGACTAGAAGCCCTCTTCTGCATTTACCGTTTAACCACTCATACTCTAGCTAGCTGGTGCAAGATGGTGAGTATTAGTCCGAATTTCAGTGTGAAAGGTGCCCGCGCGCTGGTCTGCACCCCTGTGAAATCCCCGCGCGCCAGTCTTCAACCCCGCAAAATTGTGTAATGTTACTTCGATACTCTGAATTGACATCTATGACTCCATTAAAACCAAATGTTGCTGTGAATTTACTCTATGACATAAACACATGGAAATTATTAACGAACATTTATACAAAATTGAAATTTCGCTAACGAGAATTTCAAAAATTAAAAATAATTTTTAGCTTTAAAATTTTGCAATTTTAAATTTTCCGTAGTTTATTAGCTTTTCAATAAAAGCTGAATCTTACAGTATTTACGTTGAATTTTTTAAACGTAATTTGTGATAAATGGCGCTTGATTTCATAGCACGGTAGTCACTATTATTTCGATCGGAGAAAAAACTAGACATGCACCTATCCGAAAACAATAAATTATGCGTTTCCAAAGAAAGATTGAGAATTTTGTTACTGTTGTTTATGTAATAAATTTGAAATCTTCATTTTTCATGCTCAAAGTGCAAACCATCAATTACTCAAGCATTGTCCCCAACAACGTTTCGTTTCTTCTGTGGCTCTTTATACCCATTCTTGTTCATTTTCAAAGATCAGTCTACGACATGAATGGCTTTTTGTTGTAGACTTGTTGACTAATCATTCACGTGAAAATTCAGAAAGATTGTTTTTTTTCTAAAACTACTGATATCGCGATCTGTAAACCGAAAAAACACAATTTTTTTAGGTCAAATTTCTCAATAACCATTAAGATATTCGACAATTTTTAATGCACATTTATACATCACGTATTTATCTAGTAAGTCTACGAAATTTTATTTAGTCAACAACATAATATAAAGAAGTAAAGAATAAATTCGAACATTCGTTTTTGTATAAGGACTTAGCATCAGGATTTTCAGGGGTTTTTTTAGGGAACTAGTAGCGAATACTAATCACAGAAAAATCATACGTACTGGGCATATAGTATATTAGTAAGCGTACGACAAATTGTCTTAAAATTTATTTAATTAGTACTGAAGAAAAAAATGTGTTCCATGCTGAATAAACGAAAAGAAGTCGTGCGCAAAATAGTCGTCTACACGTTGCAATTTAATGAAAATAACATGAAAACCTATAAATATTAAAATTTGAGGTGTCATCTCCCAAATACAATTATTGATATATTTTATTTTTGTTTTGAAAGTTTGTAATAAAATTTCGTAAATTACCTTATTAACCTATGTACACGCTCACTGCGTCTAATCGTGCTCGAAGGCCTTGTCGACGACGCGACGGTCAACTTGCAGGGCCCCTTAATGAATCATGATTCTCTCGCGAAAAATCCGTAATATAATTATCCATATATTTTATAAAATGGGTACAAGGCAGTGCTTTTATATGCGCGGAAAAATCACCAAATTTATTTTAATCAAACTTACATTTCAATAGATTAAATTGTGGTTCAACTTGTGCAATACATATATATCATGGCGCTGCTATTTTTATTAAAAACAGAACAGTAAGAAGAAATGTATGCAGTACAACACGGACGAAATTAAGGACACCAGTTTATCTGCAATTAATCAATAATTTACATTGTAGACTCATCTTTCGAAACGAAGAACAATTACCAGTAAAAATGAAACGTTGCGCAAGATGTTTCTTGGGAAATGGTGTTTGTTATATTGAGTGAAAAATATTATTATTATAATTAAATATACCTCAAATATTCAGTTGTCAGCTTGTCATAAGTTGACGACTAAATATGAAAATTTATTGTCTTAACCTTTTGACTATCAATCAATTGAATGGCTAGTGATGTTCAATCTGACCCAATTGGGTTAATGTGTAGGTAATGGGTTAAATTAAAAACCCACATTATCATTTGAGCGTGGTAACGTATCTATTGTGGGGGGGATTCAATGAACTTCAATCGAAATCATAAGTGCTAAACGTGCAAAGAAATTACCATTTGTTACATATCACGCAAAAATCTTTTCAAATTTGAACTTTCAAGCTTAAAAATCCTTAGCTTGAATCCTTTTTCAAGCTAAGGATTTTCAAGCATTAGCTTGTGTTTTGGGTACCAAGCGAAGACAACAAATACTTATAACAACCAAGACGCGGTACCAGTATCAATATTCATCATATAAATACTGACCCAATCTGGGATTCGAACCCGGGACCTCCAGCATCATAGGCAGGATTTGCTACCCACTAGGCTAAGCGGTCGTCAACTAGCTAGCCTTTGAGTGGTTAGACGGTAAACGCAGAAGAGGGTTTCTAGTGAATTCGTACTTTTATGGCTTTAATGGACGCTGTTGTTAATTTCGTACTTATTACCTTTCCGACTACTAGATGTTGCTAACAAAGAAATAATTTTCTGTAATTTAAAAGCGTCCCACCAGATTGTCACACACTATCTTTCTGGTGTATTTTCGTTTTTTTTTTTGTTTTATGGAAACAATTTTACACTTACGGTGTCTGTTTATAATCTCAATGCCTTTTATATTTAAGAAAAAAATATTATTATATTTTTAATATGCAAAAGTTTTGTGGTGTCGTGATAGCCCAAAGCGCAACGAACCTGTCTCAAATTCAGTAGGCCATAGGGCCATGGTTCGAATCCGGGCGTGTACCATTGAGTTTTTCTGACTTAAGTACATAACTATCTCTGACTGTGCCTCGGAGAGCACGTTAAGCAGTCGGTCCCGGACGCTGTCAATAGATGGCGGTCGTTACAATCCCCAACCCGTAGTGAAGCAGCGTCGTGGACTTAAGCTCCAAGCCGCGCTCGCCCCGGGGGAGGTCTAAGCCCCTGCAGTGGGGTAAAAAATGGGCTGATCAAAATAAGTTTTGTAGTAGTGAAAATATCGTGTAATCAAATTAGTTGAAAAATGGCAGTTCTACGTTCTTAAGGGGATAGTCTTTCTCTCCGCGGCTTTAAAATGGCATCGCTATCTACGTTTTAATCCCTCTTCCTCGACCTGTTCTTGAGTGACAGAGATGACAAGAGCTAATTCCCAAAAATACTTATAAAATACCCGTCGAAACAGCATGCAAGTCGTGACTGTTTCCATTCCACTCCTGAAATGTGTATAAATTGGAACCAAAATTTGCAGTCATTAAGACAGGATTTCCCTAGGGCAATACGTTTTTTTTTTAATTTACATTTATATCGAATTTACCGCTCATTATTTTCAAAAACAAAGAACCGACGAAATTATGTTTTTCAGGAATTTATTCTAAAACGACTAAACAAGATATTAAAAAAACGTACCGACCTGTGACAGTATTTCTGCTATTACATTTATTTTTTCTGTAAATAACAATACAGAAATACAACGAGGATAAGACATGGGCCGCACCCTTTTTTTTTTTGTATGAAAAGCCTACCCCCTGAATACAGCACCTCGAGAATATTCGGTAATTCAAAAAATACCCGAAAAAATTTAAAATATCAACTTTAATGGTCTATATCTTACAATCTATAATCCATTCTACTATGAGTTGCTTCGAATTAGTTCAACAGAGGAGTAATTCTGGCCGTTTAGTTTGAGGAGTAAGGGAAGGGAAACACCTTTAGGTTACCTAGATATTTGTATTGTGTGTAGGTCTTTGTGTTGTTGACAAGGTGAAGTTGACAAAATTTTTCGGCTTTGCGTCGTTCAGCTTTGCAAACTTGTGCCTTCTAGTATAATAACATTCACAGTTCAGTGGAGTTGATCACATGAATTAACAATTAAGTCTCGTTTGTTCCCACTTGGTGGATCCGAGCTTTCTTAAGCTGCCGTATTAAAACCTAGTACCTACTGAACCTGAGTATAAACAAACGCATTTTTGTAGCTTCTATTTTTGATGACGAATATTTTTTTTAGTGACTATTTATCATTTTTAATTACTTGTATAAAAAAAATGTTCATAAGATTTTGAGGATAAGCGTATTATTTAAAATACCAACTATATTCGTTGATAATAAAATTAACTTGATAATTAGCTAACTGTTAATATCGATAAAACGTACTTGAGTTGATCAGAAACAAGATGTTCTTTTCTACTTGTACATTGAGGATTTCAGTTATGGTATTTTCTTAGTTTAATTTTTGTTATAAATTATATTAATTAGATTAGATTTATAGTTATCCATGCTGTGGCAACCTTAAGTAGAGTGTGCATTTGTCATTTTGTTATAGATAAGTGTTATCTTATTTGTATTTATTATTGTATCACTCACTGGTTGTCCTTAAATAAATAAACTGTATTTCTTGATGATTTTGCATTAACTTCTAAGTAATCGTTTTGTGATTGTTTGATGGTCTATTACTTTTAATACAACTTATATTAATTAGTAAATTCGGAACCGGTTTGTTAGGTTATAACGCACTAAAACTTAAAAAATTGTGTCTGAGTTCAACACTGATTGGCGTATCCGATTGGTCAGTAACGTATCGGATACGCCGAATCATTTTAAAATTTTGGTACCCTCTTTTCACAAGTAAACCGTTTAAAATATCTGTAGTTCACAGAGTAAATAAATTGTAGCACGGTGCTAACATTATTATTTTCGGGTAGGATTTTAATTACCTCGACTCGAGCTATCCCCGGCGGCCATTGTGTCACAAATAAAACGTCGCGCGCACTGCTGCTGGCCGTCACCAGAGAGCCTGCCGTGATAGATGATATTCTAGAACAATTAATCTTGCCCAAAATATGCGGACGATTTGCGAGTGAGTGGCCGAGCCTAATGGTCGGGAGGATTATCACGCGGCCGTGTCTCGCGCGCGGCCCTGGGTCATTAGGGAAAAATGTTGGAACAGTCCCGCTGTATCTTCTTACCACTATTGCGCTTTGTGTAGGCTTTCCGACTTTCTGTTGTTTTAAAGCGACGTTTTTGCTTAAAAACGTGAACTATGGAAAGGAAAATTGCAATTTTACCCGTTTAGGATTCATACGTCGTTTACGTATTATTCGTTCGATGGTTGGCTTGACGTGTTTAAATTCTGCGTGCGTACTTAATTAAAGTTTTCGTTCTAATAAACGTAACGTAAAACAGTTAAGCCGAAAAAGAACTAAAAAAAAAATATGTCTGAATTGCGCTACGTAGAAAAACAACGCTCACTTCCAGTTGTGCGTTGTTATTACGAGCCCAAAATATTGATGTACTCGAATTATGAAATGAATGCGGCATACTGTTACCATAGTTGGTCATGACGATGATTCGCAAATTTTTATGACGAATCGTTCTATGTACCCATCTTCATGATGATGTACCCATATATGTACCCTATGTACCCATCTTCATGTTGCCAACAAAAGATGGCAGTCGTTAAGATCCACCAACCCGCACTTAAGCAGCGTAGTGGATTAAGCTCCAAGCGCCCTCATAACAAGGGGAAGCCTAAGGCCCTGCAGTAGGGCATAATGGGCTGATATAGGTATGGTTCTTTGTACTAGTCTCTTTCATAGCCTTAGGTATATAAAACTAGGCCCACATTTAGCTATTGTGGAAACCGATCTATACGTAGTATGATACCGATCTATAAGTTTATCTATGGCCGAAAAGGGTCTCAGAATAAATATGATTTATACACGTGTGCAAGTGAAACATGAATATTTTTAAAAACCACGTAAGCGACCAAGAGGTTTTCATTTAATTTTAGCAGAAGTATAGTTTTAATCAAATAAAAGACATAGCCAACGGAAAAATATTTTTTATATATATAATTCTTAATAAAGTATTTTTATAAAATATCTGTGTAATTTTTTTATCGTGCGAAATAAACGTAAACACGTTTTGGAAATAGCCAACGGACAAAGCAAGGTGTTGAATTGATTTCCTTAACTCATATAATTCTCGAAGCCCTATTTTAAGAAATATCTTTATGGAATCAATCATTACAAGTATCACTAAAGTATAAATAAGAATAACGTTCGTGTTTCCCTGCAGCATTCATGCTATGGAGAAAATATTCACAAGGAAGCCGTATGTTTCAGTTTTGCGGTGTACAATAGTCGTGTATCAAAGTGGCGCTTTTCATAAAGGAAGAAGCTTGGACACCGAAGGCGTTGTTGTGCAACGCCGCTGTCCTCGGATAATGTCTTGCATAAATTTACTCTAATCGTGTAGAGCCAGTGCCACTTGCATAATTTAATGCACCGACTGCAGTTTATATTAAAGCGAGCGTATATTCTCCATAAACATTATTGTATGGACGTAATCGATTAGAAATTGAAATATTTTTCATAATAATAATAATAACGTTTATTTACCAAATAATATTGTATATAATAAGTATTTATAAGTATTTATTAACAACAACAACAACACAACAATTGATAAGTATGTTTTACAAGAGTGAAAAGAAAAATGGAGGACCTCTGTGTCTGAACTAGGAGAACCTGTGCTTCAGACAACAGAGCTCTCCGTGACAATTGTTTTAAATTAACTTTTAAACTTAACTTAAATTTTAACTTAAATTAACATTTACACTTATACTAGACACAAAACTAGAACTATAATAGAATGAGTGACAAATAGGTATTAAATGAATTCTAGTAAATACAAATAATTACGATATAGTTTCCGGTAAATATATCACATGATTATACACAAAAATAATAATAATAAAAAATAAAACTATTCCAATAATCCACCCCTCGTCGCCCCCGACGCAAATGTGCCCATGACGCTCATCGCATTGCCGCGCTGAATTGCAATGGCAATTCTTTGCACCAGGAAGGAACCGGAACGGGGGTCGAGTTCCCTTTCTTTTAGACGACGGCCGATGCTCGCGACGAAACGTTTGGCTTCAATCCCCCAACAGCCAGCATCTTCCGAGGGACGCAAGAGGGACGAACAAGTATTTACTCTCCATATACATTATTGAAGTACAATAACTCCACCACTAGGCTGAGCCTGTATCGGTGAATCATTTACATTTACATTTGTGTTTTTTTTTTCATTAACAGTATTACTTAATTTGACAGTGTTTGCAGAGATGTAAATTATTGTAGCTGTATGAATAACGCATTGATACAAAACTATGGGAATTACTGTATTGTTATTACCAATGCAACACCACTCCCGCAGACCCGGACATAGGTCGGAAATTATATTCCCGACAACTTGTACAGGCACAGGAATCGAATCTACGACATATCAAATTGAAGACATAGTGTCTGCCCATTGGCTAGGGAGGCCGCAGTAATTTATTATCATATAATGTTTGCATTAAAAAGTAAATATCCTTTGTTATGCTCTGAAGTGAGAGCCAAGCGAAGTGAAACATGTAAAACAGTTCGCTAATTGTGTACACGTGTGCACGTGTGTAATCGCTGAACCTAACAATATTCATGGAAGGCAAGGCCTTGCGTTTATTATGTTCGTTCATACAATTTATATTGTAAACTTAAGGAAAACTTTCATCACGGACAACCAGTGACGACCTCCGTAGGACACTGTTTCTTAAATACGTACCCGTATCTTTTACACAAAGGACCGAAATGTTAAATTATAGTAACTAGTGCGGTTTACCGACATGTGTGGGCCCAACCGCGCTGTCGCAAAAGAAAATATTGATTTTAGGATAAATATAACATCTTACATGAGAATGTACCTGAGAAGTTTTATTTTGTATGACGTTACGATACAAGGTGAAGGTTCACATAAATGTGACCTGACTACCTGTGGTAAAATAATAGTTACAAAAAACTAACCTAAAACGCTTTTACAAGTATCTGCACTAAAAGCACTAAAAAGCTTTAATAATCATCAAACCTCTTCTTCATGTCTACCCCGTAAGCGCCTTAGAATGAGCCTGTTTGTAATTAAGTAAGTATAATAATTTTGTGTAAAAGCGTGGGGTACTTGTTTCTAAATATACGGGAGGAATTGATTAATTAAATCTTAAAATGTAACAAAAATGTTAAGCATTTCTTATTCTCGTAACATTTATTTCCGAAGCAAAGTCTCTATTGAGAAAAAGCCCTCCACTTTTTTACACTCAATTACTATACATTACAAACAGGTTTACGCTAAGGCGCTTACAGGGTAGATAGAAAAAACAGGTTCGATAATTATTTTTGCTTTTTACTTTGCTTTTTAAATCTCATATTTAAGAAGATAATTTGGTCATTTCCGTCTTTTGTGTAGTTTAGATCTTAGGCAGAACGTCGCAAAGTTTGCATGCTTTCATTGGAGTAGGTACCTAGACATTACTTGTATTTAATAATCAAGTTTCAGGTTTTATATTCATGATTCAATCGTCCCTACTTAAATAAAAAACGGCCAAGTGCCAATCGGAGTCGCACACGAAGGGTTCCGTACCACTATACAATATTAAAAAGCGAGCGTGGCATTAATCGAACTTAGCAATTAATCCTTATTATTATGTAATTTAAGAATAAGTGTATAAATATAATTCATTTTTATTTCGTTAGTTATTTAGAAGGCGCTCGATCTTCTCTGGCTAATCCGAAAAGTAATAACATGAGTGCACTGATAGCTAGAGACAATTTTGATTACTTATATTATTACAGTGAACCTTTGACTTTTAGTATCGATTATGAAGAGAATAAGCACTGCAAAGGAATGCAAATCACACGCTGTCTGTCATTTTCTATGGAATTTTTACAAAATGTTTAGTTAATCTATTACTCGTTAAATAGTACAGTCTAGTTAGCTGTGATAGTTTTCCTTTTAACTACGTTATATATACTCCTGTCATAAATTTTTTCCACATATCCAAAACAACGGTTTAGCTGGTAGTGGGGGGGACACATGACTAACAACAATTAGGACTTTAGGAGTGCATATCTCAATAACTGTTGACTTAGATAAAAAAATTGTTTTAAACCTTTATATCATTTTGAAGACCTATCGTTTGGTACCTCTCGCGTTAATATACGATAATATTTTTTTTTCGTACTTAAGTTACATATATGGCGACCTATCCCAAATTTTTTTTTTCTTTATTTCACTAATTCATTGTGTAGCGGTTCGTAGATTACACCTATCTTTCAAATTTCATCTATTATTGCCAATAGTTTCCGAGAAAAACCCCAGACAGACTGACAGACTGACGGACGTGGCGAAATTATAAGGGTTCTTTTTTTGCCATTTGGCTACGGAACCCTAAAAAGTACCTATCCTATGTTCCTTTCTAAGGCATATTTTACTTGTGTACAAAATTTCATCTGAATCCATTCATCTGTTTCGCTGTGATTGAGTAACAAGCAAATATTCCATTTTTCGCATTTACCCATACAGTGTTAGTATGATCAGGGAAAATAGTTTCCCTACTATTTCACATAACCAAACAAGTTCAAACACGGTTAATAGCAACACGTATATACCTATACATATAGATTTCCTACGTTATTTCGTTATAGAATTCGGTACGTTATTCCGATATAGAATACCAGTACCTATTTTCCGACTCCTTCATCAGATCAGTCTGATAGTGCCATACTATTAATTATTATTATTGTTATCAGAACTAAACTTAGTTGCCAAGTTTCATGATGATACAGCAATCATAAGTGGATGAATACACTTCCTTAGAATCCATAGCATTCATACATAAATACACGTACAGGTAAAGTTAGTAGAAACGTGTTTATAAAGAATGAAATTCGTGTGACATAGTTAATGGATGGCCCCTTAAGCGCGTCACAGACGACGAATATACTATAATGTTTTAAGATAAAATATCGCTCGCTCTAAAATTCAGTGGACCATCACACACGGCGAAGATAATATATATTTTTATCTTAAGATACTGATGGATGGAATATGTCTCGTTTTACATTATTATGTATATGAAATCAGAACAAAGAATGCGTCCACACGCATTTTTTGTCCACCACTTATGTACTCAGGAGAGAATGTATCACTTTTTAACACGCTTTTATTATGTGACGTGTTTTACGGCTAAAAAAAATTCATACCAATTGTCACTCGATTCGCCGTATTCAAATATCGTACAAAGCTGTAAACTATTACACGATGCAAATCTGCACAACGGCGTTCGTTGGCTTTGATGCTAATTAGCGGAATCGCAAATTAGTGTTCGGTTGTTGTTCACCCCGGAGATTGCATTTAGCAAATGGAAACAGTCAGCTGACGGATTCGGTGAATAAATTATGAAACTGCGCTGTCGTTTTTAGGGTTCCTGACCTGTAAGACAAAAATGGAACCTCTGTAAGACCACTCAGTTGTGTCTCTGTCTGTCCGTTCGTCTATCTGGCTATGTATAAGTAACAGAAGAACTGGAGTGACCGCTACAACTGGCGAAATCAGCAAATTAAAGTAGCAATGGTCAGGTTATACGCTCACAGAACCTATAACTGTTGTGGAAGAAAGGAAGAGTGGCGATAGCGTATCGCACACCGCAGCGTAATACGTAAAGCCAACATTTGACAGATACTTATACTACCATAATTGCAAGTGACAACACGTCATGACAGCCCTTTAACAAAATGTTTTTCTTTCTTCATCTATTTTTTTTTCAGTTATTCTTTATGTATAAAATTTTCAGTTCAATACTTAGAAAATTATGCACTCCCCGTAGACTACATATAAAATAATATAATGTTACAAAAACGACCGTCCCATATACAAGGATTACGCTAGTAGCTACCTAATACTATTTCGCAACATTAATTGCTGAACGAGCCGACGACACGGTGCGAAATTCTCTCGTTGCGTGTTCGACTCGTACTTGACGAGTTTTTGTAATTCATTCGTGGCTCGCAGACGTCTGTTTTCTCTCCCTACTTACAGAATTGTTTCGTTATACTCATCTCGACTGTTGCTTTCCTGATAACTTTTAGACGAACGAAGCGTAGTAAAATGAGGTATCACAATACTGAAAAGCGTATAAATTTTAAGCAAAGAAAGTCAGTGTCTGTATTCGTTTCAATACGGTTGGAGAACAGTGAGTAAATTTAGGGCGAGTAATATAGTATATCAAATTCTCTACAAGTGTTATCATGTAGCATTGAAGGATTTTATCACCTTTTATTATTATTAATTGACTAACCGGTTGGCCGAGTGGTTAGAGACCCTAACTGCGGAGCGGAGGGTCGCGGATCCAATCCTGCCCGGGACAAATATTTGTGTGCATGCACATGTTTATTTGTTCCGTGTCTGGGTGTAAAGTATCTATATATGTATATATTATAAAAAACAAAGAATATTTAAGTACGTACATCAGTTGTCTGGTACCCCATAATACAAGCATAATACTTGCTTACTTTAGGACTAGGTGGCGCTGTGTGGGATGTCACAAATATTATTATTAGGTCTTAACCTATGAAATTGCCGTTCTTCAGTACCTACTAGCCATTTCAAACAAAAAAAAAATTATTGGCTGTGAATTCTAAATTCAAATTAATTTTGATTTAAAAACGTGACATTCTTTTTACAAAGTCAGTCTTTTGTTTACTGATTAGCGTTGTGTTTTCATTACATTTGAACATTTTTCGTCATAATGCACACTTTAAAAATTCGTGTAATTATGGAATATGAGTTCCGTCGTGGTACTAATGCGGCACTAACGGCACGTAACATCAACAACGCTTACGGAGAGTACTTAACAAACAAACGCACAACTCGTTATTGGTTTGCTCGCTTCCATTCTGGAAATTATGACTTGATAATGAACCTCGTGGTCGTCCGGATACTTTGGTCAACAATAATGAATTGAAGGCGATTATGAAAGCTGATGATACTCAAACTAGAGCTGAACTAGCAGCAGCTTTTGATGTTAGCATCAAAACAATATTGGACCATTTGCGACAAATTGGCAAAGTAAAAATGCTGGATAGATGGGTACCCCACGACCTTATCTATCGCCAGCGCAACATACGCGTCAACACCTGCTTCGCGTTGCTCAACAGGCACAGAAATGAAGGAATTTTGAACCGGATTGTTACCGGTGATGAAAATGGATTCTGTTCGACAATCGAAAGCGCGCAGCAAGTTGGTTAGATTTTGGTTCAGCATCAAAGCAATGTGTTAAACGAAAAATAACCCCTAAAAAGGTGATGGTCACTGTTTGGTGGTCTAGTACCAGTGTAATTCATCACAGCTTTTTACAAAATGGTATGAGCATGATGTGTACTGTGAAGAATTGAAGACAATGATGGAGAAGCTCGCGCGTCTGCGACCAATTTCGGTCAATCGGTCGTCCTCGCTGCTCCTTACCGACAACAGGCGACCCCATACTGCAAGCTGCTAGAGTTGGGGTTGGAAGTTCTGCCTTATCCGCCATACTCACCAAGCCTTGCACCTACCGACTATTACTTTTTTCAAAATTTGGACAACTTTTTAACGGGAAAAAAATTCAATTTCTGAGATACCGTACAAAATGCCTTTGAAGAGTTTGTTGCCTCCCGTCCAGTTGATTTTTACAAGAAGAGCATCAATAAACTGCCACTGCGTTGGCATAGATGCATCGATTGCACGGGTGATTATTAAGAATAACAGAAAAAAAGATGTTTGAAAAAAAATATAATACTTATTTCATACAAAACGGCAACTTCATAGGTTAAGACCGAATATTATTAATTGCAACGTGTAAATTTTATAATCCATCCATAATTCAGATACAAATATCAACATCCGAAAAATGCGGAATAAATATAATATTCGGGTCCGGATTCGTACCTAATTTTACTGATTTTACGTCAACTGGATAATTTTCGATTTTATTTCGACATAATTGATTCACATTGACGTTCGTTGTGCATACATTCGGAATTGTTTCAACAAATTAGTCAGTTAAATCCGTCAAATTACTTTATTTGACGTATATTTCAGTGGTAATGTTAACTTCAGAACTAGTGAAGAGTAAAAGCTTTTCAAAAACGAAGCGATGCTTCCGTACAGAAAAATAATTAAAATATTCCATCCATATTAATATTCTTTATGTGACATCTCTAACGATTCTGGTATTAACCACCTCTCTTATTTGAATCCATAGAACAATAAAATTCCAGACAGATATAAATGTTTATACATCACATTTTCACGTTTAAATTATTCACATGCCAAACCGCGTAAGCCGAGGTATTACGAAGCAAATGTAAACGTGTATAACGTTTACCTCATTTCAGCTACCACAATAAACAAAACGTCCTCAGAATGTCTGGGGGCCTGACAGATGATGTTCCGGGACAATTAATCTTGACCAAATATGCGGACGATTTGCGGGACATCGCCCAACCTCCGCGACATATTGCACTCTCTCGTATCAAGACGTTTTGTTACGTAGATTGTGTCGTGTAAAATAGAGGAACGCTATGGATGAGGGTGTGTATGTATACATGTAATTTAGATGAATATTTTATATGCGTTCCATGGGATAAAAATGAACTCATTTTTCGTAAGACTTATAAAATGAGTGCGTTGCGTATTTCTGGTCTGTTGGTTTTTTATTTGAAATTTTAAATATACAAGTTTAAAGTGCGTTGTCTCTTTACCCAGTGAGAAGTATTTTTCTATAAAACGGAACGTAAATACTGATCCACACTATACTTAATGAGATCGTAACCTCATATGCATAATAGAACACTCAAAGGTGTAGGTACAAGATTTCTCCTCAACAAACTGAGACAAGGAAAATGTAACTGAATGCGAGAGATTCTGTAGTTCTTCTCGGTGTTTAGTAGATATTATTATTCGATTGCTACAACAAACGCTTACGAGTCATGTACAAGGAGCATGTATAATTCTTGCGTGTCCACGAAAAAGCCCGTTGAATTGTATCAAATATCAAATTTTATACAACCATTAAGACAGAGCCATAGATTAGATTAAGCAATGGTGACTAATGGTGACAGACAACCTTGACAGACTACTCATTTCGGCTACAAATCAATAATGGCGTATGTATTTTAGTGTCTTTTAGATGTGCCCAAAAAGTGCAGATATTAATACTAAAACAGTAATCGTCATACATAATAGAAGCTAAAAAGGGCCCCATTCAATCCAGATATATTTTTTTCTTACGATTCCTTGCGAGTTTTTTACATTATAAGAATAGTAATACAATATAAATACCTACAAACTACAAATAAAGGTTATCGCAGTTCAACGCCCCTTCTATGGGAAAGTACATTTCTATAATAAAATGGCATAGGCATGCCAAAGGACATATGAACAATAATCATTTCAAGAAATGTATCAAAGCCAGCTCAGGAGGAAAACGTATTTTTGTGTTAATTATCAAACAAAAAAAGCAAATGTAATGTTGGTGCTTAAAGCGAATCTGACAAAACGATTCATTGAAATAAAACCAAAATATATCTGTAAAAATAACTTCATTTTAATATTTATTTAAATCTGTATTTCGTTGTTATGTAACATTGCAATAAGTCACAAGAAAATGCACAGGAGTTGTTACTTTATGGGAAAACATACCCACTTACAAAGGCGCATTCAACAAAGTGCTGGTTCCTCTCAGAAAAGTACGCAAGAAACACATTATTTAAACAAACGGATAGGCATTGCAGTGCTTCAGCACCATTGGTTGTTCCGTGACAGAGAAGCTAGACTTATTATTAGGTCTATGTTTATACACTTGATTTTTATAATAAAGCTTTTGTACAAAGCTTTGGTTTCATTGGAGTTTTTAACTTCTCCAAGGATGAGTCAATGAAAACTAGTACAGGTCGTCGGGACCAGATCCGTCCGCAGCAAATCAGAGGGTACTCGATAATCCATAGCATAACCAAAAGTAGTTAGAATTAATCAGTAATATTACAAAACGGGAACAACTAAGCGAAACGACAACAAACAGAAACGAATGAGCGAGAATGAACGAATGACCTACAATAACAGTGACAGTCGCAGGTGACAGTAACAGCTTGGAATGAGGGCAACTATCTTATTTTTAAAATAGTTTTTAGCACTGGTTGGTTAACAGTGTCAAAGTCACCTTAAGTGCAAATGATTGATGAATTATTATGATACAGCCACGATAAAACTTGAAATATTGATATCCTTTCGAAGTAGGCGAAGGTGTTACTGATCATACAGCCACTACTTTGTTTAACTTATTTTTTATACTATCCCCAGCCGCTCCATTTATATTAAATTAAAAACTGTTATAACTTTTAAGTGTCTTATATTTAAAATAGTTGTCAGCTCTAGACTTAGCAGTTCCATTATCGCTTTCGTTCTTTGAGGTGTTGTTTCCCAAATACAATTTTCATATTTTATTTTTGTTTGCTAATTTGTTTGTAATATAATTTCGAAAATTACCTAATAAACCTATGGACACTCTTGCTGCGTTCAATCGTACTCGAGGGCTTCTCGACGATGGACAATTTACAGGGACTATTAAAAGTTATTAAAAAAGTTTGAAATTAGCTTTTCAGAATTATGGTTGTACCTACATATATTTTTTTAATATTCGTCTTTTTATGTCATGGTCAACTCTATATGTCATGGCTGAATGGTATATTTTGTTCTGCCCTATCTGAATCATATTTAATTATGGTTATAACGGTGATCTTTTATAATGATTCTTATTTTTTATAATGATTCTGAGATATAAAACATGACTAAATAATTTACATTTTACTCTACACAAAAATAGTTTTCTGTACTATTATGTAGTTTAGATCTATGACAGTCGTATAGGGAAGTTTAACGCTCGCTGTATATGCAAAATTTCTAGGTGTTTATTAGATCAGTATTCGAGGGTAGAGTGGTTACAAAAACGAATCGATCAATCAAATAATGAAACATTACCCTATATTGTAATAATTGCGTCAATTTCAATATTTATTTAAAATAGATTCATTAATCTTACAGAATCAATTAAAATTATCCCTTTAATTTTCTTTTTACTGCAACTATAGGATAATAATTACATAAAATGAATCGATAATACTTTTTTCGTCCCCTTGCTCTGATAACATTAACGTATTTAATTTATCTTCTGCACGAACAGCGTTAACCACGCAATCGTGCGCTTCTCCCGTGTAAATATGTATTGTTGGCTTGTCAACACTTGATGTTACTTTCTTTTACACGATACTGATCACCGACAGCGATTTCAAATGTTTTAAGCCTATCGAAAATATGAAGAACAAGAAGAATTTTTTCATTTGTTTATTACATTGTCGAAAACGTCTATATGTCTTCCGTTAATTTTAGCCTAATTTGCACTAATCGTCTTGTTCAGATCACGGATTAACCGGGTAGACGTTTGTTCGGTCCACTCTCGATCGAGTATCGGGTCGCCTAGTGGTTAATATTCAAAGAGTTATGCAATCACCGATTCAGCGTGCGTGCGGGTCAGTCTCGATCGTGCCCGCGCCTCGCCGCCCCGCCCTGTTCTATTCCATTCCATTAAAGTGCTGTACTACACCCCCCGCTGAATAACGTCAAATGATATAGACGATTGATTCCGAAATCGTTATGTTGAGACGTCCAGCCGCCGCCGCGCCGGGATAACGATTCCTGATTACTCGTATTTTATCAAAGCCAAGTTATATAGGAATTTCGTGTTTTATCCTTTAGAAAATATTGCTCTTTCATATGTTACATTCGCTAGAGTTTATTTTAAAAATACAGTTTGCGGCTGGTATAATATCAAAATCATTTCACCCTATGACGACATTGAATTCGACAGCCGATTCGGATCGTATTTTGGTTCTACATAGGTCACTATATAACTTTTTAGATGCTCGAATTTAAAAATTGGACAAATGTATAGCCTGTGTTTTTAACTAGTCATCAATCATTATCAATCAATAGTATCTGTTAATTAAATGGGTCGTGACCTTCAATCTGACCAAATATGATTGATGAGTAGCGAATAGGTTAAATAGCAAAGGGTCTAGCCGTACTTCCATGGAGAAATTGCCTCCGACAAGAACTTATATCGAAACCTACGTTATATTATAGAGTACGCTAATAGTATCATAGCTGAGTGTGATTGTGGAACTATTTGAAAAAAAGGTCCGTAGACGATTTTTTTTTTTCTAAGCGATATATCGTATTTAATTTTATAACTAGGTAAATAAAACTAAATAGTAGTGTTATGTTGTACTTCACAGTTTATTTTGTGGCAGTTTTCTGTGGACCAAGGTTAAAAATAAAAGTAAATAAAAAATTTTAATAAAAAATTTATCAATCAATTTCTACAAGATGTAATCAAACTTTGAAAAAATTATATAATAATTTTCTACGTGTTATCTAATAGCATGCTAAGTTTCATTAAAATCTAAGAGGTGCAATTTGTTGACAAAAACTAAAAGTCAGTGACTTACACCTTATGACCCCTATTTGATACTTTTAATTTGCATTATATTACAATAATATTTAAAAAAGTTGTGTTTTGCAGTTCATAAAAAGTATGTCAATGCTTGGTGGTATCAACCAGTCTATTGTAATAATGTTTTTTTGATCTACTTTTATAGTACGCGCCGACATGATATGATTAGTGTATAGTCGTGGTACGCTGTCACTGTTCCTGTTCGTTCAGTTTTAAAAGTTCCTAATTCAAAAACGTATTTAAAAATATTGTAATGTAGAAAAAAATTCTAGAAAGATTGCGGCCAATGGCGTACCAGGAACCAAACTAATTTGGTCTTTGTGCATACGGCATAGGTCGAAAGGGGTTCAAACATTTTTGCATGGGAGCTTGCATAGTGACCTGCCGCGATTTTATTTTTTAAGTTACCGCGCACGATAAAAGTGGTATAATATATAGGTAGAGGACGTTTATACAAACAAAAACTGTCACGTTCCCGAGATATTTGGAAATAAAAATCACCATAAGAGAACAAGGAAAATTATTAAATTTGCAATAATTACCTGTGTATACGCATTCTATTGTAATCAAATAATAGCTTCCATGTTAAATTAATTATTTATTAGACGGATTATTTACCAACGAAACTGTGAAAACCTCTGAAGATTGGCACAAAAATGATGGCCTGTTTTTTCACGAAGTACACATCTTGCGACTGCAATGCTATAAAATTGTACATCAGTTAACTCAAAATGGTACACAACAATCGTTTTACAAAAAGTTGTGGAGGAGAAACGACAAAGACCGGGCTCAGGCGAATCATGCTACACCACGACAATACACACACACTTCCTTCAAACAAAGGCATAAGAATAAATGCCACAGAAGCGTTGGCTGCCTACTAATTTTATTACTGCCTATTAATTTTTTTACAGCCATTTCTGACCGGTTGGAGAAAGACTGGAATAAATGTTTCTAATGCTGGTTTAGAAATACGGATAGAAATTTGCATGGAAAATAAAAGAGAATATTTTTAAAATATATAATATCAATTCTAAAAACATATTGTTTACTTTTCGCGTATCTTAAAACTTATATAGTGTATACGTTGTAAGATAAAATGACCCACGTATTACCGTTTCATACTCAATATTGAATAAATACAAAGAAGTAAAAGCAAATACGACCGTAGGTCGATTGGTCGATACATAAAGTTTTTGCTGAATATTTAACATCCGCGATTTTGTTTTTAGACCTAATGCGTAGTTTTTCTTAATTTCATCCGGAACATTTTTCGTCATGTACATGCATCTAATATGTAAAATTTTGAATTTCTCATTAGTTTGATTTATTTCTCATACAATTTCATTGCTGTTACTTAGACGATTTGTGACAGACCAATGTTCAAACAATATGCTAGTTTTAGGTATTAATTTCAAAGTAAAGCCAATCATAATAAACCGTCCTTCGATTTATATTCAGTTCATAGTCCAAGGCTACCCTTCGCTCCGCAGGGACCTAAAATTATATAGACTCCCGACAGTGAGATTAACTCTTACTAACAATATCTCTCCGTCTTGGGCATTATATGTCCCAGAAGGAATTTTCTTAGGCGTCCCAACTTAAAAAATAGCAATAGCGAGTAAAAATGTTTGTGTATGGTTGGTACATTTCTACTATTTTAATACAGGTCAAAAATATTCGGAAATTCACGATGACACCTTATAATATCAATTTCAATGACATATATCTTATACTCTACAACCCTATCTTTACGGTTTTCCTAACTGTTGTATTAAACTCGTTGTTCTGTTAATCTGTACTATATAAGACGTAGATTAATTGTTTTTTTTATTCTTCAAGATTCGCAAAGAAGTAAACGTATTGAAAACAGGATTGCTTCGAATTCGTGGACTTCTTTGCAACGCACAACAACGTACAAGAGACTAAAAATATACTTACTTAAATAAAATTAATTCATTCACCGTATACGGTTAAAATAATGTATAACGTTTTGGCTTCGCTTGCCATTCTACTTCTAAGACAGACTTTTTCTTCTAATGCGTGGTCTGTTTATATACATACCTCGAATTTCGCGTTTGCATTACTTTCCAATAAAACCCGTAAATTTGTTTTATTCGATTCGTCATTGAGCAATAGTAAATTATCAATATATTTAAATGTTCTTTTCCAGTGATAGTTAACCATCGGTTCATATCAGTAGTTTCAAAGGTAATCATCGCATAAATGGTGGCGCGCTTCGAAAAATTCAAATACAAACCATCATAGCAAATAATTTTCCGCAACGTCATAAAACTTCGATATATCAGTTTTTGATCAGCCGCGTATCGAAAGTTTGCCTCAAAGCGTGAGAAACCCTGTTACTCTATCAAATAAAATTAATAAGGTTTCCAGTTAATAACTAAATACTGTAAGATTTTTCAGGAAGCTCAATGGACTCAGCATTAATTTTAAAAGGAATAAAGTTCTAGAATAACCTTTCAAAATATCAATTTTTTCTATTCACGAATTTGCCAAATATTTATGAAAATTCATGTAATAACAAACTTATTTTGCTGCTTTCCACAATAAAAACCCAAAGCTAAAAGTTAATAAAACATAGTGAGGTAAGGTCACTATGTCAAATCAAGCAATCAAAATATTATGATTCTATTTAGTCGAGTTTAGTTAGTTTAGTCGAAGATAATGCAAATAGTAAACATCTGTCCAGTTGACGTCATACGGATATTTTATTAATATATTTTTGAGAAAAAATAACTAATAAAATTAGTCTTAATTTTTTTTTTATTTTAAGGAGAAGCAGTAGATAGGTCTATATTTTCGGAAAAAAAAATATAAAACACGATGTGTTAAATATCACTTTTCTGTATTTTGATTTAAATACGAGCAAGGGGAGAGCACTCTTATTCCAATCGTAGGCGATCGTCGACTCTTGACTATCTTGTTTTCTTCCTTCCAATCTCGATTAGAATTTGTATTTTCTTCTTTTGTCGCCTTCTGTCTAATGTTGCGTGTTTTCTTCATATATACCTATACATGCATATACAATCTCTTATAATCCTCACCTCACGTCACAATATATACAGATCGTGAAGTTCACACTAGCGAGGTCAATAGCAGCAGCTATTATATAGTAGCCCGTGAAAAGCCCTAAATACATTGAATACCGATTGTACATAAAAAGTTTTAGCAAATATCCATCAAAACACCGAAAACACGTAACTATTTTTAACCTGAACCTGTCCATCACGTCAGTTAACTTTTAATCAAATTTCATATCGAATATTGGGGTCGGTCCATTCAATTTCACGTTTGAACGGGTTTGTTTTAGGCCTCGAAGAAAGTTTTAGAAAATAAGCCTTTTCCCTTCCTTCCACTAATGCCAAAGTGAATTTTGTAAACGCAATCCACAAACCGTACGCGGTTCGCCGATTCTCTGAAACATCGTTGTTATTTATTAAATCCATTAAGTTATTAGTGGCAATGAAATCAATAAATCGATCGTCTTTGATCTTTAGGACTATTGGATGATAGGACCATTAATTCTTATTGTGTATATTTATCGCCCAACTTCATATTATTAAAAAGTATGTAAATGCGCACCTGCGCAATCGTAAAAATTAGAACGAGTAAAAATTTTACTAAAATTTCTCTACTAATCTCGACATTTTAAATAGATTTGATTCGTAACAATTTTTTTTATTCCTTTCTTTGTTTTACATTGTTGTGATTTTGTTGCAGAGAAGCCGTATGAGCTGCCAGATCGTTTGCGGGCCCAAAGCGGCTGCGAGGCGGGTGCCGTGAGGTGGTCGTGGCCCGTAGTCGTCGTGATGAGCACAACCCGCAAAGATGCGTCGGCGGCCATTTTAAACCGGAAACGGGCGCGTTTGTCGGCTCAAGATGGCCGTCAACTACGGCGCACCCGCACTTACCCTGCCCGCGCGCACGCATCGTCGCACCACACTAAACCTCTATGAGATGTGGAAGCACGGCAAGTGGCGACAGAAACCTGCAACGTCCTGGACGCGCCCTCCTAGAGCATCCAGATAGGAAAGAGACGCTTTACAGTGTTAGAGGCCTAAGTGTCCGGTGTACATATAGTGGTGTTAGATATAAATATAATGGGCATGGCGGGCGAAGGTCGCGGCTGCGGCGGGTCGCGCGTGCCACTGCTTGAGAGCGGTGAAGCGCACACGCACAAGTCGCCTACGCCAAGATACTGCTTCTGGCTGGCAAAGCATGTCAACGTGAGGAAGTGCGTAGCCGGCGTCATGCTCCTCTCCGTCCTCACAATATTATTCTACGGATACTACGTCACTTCGCCCTTGTCCAAGTGAGAACCTTAGCGTTACTGTTAATTATCTGACATCATCATCATCATCATCATCAGCCCATTTTTACCCCACTGCTGGAGCTTAGGCCTCCCCCAGGGTGAGGAGGGGGGCTTGGAGCTTAAGTCCACCATGCTGCTCCACTGCGGGTTGGGAACTGTAACGACCGCCATCTATTGACAGCGTCCGGGACCGACTGCTTAACGTGCCCTCCGAAGCACGGTGTCAATGATAATGTGTACTTAAGTCAGAAAAACTCATTGGTACACGCCCGGATTCGAACCATGGCCCGATGGGGCCTTATAAATTTGAGACAGGCTCGTTGCGCTCTGGGCTATCACGACATGTATTTTTAGTTTAAAAAATGATTAAAATACCACGCCTCGTACTTGGAAACGATCGAAACGCGGAGCACAGGGACAGACCATGACGTTCATAACATTTCCTTTCTTTCGTAATTACATAAAAGCCAAAGAGAAAAATGAAATGACGTAGTGATACGCCTAAATTAAGAAGAAGACTTAGTGGTTTAGGAAAAGGCAGAACGTTAAGTTACGCCTGGACGTAGTTTTTATTTTTCTTCACACTTTGTAATAACTATGCGGTATCTTGTTGTTTCTGACATCTAATATTACATTACGTGTATATCTATCTATCCGTCTGTAACACGTATATCAGTTTCAAATCTTTTGTAATATATCACTTCAACGATCGAATATTGTTAACCGGAGTCAGCTCAATATTATTAATTACTTTATGTGAAATATGCGTCATTCGCACAAAATTCAATTTGATATCGGTTGCAAACACGTCCCAGATTAATATGAAATTATCACGTACGGGTTTCACGTTCTCATTACAGTATTGGAATTTGTTGGTTTTAAATTTTTAAATGCACGTCCGATTTTAATAAAATCATCGTAATTTATTTGTCCAGTATCGCGTTACCATTCCGTGAACTCAAATAATTATTTAAGTAACCGCATTTCTTCTAAGAAATATTATTTGGACCTGGAATCACGCCTTTCGCCGTACACAATTAAGAGTATTACCGAACCAAAAATAAATTTAAGGCGACATGTACTCCAAGTCCGAACGACCCGGCTGCACGAGACATCTTGAATTTTCGTTGCGCTCGTGAAAGGAAACGCTTATTTTTAATTATATTTTTTTATAGTTAAAACAAGGAAATTTACTAGACATAATAGAAAGTTATTTATTTAAAAAAATCAATGGATTCTATCGAAATAGGTTTGATAGCACAATTAAAGGGAAAAAACCGTTACGTAATTTCTTAACCGACTTCAAAAAAGCGGAGGTTCTCAATTCGACTGTGTATTTTGTGTGTTATGTTACGCAATGTGTTTGCCGATTGTGAACCAATTTGATTGTTTTTTTTTTATTGAATAAGGTTGTCATTCAAATTTGAAGAAAATATTCCACCTTCAAATATAGAAAATTAGGGGATGAATCCTGTTTATTCGAATTATATCCACTTGCCGTTGACCAATTTCAATGAAACTTTGCACATAGGCGTAGTTCCAATGAAAATAAAATATCGTGATGATTGAAATTGGAGGCAGTCGAGGTAGACTTCTTAACGCAGGTACCTCGTGTTTGAGCTCATATGATTTGTTTTGACGATGACTTCCATGCTCTGAACGTTGTTATCCCGCTGTCTCATTGGAGCAGCGCGGTTAGAAGGCCTACCCATATACAAAATACAAATAAAATACAGCTACCACTAAAAATTAAAAAATTAAATTAATTTTTGCGAAATTTCAAAACCAACTTCAAAAGTTTGCCTAGTATATACAAACTTGAACTAAACAGTTTAAAAAAAATATATTAGATATTTTAAAACAAAGAGAATTAATAGCAGCATATAGTTCATGAGGTCGCATACAAGTCATAAACTTTGTTATGTTCTATATCTGTTATAATAGTTCATTATATTTTTAATTCATTATATTAATAATGAGTACTAGGTTATTTCTACGACCTACACAATACAGGGTTGCACTGAAAAATATGCACTGGAAATTTTATTTCTTTATTACGAGATGTGTAAGTATATAACTGTTCTTTTTTTAAATAATTCTGAGATAATTATTTTAAAATACGTAATTTATAAATTATATGTACCATTAAATCATACGTTTTCATGGTATCAGGTGGGTGCGACCTCGTTATTTTATTTCAAAACACGTATAAAAATCTCTATCAAATTAACATTTCCTCATACCTGACACTTTGTACTAATAATTAAGTAAGATCAAACAACAAATATCCTCTTTTGAAAGAAAATAGTCTATATATAGATGTCTCATTCACTCTAACGCGTCCCGCCGCCCGCGAAAGGCGCAAGTCTTCCATTGTACTCGGAGTAATGCCCGTCAATGGAGGTGTGTTGTTTTATCGACGCAGCAAGTGTTATACAAACTTAGTTAAAAAGTGTTGTCCTTTTTTTGTCCTAACCAATTTTAATGTGTCTTTACCATTTATACTATTTAACATTCTATATTTATTTAAAATCCTTAGGTTTATATAAAAAAAGTTTTCTTTGATAGCCTTGAGGGTTGTCTACCACCTAGTATTTAATTTAAGAATGTTTTATAGGTATATTCGTGTCTTTACCCGTTTCTGACGTGTCTTTACTAGTTAATCGTTGCTAAATATTTCTCGAATACATGAACTTAATGAGTGCACCATGGCTTAATAGTTTTGCAAAATACATCTATTATCCATGATATATACAAATACCCTGTTATCTGAAAATTTTTACGAAATTGCTAAGTATCCGTATTTCAGAGAAATACCCACCTGCTGAATGTAAGTACCCATTTAACTCAGACAGAGTGAGCAAAGACTTCTTAAATTATATGCCGCCTATTAAATATCTTTTCTTTGAATAAAAAATATATTTTTTTAAACTTTTTAGTTTGAGTTTGTACATGTAGACAAAGTTTCGAAGTCGATTTTTTCCTCTGTAATTTATGAACATATATATCAAAACTTAACTTGCAAACTCAGTAGAAAAAGTTTAATGAACGAATCCATATTTTTATTTTGAATGCGTACGGAGTTACAAGATTTGAAAAATTGAGAATTAGCCTCGGTGACTCCCTTAATTATATACCATGTAGTGTGTACCCTGAATGTGGGTCTTATGCTCCACAGCTTATTGATTGATTGATCAATTATATCTTTAATTCTTTGGTTTTATTGATACCCATCAATTGTGTTTTCAATCAATTCCCATGGGCTTTCAAGTATTATTTATCGGATTCTCGATATGAGGATTTCGTTGCCGACCGACAAATACTCGCTCTGAATGGATTTTCAATCTATGAAATTCATTCGATTTTTTAGGTTATGAAGTCAAATACCCGACTTTTCCGTTTTTTAACAGAGAGTGAAGCTTGTTAAATAGGTACCTACAGAACGACAACCTAATGAATAAAACTATTTGAATATTACCATCCATTTAACTAACTGTGCCACGACAGGTCTTTGTGTATATTTGAAATGAAATAATACTCATTTTAACGAAGACGAATGATAGAGGCTTTATCCGTCATGTAGATCTGATATGACGTCTCCAACGCTAGCGATTCGTTAGATTATAGTAACGAAACCGGTCACTTGGAAATTGCCCGCATAGGCGACTAGCGACAATACTTATAAGATAGTGTAGCTGCGCTTAAAATGTGGTATTTTGGGTCACCGTGAATGTTTGAAATAATAACGTATGTCACAACAACGTCTAGCCCCCAAAATACTCATTAGCTTGTGTTTTGAGTACCAAGAGAAGACACCACATACATATAACAACCAAGACCCGGTACCAGTATCAATATTCATCATATAAATACCGACCCGACCTGGGATTCAAACCCGGGACCTCCAGCTTCGCAGGCAGGGTCGCTACCCACTAGGCTCAGCGGTCGTCAAAATGCTGCGTATATATTCCGTTATTACACCATCGAGATTGGTGATTTTCAACATACCTACACTGGTGCATCCTGACATTCTCCAACATTGGAGTCACGGTACCGTATAATAATATATTATCCATATAATATATTATTATATGGATGTATAGATATGTCCTTAAACATGTATAATGTATTCATTTTGTGACTGATTAAACAATTTTTTGCAAAAATGTACGAAATTATGACGCATTTGTATTTTTAACCGACTTGAAAAAGAAGGAATTTCTTAATTCGACTGTATTTCTTTTTTTTTTTTGTTTATGTTACGCGATATTGAAGGCAGTTGTGAGCCGATTTGTTTGATTCTTTTTTTTGTATCTCGGGGTTGGTTCCATTTCAATTTGAAGAAAATATCCCAAATCTAAGGGTCGAAAAATAGGGGATGAATCCCGTTTATTTGAATTTCACCCATTTCACGTTAACCGATTTTAATAAAACTTGCCACATCGGTGTAGTTTAAATGGCACCGATGACCCCCTGATTAGATATAGTGAATATTTAAGTATTAATAATTTATTTTGTATATTGTTCTTTCATTAAAGTAATAAAAAATGTTATTTTTAACTTTTTAGTTTAAGTTGATGTGTACGCAGTTTTGATATTGGTTACTAGTTTTTTGTTAAAATCATTTTTTTGAATAGTAGAAGACAATTAAATAACTCGAACGTTTACATTTGCCTGTAGCAAAGTAATAATCTGGTTTCTCGAACCATAATACATTGTTTTAGCGACCCTTTCAAATCGAAATTACTTTATTGATATGAATTTAGATTACTTATATAGAACACCGCAGCCCTTCGTAACCTTTTAGAAATTTTCATTATAATGTAGAAATTGTTGTTTACATATTCATTGGTATACACGAATGTGCGCCGATTTGAAATGAAATTGGAATTTACGCATGTGTAACTACACCGAATGACTGGCTACCGACCGCGTAACAACTGTATGACAAGCGGATTGTTATCGCGTAAAAGTTTTGTACGATTTATGTACGGAGTTTGAAACCGCGTGTAACTTTTAACTTAAGTTCGAGTCGAAAACCCGCAAGTCTCGTTTGTAGCAAAACACACGTCTCGCCGCGCAGTTTTCTTCTGTTTTTCTTTGTTCGTTCTTTTGCCTAGGCCGCGGCACGTGCGGACACGTCTACAGTTAACGTTATGTCTATTTTCTGAACGATTCTTAGTACTTGTTTACCACGTTTTATAATTTTATACAGCCACGCATATTGACAAGACTGAAATGTATAACTTGCGACGGATTAAAGGCGCTTATGAATTGCACCAGGCGATCTTAGTAGCCTTTTGTTTGCGCTCTTTTCACGGCTAGTCGGGCGGGAACGCGAAAATTACAGACCGAATTATAATAGCATGATTTCGTGTAATTACGGCCGCGGTGTTGTGACGCTGTGAAAATATTTTATCGGCTCCCTAAATACGCCGTCGGCCGGCGCGCGGGTGCAACTTTTGCGAATCTCTTTGAATTTATAGCGCAACTTGTGTTCCGGCTAATTAATGGAAGCCGCTCAGCTAACACGCCTTAAGATGTCGCTGATTTAATGGCGCATTGTGTTATCTCGAGTGCGCCCAATTGCTGGTGTAACTGCGCCGACCAAAATCAACCCTCTTTCGGTTCGCGATACGAGCGAAGGCAAGTGGGCCGCACGAGCACGCCTTTCACTGTGATAATGATAATTTATATCGACAAGAAATTCCCTAATTTTATGAGTAAAAATGTATTTCTCGGAACCGAGTGTTAGTGCAAATCTTCGCGACTATAAACGTTGAGTATGGCTCGACGCATAAAAACTGTCGTAGATAAGCCCATTAGGAGTTGTTCACAACAGGGCATTGTACGTCGATCGGCCACATCATGTTCCGTTAAGAGCTTATCTCAATAAGAGGTCTCGGATGTTTCTTTTCAGTGCGCCTGTAAAGTTTCCTACGAGCGGGCTTTCATTATGGCAAGGCCGTTCTGCCAGTATGCGGCCGCGGCTTCACAGAGCGGCGCGGATAAATATTTTCACAAATTCCGCCTTTATTTATTTAACGGTATTGAGATAAGCTCTAATGGCCCTTTTATGTGAGGGCGGCGGGAGTGCAGCTTTAAGTTTTAAAACTCGAAATGTTTTGATTGATTCCATGGTAACGTTTTAGCATACAGTAGAAAAAAAATTTACACGATTTACACATTCTTGCATACTTGGAAAATTTTACTACTACCTAATTACATTGCTATTAGGATTGGACATTTGGTAGTTGAGTTTCATCGTGCGCCACAGTGTGATTTTTAGTACATTTTTACTATTTAGTAGTTTTAAAACTTTAAATAAAAATCATAGGTAGTATAATAGTTTTCAAAAATGAAATAGTGATTTCGTATTTTAATTAATAGGTACAATTATGTAAAATGTATCCTAACATTATTTTTATTATTATTTGTCTTATTTATTTTTATCTTCGTCCTTTTTATTTCTGACAGTAATGCCTATTGCATTTGTATGTGTATTCGTATTTTTTTGTGATTAGACAATAGTAACTCTATTTAGTCTACCGTCATCATCCACAAAATAATAATTAAGAATACATCTCAGGTTTTTATTCATATAGAAAATGTTGTTTCAATCCTATAATTTTACAAGGGCAATACTAAAAGCTCTGTCATTAGTGATCATATCCAAAACGTCCAATTTTAATTGCAACGTAACCGGGAAGAAAATGTATTATTTTTAAAACAAATTAATAATGACAGGGTGTGGGTAAGAAGTAACACATAAGTATGTAAAATTGTTCAATGAAAAAAAAAAGCAAACAGGAAAAGGTAATGGAAAGGAGGCGTGATGTCCACGAAGAATGTTTACGGACGCGTAGAAACGAATTAAAAGGAGGATTTCCAAAAGCTTTATGAAATTGTTACGAAAAATCCTGACCGTTCTGGCTCAATTGTTAACTATGGATGAAGCACGGCTTCAGCATAACGACCCTGATTCAAAATAACACGACATTGAAATGACAGTCATTCTCAACTTCTAAGAAGTTCAAAGCAGCACCACTCGCCTATAAGATCATGGGTTCTTCTTTCTGAGAGAGTCAAAAGGTAGTAAGGGTTGAATACCTAGACTAAGAAGCTACTATACCGAAAGCTTTATGTAAAGAATTAAATAAAAAAAAATAAAAACTTGCATATCGAAACCGGTAAAAATCAAAGAGGCAATCTCACTGAAGTTGTTTTGTTATATCAAGACTACGCTTCGGTGTACAAATCCAGAGTTGTGATGTCTGTCATTAAAGAAGCTACCTTTCAAATAATGGAATATCCTTCAAATTTACTGTACCTTAGCTCCTAGTGAATTTTAATAATTTCCGAGATTGGAAGAATACCTGAACGGCTAAACATTTTAAAATGATGCAATAGTAGTCATGGTGCAGCCTTTTCTAAATTATCAAGATAAAGAGTTTTTTTATTTTTTTATTTATACACCTAATATAAATAATGAATTGAATGTAGTCTCGATTTAAACATTTCCTATGTTTAAAAAAATCGATCGTGTGCATGTGTAAGGTTCAGTAATCAGTACAGTTAGGTATATCTATAGTTGCATATAGCGCATGCTATTATTTTTCTTATTTCAAAACTAATGCGCATATTTTAGTTATTGGAAAGAATTATTTATTTTATTTTATTTTCTAAGTCGTAGTCCAACTGTTTTGTCTAATCAGTCGATACCAATATTTCTTTAGAAGATATCTTCCGTGTATATACATCACTATGCTACAGTTTTATAAGTATAGATATCAACTGATAACAGTGAATAAATACAACAAAAATATTGATTATAACTATGCATGATGTCAATGCCTCTTCGAAGTAGATAATGGTGTGTTATAACACTTAACTGTCGCGCGTGCTCCGAGATAAATTGTGTTCAATTCTTTTTGCAATTTTTTTAATTGGCTCCCTGGTTCATTTTATCGGGTCAGAGTACAACGGAAATAAAATTAGACCACTGTCCTTACCGAAGGTCCGTGGTTCAACTGGCTGGAATAAACAGTTGGTCTGCAATCCCAAAACGAACATCCTGATCAAGAATATTTTCTTAAATTTAAATGCTTCCAGTTAGAAATAATCGAATGGGAAAAGCTACTCGGAGCTGAATATTTCAAAAATGGAATGCTCGCATGAAAAGTGGCCTGTAGAACCTCTATTTCGTTTTAAAAGAGCTGTCTAATGATACCGCACTACGCAAACATGCAAGACATGCACATTTATGCATGTAAATGTAGAACCTATGATACTATCAGGAAATATTATTCTTATAGTTTCGAACCTTTTTGCTTTGGGGTGCGAAAACTAATTTTTTTTTTTGCCAATTTTGGTTAAGACTTAATGGGGTGCAACCGTTAACGCCGTTCGTATGAAAATAAAAATGTTGTCTAAAAAAAATATTAAATCTCTTAGGGAGCATTTTATGCAGCCAGCCCTTGGATTTACGAATGAGTGTTCGTGGAATAGGCATATGCAAAAGACCTTCGATGTTACTTAACCTGTTCCTCTGTTTTTTATTTTAATTTTAACTTTGTTACTATTTCACTATAAATGATAGTTTACTTAGCCGTTAGGACCGGTTAAACACAATGCATTCCCGTATAAAAATATATAACATAGCACAGCTTTGGAACGAGGGTCCGTTGTGATCACAGAGCATTAGAGTAGGTCAGAGTTGGCATGTAGGCGGTTACGCTGTCCTATTCAAGTATGCAATACGTTGCATACTTAAAAGAGATCCCTTAACATAAATTCTAAAATGCGTCATCATTATCATACCAAAGGTGTAAGGGAAAGGGAAGAATGACTTAAATGCTTTCTAAAATGATATAAATTTGAAACAAAACTATTTACGTATGCGTAACATTATTACTCATATTTGTTTTGTGAGTAATTATTTTTGGGACACGTGTCTCTGAACAAATATGGCACCTCTAACATACTCGATTCTCTGTGGTTGTGATGCTGTTTTATACACCCACATTATTATAATTAATTTTAAGTTAAGTTGTAGAATAAAATTCTTGTCTCGCCTTCTTCTATGTTGCTTCACTGTACTTATAACATTTTGTTATAGGGTGTTTTAGTATAATATATTTGGGTGAGATTCATATACCTAATTTAACTATGTCTGCGATTGTTTATCAGCATGTGGCGCGGTGGTGTACCGCGTCCACTGGCGCAGTGCTCGGTGTTGGCAGCCCAGCACGCGGCCCGCGACCACCGCTCTGAAGCGAGGCTGCGGATCGACGCCAAAGTGCTGGTAATCGTGGAATCTGCGTACTCACGGCTCGGTAGAGACATCGCTGAACTACTAGTGGCAAATAGAATCCGGTAAGAAATATTCTAACGTTTATAATAATATTATACAATTATTCTCAAAACTATACACGTGTCAATATACAATTATACTATATATATATATATATATATATATATATAGTATATTATACTATATATTATAATTTAATTATAATTTATTACAATTATACTATATAATTATACTGTACAATTTAGAATAATACAAATAACTCATAAATTGAACAATTATTAATTTATATAGTAAACGAGTCTGACTACTCAAAAATAATTATGAAGGTGGTTTTTAATTATAAAAAAAAGTTATCTTAAAATGATTGCTCAAATATGTGTTTTTATTCGCAAATTGTGGACTTCAGTCAACATCACCCATTCTATTATATTTAAATAATATATAAAATAAACGTATTCAAAGAATTGTGAACACACCCACTTAGTTTGTTTGTGTAAGTTTGCTTTAAATAAATAAATAAAATTTCAATATCGCGATATACCTACAAGTTTTTTATAAAACATTAGAAAGCCAAACTTCGCCTAGACTTGGCGAAATAAATAACAAATGCACGTATTAAAATATACTTGTTACAAATAAACACTTTTCCTATAAATGAATAAAGGTGTACACACGTATATTATATTACTTTACAATTATTACGTTCATTGTACGAATCTTTTAATAACGTTTCAATCTGCACAGAAATTAATTAAATTGATATATACAAATACATTAATAGGAAACTAAATTACTAAAATCCATCTGCTACAGAAAGCGTTAGTTAATGATTTACCTACAAGAAATCACAAATCAAATTGTGTAATATTTCATTGAACGTTCCAAGGCATTAACGGATAATATTGTTTATAATAATTTAACGAATAAATTGGACAATATAGACAATTTCGCAGTTACGTCTTGCGCGTTTATATCTCGAATCCTCACTTCGCCGACTGAAACTTCCTGCGTTCAATTTACCCCTTAAACTCAATTTAAGCAATCTCAGAAATGTCGTTTGCACTCGTCGCGTACAAATTCACATATATTTTAGACATTGGCTCGATATGTGTAAAATATATACGTCTTTCTCGAGCCTAGAAAAAAAAATGGCACCTTAGCAATACTTTGCCGATTCGCCTGTAGTTAGTTGCATGAACACAATATCATAATATAACAAAACCTTACCGGATTCGTTCAGGACTAGCGAGACTGCCTGAAAAATGTTTAAAGCGCTATCATGTGTTGTTAATAGTGTGAAAACAGTTGTAGATTACAAGAAATCCAACGAAATAACTTATCACATGTAATAAATTGTTCAAAGCGTCCATAGTAATTCATAATACTTTTAATAAGTAATACTTTTTTTTTGTAGCGTGCTGTTATAGAGTTCTGTTTCCCAAAAGAAAAAAAACCCTTATAGGATAACGTCGTTGCCTGTCTGTCTGTCTATCTGTTTATTTTGTGAATTCCATATAAGTCATTTCTTTACGTGATAACGTAATATCCCAAAGAGCAGAAAACTCGCCTTACACAACTCTTGTTATAGAACATTTTAACAATTTAATTTACCATAATACGATGAACTAGCGACCCGCCCCGGCTTCGCACGGGTGCAATGCTGATACTAAATACACTACAGAAAAACTGTGAACGTTGTATATAAAAACATAGCGGCCCGCTCCGGCTTCGCACGGGTATACACCGGGCGGCCGGCCGGTACCGCCGCAAACGCTACGTCCCGCAATTTTTTAATCTGTAATATCTTCGAAAATATTCACTTAAATCATACGGTGTAAAGGGCCATATAGATCTATATTAAATGAACAATGTATTCAAGGTATTTAATTGGTTAAGGATTAATGCTGTATTGGTTAAAATCGCTTCGAAAATTAGCCATTATTTGTCGTAAAAAGTAAATGACAAAAAAAAAGTTATTGTGGGTTATCCATAAGAGATAGACATATACCATCACGGACTTTTCTGTAGACCTTTTCAATGTGTACAATACTTAGTACATTATTTTGATAAAACTCGTAGGGTTCAGCCTGCGTTTGCAATGAAAGCGGAAAAAATGTAATTATTTACGACATCACATTAGAAACCTCAAAAATAACAGTACTTCTCTACTATTTAATGGATGTTATTATACATATAAACCTTCCTCTTGAATCACTCTATCTATTAAAAAAAACCGCATCAAAATCCGTTGCGTAGTTTCAAAGATTTAAGCATACAAAGGGACATAGGGACAGAGAAAGCGACTTTGTTTTATACTATGTAGTGATAAGTACATAGATGACAATTCTGCTAACATTTTCCTAATTTACCTGAGGACGTATTCTTTTGTAAAAACATAAATATGCAATGGCGTTCATATAAAGCTTTGACGATTATTGAATTCTCCTAAACGTTACTAATGATTTCTACGTTACTAATGATTCCGTGTTGTTAGATTTCGTCTTTCGTGCGACGCAATCGAGTTCGGCCACAGACAACTAACATGACACATTGACAGGCATCGTCCGTGTGGGTGTCCCTTGCTCTCCTGGATACTCAACTCCGCCCCATCAAATACTTTTTTTTATCTCACACTAAACCTTTTTAATGCTGATCATACCAAAATAATAAAAATCATTCTCACGAATATTCCTGAACAGTATGATTTGAGTTACAGTCCTCCCTACCTGTATAGCCACTTTCATCGCGTTGGATTGAAATAAATTTTAAATGTGTGTTATTAAACAATACAAAAACACTTTCAATTGTTTTGATCTTACAATTGTAGGTACTATAGCGTATGTCCAGCCTTTCTTCACTTTTATTTGCCGTAACATTGATGTCGGGTGGATTTCTATAATTTTTTTTATTCATATTTCATAACTAAGTAGTACAAGATAGATGGGTAACGAATCTCAATATCGACCAAACGTACCCCATTGCCATATTGCCATTCTACTTGGAGGCTTCCATTCCTCTTTGTGGTGACTTTTTTGTACTTGTTCGTTTAAAATCGGTTTCCTTTTAGCTACGAACGACTCGATGTGCCCTTGTTTATGAAATGTTTGACAGGTTCGGAATTAGTTGTCGGAAGAGTTTTTTCTTGTCTTTTTACAGTAAGTTGGTCGATCGGTCCAGCGCTAGAACGCTGTATCAAGAAAATCAATCTATGAACTTTAGTTCTCTACTTCAACGTTTTTTCATCGTTTCTCTAATTTTTTTCAAAAAGTAGGGTTACTTACTGTTATAGTTTTACGACTCTTCATGTGGGTATCACGTCCACGTAAGCACTTACTAACTTATTACGTTGTCTTGATAATTAATTACTTAATTCACGTCCGTCGACATTTAACATGGCTTAAATTCAATTTTATGTAAACAAACAGTCCTTTCGGCTTTTACGTTAATTGGATTCGTTTATTAAGTGAAAACAACAAGACTTCTTGTTATTTTTACCTTTTTGTATATTTTTTGTCATCGAGTTTTCGTGTAATTATTGTTTGAGCGTATAAAAGTTAAATTTTGTTTTATAAATTTCCTCTCTCTTTTTACGGCTATCTAGGAAGTCAATTAACGTTTTTTGTGATTCAATAAGTCACGACCGGTAAATCCGGTTAAAATTCGTGTGTCGTTCACTGTTTCCTTGAACACCTGTCGCAATAAAAAATAAACAAACAACTAGGTATAAATGCTCAACACGTATTAGATAAATATTTTATGTTTTATTTTGCTTAAATTAAATCAGAAGTGTGTCGTGATAGCCCAGAGCGCAACGAACCTGTTTCAAATTCATAAGGCCCCATAGGGCCATGGTTCGAATCCGGGCGTGTACCAATGAGTTTTTCTGACTTAAGTACACAATATCACTGACACCGTGCTTCGGAGGGCACGTTAAGCAGTCGGTCCCAGACGCTGTCAATAGATGGCGGTCGTTTCAGTTCCCAACCCGCAGTGGAGCAGCGTGGTGGACTCACTATCCTCACTCTGGGGGAGGCCTAAGCCCCTGTAGTGGGGTAAAAATGGGATGATGATGATGATGAAACGAGAAATATCAATGTCGAGTCCTACGTCAAATTATTCTGTTATTGGTTTATGTTATGACGACACGCAACATTTTCCATGTTTTCAAAACGGCTAAACCTATTTTTTTTTTAAAAAGACCCTTTAATCAGATTCACTATCTATTATACCTAAGTTTATTCGAGTTCGTTCGAATTTAATGCCTGATATGCGATACTAATCAAAAGTTTTACATCCGTCATTCTCATTAGAATCCAGAACTAAAAGCGCATTATATCAAATGCACAGGTCAAAAGACATATGAATTAAGAAGTGCCCGTGAGCGCTCAACATAGATAAACATAAACTCGCATTTTAAAATACACGAGAGCACGAAATTTTGGTCTGAAGCACAGCTAACCACTATGGTTGAACCTTAATGCGGTGTAAATAAACCGGAAAGACTGGAACGAGGTTGTGCCAATTACCACAAATTTCGTACGCCATACCCGTGTTTGGCTCGCCAGTCACATATGCTAGTACGGCTCTCATTTCCTCGTCAAGTCTAATGCGCCTGATAACTTCTCTTCGTTTTCTCATCTTTCCTATCAGGTGTATGTTTTCATCCTAAAACACCTAATTTACTGTTCTACTTATTAAACGTTCGTTGGCACATATATTTATGTATATGTGACGTTTATGTTACGATATGGAATTGTGAACAGATGCAAAATACAGTTAACAATTTTTTATTGATTATATGAAGTGGTTCATTGTGAAGAATAGTTTGGTTTTGTACGTTCTTTAGGAAATTACCAATTATATGAATTTGTTGTAATAGTCTAAAAAGTCAGAGTTTATATTCACAATAGTCACGTGCATAGCAGCATCCCTTTGAAAACATGATCCGTTGGCGAGTTGCTCACGATGTCGCCCTAAAAATAGGTTGCCAGAAATTGTGGTCAATGACCTGGATTTCAGGTTCAATTTGGCATAAATTTTATATTTTAACTGGATGAGCAGAATAACTAAAAGTATTTTTTTTATAAAAAAAAGAAAAACCGACTTCAAAACTTTGTTTATACAACCAAACTTGAGACAAAAAAAAATTGTATTGTGACTTAAAAAAAAAAGCATTAGTCGGCGGCATATTATAATTTCTGCAGTCATTGTAGGCAAGACTAGGGTCTTCACTATATATTGTGTTCTATATTTGTTATAAAAGTTATTATAGTTTTAAATATTATTCATTTGCTTGTTTTTAATTGGTAAGTACTTATTTAAAGCGTCTGAGTTGGAACCGACTTCATAAACTATATGTCAACCATTAATGTTCATTTCTTTTATGTATAAATGTAAAAATCATTAGAAACATCATAGACAATGTTTTGAAATCCGTTTTTTTTAATTTTTTTGTGGGAAAAGTTTTATGAATTTGTTTTAAATTTTAGTTTATTTAATTTTGTAGTCCATCGAAACGCGCTACCCAAATCGGACCGTTTCGTTTGAAGGCAGTTAGGGACGATTGTTTAAAAAAAGTAGGATAAGAAATAATTGGCGGGTCTGGTACTTGGCCGCATCCTTGAATACAGTTGAAGCGGAACAGTAGCAGAATCAAATGACGGCTCCATACAGATGCATACAATCTTTTTTATTACTGTATAACCTGTCTCGCTGCCACTTCCGTTGTGTCCGTGGCCGCTGCCTTCTCGAGGACGGACAAAATACAGATGAAAGTCTGTATCATATGAGTCTAAACACGTGGTAGCTGCTGTGCACTGTTGAGGAGTTCCCTTCGACAGCCTTCCATTTCCATCATCAGATCAGCTCTTGGTTACTATAATATTTTATCTTCTATAAAACTACGCCTATGTGCTAAGTTTTATTTAAGTCGATTAACGAGAAGTGGGTAAAATTCAAATAAACGAGATTCATCCCCTAATTTTCTACCCTTAGAAGTGGAATATTTTCATCAACTTTAATTTAATCCCGAGATATAGCCTATTTAATAAAAAAGTAATCAATCAAGTTGGTTCACAACCGGTAAGATATCGAGTAACATACACACCAAATAAAATACAGTCAAATTGAGAACCTCCTCTTTTTTTCGTCATCAGTTGAAAATAAAAATGTATTGATTGCTAATAACTTTGTTCAAAATAATGTGATCTGAATCTGTATATTTTATTCGAGGTTTTTTCACTCTAGGATTTGCTTTCAAATTGATGTATTTTAACTTTCAGAGATCATTTATTTTACAATTTATACCGAAAGTGAATATGCCCCTACCGGCGGAATAGATTTTTTTGGATTATTACTGTTAGTGGCTATTGTCACGATGAGTTTTACATTTCTTTAAAGTTCCATCTTTTAATAAATGAACTACACTTTTTTACACTCGCCTCTTCGCCTATAATGTCGTGTATGATAATAATTTGTGTTATTAAATTAGTATACCTACCGAATATTATAACAAACTCATTCACAGGTGCTTTAAAAGCCATCAGATCACGGTATCGACCTAAGCACAGCTACGAGGATAGTTATCAAGCCTCCATGCGTTGTGTTCCCATTAGAGTGGGGCGGCCGCTCGTTATCTCGTCGCAGTCGCTTCCGCTGGGGGCTCGTTCTCTCCTTTGCGACGGCACATCTTAATTGTTCAGTACGAGGGGCCACTCCCCGTGCAACACGCGCGACGCAATCCACTCCAGCCAGATGTCCAGATAATGTTTTATACTGTTAATAGCTTCGTCGTACAGCATTTATTGAAATGGAAAGCCATGTATGAGCACCTGAAATAATCACGAAGGAAGCAGGTGCGATTAACTGGTAATTCGTCCTCTGTGTATTGAGGGAGTTAAAATTTGAGCTAACCGATTTTAAATGGGTAAATTTAATAGTTTTAAAGTAAATAGATCAATGTGCTAATTATTAACTTTGAAGACAATACAGTTATATTATTTTAAAAACCGTTCAATCATAATCTTCTACGGGTTAGAATCTTTATCAATGTACTATTTGCCTCAAAAGTATATTAAATGATAAACATAATGTGTGACGTAGGTAATTTATCGCCATATTTGGTGGTTTAACTCGTCTTTAGTTACTTATTTACTTCAGAAATTTGCTATAAGTCGTGAAAGTTTAATTATGTATTTTTGAATACCATGGATGTACATAGAGATACCTACAGTATTGTGACAACAAAAATATGAGCAAAAAAAATAGACGCCAAATATACACTAGTTCATGTTTTTAAATATTCGTACTCAAGTAGAATTTCGTATATCCCACATGCGAAATTTTTACTGTAAAAGAAAATAAAGATTATGAATTTCCATTTCATGCTTAATTTAACAAAATATTTGTTTAAAACAACGATATCGAGGTATGGTCTGTATAATCACCGAGTCTGATATTGTGCTCACGTTTTCGATCGCTTCGAAGTAGGAGACACTCCATTCTGATTATCATGCTATCTAAGATGAATACATAATTTATCTGCAAACATTTGAGTCAATCTGTCGCCTGAAGGATATTCAAGTAACAAATATGTATATTGAGGATTGATGGCTACACCGAGCCGTACGAAACTTATTTAATTAAAAGATCTTAATAGTAGGCGTCTCCGTGTGTTGTGTAACGAGCAGACTCGCAACAATCGTAATTTAATTTAAAGCCGTCGTAATACTTAAAACTTAACGCTATGTCTCAGATGTTACCGTTCGTGTGGAGTTCGCGTTCGCCTCTCGGCTGTCAAGTCGTTGCGGCAGTCGTTAGTTAGTTAGTTGGGCCATTACCGGCTGCGTCGCGGGTTGCGGTGTCGACGCGCCGCGCCGCGCGTCCCCACTGCCGCTTCTATGCTCATTTGTGTCAAAAGGACTTGATTACACTAGTGTCGGGGTGTGAGCCGTCTCGCGGGGGCGTCATATGTCCCCTTTATTTGCAAACTGTTGCCTCTCTAAATTATTTCAGTTTATACGAATATAACAAGCTAAATTTCAACTCGGAGAGGAATGTTTAAAGCTCTCGTCAAAGCTTCGTTACGAAGTCGCCCCGCGCGTTCTAATTGGTATGGTTACTACAGTTTAACGGCTGTTTGTATTAAAGCCCTCAAACTCGCTTACAATGGGACCCTAAAGCTAATCATAAAACGAGCCCAGTCATTACTTCAAATTTCATTTCTGAATTCTATATTTATACCGGATTTTATTTCAACATCAGGATGTACTTATCTTTGAGGTCGTTATTTTACCAAAATGATTTTTTGCTCTATCAGTACAAGTAGCGCTACGTAACATCGCAATATCTATCTACAACAGTGGGTGTCACATAGATTTGTAGACTGTAATGAACTTCTGTCATATCGCTATGTAAAATTATCACAAAGCGAGATAGCAGAATATTTTAAGCCAGATGTTCCATCCGCCGCGCCGTTATAAATTACAATACGTTACGTAGCACGACTTGTAACTTGTTGGTAGGTACAGCACCACGAATTGACTTATATTACAATACAAACACAAATAAATGCAAATTAATGCAAATTCCCTTATTTATTATAATCTTTAGCAATTTTGCTCCTTCTAACAGTAATATGACATTAATAAAATTAACCACTGAAACACTTAAACTAAGTATGTATTGGCACTGGCCTTTTAACTAATAAAAATTGTACTACGTGTATAAAGACCAGTGCCTTCCATTTTCATTAGAGGATAGTGTTCATATTTATAAAAATTTCAGAAGGTGCAAATCACTTTAAAATACACTTAAATATTCAATATATAATACATATATAATACACGCATATGCATACGCATACAAAGTCAACGATTTATATTGCAACATTATGACAATATAAGTACCTACTTTGTCAACCAATTTAATTAATGGATTGTATTTGTTAAATATTTTGTTTTTAGATAAGTGTCTGACCGGGCAGCGGACCAAACTGTGCATTGCTGGTTCTACTTTTTTTTTTTAATTTTGTCGCATTATCGTAAAGCCAGTTAGAAGTGTTATTAAATTATTATATCGTTCTACCGCATTATGTCGGTTATACAACACGTATAAGAGCAACTATAAGCAACAGCAGGTGTGACGTGCGTGTGCAGTGCCTCTCCGGTCGGACGTGACCCTTTCTGATTAGCTCCGATACATTGGGCGCGGATGACGCAGAGTTATAACGAAGACGAAACTTTGGTGTTTAGTATCACTTTGCGTTAACAATTTTAGAAAGTTGGTAGGTAAGTTTCGGTCCCTGAGTAGTTTCGGCGCTTGGTAGTTAACAGCTCTCCCATTAGGGCTCGCCTCGTCGTACACCTCAGACGGATATTAGACTTCCGACCCCTCCCCCCCTCCTATTCAGTGCTAAAACATTTTACTTGCGTAACGAAAGTTAATCGGTACACGCCGCAGACTTTCTTGACTCAAAGATATTATCGTACAATATTGCCGGAATATAAAACTGAAAGCCCCTATAGCAAGGTTGGATATAAAATGAAATCGGTTCCGGTGTTGTACAAATGTTATAAATGGGCGGCAATATTCCGTTACGCAGATGATTTTACGCAATTTACGATAAATAGCAAAGTGTGATTTTTTCTCGTTGGGAGGTCGTGGCCCACTTTCGTTATTGTTTTAAACTCGGCATCGGCATTGCCGATGGCTGCTGACGCGTTATTCAGCGAAGCCGGGTCCCCTTTACGATAACTGTCGGCCGTTATCGGCGCGGTCGCGGGGTCGCTCGGTCGCCTGCCTTTATCCCGCCGCGGCCCAGCGTTGCCCTGTTTAATTTTACTCACTCCCGTTCCCTTATCACGAATTACTTCCCGACGTATTTGATTCACGGCTGAAGTAGGTCATTTCTCGCCCTCTAATTTAAACACCTCGCTCTGTCGTTTAATGACAGAACACTAATTAAGGTAATTAGAAACATATTAGCGCGCGCTGCCCTACGGCACCCAGATGCGCGCGCAGGATATAAAGCGTGAACGGTCCCCTAATTAGGCAAATCGCTATCTCATAAATATTGTAGATTTATTGTTAGGTTTTGGAATGTTTTGTATTCTGCCCTCTTCGTGCCAGTAAAAAGACACAAAAAGCTTTCGGGGACAATGGATAAACGAGTCAACGTTTTTTTTTTTTGTGGCGACAATTATTTTATTTACAAATTGGACACAACCGTAGCGAGCCACAGCCCCGGGTGAAATATATTACGCCGTTAGATAAGTATTATCACCGAAAACATTTCAAGATCACGCAGATTTTGGTACACTGACATATAATGTTTCAGTTATTTTAACGAACGAATTCAATCTCGGTCGAATTGTTTATTAAAGCTTCAGGTAGCGGCTAAGAGCAAATGTAATTTGCAAGTGGCCATTTGCGACGCACTAGCGCTCTGTGCTGCTTCCCTACTGCCAAATTGAAACATCGTTAACTGGAGTAAAATGAACAGGCCACTCGATACTCGACGCTTCCGCTTCCTTTCTGGCTCCGTCGTTCTGCATTCGAATTCGTTTCCAAGTGGTACTCGCCACCTGCTCACGTCAAGGGCCTGTCCGATCGGAACGTTACAATTATTTCGTTGGGGAACATTTAGAATGGACGCCACCTCAGATCATACAAATCGTTTCGTGGTCGTGGCCCAATTGTTTTGTCCAATCAGTTGGACCACGGGCCATCGGTAGGGCCAACGGACTAAGTTATTATTACCGTTGGACATGATCCCATACATGAGACCCGTGGTCCAACTGAAAGTATTCAAAAAGGATTTAACTAAATGTACTCGCATGTTAGAGCATGGCAGACAGTTTATTGTCGTTGACATACTCATTGTCCTATTAGAAGAGTTTAACATCATGCATAGTTATAATCAATATTTTTGTAGTAGTTGATATTACTGTTAGTAATTCATAGTTATACAGTGGAAAAATCTATACTTATATACTTATACTTATATACTTATCTATCTATATCTTATATCTTATCTATATATCTATATTCTATATAATATTATAAAGCTAAAGAATTTGTTTGTTTGTTTGTTTGTTTGTTTGTTTGTTTGTTTGTTTGTTTGTTTGAACGCGTAAATCTCAGGAACTACTGGTTCGATTTGAAAAATTATTTTTGTGTTGGATAGTACATTTATCAAGGAAGGCTATAGGCTATTATTACATCAGCTGCGACCAATAGGAGCGGAGCATCAATGAAAAATGTTGCAAAAACGGGAAAAAATATTCCTTTTGAGAGCTTCCGTTACGCGCGCTGCGTAAACGGTTGATGTTAAGCAAAAATCATGTATTACGGAATTGTTCCCCTTTAAAAGTTCTAACCAAAAGTTCCCGACAGCATATGTGTATCTTTTAAGATTGACTTACCATAACCTTTTTTATGGCAATTAAATTTGTTAGACGCGCCAGAGAATTTCTTTGTTTGGATGCTGATGATGATACCATAGTGTAATGATACTATATGGTTAAACTAGCGACCCATCTCGACTTCGCACGGGTGCAATGTACTAATACGTGGAACGGGAAGAGGAACGTTTCCGTAGTCCACCCGGGCGAAGCCGGATACGACCGCTAGTCTGTTATAAAGGTTATAGCTTAAATTGACATATTGGTTCTAACGCCCAAATTCCATAAAAACAGCTGTTAAAGGCTTATCACAAGATAGCGTGTAACGAACGACATATCTAGATAGCAACTTATTTTGTTAATTTATTAGCAAACTCGACCAAAACGGCTAAAGCTTACGTGACTAATGACTTCTCGCTAACCGCCTTTGTTTATTAATTCAAATTAGTAAGTAACCTATGTCCGTCGAATAGTATTTAAATTAGATCTGAACAAATTTCTAAGTGAGGTAATAAAATACAGTCTATACTCACCGGCCTATCACTAAGTAATAAAAATAGAAAATGTCAATCCTTTCAGTTGTACCGCGTAACAGGCACACAGACACGAAGCGAGTCACCATTTTATTTATATAGCTGTATATCAAAGCCCCCAAAACAGTACATGATTGTGTTAATAATTATGCTCTATAATACATCGCGTTAAGTCCTTTTTACATTATCATTTTGACAACAGGTCTAATGTAATGAATTCGTATTCTGCGTTCAGGTTCAGCATGTGCAAAACTCGTGAGTTCGTTTTCAGCAGCACGTGCCACGAAGAGCACGAATCACTCCTATTTTAAAGCAGACCTATACTCTTAAAATGCTGAACAAACTGAAATTTAAATTAGCTGTGACTATGTTCAACCTTCGTGAAACTGGCTGTCCACCTCATCTTGAAGAAAAAAATAGTGTGGGCGCAGCAACCCTAAGATTTCTATCTTACAGCCTTATTCTATCTATCATATATATCTTCTATTCTATCTTACATCTTATAGAACAGCCAGAGATAGAAATAATCTGACCACGGTTCCCCCTTACAAGTTAGTTGTATTCAGAGGTTGCTTTCGATATGCAGCATCGAAATGTTGAAACGATTTGCCGCTCCCGGTAACTTCAAGAAAATTTGCAAAGCGTATCCGCTAGAAGCTCAAAATTTAAAATCTTAGCTGGAAAAAAGTTACGCAAGACTTGCTGGGTTAACTATGCGTATTTATTTTGATAGCTCTCATTGTGCTGCTTTTGAGTGCTTGAATGACATACCGTCACCTGTGTGTAGATCGGTCTTCGTGTGCTCTCTGGATTGTTACACATATAGAAGTGTGATTTGTTTTTAAAACGGCCGCTTGCAATAGGTAATCACCTAAGGTCCTGGCTGAAAACCAGCTTGTTTTTGCCTCGAGAGACTAGAATATAGATGCTGAGCCAGAATCTTTTCGAACAAATCGACTTATGTATTTGCTAAATTCTATATTTTTTTGTACCTTAAATTCTAATAAAAGTCTTTATTATTGTTATTATTATATAGTCTAACGGAAATAATATTTTAGGCAGTGCCGTTCCCGCTGGGTTAGGCCCGTAATCCAACTGGTTAGACAAAATAGTTGGACCACAATCCCGAAACGGTACACGAGATTAAAGTAAGAACAATGCGTAGGTACATTTCGCGTAATTAATTGGACGCCATAATCAAAGTCGAGGAATCAGAGGAACAGCATCACGCCATTCGATGCCCTCTTTAATCAAGTCCTACCACTTCCGTGACAGATTTTATTACGAGCGTGTTCACAATTCGCACGTCGCGGCCATAACGAAGTTCGGATTTAATGGACCGGAAAATTAAAAATGTTTAGAGTAGACTACACGGTATGAATATTGAACGTTACTATAAAACCTCGTGGCATAAGGTAATGAAATCTGTCCTGAACACATTTCATTGACTTCCGCAGTAGTTCAATTTCAATATCGAAATGGAAATAGCATACGTGCAGTGTACGTGTATTAGCTATTTGAATATGCTGTGACGCATGTTCTGCGTTCTATATTCGTATCATAGTTTCAAATTTTTTTTCACTTGTTTTCACTATTCTAAAATCTTCTAAAACTTCATTAATTATATTACAAAAGGTATTAGGTCCATTATATTATTTATTTTAAAAATATATACATTGAATACTGTCATCATCATCATCATCATCATCATCATCATCAGCCCATTTTTACCCACTGCAGAGGCTTAGGATTCCCCCAGGGCGAGGAGAGGGGCTTGGAACTTAAGTCCACCACGCTGCTCCACTGCGGGTTGGGAACTGTAACGACCGCTATCTATTGACAGCGTCCGGGACCGACTGCTTAACGTGCCTTCCGAAGCACGGTGTCAGTGATATTGTGTACTTAAGTCAGAAAAAATCATTGGTACACGCCCGGATTCGAACCATGGCCCTATGGGGCCTTATAAATTTGAGACAGGTTCGTTGCGCTCTGGGCTATCACGACACGTCTGATTACTGTGCTAAACATTATTAAAGTAAACCTAATAAAATAACTGGTTTAGTGAAATACAATATTACTGAAATTTTAATGATCTTGCCTTAGGTACAAAGTGGAGGTTGCGGGCAAAAGTCTTCCAGTGCTGACAACCCTTGACAAGGGGCGCTATGGTGTCATCGTGTTTGAATCGCTCGCGAAATATGCCAACATGGACAAGTGGAATCGCGAATTGTTGGACAAGTACTGTCGCGAATATTCGGTGGGCGTGGTCGCGTTCGCCACACCCAGTGAAGAGACGCTGGTCGGGGCACAGCTCAAAGGATTCCCACTCTTTATGCATACCAACTTGAAACTCAAGGTTTGTCACTACTTTACTACTGATACTTAAAAGTTTATACAGGGATACACGGGGACGCAAACCTGGACTCCTCGGGCTACTGTATTTCATAACCAATGTTTTTTTTGTAGTACAGCACAATCCTTTCTTGTTATATGTATGTATGTATTCTTTCTCCTTTCTCAGTTTCCTGTAAAAGCTAAATTCCAACAACAAACTTTGAACATGACCGCGGGGACGAAGGAGCCTTAAGCTGGATTGCGGCAACGAGGTTCGCTACCCGTATTAACCCTCGGACCGTAGAAGCGGAACATGGACTGAAGAAGTCCGCCTCGTACCTTGTGTCTTGGTAGCAAATGGAAAATCTCTAGCTCTTATGGGAAATACGCCTGATCTTATACATGTCCAAACACAAAACTAATATGGGAAACCTGTTCCCAGACAAGTACATAAAGTTATAGTTATCACCAAGCCTAACTTTCGCGCACCATGCCACTGTCATTAGGTAATTCATGCAATATGTTGTAATTTCGAGAAATCATTATGAGCTGTAGAGCTGTGTCTTAGGATATTTTCTACTCCAGCTCTACGCAAAGGCCGTCATTAGGTCCGCGCGTTTCATTTCATGTGGTCTCTAATTTTTGATAAAACAATATATTATAAGTTCGTTGCTGCCCACCCAATATACGAATGTTTTCCGTATCCAAAATAATATACGTACCTTAGTTAGATTCGCGTTATTGATAACAAACCGCCCTTAAACGTCGAAAACTGTGGAGGCACGACATCGTTTGTTTCGCGTAAATATTGGAAATATTGGGCGGCAGGGCACACCGTAATTGTGCGCGCTGCTCGAACGGATGAAAGCGAGTACCTGGAGTGATTTCTATATTCGCGTTGCTATTCATTTCGAAATTGCTTAATACCAGATGTGAACGTGCTAAAAACTACCCAAAATTCGCCGCAGACAAGCTTTTGAAATATCTCATTTCAACTAGATTCTTCTGTTTGAGAGCCTGTGTTATTAAAATTACATCACCTTAAAAATATTCCATTTATCTCATCTTCAGCATCCTTTAAGATTAAATTTTTATGTAATCATTTAATTGTGATTTTATCGTTTTTATTTAGCTGCTATCAAATGAAGGGTTTGTATGTGTAGTTGTTCTATTACTATCGCATTATTGACATATTCCGAGAATAGGTCACATGAATAAGTTATCGCGCTGCATTAACAATAAGATAAATTAATTAGCCCGCGATAATATAAATTAATTGACATTGTGTTCAGCTTATAGACTGCGTTGTGCAATGATAGTACAGTCTGTACAGAAAAACTAAATACAATTTTGAAGCAGTATATGTGTTACATATTAAGGTCCAGGACCCGGCTGTGTTTACTAAAACTTATGGGTCATTCTTTAAGTGTCTATTCCGCTAATCATAGTTCACATGAAATTAAACCACTAACTTCGAGGTAAAATTGACACTTCACATCTGAAGTCGATACTACGGAAGTTCGACCTTTCAGCATTTTCCATTTTACTTTCTCCCTTTCGTCCCATGTTTTTTCCTCTCAATTTTTTCCCATCTCCCATCTCAGAAATTCCTACTTTAATCAGTGCGGTTTGTTTTTCGGCTATTTTTCTGGCATAAAATTAGTTATGGCGAAACATTGATAAAGCAATGGACGCCGATGATATGCACGTAGCAACATATTAAAAAAAATGTTTTTATTAGGGTCTCGTACCTAAAGGGTGGTAACGGGACCCTATAACCGAGCCTATACCGTCCGTCCATCTGTCTTACCTTTAAGGGGCTATTTATCTTTGGAACCGATGTAGGAAACCGGCTAAAATTTTATTGAATACGTGATATTATTATGTACGAATTACGAATAGCCTAAGAAATAATGAGATAAACAAAAAGTTATAAATTGAGGGTATCCCCTTACGAGAAACTTGTTTTTTTAGTTTTTGCTTTATCGTAAAAAATTTTATATACATATCAAGCGTTAAATTTGGTATAATTATATACAAACTCTATAGTGAAACCGGCCAAAAGATCCCTAACTAAATGAAAGAATATACAACTTTTTTTGTAAACACATAACTACATTCTGTGGTGATACGGAACTCCTGCATACTGGAAGTTCGCACCGCGCGCAATCAAAATAACATCGGGATTTGATTTGATTTTATCGCGCTACTACGTCATAACATCTCCATACATCTCCGATTTTCGCTCGCATTGCTACATCCTTTTCCAATTTCCTCCCATCACGTAGTTTTTCCTGTTCTCATATATGTAGTACAACACTAGTCTTATTATAGTGTTGTATAAACTGGACGTCATTGATGTTTACGTACAATTGTAGCCGAATTTGTAGTTGAACGTTGGAGAAATTATTGGAATTCTAGAAACTTAACCTGTTTCATCATCAGCATCATCATCATCAGCCCATTTTTACCCCACTGCAGGGGCTTAGGCCTCCCCCAGGGTGACGAGGGGGGCTTGGAGCTTAAGTCCACCACGCTGCTCCACTGCGGGTTGGGAACTGTAACGACCGCCACCTATTGACAGCGTCCGGGACCGACTGCTTAACGTGCCCTCCGAAGCACGGTGTCAGTGATATTGTGTACTTAAGTCAGAAAAACTCATTGGTACACGCCCGGATTCGAACCATGGCCCGATGGGGCCAAATTTGAGACAGGCTCGTTGCGCTCTGGGCTATCACGACACTTTTACCTGTTTATTACGTGTTTATTATATTTCTTTCTCAGCGTTCAGATGTGTATTTTACTATGAATTGAATGAGTCATCACCTGTCAGTGTATGGACACTCAATAAGCCAAATTAGCAAAAAATAAATAACAATTAAACATTTGCTAAAATTGGAAACTTGAATTTTTATTTTTCCACTTAAAAACAAAACGACAAGAAGTGTGCGAAATTTTGTGATTATCTCAATCGATGTAAAACTTATCGGTGACACTAATTTTCTGCTCATATTACTGAATATATTGTAATAAGAAATCAAAACTTTAAAACAATTATAATACAAGAAGCGTTGAAAACTTTTCTGCTGAAAGTGTGCCAATTAGCTTAGTTCCATTTTAGTTCGGACTTTGATTGTTCATTTATAAATCGAGTTGACACGTCCATTCATTCTCTCATATAATTTCTTATTACATGTACGTATGTGTTGACAATGCATACGTGCGGTTCAAAATGAGACAAAAACAAAATGAGTAAAAGTATTAATTATGTGCTTACTTGATCAGGATGCGGCGCTGAACCCAGGGTCTCCAGTGCTGAGGTTGACGCGTGCCGGAGAAACGGCTTGGGGCACTTTACCAGGCGAGCATTGGACTGTATTCCGGCCCAACAGTTCGACCTACGAACCTATCGCATGGGCCCTCAAACACAACGACTATGCGGCTAGTGGTAAGGTCTATCGAGATTTATCATCACATTTCAACATCTTTGCTAAGTCAAGGTGTTGTCACAGAATTAGCTGTTATTGCGGCACAGTTTTATACTGAATAGACCGTCGTCGTGGTCGCCTAATGCTATAACACAGCAGCTTTGTAAAGCCAAACCTACTCATCATCAAAATATAACCATCTCTCTTTCCATTTAGCAACATTTACGAAATACCTATAAATATAACATAACAGTAAACAAACAACAGCTGTAACACAGTATAACAGTAAAAAAAAACCTTCAAAGCGAGTAGACATTTTGTAGCTCTACTTACTACAACTACTACACGAATTGAAACTCGAAACCAAAAACATATCGAATCATTTTTGTCCTGAAAAATTGAGACTTTCGTGTTGTTTGTTCTGACCATAGCCAAACCGTCGTCGTATACGCAGTTAATATTATTTACTGGTCTCATAGCGGCCACCGGCAAACGCAAATGGAAACTCCACGCATTTCATTTATTTATTTTTTAATGATAAATGGCATTTTTTACATGGGCATAGCCTGCTAAATTTTTCTAAATGGACAGAAGGACGACAATATTTGAAGATAGAAATGTTTTTCAAATTGTATTATGTCATTAGGCCCGATGCTATATATCGAAAAAACAGCCTTCCCCGACGGTCTAAAACTGTAAATTCCCCAAATACAATAGTTACTACATAAAAATTACGGCCTATTCTGGGCCTAGAAGACAAGTGTTAATAAACGCCTGAAAAAAAAGAAAAAAAAATGATTCGCAGTTAGCTGAATGTTTCTATACATCTTTATAGGTTTTTTTTTTTAGTTTTGCTACATAAAAATGATATTTCTACGCCTCAGGGGTTCCGTGTATGTCTTGTAAAACTCACGCCAAGTCCTCACTGTTATTCCGTTCGACATTATAATACAACTAAATAATGCACAAGTATTTCACTTAAAATCTTAACATTTGACTACTCCATCACAAGTTATTCTTTCGTTTTACACTTGGATGTCACATTAAATTATCTGACATCTCACATCGAACTCGAAGTTTTAATACGAACGCGTCGTGCGTGTCGCCTTATTCTTATATCGCAGATACGGTGTTCCAGTACTTTCAAACACCATCAAAATATTAGTCATTAGTTTCTCATCGTACCTTCTGTAAAAAATTACGACGGAGAAAGTATTTTAAAATTGCTAAACTGTCTTTTACGTTTAGACGTGACACCAGACTCGTCAACGACATGAATAGGAGGTATTTATTGACAAATCACAGGTCACTGTATGGAGTCATGTTAGCGTGATAACCGATCCTAATTAAATACCTATATACAGATGAGCGTTCGTTACAAACGACGGTGATCCAAGACCATGGACGTTTGGATGGAGTACAACGCGTGCTGTTCGGATCTGGTTTGCAGTTTTGGCTGCATAGGCTGCTGCTCCTCGACGCACTCAGCTACCTTAGCCACGGTCAGCTAAGCCTCAGCTTAGAGCGTTGGATACTGGTTGACATTGATGACATATTCGTCGGTGAAAGGGGTAAGTTAAAAAAATATATACGTGCCGCTTAAATGAAAATATCTTTAAAAAAAGAAAATACTCGATAATTTGGAGTCGTGTATTAAATTATTACTACGAATAATTATGTGATATTCAGCAGAAAATTAGATGGTTAATTAGAAATTGCGTAGTAAAAACAGTATTGAGTTCACCAAGTTAATCTATAATAACAATTTATTTTTTCTTTAAATGACTTAGAATGCGTTTAGCTAGTGGTTGGAAAAGTTATCACTTATGTCGTTTCTATGCTTTTATCTATTTCATAGTATATGAAATACCTATTCAAAATCTTTATTAACGCTGCTATTATGCCAAGAAAAGTTATCAGCGCTTCGAAAAGCGTCTAATGTTGAGAAGGGACGCCACCAAAATTTCAAAAGTGTGTCTTTTCCATTCCATTTTATAATCGGTGTCCTACAAAGTCTGTGCTCATATACTAATCTTTTTTATTATCCATTTGGGATAGGTACGTGTCAATTTACAAAACGCTTTTCGGACGATAAATACCCAATTCTCCCCTGCGTGTTTTATTTTAAATTTCGTTCTCGAAATTCGAAATCAAAAGCGGCAATGCAGTACAGTTTGCAGTAGAGCCATCTCTGATTGTTTTATGAGAATAAATTTTATTGTTTACAATAAAAACGTTAAAGTGCAATTCGTGCGGTGGTGTTGTCAAAACCCACACAAGTCGAGTAGTGCACTCGCTTCGGTCTCGTGAACAGTTGACAACTTACCACAGGTTTTTTTTAACGACCTTTTTTATTTAATAGGTACTCGACTACACGAGGGAGACGTAGCAGCGTTACTGGCATCGCAGGCGGCTTTACAACGACTCGTGCCCGGTTTTCGTTTCAACCTCGGTTTCAGTGCCAAATACTACCGTCACGGCACCGCCTTAGAGAACAGAGGCGACGACGCGTTACTGCACAACAGGGACCATTTTACGTGGTTAGTGATGATTGCTCTGGGACTGCTACGTGAAGTTAACTCGTGTGACTTATAAGTACTAAGAATACAAGTTTCATTATCTAGCTCAATTGTATAGCGTTCTAGTACACTTATGAACGTTTGAATATCGTTTCAGGGAACATTAAACTTTGCAAACTGTTTATATACCCGTACATAACATTTTAAACTATTGGAACAAGAAAAAAGTTATTATGACTGACCGTTTGGCCAAGTGCTTAGGAGGTGCGGGTTCGATTCCCCCCCGGGACAAATATTTTTGTATATGTACGAGTATATACTATAAAAAAATTATATAGTATTTAAGTATGTATACCAGTTGTCTAGTACCCCATAATACAAGCATAATACTTGCTTACTTTGGGACTAGATGGCGCTGTGTGGAATGTCCAAGATATTATTATTATTATTATGTTATTAAAATAGTAATTCTTAAGTTCACTAGACGCTAATCGTCCTTAGGCCCAAATAACTTATACGCACTGACTAGCCACGTGACACCAATAACGTACAACTAGTTGCACAATGTATAAATAGGTCTTAAAGCTGTTTATATTTTCTGTACAAGTTAAACTGTCATCAGGCATATGTGTATTACTTGAAATAGCTGCCCCTTTAAGACTTTCTGATTTAAAACCTTTGTTACTTGTTTCGGCGCTATTAGTTTGAAGTTGTAAGTTATAAAAAAATTAACAATCCCTTATATAGCTAATAAGGCACCAGATACACTTGTGATAGCTACCTAGTATGCTTATATGAGTTATGCTTATGTGAACCTGGCGGACTGTCGTCGTTTACTCGAATTCGGAACGAAAGTAACGTATCTATATTTTATTTTACTTATTTATGTTATAATAATAATAATGACGTATAAATCACAACAACGTCTAGACCCCAAACTAAGCATTAGCTTGTATTTTGGGTACCAAGTGAAGACACCATATACATATAACTACCAAGACCCGGTACCAGTATCCATATTCATCAATATATAAATACCCGATCTGGGATTCGAACCCGGGACCCCTAGTTTCGTAGTCAGGGTCGCTACCCACTAGGCCAAGCAATCGTCATAATAAAACATAATTAGAGGTAAACTTTATGAAAATTTTCATACAGGTTCTGCCACATGTGGAACCATCAACAACCGCATCTGTACAACAACGTCACACAACTAGAACAAGAGATGATGTTAAACAAACAGTTTGCTGTAGAACACGGTATACCTACAAACTCGTGTTATTCGGTTTCGCCGCACCATTCGGGCGTCTATCCAGTACACGAGCAACTCTACAGCGCTTGGCGAAGGGTCTGGGATGTCAAAGTCACAAGTACTGAAGAATATCCACATTTGAGACCAGCAAGGTACAAACTTTTTATAAGCAAACTATAATAATATATAATGTCTGCCTAGAAATTACCTATACAAAACAGTCGAAAGATACAAATAAACGAAAGCTCGGTTTTAGTTCAAAGCACGTGTTGATTGACAAAATACGAGCAAGCACAGGATTTTATTAATTTTATAAATGTGTCACAAAATCCGTTTCATTTGTTTATATATTAAATACATTTGTCTAATTTATATTATTACGGTACAGACTCCGTCGAGGTTTCCGGCATCGTGGCGTGATGGTGCTGCCACGGCAAACGTGCGGACTATTCACTCACACGTTACTACTAGAACGTTACCCTGGCGGTCGACAGCGGCTAGACCGTTCCATACAAGGAGGGGAACTGTTTCAAACTGTCATCAATAATCCGGTGAGTTTTGGGACCGTTCAAAAAACGTCCTGACTATATTAAAAACGAAAGGTTTTTTCGTTCGTATTTTTTTCACGTTTAACTGAACAGCGAAACGACCTGATTTTTTGTAAGGAAATAATTGATAGAGTAGAGACTAACATAGACTACTGTTTTTTTTTGCTAGAGGGTCCCCATGGAATACAAAATTAATTAAAATTCGAAATTAAAGACAAACAAAACGTGAAAAAGCAAAATTATCCCTAATTTTGGTTTTTGTCTAATAATATTAATTTAGAATTTGGCCTGAAGCGTCTGGAGTTTCGAGGTTTGGTTACTTTTTATTTTTTACCGCGACTTTTTATTACTTCGCGTGACAAAAACAAAGGTTTACTGATTTCGATCTTAACCCCGTCCTCTGCCTATTACCGTTCTACAATGCATATCACATTAACTAAAATTATTTTTAAAATTATGTTCAAATCGTATTTCGTAAAGTTTTAGGTTGCATAACCTTTTATGCAAACTGAATTTTTTATAAAATGAACCAACGTATGGCATGGTGCCAAAAGCTCTCGCTGGGTGTATTTCCACGGTGAATTGTTACACGGATTATAGTATTGTCTTTAATCATACTCTGCTCGCGGCTTTATTCACTATGTTAAAAAAACAAACGTATCTACCGGTCACATCACGCTTACGTTTTTCCAACGAAGCTAGTGTAGCCGTTGACAGGGTATGGTTCATAAAGAAATCACGCTATTTCCACGTCTTTAATATAGCAGAGCTTTCCTGCGGCTGCACCCGCCGAGCATTCGTTTCATTAGCAAATGCCTAATACGTACTTTGCACGGCATACAGTTTCGCTCACTACATTGGTACATTTTGCTAAGTTACCTGATGATGAAGACGTTTAAAGCATGATGCACATATACGGCCAATCAGTAATGGTATAAAAAACATGCAAATCACAATAAGCAATCTTTTATTTTATAACATAATATCCTTATATTTCATACACCTATTATGCGCTTTTCAATTTTTTTTTTATTCCCAGAGGAAAATATCTTATTCATTGGTCACAAAAAATGCCGCTACTGCAAATTTCATTGTTATTACCATATCGATTCTTTCGGATGCGTTATTTAGAAATCACTGGAAGCGCGGTCTAGAAGATATGGCGGTTGTTCCATCAGTTGAAACTGCATTCTTGATAGCAGCGAGAGCGACATGAATGTGTGTGCGAATGCGTTATCCTGGTGTAACAGCACACGAGCTCTTAATTTTCCAGGACCTTTCATTTTTATTTAATCGGACAATTCACATATTCCATTCCATCAGTCCATTATACTCCACTGCAGGGGCTTAGGCCTCCCCAAGGGTTTGGAGTTAAAATCCATTATCCGTAACGACAGCTATCGGGACCGACTGCTTAACGTGCTGTCCGAAGCACGGAGTCAGTAGTAGATATGTACTTAAGTCTGAAAAATTCATTGGTACACGCCCGGATTCGAACCACGGCCACTCGGCCTTGTAAATTTGAAACAGGTTCTCAGCGCTCTGGCTATCACGACATGATTTATATATTAATGTTAGACAATAAGAACTTAATAATTCTTTACTTACTAAAACTTCGGTAATTACCAGGAGAGGGCTGCTAGAGCGATCTTCATCTTTGCAACTCGTTATTCGACATTTAAATTCCGAACACCAAAACTCCAAAACTGAACCATGGCATAAAACGGATCATCGTCTCCTAAAATAGGTAGTTAGAATCTCACTAAAAATGACGTAGCCATTTATTAAATACAAATTGTCCAATTCAGAAACGTTGATTTCAACCCAGTTTAGTTAAAATATGTTTTGTCTTCATCTTTTAATGTGACACTTTCGAAAAAAGAGACTAAACATATTTTATTTAATAAAAAGAGTCTAAAGTTTTTCAATTGGTCAGAAAGTATTTTATCATTGTATGTATATTTCAGTTTTATCCATATTAGGCTCAGTTCATCGAGTGCCCTGATATTTTTAATTTATTTTTTAAATATAGAATACAACCGGAATGTTTTGTTAACTACGTAAACTACCAAAGAAACAAATTTAGTACAATTGAATTACATTATCTTTATAAATCCAAATATTGAATACAGTTGCACATACTAAACATTTTTTGATTGGCCCTCACACTTGAACTTTACGACAGTTTCACCGACATTATTGAACTTTACCACAAAGCACATCGTAGAATAAGTAACAAGTTGCCTCCTAGTATACAATCAGGTTCAACCCTATCACAAAATATGGATTTTAAACTAGTAAGATTGATGTGCTAAAAATTTATGATAATTTTATGTATTAAATCATTACGAAATGACCAGAAGCCCTCTTCTGTGTTTGCCGTCTAACCACTCATAGTCTAGCTAGCTCGTGTACGATGGCGAGTTTCAGTGCGCCAGGTCCCCGCGCGCCGGTCTTCAACCCGCAAAATTGCGTAATGTCACTTCGATACTGTGAAGTGGCATTTATGACTCTATTCAAACCAAACGCTGCTGTTTAATATAATTTACTCAATGTTTTAAATGATTAAAATCCACCAAGAAATGAAGTGGTTAAATATTTTCTAAAAGACTACTTTGATATGTTACGTCCGGCCCATGGGTTTACGCTGTGGCTGGCGACGCGACGTGTAACGTCAACGCACACGGGCGCGTGTATCAAATAATAATAATAATAACACACACAATCACATCAACGTCTAGGTCCCAAACTAAGCATTAGCTTGTATTTTGGGTACCAAGCGAAGACACCATACATATAACAACCAAGACCCGGTGCCAGTATTAATATTCATCATATACATACTGACCCGACCGGGGATTCTAACCCGGGACCTCCAGCTTCGCAGGCAGGGTCGCTGCCCACTAGCCTAAACGGTCGTCAAAGCATTTGTTTAGAAAATGTTTAGCTTCGTTATTTCGTGATACATTTTAAACATTTAAAAAGTAAAATCATTTTCTAATCCGTCCATCTTACTACTTTAAAGTCAAATGTTTTGTTATAGGATAGATCCTCATTATTAAAATTGTAAATGAGTGCGACGCTTGTAAGCATTATTACAGACCCAATGTCAAAAAGGAATTCATTATGAACTTATGTAATTAATGGTACACCGTGGATAGCCTAAATGTAGTGCGGAATACTAAGCTATCTCTTAGCGATGATAGTCTTGCCTAAACTAATTCATAACTCTCTCTAATTACGAGCGATCAAACCGCCGAGCTTTGAAATATTTGAAATATTAAAATACACAAAAGCATCCATGAAACCTGCTTTAATAATTTTTAGAGAGTAGGGATGAGACATCGCTTCACCTGCTGCAAACTATCGAGCGTATCACAAATGTAAACTGTTGGCAAATAAATGCAATTTCCTATTATATGTCCTCACCAACTTTACGAATTATTAAGTATATCGTTTAACTTAAAACAAATATTTAGTTTGACATGGTACGATTTTCAGTTAGCAGTATTGTCAGGCAATCCTAAATGTTTATTTCAATTTAATCCTTTTAAATTAACCTTTTAATTTTTAATTAAAAAAATAATGCGAACCCTTTTTCTCCAGATAAACATCTTCATGACGCACATGTCGAATTACGGCAACGATCGTCTGGCCCTGTACACGTTCGAATCTGTAGTGAAGTTCTTGAGGTGCTGGACGAACGTGCGCTTAGGTTCCGCTCCCCCGCTTCGTCTCGCCGACAAATACTTCCAGATGAGGCCCGATGAGCTCAACCCTTTGTGGGGGGTAAGTTGAATTCTAACATAATAAGTTTAGTAATAGTTAACAGTATAGTAGTAAAAAATATTTTTTTGTAATATGATTAGTAATGATAAGCATAATCGATAGGACCACGGGCGCAACACTATCGTTTCCCGTAAAGACGGTAAATGCGAGCGAGAGACCAATATCATCAACGCTGTTCTTAAGTTTTACGGCCGCGTCTGCTACGAGCTTTGGCACTAGGTTTAAAACAACCAGACTGCAAGATTTTTAGCTCTGTGTATAAAAGAAATAGTTGCATGTTGTTTAAAATATTCACGTAAATCACAAAATTTCCATAATAACATTTCCAAATGTTCTTATATATTAGATAGATCGATAAACGGAAAGTAGGTATATTATCTGATATTTTTTCTCGATTTGGCGAAGTTTTGTATTTGATTTGCTATACTGTGTCTATTACTAAAAATATTATTCTACAAACAAAAAAAAACCGGCCAAATACTTTGCGGACCACGCATAGTGAAGAATTCCGTAATCGGGATGAACATTCAGGGTTAAAATTTAAACAATAACTTTGGGAAGAAATATCTCAAAAACTACTTAAAATATCATATTAACCCAATTATCGTCGAAAGTGTTTTTTTTTTTATTTTATACAAACTTAATTTTTTTTTCATAATTTTCCACCCCATAGTTGAAAAGTTAAAGGACACATTTTTTTGAGCTTAAGAAACGCATATCCCAACAACTATTGATTTAAATAAAAAAAAAAAAACATTTTCACACAGCTATATTATTTTTATTTATTTATTTGTTAGAAAAATAAACAGTTGTATTATTCTAGAGGAACAATGGACTTCAATATCAGATATCCAATAAAAGGTTCTCACATGTAAAAAACTTTACAATAGGTACACTATAACTAAAACACTTGAAAGAGATTAAAAATAGCTATACACGTACAGTAAAATAAAGTTACATAATACGTAAAATAATTAAATAAGTATGTTAAATAATAGAACAAATATTTACAATATAAACACATAAATAATATTTTTAAAGACATATCTATAGATATCTTATATGTTAATGTGCGCTGTATTTTTTTTCGTCCCTCAGTTATAATTATTACGACCCACATCCAAAAAAATATTTCGTAATATTCCGCTTCACCATTGTAGCGGTTCACTAATTACCTACACCTAACTTCCAGATTTCATCTATATAGAGCCAATATTCTTCTAGTAAATGGGTATGATAAACAGACAGACATACGGACAAGGCGATATTGTAGGAATTCCGTTTTTTGCCATCTGACTACGGCAAAAAAAAAAAATAATAATATCTACATTCTAATTGTATTAAGCGTTATATATTAATCGACTTGCTATATATTTCATTCATTGCTAATAAATTATGGAAGCGATACAATCTTGTTCCTGTATTATGAATTAGCAGATCAATAAAGCAACTATTTATTGTTTGTTAGTGATCGGCTAGTTCTTTTGTAGTTTTAATATTGTGTAAATGCTCGAGCTTGACTTTTCATAAGTCTTTCGTAAATTATTATATATATGTTAATAAGGTTGGTATGTATATGCAGCGCTAAAAAGAAAACCTGAAGAGTGAGGATAAGGTATTGCCTTACATACTTCGAACTATAGAGCATATTGCAACCGTAACTTGTTGGGAAATAATCGTTATTCGCTATTATATGCATTACTTTACAATGTGAGCTACATCAATAAATAAATATAAATGTTTTTTACATGTGGCATTTGAACTGAAGCCAATATTTGGGTTCAAAAGTTTATCACTATTCATATACATGTGTACCTATTCTATTGAGATAATATTTTTTCACTGAGGGCTTATTACAATTAAATAAAATTAATTTAAAAAAAAAAAACAGAATCCCTGTGACGACATACGCCACCGTCGCATCTGGGCCAAGAACAAAAGGTGTGGAACGCTGCCGAAGTTATTGGTGATTGGACCTCAGAAGACGGGCAGCACTGCATTGTATACCTTCCTCTCGATGCACCCTGCGCTGATACCCAACTTGCCGAGCCCTACTACATACGAGGAACTGCAGTTTTTCAATAATAATAACTACCTCAAAGGTCTTGATTGGTGAGTGCTAATCAATATTGATGTTGACATATTCCATTCCATGAGCCCTTTTTATACCCCACTGTAGGGGTTTAAACCTCCACTCAAGATGAGGGAGCTTGGAGCCCAAATCCACGACGCCGCTCCAATGCGGGTTGGTGGATTGTAACGATCTTTGTCTTTGACAGCAACTGGAACCGACTGCTTAACGTGCTCTCCGAGGCACGAAGTCAGTGATAGTTAATGTACTTAAGTCACAAAAAATCATTGGTACACGCCAGGATTCGAACCACGGCCACATGGCCTTATAGATTTGGAACAGGTTCGCTGCGTTCGGGCTATCACGACCCTTCCTCACTTTCCTTCACTTTGACATATGCAATACTAAAATTGTATTAGAAATAACAAAAATGTATTCGAATGATGCGCTTTCCTGCTACTCGTACATATTTGTCTTTGTCCTAAGCAAAAACCGTTCGGACCCATTACAAAGCGAGGAACTGTAAGGGAGTCAGTTAATTGGGAATGTAAACTACATCGAACATACACGCTCAGCGTATCACTCGCTTCAAATATGTGCTTCACTTCACTTCATCAACCCATTTTTATCCCACTGCAGGGGCTTAGGCCTCCCCCGGGTGAGGGGGGCTTAGAGCTTAAATCCATCACGCTGCTCCACTGCGGGTTGGGGATTGTAACGACAGCCATCTATTGACAGAGTTCGGGACCGACTGCTTATCGTGCTCTCCGAGGCACTAGGTACACGAGGTGCACGAGGAAATAGGTTCAATGAATTAGGACATTTTTTATTTTCATGAAATATTTACCTCGCTGCTCGTTTGACGCCTGTAATGAGTCCCGCGCCCTTGGTAATACTTGTGATAATTTCTATATAGGGCACGAAAATGAAAACGGCAAATATTTTATGCAGGTACTTAAATTTCTTTCCCGACGGCTTGAGCAACTCGACGCAATTGACATTCGAGAAGTCGGCGACATATTTCGACGGCGAACTTGTACCGCGACGAGTACACGCGCTGTTGCCCAACGCGAAAATCATCGCGATCCTAATATCACCGTCGAAGAGGTAAAGTGATTTTTTATATATTTATTATGTATGATTTATGGTAACATGGGGTTAATAGTGTTTTGAATTACAGCACGCCCAGAGTTTAAATTCATTAAATCATTTATTTCGATTGTACCTAAGTCATACCTTTTCAATTTCATATGACCTCAGAGGACAAAGAAAAATAAGATTTTTTTTATTATCGAAGTAAATCTTTTATAACCTATGTACTAATATAAAATGATCAGTTTAGCGTTTGTATCTCGTAGAAAAAGGCTTTTATGTCTTGTAATTGTCATAATATATCCATTATCTGCTTGGCTACTACAAGCTTGTAACTTCTGTTGGAAGAAAACTAGAATAAAAGTTAGATGTGGAGTTTTTTTTTATGTTTAAATTTGAAACTGTGTTTAATAATAATTAGCAATGACAATCTAAAAGTTTTGAGTGTATTATTTACTTATCCACTTTAGATGTATGAGATCTTGAGTGGACGAATTAATTTATGGAATTTTTTAATTTTCTACTCATTCATCGCTTTGTATGAAATGTAATTTGCGTAAACTTGTAATTGGCTTTGTAGATGTATATTCGAAAGACTAAGTCTCGATTGTGTAGCTGTAACTTTGCTTTGAACTTTGAATAAATAAATAAATAAAAGAGCCCTAAATTTTTATCTGTACAAACTGGGTTATGGTAATTTTTAATTTTTTGGGCCATATTGTCACGAGCGACCTAAGGGATGATGAAGATATTAAGAGGGAGCGTAGGGCGTTGGCGGTGAGAGGCAAAATGCTTGCCCGCAGAGCCGCCCCACTGTACTACACACATCAAAGTAACTCTTTTCAAGGCGTTCTGCCAATCATTCTACACGAGCAGCCTGTGGGTATCATACACGCATCGAAGCTACGGCGCCCTGCGTGTCCAATTCAATAATGCCTTCAGGATGCTATTGGGACTGCCATGGCGTTGTAGTGCTTCAGGGATGTTCGCAGAGGCTCGAACTGATGGTTTCCATGCTATCATGCTAAAGAAGGCGGCCTCTCTCCTGCAACGTCTACAATGTAGTAACAACAACATCCTGAAGATGAGCACTGCCAGATCAGACTGATCAGACAGACTTTAAAAAATACTGGATGGGGACAGCTATAGCTTTTATTGAATAATACTAGGCAATTGTTTTATTTTATTTTATTGTGTATTTATATTAGCTTTAAGACTATTGTTAATAACAAATTATGGACCCAAGTCTGAAATAAATGTTTAATAATTTAGTTATATTCTAACATATGACGCAGAGCCTACTCATGGTACCAGCACATCCGTTCGCACGGGGACCCTGTGGCCAATAACTACACCTTCCACACGATCATTACAGCCAATGATTCCGCCCCAAAATCGCTGAGAGACTTAAAGTAAGAAATTATTTTCATAATGAACTAATACAGCTTGACCGAATGACTAATGCTTAGAAATGTAATGTAACAATTTATTTTAGAATCCAAAATTATGTTTCTTGTTTACCGACAAATATTTATTAATTTATTTAGTGATGTTTCTATTATTTGACTTGTTAGGATATTACACGATTTCGATTGGAACATACAGACAACAAGTTTATTTAAAAAACATTGTTTTTCTACAACATGTAGCGCACGCCATTCTTTATCGAAGGTGTACTAACCATCGTTAACTTTTTAGGAACCGCTGCTTGAATCCGGGCAAATACAGTCACCATTTAGAACGATGGCTACTGGAGTACAGTCCTCATCAGGTACACATCCTGGATGGCGGCCAATTACGCTCCGATCCCGTTCTGGTCATGAACGCGCTGCAGAAATTCCTCAAACTCAGTCCACATCTTGACTACAATAAGCTTCTCAAGTTCGTATGACATAATTTTTACGGACATGTTAACATGTTTAGTTTGGTGATATTATTGACATTCTCTTCTTTAGGTGCGTTGTTTGTGAAATTTTGTTTGTGACAAAAGAGGTTGCAACACAGTCAACCGTCTCACCACTTAACAAAAGGCACCATGAACTTAGTTTTCAGTTTTAATTTGCTTACCAGCTGAGTGTTTTTTTAGGGTTTCACGTAAATTCAATAAAGAGCCATAGAAAGACCCTAACAAGTTGAAGGTTGATTTTTTAGCATTCTGTACAAACTACTGATGCGTTTGTATAGAATGCTAGAACGAACTAAATTAGAATCTAAACAAAATGATGTTTTTTTTTCATCTCCGACCAATAAGTCACAACACAATATCACCTTTGCGCAAGAAAATGTGGTCTTAAATAGCTGGAAAACCATATTTTCTTGATTACAGTAAAAAAAAATATTATTATTGTTATCCGAAGCGTTTTTTTTGTCTTTAAATATGAAAATGTTACTACTTTATTTAAAATTTTCTTGTTTAAAAGTGAGTTTATATTGAAAAAAAAAATCCTTTTCAAATCAGAAACACTTTGGTTCATTATATGCATTAACTCCGGGACCTCAAACAAGCGCTTGCATCCAAAATGATCCAATTCTGGATGCCACTATACATGAAGCAAGCTTATCTGTATGAATAAACATTAATGTCAAATATTTTGGCCAAGGCTTTTTCTTATTCCTTATAACAGATGGCGCGTCGATCTAAAAGATTGACGCGCCATCTGTTATCTTACTTTATGAATTTGCGAATGGATTTCGTTTCTTATTTACTTCTTTTCAAACATATTTTCATTTAAAGTACATAAATATTTTTAATCTTAGTTTGTGAAACATTTTTCCATTTAGTAAACTGTATTTTTCGACTAATTCTTTTTGGCACGAGTACTTAAAAAAATCTTGCGATATACGATCTTGAATAAAAAAATCTCAGTTTCTTTCAAGTAATTAATGTTTCATGAATGTAGTGACTATATTTTTCATGTAAAAAGGGATTTTTTTTTTACTAAAATATTTTTTGTTTGTAGTAAATTCAATTAATTTTATAATATAATCAATTATTTTTATTAATGTCACACCTACAGTCAAAGAATTAAGTTTTTATGCAGTGCCTTTATATATATTTTTCTTGGCAGTTACAAATTATATTAACCAAACCAAATTATCAACCAATTAACCAAATTCATATCTATATACTTATACTACGTCAAGTAACTATATAAGATGCCTTATTCCAGGTACGACCCGAAAAAAGGTTTCTTCTGTCAAGCGATGAGTAACGAGAAAACTAAATGTTTAGGCAAATCCAAAGGTCGCAGCTATCCACCAATGGAAGAACACTCTGCCAAGTTTTTGAAGAAGTACTACACACCGCATAACACAGCACTGTCTAAGTTACTCGTGAGGCTAAGCCGGCCAGCTCCTCAATGGCTCAAAGACGACCTGTCCACCACTAGATAGCGACACCGCGATACGTCACCCAGAACTAAAAAAGCTAAAAGAAAAATGAACGTCGTTACTCTGATAAGATTTTGCGTTCTGGCTGCTTCGTGATTATAGGAAACTAGAGCTCAAGTGGAGAAAGAATATCTTCCTTTTCATCGATCCTTGTCTATCGTGACCCAGTTTAAAAAAGCTTACCTGTTAAGTTCCAAATTCAGTGTTGTCGTGTAATTTTTTTTAAATTCAGATGTGGCGCTAAGTCTAGAAATAAAATGAATCGTGTCTAAGTTATTTGAAATTTTGATTTGAGGACATGCAAATAGTCAAAAATAATAGGACTGGTCGGTCCAAAGAAATAATTAATTATTTTAAATAATAACAAATTTATCGAATCTGAAATTAGTATTCTAAGACACTAAGATTGAGTTATATTATTTCGATTTAGTAATTAGCAATATTATAAAGTTAGTTGAATGTTGATTGTATTTAACGATGTTGCGTTAAAGCCGGGCGACACTAACGTGTAATGCCGTTAATAAAGTATCGTACTTATTGTGTTGTTATACCTGACGAGTGCAAGTGTAACCATAGAATTATTGTGATAATTCACCGCATAACAGGTTACTGTAGCCTCGCCAGTTATTGTTATTTGATTACAATAAGCTTTAGTCCAGGACGATCTGTGTAAGCAATATAGAGGAAGCGGCAGGCCCGCTCAGTCAGCGAGCGCCGCCCAGTTAGGTGCTATTACTAGGTATTACTGCATGAGCATATCGGTTTACAGCTATCATTACGTTCTCATCACAGATCAACGGAAGACGTCCAGACCTCTTAGATATGGCAAGCTAAAACAAAAAAGCTTGGGTGTGTGTCACAGTGATATGAGAGGTAATGTTGTTTGTGTGCTAATAATACAAGTAAGGGACGCGCTCGATGTAGATCATAACATGTGGCGGGGACGCCGCACGTCCTCTGATGATCTGTGGTTTTCATTATCTTATAGTTTGACTTATTTCAAATATACAATGGCTTATTAATATTTCCTAAAACCCTCTTACAGAAATATTAACTGAATTTTTTGACGTTTATATCTTTGAAACGCAAACAAAGAGGTCGGATTAGAATTCTGACTTTTATAATGTTAAATGTTTAATAGCTCTTAGTTTTGAATTATAATTAATGTACCTGAGAGTTTGTACATTTGTATAATTTTATTTTTATTTTCAAATGTAGCTAGTGTATGTTTTGTAAGCATACATTTTTAATTCTGATGATTCGGTTTTACCTCGATGCCATAAAGAAGCTTTCAGATAACGGCACTGCTTTTACGTAATCAGGAAGGGTCAGGCGCGGATACAGGATCTCGTTCGGGTTACGAGGAGAGAATTTTTATGATATTTTACTATCTTCCAGAGAACTCGTTCTTAACATATAAATTTGACAAATTTTAGCTTATTTCTTGAAATCGGTTAAAATTAAGTGGGGTGCAATCTACCAATTGCCCCTCCCCCATGTATCCGCGCCTGGAAAGGGTGTGATAGTTTATTTCATAATAGTGTAAAACAGCAGCTAGTCGTCTATTAAAACGTGTGACATATTTTGCTTTAACTCATCGTAAATTTAAAATAGTTTTATTAATTTTCGTAAATGTTTTACTCATCCTATTATTCGTACATTGTCAAAAAACAAGTTGTTGCCATTTCATTTGACATTTTTAACGATTTATCATTTAGTGATAGAGAATTATATCAAGTTTAATAAATATATATATATATATGGCATTTTAAGTGAAAGTAATATTAGATCATAATTGTTTTAAATATAAAAAAAACATAACTGAAGTGTAATTGGAATATATTTTGATATATGAATTTATAAAGAAGGAAATTTTCGTTTTTAATGTCGAGCAGTTTAAACGAAATCTAGTTATGTATTTATCTACAAAAAAGTCTAAATCCATTTATTAGCTCAATTAACGTGGTAGATACATCTTTGTACTTAACAATAGACACACGTTACTATTAAGGATGTAACGATACATAATTTTACCGATACGATATCGATTATTGTATGAAATAATCGGCGATACCGATACCGATATCAATGACTTTGTAAATAAAACATGAAATATATAATTAATTATCTATATCTCGGGCGTTTATGTATCTGATAAAAGTTACCGATATTAAACAAACACTTGACCTTAAATTAAAAATAAAAACTTCAACCAATATTCAAAGAAAACATTTATTTATACTTTATGAATAAAAAATTAGAAAAAGAAACTTTCTATAAGAAAGTAGTAATTAAAAAAATTATATTTATTATCAAAGTTTACTTTTGCTAGATTTTTGTTAAGGAAAGAAAGTTTATTCAAATTGTTTGCTGATAATTTGTTACGCAAATCATTTTGCATGAGGCCTGCAGTTGAAAAAAGACTTTCCGAGGCAACTGAACTCAGTTGATAAGACAAGTATTTTTGCGCTAGTACTTTTACATTTGGGTATTTATTTTCATTGCGCCAATAGCAACGTAGTGCGCGCGTCGTTCGTTTCGCGCGCTTTTGGAACTGTTTCATATCGGTATATTATAATCGGCGACGCCGATATATCGGTATCGGAATCGTTACATCCCTAGTTACTCTCACGTGTGACGTTAATTGTTTTTAAATGTCGGTCTTATAAAATTATATTAATAGTGAAAATGTAAAATATAACTGTTTCCAGTTGAGAACCGTAAAATAAATTATTTCAAAGAAAATAAGTGTGTGTATTTTAATGAAAAAAATAAAAACTAAAATAAATTTCTGTTATACTAAAGTATGCATGTAAAAAAATTTTATATCGATGGCCACACTTCTGATACTCTTAAATGTTGTGAAGTTGTGTGTTACGTAGAAATGGCCTTAAATTGTCTAGAAGCGCGGGATGATCCTTATCGAATTATTTTATTAAGGTGTTGCTATTTGTGAAACTATAAATGTATAAAGTGTTTTCTCGTATCGTTTGGGGCGTGCTTCAAGTTGTTGGAAGTTATTGGGAGACATCTGTTAGGTACTAATAGAATCGTACAGCCATCTTATTCTTGGCCGTCGTTGGTTGACAAATGTTTAAGTTTTACGAAACGAACTTTACGTTTTAACAAAATAATTTGTATTACACAGTGTTGATGTATTATTATTTTTTTATTGTAACATTAAATCAGCTGCTCTTACAATGTGTTCTCGTGAGAAATTAATATTCCTTATTTTATTAAATGATTTTAAAAAGAAAAATCTTTGCTTGTTTTTTTTTTTCCGACCTTCACGATCTTAATCTACTGTTTTATTAGTTTACAAAAAATCAAAAGAAAAAATAAATTTTAAAACCTTTTTTTTTCGAAACGTATTGACGTAGGTATTGATACTTATAAGCACACAAGCAGTGCATTTGCCCGTTCTAGCCTTAAAGGGTTATTTATCATTAGAGATGCACCAACTACGGTATGGGCCGACTGCACAGATAAACATATTTTCTATCAAAATAGTTTCATTTCACAAATTATTCCTTACAGTTACAATAAAACTTTACGACGGATCCGAAACTAGGCACAAAACGCCTTGCTATACACAGTTTCAGGTGTAGCGGGATGCAGTGGAGCGAGGGGTATATGTACCTGCGCAAGCCTGCAGAAAGCGTTATATTTAGATCCGCCATAAAATTTGACGCGATCTGTCATTGAAATAACATTTTCTCTAGTGAGAAATTTCGTTTTTCCTTTTATAGAAAATAGTAATATATTGAATGAAGTAAACTCATTTGGTTGAAATAATTATTTCCATCTGTATACCGACTAATCTGCTATTTTCTAGCCGACTAGTTGACTGCCAACTATTTTTGGAAAGCGCTCTGAAAGAAAGCAATAGGTCCTGTTCGCGCTGTATTTATTTATCTTTGGTCAGCTCTTTCTTTCCACTAGGTAACATTGATTCAATACTAACGAGTACCTAGTAGATATCGGTCATTTTTTCATTCGATGCTACTTTTAGTATAGGAACACAATGTTCGGCTGAAAGTAGTCTAAACTTTTAGAGCGTGCAGATTACCAAACAAAACAAAAAAATTTAAAAGAAAAAGTGATAAATCACATTTTAAACATTTTTTTCTCGGTAACCGTTAGTTTCGAGGCCCATCTATTTAAATAAATAATTTTAATGTTCACGATGTTAGTACTACAAATCCTCAAAACTTTTCACAAAATATTTGTTAAACCGAATGTGGATTTTTTGATACAGCAGAAAGCCACTTGCTCGCCGCACTTTATTCAGTGTTTCCGGAAGTAGGTATTTTGTCGTGTTGTGTGTCGTCCCCGAGTTAGCGCGTGCATAGATAAAAGGGTTCATATCGCTTTGTTTGTAACGTGCGAATCGCAAACAATGGTAAAAGCTTTTGACTTGTGTGGGCGAGCGCCTATCTATCGGAAAATTACTTTCAATATTCACACTGTAGTATGGATACAATGACAAAATTATTTTATGCAGTAATAATAGACCACGAAAAACGATAATTTCTGCGCACAGTATCTATAGTTTTAGAATTAGAACTATATTATACTAGCGAAATAAATACTGCTTCAAAAAAAAAAAAACGGTGATACCGAATTGGGCTAACTCAATCAGCGTTCATACTATTCATTACTCGTATCTCATCATCAAACAGCAAATCGCTAGTATACCAGTTCTCCTTGGACTAGCTGTACCTACCTATCAATTTTAACCCTATTTATGAGCATTGCATTTTTCCATCATTGTTTTCAGTAATTAAGGACAAAAATAAATGCAGATAATCGTAGATAACAGAAAAGGTTTTTTTTTATCTATGACCTAATCTATACATATAAATGAAATGAAGCTGGTTGGTCTCAGTAAAACTCGAGAACGAATTGGCTAATTTTGATTTTGAAATTTTTCTGCAAGTCCAAGGACGGTTTAAAAGGTGAGAAAATATGTAGAAATTGCAAGGGAAAACTACAATATAGTAAAAACAACAAGTTCTTTTTCCCATAAAAACTGTTCGTACCTCTCAAACAGGGTGCATTTAAAAATAAAATTATTGTTTTTATAGGCTATCTCGGAAACGGATCTAATGATTTATATGAAATTTTGTATTTAGATAGATAATATTTCAAAACAAGTTTCTGAATAGGTTTTATGGTTATTAAGCATCAGGGAGCGCTGCAGTAAATATGTAACTTCGAAACGACTTGACTGATTTTGATAAATTTTTTGCATTACATGAGTACCCATCACCTGCGAATAGATAATTAAATAAGTTGTGCAGTTATGGGCCACCAGGGGGTGCTGTAATAAATATGTATCTTTAAAATGAATGAGAATGCCAAGACGGCCATAGTTTGGTGCCCCAACCAGTTATATACAGTAATAATAATTGATATACCAAATAACAGTAGATTATTAGTAATTTCACTGTATGGCAACTTTGAGGCACTGACTTTCAGGTTAGTTGTCTCGAACCGTGGCACTGTATTACTCAGATTGTCAGTTTGAACATGACTGATTGAAGCATGAAAATAAATATAAGTACTTAGGTACCTTAACTTTAAGCCAATTAATTAGAACAACTCGTAGATAATTGTTGCGAGAAGGTAGAAACTTAATGTTTTTGTATGCGTTAAACGCCCAACAGTTAACACACCGTATAGTTCGCCTCAAACTTTATGGCGGATCGGAATACAACGCTATAAGCGTGCTTGCGCAGATACAGTTATATACCTCTTGCTCCACTGCACCCCGCTACACCTAAAACTGTTTACAGCGACGCGACTTGTGCCTATGTTCACATCCGCCATAAAGTTTGATTGGAACTGTACCATGTTAAAAAAATCTTATTACGTGAAAATTGAAACGTCATTGTTGTGTGATTTTTGAGATTAAACACATGTGACAAGACAGACATTACAACGATCTTATAAATATTCCGTTTTTTCCTTATGTAATACAGAAAACCTTCAAAAAATTTCATTTAATTCTCCTAAAAAATCTTATATAAAGTGAATAAAATCAATTCATAGTTGTATATTACAAAAACAATTGTGAAATGTAGGGAGATATGTTACATAAATTGTCCGTAGGTAACCAAGGATCTCCAAGCAAAGTAATGCGGAATTTCTCTAAATGCATTTTAACCGTTAGAATAGGATGCGGTAAACTATACATTTTTTACCATCATTAAGCGAATGGGTTATGTCTCAAGATAAATCCGGGGGCGCACAATGCGCTACCGCCGCGTTATTACTCGAGACCTCCATAAAATGTGGACGCGTTTAGAGAAATTGTGCCCGAGACGCTGCCGTGCCACTCCTGCAACCGGTGCCTGCCTCGTTCTTGGCTCTTTTTATGACCGCCGACTGCTCACGCTCTCATAAACTTGAAATTATGTTTTATGTTCCAGAAGACCTGCTTCAAATTAGGGTTTGTTTGTATTTTTGGTGTATCATGAGAAAACTATGACGTGTACACACATTTACTTTAGCAAAAACTTTAAGCTCTTTCATAAAGTCTATGTGTACCTATTAGTATTTATGTGTATAAAGTCGTTCAAATATTTGCCACATTTGATCCACCTTCGAAGGTGAGCATTAAAGATAGGTCTCTGAACATAATTTTTGAATTTTGACTATTGAATTTAGTACTAAGCATTTTTTTTCAGAATGCTGCACCTGGATGTTCCCCTGTAGTACTTATTATAGCACATAAAGTTATACTGAAATCTTTGTTCGTTTATTTGTTCGTTCGTACGCGCATCACGTGAAATTCACTCGTTGTATTTAAAATCTAATTACTGTAAATTGTAAAGGTTTATGCTGAGTAGCATTTAGTGTTTATTTCATCGAAATCGATTCACAGAATCAAAAGATATTCAATTTTTAACTTTAGTTAGATACCTCATAGCATCACGCTACCGCGCTGTATAACTATGGGCCAGTATTTTAGTTCTCACTTATCCTAGAAATAGCGTTGGGGGAAACAACTGAAAATTTGTATTTGATTTTGAAAATTAAGCTTCACTTAACGTTATTCATAGAATAAGTGAGAACTGAAATACCGGCCCTTAATCTATCTAAATCCACTGGGACGAAGTCGCGGGCACAGCTAGTTTTAATTATAAAGAGTACTGTCTAAGTTGTTCAAAACATTAACAACTTACCTTTAGACACCATAATTATTAAGACGCCGCGTTGCATAATTTCAAACGATAGAAAATCCGAACAAAATGACTTTATAGATTAGACAGACAATATTTTTTAAACATTTTGTTAATTACTATTTTATTTATTTATCTATTTGGAGAAAGAACTGTTACAGTTAAAGTTGCATATACATAGATATAAATTAAAGGCATTAACAATTGTTAACCACTCTTACCAATCTTAACCATCTTCCAATCTAACCAATCTTAACGTTTTTCGCTAAAAAATCTAATGCAAAAAAAAACAGACGTACACAGATGCCATTTGCGTGGCAAGCCGTACAAAAAGAAAACTTAATTTAATGAAAGTACCTTGGAAATCAGACAATTGAACAGTACGGAAAACACCACAATGAATTTGAAAATTATGGAATTCAAACAAAAGTAGTGAAACAATATTAATTGAACATAGTGTCAAGTTCGCGTCTGTAGGAGTCTTTACTTCTGTTATGAAACTCAAAGAGAGCTCTCTGAACAGCATTTTACGACACTTAGGTAAAGCAAATGAATGCGGCAATCTAGAAGCAATACGTGGTACCTACTGTAAACTTAATTTGTTCAAGGAGCTCAGTGCACTCTACGTCAGAAACATAGATGCTTCCCAAGGTCATGGCGTCGAGAATTTGCCGTCTATTTTCTATTGTTTAGAAGTTTTAGATGGGCCAATCGATCACAATAAGGGCGCTGTTGTAATTTTAATCTAGAAATTAGCATTTTAGTAAACTTTCTTTGGATAGCTTCTAAATGGTTTTTCGAAGTTTTATAAAATGGATTCCATACAGCCGAGCCGTATTCCAAGTGAGACCTAACTGAAGCCTGCTAAAATACTAGGTAGGTGGATGTTAATTTGTACTTTTTTGTGGCACGGTACACGAAAACCATCAACCCAACGCATGAAATATACATTCAGAAAATCAATTTGTTTGTCCAGTACGATTTTCATCACATCTGCGTCGCACTAATTTCACAGTACTATGTCAAAAGAGTGTAGTGATAGCCCAAAGCACAACGAACCTGTCTCAATTTTATATAAGGCCATAGGGCCATGGTTCGAATCTGGGCGTGTACCAATGAGTTTTTCTAACTTAAGTACATAACTGTCACTGACTCCGTGCCTCGGAGAGCACGTTAAGCAGTCGGTCCTGGGCGCTGTCAATAGATGGCGGTCGTCACAATCCCCAACCCGCAGTGGAGCAGCGTGGGGGATTTAAGCTCCAAGCCACCCTCGCCCTGCGGGAGGTCTAAGCCCCTGAAGTGGGGTAAAATGGGCTGATGAAGTGAAGTGAAGAATGTCAAAACAGTAAGTACTTTTTTCACTCATATTTCTGCGGCCACGTCATGATGTCTCAATATACTATATGGCCAGACTATAATGATATAATTAAGAAAAAGAATAGTAGCGACCTTCTACCAGACGAGTCTCCTCACAAGGTTTGCGTTTTTACCTTTTAACGTGCGGATTCCTGAAAATATTGAATTTCGATTGATCGGTAATATAATTTGCACCGTTGATAGCGACGGGGTATTGGGTTTAGGGAGGGGGAAGTGGGCCCTGGACGCGAGCCGTCCGCATTACATCGGGCTTTATCTTAAAATTAGCGACAGTGATGGATGGCGCAAGCGGACGTAATTCATTTATCTCCGATTAAGGGCCGGCCGGGCTCCATCGAGCCCACTGAATTGACGCGCTCAATGCTAGACTGGATGTTTGCAACAAGTTAATGCTGTTCCCATTTATAATCATTAAATTAACTTTATAGTACATATAGTTTAGAATTATCCTTCATTAGTTTAATGATCGATTGTGAAAACACTGCACTTATATATTATATATTTTTACTACCTATCTATTATGCAATTTTTTTACATGGATATTGCTCCGAACCTAAAATAACTAGACCCAAATCTATACTTTTCTCAAAATTTCCAAATATTTATTTTGTCAATTGTGATTGAAAAACAGTTTTAAAAATCGTTACATTAATCGTTTGACATAAAGTTTATTATTCTGTAACATACCTATTTATATATTTCAGAATATACAACTTCATCGATTGAATCGACCGATCGATTATTATTATACAAGATGAAATTTTAACAATCGTCCAAATTTTAATATATATAAAAAGTTTAACATATTTACAAGAAAGCTTTTGTACTCTGTAGCCATGCACGCAGCTACAAAAGTTTTCACATTATGTAAAAATATATTGGTAAAATGGCTTCACAAGTTTTGATTAAGGCTTTATGGCAGTATTTAAACTTTCAAAACATTAATCCCCCTACAGGAATTTATCAACATTTTGTCACGGTTAAACTTGAGTTCTTTAGGATATTAAATTTAAATTGTCCATGGGTTTACCCACGTCTTTTACAAATTTATTATGACAATTAACATTTTTAAATTCATAACTTCATTCAAAGAGATGTAAGTTTACTGATACTTAGTATGGTAGATACGATTAGTAATAAAATGATGGCTGTTTGAGATGTGTAATAAAATAATTATTTCATTTTCATCCCGATCGAACAGGGAACAAAAATTTACAATTTTGTAATTTTTGATACGATTGTGGAATGATTAGATTTCAACCAAAAATTAGCAATGTGATTAAATTAATGTACACGAACAAAAAATAATTCCTATTCAGATATAAAAATAAAATGTCATTATGATAGTTTTCTTTAAAAAAAAAAGCATTATAACATAGTGAACAAAACTATGTTCATCAAAATAAAGATAATTTTATTTTTTACTATTTTCAGTCGCATAAATATTCTTGATGTACATAGTTAGTAGGTACATTTGGATCCAAATCCGCAAGAGAATAGAACTCTCCAAGCCATTACAGTACATAAGCTCATTTTTCAGTGTGTAATAAAATTGTCTTGCGGTAAGTTAGTGGCGCTAAAGCTGAGGCAAGCAGCACATTTGCATCGCTCGCTCATCCAATTATATGCGAAGCTGAATATTACTGCCTCCAGTACGAATATACGGGGTTTTTATGACGTACAAACCCCTGAAGCCATAATGAAAGAATCAGTACAACAACTTCGTGTAAAGTTCGTGTCAGGAATAGAAGTGGGTATAATAGTGAACTGAAATAAGCGCTATACAACTGAACTATTTTACACAATGAACTTAATTTAAGTGTAGTTCTCGTGAGACAGCGTAGACGTAGTGAGTGTTCTAGCGTATACCTTATATTATTCCTGTTTCTGTGATGTTTTTTGCTGCAACTGCAATTTCTAACAGGTTGAAAAGGGTTGTTACTTTAATATTTTAACGCACACCCCAACCATTGCATTGCCTTATTTACAATATAACGCAGGCATCTACCTAAAAAGGATTTTCAAAATTGAATGTCTATAGAGAGGTGAAACAGGGGTAAAAAAGTACAAGTCATTTTAAGTAACCCAAAACTATATTTACTTATGCGTACTCACCATGTTCTGACTGTTGTCATTGCTAACACACGCAAACTAACTTACATAACCTAACTTCATAATCATGACCTAAAAAACTGGCTAAGTGCGAGTCGGACTCGCGTCTTGGGGGTTACTCGCCGCCGGATGCCACGTAAACGCATCTTCCACTTCCACCAGCCCATTATATCCCACTGCAGGGGCTTAGGCCTCACCCCAGAGCGAGGGCGATTGGAGCCTAATCCATATTATATTATATTATATTATATTGTATTGTATTGTATTGTATTGTATTGTATTGTATTGTATTGTATTATATTATATTATATATATATTTCAAATCGAATCATTTCTTTACTTTTAGATCTTTTAGCCAAATTTTATGAATCTAGATCAACGGTTAGTAACCTTTTTTAGGGTTCCGTAGCCAAATGGCAAAAAAGGAACCCTTATAGTTTCGCCATGTCCGTCCGTCCGCCCGTCCGTCCGTCCCTCTGTCTGTCTGTCTGTCTCTCTGTCGGTGGTTCTACTCGGAAACTATTGGCAATATATAAATGAAATTTATAAGGTAGGTGTAATCCATGAACCACTACACAACGACGTAGTGCAAATAATTTTTTTTTTTTTAGGATAGGTCGCTATACATGTAACTGAAGTACGAAAAAAAAATTCATCGTATATTAACTCTTCATCAGTCCATTTTTTACCCCACTACAGGGGTCTAGGCCTCCCCAAGGCGAGGAGGGGGGCTTGGCGTTTAAATCCACCACGCTGCTCCACTGCGGGTTGGGGACTGTAACGACCGCCATCTATTGACAGCGTCCGGGACCGACTGCCTAACGTGCTCTCCGAGGCACGGAGTCAGTGATAGTTATGTACATAAGTCAGAAAAACTCATTGGTACACGCCCGGATTTAACATATATAATAGTATGGTCGGTATTTAACATAATTACGTAATAGCATATTATGTAATAGCATAATATTATTAACTTTAAACGACAGGTCTTAAAAAATGATATCAAGAATTCAAACAATTTTTTTATTTAAGTCAACAGTTGTAAGTAAAGTCCTAATTTTTGTTAAAGTCATGTGCCCCCCACCTCTACCAGCTAAACCGTTGTTTTTGGATATGTGGAAAAAATTTATGACATTAGCATATAATTATAACGTAGTTAAAAGGAAAACTATCACAGCTAACTAGACTGTATTATTTGATGAATAATAGATTAATTTATAAAATGTACTTTTATAAAGAAAAATTTTGTAAAAATTCCATAGGAAATGACAGCGTTTAGCCAATAAGTGAAAACTAGATGCATTTTATCTTTTTTTTTATTTTATTTTATTTTTATATTATACATATTTAAAAAAAATTATGATGAAAACTACATTGTATTATTAGGTACTATAAATTTACGCTTTCCTTTGCAAAGCTTATTCTCTTCAAAATCGATACAAAAGTTAAAGGTTCACTGTAATGACATAAGTAAGAAAAATTGTCTCCAGCCATCAGTGCACTCATATTATTACTTTTCAGATTACCCAGAGAGTGTCGAGCGCTTTCTAAATAACTCACGAAATAAAAATGAAATATATTTGCACAACAATTCTTAAATTACATAATAATAATCATCAATGGTTAAGTTCGATTAATGTCGCGCTCGTTTTTTTATATTGTATAGTGGTACGGAACCCTTCATGTGCGAGGTCGATTAGCACTTGGCTGGTTTTTTTTTTAATTTACTTGCGAGTGTTAAAATATGCTGCATAAATGACCGTATTTTTTGATTGCGTTGACTTAGAAGCATGATGTTTTGACAGTTTTAAGAGACCGTAGACTTTAGTGATTGATAATAATTTCATTAATACCTACTTCACGCGTTCCCGATAAAAAGGGTTTTGACAAACACACAGACAGACAGACGGACAACGGAGTTATCCTATAAAGGTTCCTTATAAAAACACGCGGATAGTTCATCCATATTATAATAATAATAATAATACATGGGACTTCCCACACAGCGTCATCTAGTCCCAAAGTAAGCAAGTATTATACTAGGCAACTGATATACATACTTAAATATTCTTTATAATATATACATACATAAATATTTTTGCAAAGACACCACACACATATAACAACCAAGACCCGGTACCAGTATCAATATTCATCACATAAATACTGACCCGACCTGGGATTCGAACCCGGGACCTCCAGCTTCGTAGGCAGGGTCGCTACCCACTAGGCTAAGCGGTCGTCATTATTATTATTATTATTATAGTCTACATTATAGGCAGTCTACAATTACATAATAACTTATGTTTTTTCGTTCAAAGTCTATCTTCATTAGAAAGTAACTTGGGCTACTGGTCCCTTGTGTTTATTATGTCTGTACACATGCTCTCAACTCAGCACTTAATTTCGGTTTCTATATACCTGTGTCTACAAATGACATGTTGAAACGAGATCTGCAGAGACGGCTGCGTTAATGTGATTTGTGATGATATGATATGGCTCGTAAAACCGCCTCTTTCCATTTCAGTAACCGTCACGTTTTATTAACTCCTCTTATCGAGAAATCCACCCGATTTCGCTTCTAAACATAATTAGTTCTACTGATTGTGTTTCACTAGAAATCGACCTCATCAGAAGTTAGTTTGGAATAAATTCGTTGTAAATTCAAAGCATAACTTCAGGGAAATTGCTCAAACCGGTCAAGTTTTATTAATTGTGGCACTTTTTTAATACAATTAATAAATACAGATGATTCGTGTAACAGGTAATGTCATAATCGATGTATTATCAAAAACAATCCCATATTTTTGTTACGGTATTTGAAAGACCATACGAAAAAAAAATTAAAAGTATAGCCTTTATAAAAAAAACTAAAAATAACGACTTTGCGATTTCATCGGTAACTGGCTGGTAAGAATTTATTTTAAACTTTATTTTTAAAAAAATTTAACGCTATTGTATGGTATTTAATTTTTTCTTGAATTCGTGTTCATAAATTTCACTATTTACAAAAATATTTTTTATAGGCCAAAAATTCACATCCATCATCTGGTATGCATGCTGGCATGTATTAATTTATATTTAAAAATATGCACAAAGAATAATAAAATTTGGCCGGTTTGAGCGTTTTTCTCTCAGGTTTTTCCAAAAAGTTAACCTTTGAATTTATAACAAATTTATTACATACTTTATGAAAGCACTGCATTACTTTATATACAAATTTGGGACAAACATAGGTTTACATGTAAGGAAAAATATTAGTGAAAGCAAATAAAATTATAAAAATATATGTCACCGTAAAATTGTAAATACCATTAGAATATGATAGATCTTGCGAAATTGTAAACTATCTTTTAATGAATTTTGTTTTATATCAATCAGTTTAGGTTAAGTTTTGCTTAAGTCACTATGCGAGGAGCGAAACGGAGGGGAGCGACGCGCCACCCAAAAAGCTCAAGAAATAATTTTTTTTAATGAAATTTTTTTTTCTGATAGATTATGACAGAATTATAATCTATCGGTTTTTACAATTCTACGTTTACATGTACTATACAGGGATTACAGGGTATTTTTTTATCAGTGCGCCTATTTTTTTATATGAGTCAGTAACTTGAATAGAACATTTTACCTCAAAAAAAAATCGAACTTTTATATTTTATATGGATACATTTGATAAATTTTAGTTTTTTTATTTGTGAATAAATAGATAAATAAGTGAAATTATATTTTTTATTTTCACTAAAGTACGTAATAAATTTGTATGCGCAGTCATAAAAAAAATCCTGTATATTTATTCCTTAGTGCTAATCTAAACTATTATAATGTTAATAAGAATTGAAACTGGAGCGTGATCTCTGTGTGGAAGATATTTTTTTAAACTTCATTTTTATCGACTAAATTATGTTTTTACTAAAACACCATTTAGCCTTTTACAATAAAGCACCATACTGTACGGCACGGCGTACGGAAAATCGGCAATGACATGTATACTTACATCGTATATGTTATACTTTGATTATAAAACTGAATGTGAAATATGACAGAGAGCATATGATAGAAAGAAATAGCTATCTGTAATCAATTACGCATGAAATATGTTTAGTCAACATAGAGTAGAAGAAACTTTTTGAACGTTTGTGCGAAATCTACTTCTTCTAATCTTATCTACGTACATCATTACCTGAAACCGAAATACCTACTATTACATAATTAATTATTAAATTAATACCCTTGTTTGTTTCATTTGTCTGTTTGTTTCATAGCTAACATCAAACCATTATACCGATTTTCATAAAACTTTCACACTGAGACATGTGAAATGATGGTTCAACTTAGGTATTGTATGTATCATCAACACGGAACTATTTTTAGGAGTAGAACATTAAGAAGAAATAGAACCAAAAAAAGAATTTTCATATCGGATATTTACGAAAAACAGTTTATTAAAAAATTTTAAAAATTCGATCCTATTTATATAGGTAATATTAAGACAAAATTAGTTATTCGAATCGTGAAAATATTGTTTTTTATAATTCTTGTGGTAAATACGATGATCTGTATATTATTCCTACAGAAGAAAATACAAACACGTAACTAACATAACAAGATCATAATAATAACCGTGCAAACAGTATACGGTGGCGTATAATGACAATAATTCTTAATCCTGGGGCACCGGATGGTCCCCAAGTTGGCAGCTCAGACATGACGAGTCGAGTTAATATGTGGTTTCTTGCGGGAAGAGACGACGACCTTTATACAAGACACGACACTTGACACTGTTTAATACAGTTTACACTCCCAAAATTAAGTTACAAGAACGGCCAGGCCAGCGCTACACATATGTAAACAAATTGTCCTTAAGTATTGAGTGTAGTGTAGTGAAGTATATACACGTTTTGAACCGCTTTGTAGTAATATTCGCCGAGATTCTATCTATAACTTTCACATTGTGTGCGGTGCAGCAGCGCGAATTAAACTACTGAGTATTATTGTTTGTCTTGCATTCTCATTAATAAAGTTTTCGAATTCACTTTATATTAGACCAAAACCGAGGCTGATTTAACTTTTGTGTAATATTTGGTTTGTATTTAACCATTCAGTCGTCGCATGGAGTCCGCACGGACTCAAAACTGATAATAGGTAATACTTTACTATTGCGATCACAAATATGTATTGTTTTATTCCAAATTATGTGAAGTATATAATAAATGAAAAACAATTACCAGAAAATTTATTTTAATTAACATTTAATTTATAAATCACATGTTTTGTTGGGTATATAGATTTGACAAATTTTTTTTGCACTTTTTTCTAATAATCTTCTAAAATATCATATAAAACAACTTAAAACTTTTATAAACTAAAACTTTGAATAATCAGGGAAAGTAAATTACAAATTCAACGAGAACCTGATATTTAGAGCCTGTCTTACATCTACCATATGCTTGCTTGCTTGCCTGCTGCAAAAAGAAATGAAAATCTAAAAAATAAAAAGAATATAGTTTTTGGAAAAAACTTTCCTCAATATCTTTTTTAAGTATCTACCTTAAAAACTCCCTGAATCCCGGATAATCCATATACATAACATAAAATATAACTACGTTCCGCACTTGACTTAAAAACTTGTGTTCTGTTATGAAACTGTTATAAAAAACTGTCTATCTATTTAATTAGGTACAATGTATGCGTGCAATGATTTCTTATTATCGTATTTTGTAAAAAAAAAACTGATGATTGTTACGAAATTTGTTGGTGGACTTCTAACGTTTATCTGTGGGCCCAGTTTCCAGTATGCCAACAAATTTTTTGAATCTTTAAATTAAGGCCGATATTTAGAATTTATTTAAATATTTTAAATAAATTCATAATATCGAACAATTAGCATAGGATTCTCCAAATGTGCGTATGTGAATAAAATGCAATTCGCCACACTATCCTACAACATTGTGTTCTCGGACAAATTGAACGTAATGAATGTTCTTATGTGACATTCAAAACAAAATTTATTCTTTTTTATATACTCTGAGTACGAAACGGTGTACACGGTCCATACATGGTCATATTAATCAATGTTGAATGTAAACTGACCTAAATATTTATCATTATTTTAATAAAATGTACGCAGAAAGCCTCAGAACATACATTTAGATTTAAGGCCATTGCTTGGTCAAGCCGATAACGTTCTTTAAATACCTTGATAAAAAGTAATTTCTTTTTTGAATTACATAAAGTCGAATAACTCTCAAATCTATAAGGCCGTGTGGCCGTAGCTCAAATCCGGGCGTGTACCAAGGAGATTTTTCTGACTTAAATATATTAACTATCACTGACTTCGGGCTTCGGAGAGCACGTTAAGCAGCCGGTTCCGGTCGCTGTCAATAGATGGCGGTCGTTACAATCCACCAATTCGCATTGGAGCAGCGTAGTGGATTTAAGTTCCAACCCCCCTCATCTTGAAGGGAAGCCTAAGCTTCTAACTCTAAGCTAAATAACTCGGCTCCGTTTTATTTTCGACAAAAGTCTTCATAATACGTTTCTTTAATATTGGGCTTCAATATACTGGTATATTATTTCCATAAGTGGAAGGTTGGAAAAAACAAATAACGACCCCTTTGATTCTCCTTAAAACAGCGCTTCGTGATTGTGTAGACACATTGGAACAAGGTTGCGCAGTTAGTTTAACTTTCATATGCCATGTTAGGATAGCCGGTGACACGTGTATGTATGTTTAATCAACGTTCACGGGTCAACGAATCAGATGTCTCAGTAATACCTACGAAGTACGAAGTATAAAATAAAGATAAATCTTATCCACATATGTATAAAAGACCTGCGCAGCCACAAGACAAACATGAATATTATAGCGCGCTAAGCAGATACCAGCAGTATGTGAGTGCGGGTCGGGCGTCGCCTTAGCAAGAGTAATGGCAATAATAAATCACTGACATCTTCAGCGTGCCTCTGTCTCTTTGGGCCGTCTTAGCCCTTCATAAAAAGCTGTCAAATCCTTTAGAAGCGGTTGCCGCGGGCGCCCCTTTCATCCGAAGCCCTGTTTTCTCAGCAGTGAACTTTAAAATTCGAGTAATTAACGTTCCGATAACTCTGTTTACAGATTTTACTGATGTTCACCGGCGACTCGAATCAAAGGACGGTCTTAAGGGCACGCACTTCGTCCGCCCAAATTGCGACGCGAGTGCGGGCTAAAATCATGCCATATCATTTGCGAATCTAAGGACAAGATATACTGCGTATAAAAGAGTGCATCTGTTCTCGCTGTAAACTGACCTTTGGCTCTAGTATTTTCATGAAAAAAATTATAAATGTATTTACACAATAATACGACGTGTTACAAAATACTCCGTAAAAAATATAATTAATTATCAAAGCCAAAAATTTTGTCAACCGTAGTAAGCTGTCATGTCATGTCAGGGAACCAGATAATTTTACAGAAAGGCCTATGTATCAATTTTACCTAATTATTGTCTACTTTAATAGTTTTTTCTATTTTCTATATTAATAAAATTGAAGTGTCTGTCTGTCTGTCTGTCTGTCTGTTCCGGCTAATCTCCGAAACGACTAAACCGATTTCAATGAAACTTTGCAGACGTGCAGAGGGCATTACCGCGGGTAACATAGGGTACTTTTTATCTGTCTGTCTGTCCATCTGTCTGTCTGTTTGAGCTGATCTCAGAAACGGCTAAACCGATTTCAATGAAACTTAGCAGACGTGCAGAGGGTGTTATCATGGGTGACATAGGATGCTTTTTGTTTTTCTGTCTGTCCGTCTGTCTGTCTGTTCGAGCTGATCTCCGAAACGACTGTACTGATTTCAATGAAACTTCGCAGACGTGCAGAGGGCATTATCGGGGGTGACATAAGCTGCTTTTGTCTGTCTGTCTGTCGATCTGTCTGTCTATCTGTTCTGGCTACTCTCCGAAAAGGCTGAACCGATTTCAATGAAACTTTGCAGACGTACAGAGGACATTACCGGGGATGACATAGGTTATCGTGTTGGTACTCAAACTGAGGTTTTGATGAGGTCTACGTGACCACGTGACCAGATTTTAAATGCATATATTTTCAAACCATCAATCGCAGACCTATCGTGTTGGTACTCAAACTTGATGTTTTGGCGACATCTATGTGACCACGTGACCAAATTTTCAAAAGCTTATATTTTCGAAACTATCAATCGCAGACCTGTCGTGTTGGTACTCAAACTTGATTTTTTGGCGATATCTATGTGACCACATGACCAAACTTTTAACAGCTTATATTTTTGAAACCACCAATCGCAGACCTATCGTGTTGGTACTCAAACTTGGTGTTTTGGCGAGATCTAGGTGACCACGTGACCAAATTTTTAAATGTTTATATTTTCGAAACTATCAATCGCAGACCTATCGTGTTGGTACTCAAACTTGATGTTCTGACGAGATCTATGTGACCACGTGTTTAAATTCTTAAAAGCTTATATTTTCGCAACTATCAATTGCAGACCTATCGTGTTGGTACTTAAACTTGATGTTTTTACGAGATCTATGTGACCACGTGACCAAATATTTAAATGCTTATATTTTCAAAACCATCAATCGCAAACCTATCGTGTTGGCACTCAAACTTAATGTTTTGACGAGATCTATGTGTCCATGTGACCACCTTTTTAAATGACTATTTTTTCGAAACCATCAATCTCAGACCTATCGTGTTGGTACTCAAACTTAATGTTTTGACGAGATCTATGTAACCACGTGACCAAATATTTAAATGCTTATTTTTTCGAAACCATCAATCTCAGACCTATCGTGTTGGTACTCAAACTTGATGTTTGGACGAGATCTATGTGACCACGTGACCACATTTTTGAAAGTTTATATTTTCGAAACTATCAATCGCAGACCTATCGTGTTGGTACTCAAACTTGATCTTTTGACGAGATCTATGTGACCACGTAACCAAATTTTTAAATGTTTATATTTTCGAAACTATCAATCGCAGACCTATCGTGTTGGTACTCAAACTTGATGTTTTCACGAGATCTATGTGACCACGTAACCAAATATTTAAATGCTTATATTTTCGAAACTATCAATTGCAGACCTATCGTGTTGGTACTTAAACTTGATGTTTTTACGAGATCTATGTGACCACGTGACTAAATATTTAAATGCTTATATTTTCAAAACCATCAATCGCAGACCTATCGTGTTGGTACTCAAACTTGATGTTTTGACGAGATCTATGTGTCCATGTGAGCACATTTTTAAATGACAATTTTTTCGAAACCATCAATCTCAGACCTATCGTGTTGGTACTCAAACTTGATGTTTTGACGAGATCTATGTGACCACGTGACCAAATATTTAAATGCTTATTTTTTCGAAACCATCAATCTCAGACCTATCGTGTTGGTACTCAAACTTGATGTTTGGACGAGATCTATGTGACCACGTGACCACATTTTTAAAAGTTTATATTTTCGAGACTATCAATCGCAGACCTATCGTGTTGGTACTCAAACTTGATGTTTTCACGAGATCTATGTGACCACGTGACCAAATTTCTAAAAGCTTATATTTTCGAAACTATCAATAGCAGACCATTCGTGTTGGTACTCAAACTTGATGTTTTGGCAAGATATATGTGACCGCGTGACCAAATTTTTAAAAACTTTTATTTTCGAAACTATCAATCGCAGACCTATCGTGTTGGTACTCAAACTTGATGTTTTGACGAGATCTATGTGGCCACGTGACCAAATTTCTAAAAGCTTATATTTTCGAAACTATCAATAGCAGACCATTCGTGTTGGTACTCAAACTTGATGTTTTGGCAAGATATATGTGACCGCGTGACCAAATTTTTAAAAACTTTTATTTTCGAAACTATCAATCGCAGATTTATCGTGTTGGTACTCAAACTTGATGTTTTGACGAAATCTATGTGACCATGTCATATTACCTAATTTCATAAAAATTTCATAAGATTTCTTAGGCAGTTAAATTTCAGAACGTTCTAGAAAGTGTTACAATGTTCTAGAGCGTCGCGTTCCTTTAACTGTCCCAGTACAACTGTGGTCAACGCGAGCGAAGCCTGCGGGCGGAAAGCTAGTTCATTCATAAATGTTTGCTACCTCAATACAAGGATGTCATTATACTCAAGCACTGGGTTCAAAAAATGTCAAGTTGGAATGAAAAAATATGTTGTCAATTTCAAATCTTCTAATCGATATCCTATAACTGTTTCAAGTTATTTTTCCAATTTTTTTGCAAAATGACGATACCTTCTGACTCGGAATATTACGATATGATGTTATGCGTACGCCATGAAGATAGCAATTTAAATCGATGAATCGATCGAATCGATTTATCGATGGTAGACCCCCAATGAACAGCGACGGCTGCCTTCGTACCAGTGTTTTCTGAACGTGTCAAGACGACTACATTCCACCTGCTCTTTTCATCGGTCTACTGGAAGTGGACGTCTAAGCACAGTCGACACCAGGCAGGCTGAATTAGTGTTAGAGCATTTTGCGAGCCAGAACAAGATTCGGTATAAACCATGTTGCAGTTTGGCAAATTCTTCGTGACGATAATCGTCACCTATATCACTATCGCCGTACACAGGAGCTGATACCCTCCAATTTTGCACTCAGGAGGAACTTCTACGAGTGGTACCTCAGGCAGTTAGAGGAAAACCCTAATTACGTAAACTATGTTCTTTGGACAGACGAGGCAACATTCACGAGCTCAGGACTTTCAAATATCCATAACGATCACGTTTGGGTTCGCGTGAATTCACATGTTTCACGGCAGGGCAGATTCCAATACCAGTGGCGGCTGAATGTGTGGGCTGGCCTTTATGACGGGCATGTCTTTGGTTCCGTCATTATGCCATCACGTCTGAACGGTAGCCTCTATCTAATGTTTTTACAAACGGAATTCGAAGAGGCGATTGACGACTTTCCTGTGGCTGATTGGATTAGTTTGACAACCAAAGAAACATGGTGGTTCAGCATGATGGAACTCTGGCACATTTTGCTCGCAACATACGAGAACATCTTAACGTTCGCTTTACGCGAGGATGGATCGGCCGCGGGGGACTGGTGTTATGGCCTGCTCGTTCTCCGGACCTCACTCCCTTGGACTTCTTTTTGTGGGGTTATGTGAAAGACAGAGTGTATTTCTCCGATTACCCAACGGTTGCCGAGATGGAACAGCGTGTTAGTTCGGTTTTCGCATTAATAACACCGACGATGGTGCGAAATGCCACAAAAGCCATATCCCGACGAGCGAGGTTGTGTATTGAGCAAGGCGGAGCACACTTTGAGAGGTTTCTGTAAATTTGACGCTTATTATGAAAAAATAAGTGTTCGTTTCGTTCGTTTAGATCCATTTAGTTTCGTTAGGTTAAGTCTTTTAAATTTTTTGTCGTTCCGCGAATTAAGTAGTTTTCTGACACCTTGTATAATAATAATATCACAGACATCCCACACAGCACCATCTAGTCCAAAACTAAGCAAAGCTTGTTTTGTTTTATGGGTACCAGACAATGGATATATATTGAAATATTCTTTATAATATATAGATACTTTTACACAAATAGACATATTCATGTACACAAATAATTGTCATCTAACCCACGACCCTTTGTTCTGCAGTTAGGGTCTCTAACCAGTCGGCCAATCGGTCAGTCTAATAATCTAAAGTAATTTTAAAATATGATTAAATAAACTCTGAATATGCCTCAAATAACATTTTTTTTTAATTTATGTACCTTCCCAACTAGCAAAATTAACCTTGTAATGTAAGACTATACGCTCAGAACTTTTATAGTTGTTTTATTATGGTATTTATATTTGCAATGCAGCATATAATGGTTTATTGTATGAGGTTTTGGCTAATATTGTTTTTATTCTTATAAATTGAATGTATTAACGCTATTAAACCCGAATAATATGACTACAATAAAGCGTGAAAATATATTTTCTTTATAATGGTTAATTTTATTGCTTATTTGCCATATTATATTTAAAACTGTATAATCGTTTTAATAAAGACTAATTGACCTTATAAAAGCAGGGGCTAAGGTGATAATAAAGTTATCAGTTTTAGAGAGGCATTTTATAAGACGTCTATATAGCAAATGAGGCATGCTAGTTATATGGTTTTCATAAGAATTCAAGCAATTTATAATCACATATATAGTTATTAAGAGGCTACTATATTTGAATTTGTTATATTATTACATTCTATATAACCAAGTCTGCCATTTTGAGCCGTAAAGTCATAGCGAGATCTGTGTAATTTAACCTAGTTAAAAAAATGAATTTGCATGATTGGAAGAGGTTTAAAAGAAGTGGTAGTTTTCGAAGAAGGGTTGCCAAGAAATACCAAAGCATCTCAACAAACAAAGTTACACCACTTTCACCCGCCAGTTTTTCTTCTGTTCTTAGAAACGATAATAACGAAAGTGCCGACGGTTCCGTACAAGAATATTTGAACGACGTCAGTGAGAAAGAGAAAAGCAACAGCGATAGTGATGAAGATGAGTGCATTAATAATGAAATGAAAAAGTTTGTCTTTTGTGACAATATTAGAAATTGGGCTGTAAAGTTCAACATTTCCCATGTAGCTGTAAATGAATTATCAAAAGTGATAAACAAAGCAATGCCACACAGTTTACCATTGGATGCGCGTACATTGCTAAAGACTAACGAAGAAAAAATACATATTATTGAAATGGGGACTGGACATTACTGGCACAATGGGTTAATTTCTCAATTACAAAGAACATTACAAAATCTTCATGAAATACCCAATAAAATATCTTTAAATATAAATATTGATGGTCTACCAGTTTATAAGAGCTCAAATCATCAACTTTGGCCAATACTGTGTAATATAGCTGAAATAAAAAACTTACCGCCCTTTGTGTTGGGAATATATGAAGGGAAATCAAAACCATCTGATTTGCACGCATACTTAACTCCTTTTGTGAATGAAATGCAACAAATAGAAAGTGGATTAACACTCACGACTATGAATGATGTCGAAACAACGATTGAAGTCACTATTAGGGCATTTATATGTGATTCACCGGCGAGAGCTTTTATTAAAGGTAATGTACATTGTGTGTTTTTGTCTAACAGCTATATTTTATTATAAGTATTGTTATTCTTTGACGTAAATATCAAATCAAATTTTAATTTTTCAGGAGTTTCAAATTTCAACAGCAAACATGGCTGTCAAAAGTGCACCGTGGTGGGTGAATATTCACATTTGTCTCATACAGTAATTTTTTCGAAATTAGATTGTCCTAAGAGAACCGACGATAACTTTCGGGCCAAAAAGTATGGACAACACCATAAAGTTGATTCACCATTGTTAAAATTAAAAATTGACATGATTGAAAATTTTCCTGTAGCCGATTCTCTTCACCTCGTGGACCTCGGAGTAATGAAACGTTTATTAATGGGCTGGCGCGATGGAAATTTTACAAAACGTGTTACGAAATGGTGCACTCAAGACATTGAAAAAGTTAATGGATTTTTGCTGATGGTTAGATTACCCAAGGAAATTAATAGAGCCGTGAGAACAGTTGACGTTTTAGGACACTGGAAAGCTTCTGAGTAACGCTGCTTTTTATTGTATTTGAGTTTGATAATTTTGAAACACATATTGCTTTCTGATGCCTACAAACATTACATGTGTTTCTTCTGCGCTATCACAATTTGTTGTAATAAAAATCACTTTAAGTTTTTACGCCTGGCACAGGAATTATTAAGTACATTTATTAAAAATTTTGATAATTTTTATGGAAAGGAGTATATTACCAGTAATGTGCATAATTTATCTCATCTTGTAGATGAAGTTACAAAGTTTGGGATATTACAAAGTTTTAATGCATATCCTTTTGAAAACAAGCTCCAAATTATTAAAAACTTGTTGAGACACGGAAATAATCCACTTGCACAGGTAGCAAGAAGGTTACATGAAAGATATGGAGTCGAAGCTCACAACAATAATGAAAATAATTTAAAATATCCCTTTACAAAACAATATAATAGTAAAAAAGGATCTACTTTAGTGCTTCATTTTGAAACTTTCATTTTAGTACCGCAAAAATACGATAAATGGTTTCTAACAATTAACAACCAAGTCATAGAGACGAAATCTATATTTTGCTACGAAAATGAAGAAATACGGTTAACAGGGTGCCGCATCGACAATTTAATTGATGCGTTTGAGTATCCCTTAAGTTCTTCCTTAATTAATATTTACAAATGTAGCAATTCTAATGGTAACACACCAACTGATTTGTGCGAGTTCTCGACTGCTGATATTAAATGCAAATTAATAAGTGTTGAATACAATTCAGAAATATATTTTATACCTTTGATTCACACTTTGTAAATAAAACAACAAACTCCAAAATCAGTAGTTTTATTTATGATTATTTCAAGTTATAGCAATAGCCTTAATCACAATGTAACATTTGTCTTATACTTTGATTGTATTGATTATAACAATGGTTATTTATTTTTAATTTTTGTTAATTACCAACGTGTCAATAGTGTGGAACCTGTTGATCATTGTTACTCATGCAACCAAACAATGATTTAGCTGAATTTACAAAAAAAGTTCGAATCAAATGTGCAAACTGGTCGACAAGTTTGTAGTTAAAAGTCAAAAGTCCAAAACAATATTAGTTTAAAACTAAAATATTGAATAAGAAACCAACTAGAAATTTAGGTTCCCATTAAATATTGTCATGTGACCGACTCGAAAGTTTTTTTTTTTTGAAAGTTGTAAAACTAAAGTTGTTCAGTTTAACATCTGAACCATCATTTTTCTCTCAGTTCTCATTATTTTATAACCTACCCTGTAAAAAGTTTTACAAAACATTAACTAATTTTCACGTTTATTTTTATACAGGCTGTTCGTGTGAATGTACTTTAAACTTGTAGAGCGTGTAGAGCTTCTCAAACAAAACAAAAAGTTCCACGTGAGCATATGACCAAACCAACAGTTACCGAGAAAAACAACTTTGAAGTTTAATTTTTTATCATTTATTTTCATTTTGTTAAAATTTGTATTTAGTTCGGTAAACTCTTTGCGCTCTATAAGTTAGGATTACGTTCAGCCAAAAACTTATTTAAAATCTACCCAGAGTTCGGTTGTACGTAATCCAAACTACAGAGCATGTAGAGCTTACCAAACTAAACAAAAAGTTTAAAATGAACATTTGGCGCAAAATGACGGTCACTAAAAAACAAGTTTAAAATTTTTTTTTTCACTGATCTTTTTTAATTTTATAATTTTTTTGTTCAAATCGGTGAGCTTTACACGTTCTATAAATTCGGACTACGTTTACCCGAACACTCTGTATAGTTAGTTGAAAATTAGTTTGACATTTTGACTGTCAAATATAATCTTCTACTTATAATTTTTTCACCCATCTCAGGAAATATTTTCATAAATATTTAATAAATCTCTTATTTATACTTATAATACAACAATAATTATTAGCAAAACTAATCATAATGGAACTAAATGCTAATTATTGAATGTGTAGGTAGGTACTGGTCTTGTTTGATATGACTATAATTATTAGCACCAGACTTCTCATAGGTATACTAAATAATAATTAGAAATTAAAATTTTAGAAACATACTTATAATAATCAGTCTCACGAATACAATTAACAAAACTTGAGAAATCGACAGTCTTAGCTCAGGTTAATAATATATAGTTACCTGCAGATTGAACGAGACAGCGGTAGCTTAAAACAAAATCAAAGAAATAAAGTAAAAAGTTTTACATTTAAAAAGCTATGCAGTCTTTTTTAAACAGATGTTTCATGTGGCTGCTGGTGGTTACTTCGAACAGTAGCATGAGGTAGTTGTTGAGAGTCATCTGGAACAGATTCAACATCTACTGGTAAGAACGACTCGCGGTTTTCTTGCGCAGACGTAACAGCAGCTGGGTGTTTACTTTCAGCAACTTTGCCACGCTTTGCTACTGATTTTGGTCGATTTTTCGTTGTGGATATTCTTACTTTTTTGCTTGCTTCTCTCTGGCGTGAATTTTTTAGAATATTTTTGAAGAAGTTATGACATTCTACTTGAGTGAAAGTGTTATCAGACTCGTGGATAATATTAAAAAAGAAATTGATTATTTTGGTATGGCTCTTAAAACAAATTTTTTCTTCTTGTGATCGAGACCCCCCAGCCCAGGAGCACTTGAGTAAAAAGCTTCTGTCAAAGATTGCATCCACTAGAGCATACGAATTATTAATTCCTCTGCCTTTGCCTTTTCCACAAACAACTGAAAAGGTTTTATATAACTCCTCTTCTCGACCCGGATCGTCTAAATTCTTTTCAAAGTTTTGTAGTTCTTCAAGAGAAGTGATGAGTTGTATGTTTCTTGCTGTTTCTACTGGATGAGAAAACTGTTTTATGACTTGTTCAAGTTGCACGCTGATATTTGAAATGCCATACATTACTTTTTGTATATTTTCCGTTTGAGTTTTATTATTTTCTATTAAACTTGCATTAAGGGCCTTTAAATTTTCGTCAATTGATTCTATCTTTGAAATTAGTAAGACAGTTAAAGAGTTATCAATTTGTAATTGAGTAGTGATATTTTCTTGAGCGGTTGAATCAGTATTGACAACAAAATCTTGAGTTATACCTTCTGGTATAACTAAAACTGCGTTTTCTATACTACTTTCTTCTAATGTTTCATTAAGCGTTTCTGGCACGGTAACCTGTAAAAAAAATTTTGTCACCTTAAAAAAAATAATTCAATCCTTTTTCAATATTGCTGATTCGGTAATAAGTATCGATGCATTAAGTTAAATAATCTGATGTGTAAGTGCAATCGTGCAATCTCAAGCCAGTAACTAACGATCACATTTTCTCTAAAATAAGTAATTCATTCCAAATCATTGTTTCCTTCCGGCTTCATTATCAGACCTGGATATGGACCAGAGTAATTGTCAAGACTAATCAGACGAGTCAAACGAGCCCAAACCCGATGGGGATAAGTTGTTTTATGAAAGATATCCTGTTTCCATCTTCGGGCTCCATCATCAGATATTGCATTGTCATCCACTTTACATATGTTTGCAAAATTCCAGCTCAACCGAACACCGGAAAGTGGGTTAAATTTGACATGCAAGATTTAAAAAACCAAACTAGTTACGCTTAATGAAAGTTTGTAATAATTACGGGATTTAGCCACTGTCATGCGCTATATTTCCATTGCTTACGTGTGAGCAAAATAGATACTCAAATAACACAACAGTAATACTGACGCCAAACTATGGGTCGAATCCACTAAAAACAACAACTGCACTCTAGCGCCCCGTGTATCAGAATATACTCGATTTGACATTTAGCTATTTCGATAAGTATTACAAGCTCATATATTCATTCTGACACACGTCGCATTGCAGTACAGCTGTTGTTACTTAGACTTACCGATAAGCATTCTTGTATAATACCCTCAAATGTCGGCTCATTTTGTTTAGTTTTATTTTTTGAATAGAACTCTTCGCAATCTGTCTCCGTTTCAGATTTTTTGCACATCTTATCTATTTCTTGTTCTGCCTTGAACAATGTAATTAAATTGGATCTTTTAACTTTACATTGCATTTTTTTCCAATTTTCTTGGGGTTTCGAATTTTCAATTTTTTTTAATTTATTTTCATTGTATCTTGGCCAGTGTAAAGTACCGTTTACTTCCCAGTTATTTGGTACAGCTGTCAGTCTGGATCGGCCATTCTCGTAAGTTTTTACTATTTTATTAGGGATTTTTTGAGCTCTGAAACGAAAAAAGCATAATAATAAAAATAAAATAAACCACAAACAGTCAAAATGAAATAACGTTAAAAATCAAAAGATGTACAATGTACGAGTTATTTTATTAGGTGGTAAGGATACCCTACGTGTGCGAGTCCGACTCGCACTAAACCGGCTTTTCAAATTACATAGGTAAATGAAACAATCATAATAAATGAATTAATGTAGTACAACTTTGCGTTTTTGCTCAAAGCAAAATGTGAAGATACACTAAGATATCGTACTTATATTTAGTTTACACTTATATGATTCTATGTAATATAACTAACTTTATGGACTTTTCCTGAGAATGACACAGTAACCAAGTCATTTCATGTGCGCCAATTTGCAAAATCTCCTAACAAACAGTAGTTGATCAGTGGTATAGAATTTATAGACATGGAAACGGTAAATTAGACAAACTGGTCTTCCCATTGTTTTTACCAAAGTTTACTTTTACTCTCTTTATTACATAAAATGAAATTTTACTTAGTGGTATAGTCTTCTAATGATATATTTGTGAATGATTGCGTTATCAAAAATAAAGAATGATTCATCTGTAATAAACACATGTTCTGTTGAATGAATTGTAAATTCTCAGAACGAAAAACTGCATTGGTTTTTCAAGTGCTTCGAAAGCACACAGGACCATATTTCGGATTTAAGGACTTTATTTCGAAAATGTGAACAAAATAGAGCCAAACTTACTATTGAAAAGGAACACCACTTGTTTTATGATTCCTCTTTCCGATCGTGACGGAATTTTTTTATAATTTGGATATTTTTACCAGGTTGTATGTTCGCATTCACTCGCGACAAGTTGGAGTTGACAACTGAACTGAACTGAATTAAATATGCCTGCACGCATATTCGAAGGGGCAACGCGTCGTTCGGCGTTCGCATCTGTTGTCTGTGCTCGTATCTATAAAATGTGTTCATTGAGACATGGAGCCGCGCCGCTCTGGCTGGTCACTTCGCAGACTAAAAGAGAGGGATAGCGATAGACGCACTAGGCGTTGCTCCTCAGTGTACAGTCTTACCAACATAACTAATCCGGTGTCGGCGTCACTTTATTCGAATTTGAATTTGCTTCTTATTATATGTATGCTGCTTCTAGGGTAAGAATTTCACTATGGAGAGACTTATTGGAATTCAATCATAATATGTCTTAGTTATTATAAAATAGTCATCCATTGACAACATACAGAAATTGGGTATATAAATTTGGAACAAGTTTTGGTCACCGGGTCAGATAGGTAAGTTTGTAGCAATGTACCGGTAGGTGATAAATAATTAAAAATATTATAGCAATAGGCAGCTATTTCGTTAACGCAGTAAGTTACCTACATAATATTCAAACGGAACTTTTTTTAACAAACATCACATTCTAGTCTACCTACTACATACTAAAAATGTTTTTATTTAACTTAAATATAAATCGATTTTCATTTTGGCGCATGGTTTGAAACTGATATAGGTAGAGGGCAACAAAATTAGATTCTTAACCATACATACTTAAATGGTAAAATAGGCAAGCAATTATTGCTTTTTGAAATTAACAGTATAAAAATATCTTTTAAATTACGTTTTATGGTTACTAAATTATTTTTGAAATTAAGAGTGACAATTTTCACATTCATCCTCCGGAAAGTGATCATAAATCATGAAATCACAACAGCATTGACACCAAATAAAAGAAAAATATAATAAAATTTCAATTTGTTGACAATCAATCACGAAATGTGATGGTAGGTTATTAAAAGTCGGATAATAACAGTTAAAACAATTTTTCCTTAGAATAAAATGTGTCCTTTCCCAGGGCCATTGGCAAAAAAATAAACATAAAAAATCTCCTCTCGTTAGGAAGCGATCCACGTCCATATATATAACCATATTGTCTCTGTGAACAAACAATATAGGCTGAGCAAATGTTTGGGTTTTACTTTATTATCTAAGGAACCCTTAAACAACAATTAATAATACATTAAACATGGAGGCAATGAAACAATAAGTGTTGCTTTTAATAGAGTATTGCCTTTATAGTCCCTTTACAAACGATGTATAATTAACCTTTGTCCTTGTGGCAGTTATATTAAAAACATGACAGAATAATTAAACAGTTTTTTTTGCACAAAACAGCTATAATTTAACGGCGCGTTTATAATACATCACAAACTATACCTAACTTTCTCATACTTTTAAATTCCCACACAGATATCATTCAAGATAAGAACAAACCACATAAATAACTTGAGTACTTACCGCTTTACAAATAGTTGTCAGATGCTCACAGAAATAGAAAGTATCTCGTCGTCACGAATTTCAAGCGTAATGAATCACTTATTATATTCCAATAATGAATTAAGACAAGCTTCTTCAAGAGAAATAACCCTTAAAAACAACGTCAATACAGCAATTATAAGGTTAAATACCCTTATAAATAGCATAAAAATTGGTAGTATAAAGGTACTGCCTTCTAAACGTTTTATATGCGGCCACTATAAGTTTATCATACGTATTGCCAGCCATTATAAAACTTCTATGAGAAAAAATTGTCTGCATAAAAGCTTTTATATGATAATTATATGGTTTAGGCATTTATAAGCTGTGCCCAAATCCACCCTTATTAGTGTTAATATGGCTTTTATAAGAACATTTATTTTTGTTTTATAAGCTTTAACATGACAAATTTTTGCTAGTTGGATTATAATATAATTTATTCAAATCCAAACTTACGTGGGAATTAGTGCTACAAACAGATATTTCAGGCTCCCAATTTTCTAAACAATTCTGATTTTCTGTTTTCTTTATTACAAACCTAAATAAAAATTAGATATATCAAAAAGCAGATTGGTTTCGGAACTGCTTTAGTAAAATAGTGGTTGATCAGTCTTCGCCATTTATTTGCGGAAGTGACCGGCTGGCGCAACCTTAAGTTGAATGTAAATAATAAACGTTTGGATCTCCAGCGCAATTAGACATTAATCCAAATGAATTGAAAGCCTTCATCGTGCTTGCGCAAAGTCAATGAGAAGTTTAATAAGCTGTTAATTACGTGGTGTAGCAGGTTGATCCTTTACTTGGGATTCTAAAATGTTGGTATACCTGCTCTACAGAATGTGATCATGGTTGTCAATGTTGAGTTTAATGTAACGTCTAAAATTTGGGAGACGACTGTCATAGAAAACATGATGTTTCATAACAAAATATGAAAATAAATTTGCTCCAATAATGAAATTTAAGCACGAAATCAAAATCAATTACAAATTTTTTTTTTATTACCCGTTGTCTACACGCACTGTTCACATAGATCGATTTCATCTTGGAAAAATATTTCGAGCATTTATAAATTATAACAAAAATTAATGAAGTAATATCATAAGTTTTTATTTAAGAGTGGTTTCACTTTGTTGCGATAAGTCACTCCGTTGCACTTACCGCGTTATAATGTACAGTACAAGTGTCAATTTTAATTTTAAAATGTCGTCTTGTGTCGTTCCTACATGCAAAAATGCTGCTGGGCTTACGAAGAAATTGGATGGGATCACATTTCATCTGTAAGTAACGTATTAAAAAGTGGATTTATTTAATTATTGAATTTGTTTTACATATTCATCATCATCATCATCAGCCCATTTTTACCCCACTGCAGGGGCTTAGGCCTCCCCCAGGGTGAGGAGGGGGGCTTGGAGCTTAAGTCCACCACGCTGCTCCACTGCGGGTTGGGAACTGTACCTAACGACCGCCATCTATTGACAGCGTCCGGGACCGACTGCTTAGTGGCCTCCAAAGCACGGTGTCAGTGATATTGTGTACTTAAGTCAGAAAAACTCATTGGTACACGCCCGGATTCGAACCATGGCCCGATGGGGTTAAATTTGAGACAGGTTCGTTGCGCTCTGGGCTATCACGACACATTTTACATATTGTGATTGACTTAAAAAAAATGGCGCGTTCATTTTGTGAATGTTGCCAGTTCCATCGAAAATTTTATCTACTTTTTATTTTAATACCTGTTTAATACGTGTTTAATACCTGTTTAATACCTGTATAATACCTGTATAATACCTGTATAATGCCTGTATAATACCTTTATAATACCTGTATAATACATGTTCAATACCTGTTTAATACATGTTTAATACATGTTTAATACATGTTTAATACATTTTTAATACATGTTTAATACATGTTTAATAGCTGTTTAATAGCTGTTTAATACCTGTTTAATACCTGTTTAATAGCTGTTTAATACCTGTTTAATACCTGTTTAATACATGTTTAATACATGTTTAATACCTGTTTAATACATGTTTAATACATGTTTAATACATGTTTAGTACATGTTTAATACATGTTTAATACATGTTTAATACATGTTTAATACCTGTTTAATACATGTTTAATACATGTTTAATACATGTTTGATACATGTTTGATACATGTTTAATACATGTTTAATACATGTTTAATACATGTGTCATACATGTTTAATACCTGTTTAATACGTGTTTAATACATGTTTAATACATGTTTAATACATGTTTAATACATGTTTAATACATGTTTAATACATGTTTAATACATGTTTAATACATGTTTAATACATGTTTAATACATGTTTAATACATGTTTTATACATGTTTTACACATGTTTTATACATGTTTAATACATGTTTTATACATGTTTAATACATGTTTAATACATGTTTAATACATGTTTAATACATGTTTAATACATGTTTAATACATGTTTAATACATGTTTAATACATGTGTTATACATGTTTTATACATGTTTTATACATGTTTTATACATGTTTAATACATGTTTTATACATGTGTTATACATGTTTTATAATGTTTTATACATGTTTTATACATGTTTTATACATGTTTTATACATGTTTTATACATGTTTTATACATGTTTTATACATGTTTTATACATGTTTTATACATGTTTAATACATGTTTAATACGTGTTTAATACATGTTTAATACGTGTTTAATACATGTTTTATACATGTTTTATACATGTTTTATAATAATAATAATAATATCAATTATGATAATAATAGTAATCAATTAAAAGACATGTTAGTTAAATGGAAAGTATGATAGTTCTGCGTTTATCTTTATGCGTGCTTGCGTAGGTTCAGTCATATGCCCCTCGCTCCACTGCGTCCGGCTACACCTAAAACTGGTTACCGCGACGCGACTTATGTCTATGTTCACATCCGCCATAAAGTTTGATTGGAACTGTACTGAAAGGAAAAAAGCCGATTGATAGAGAGGTGACTAGATTGTAATAAATAATGTCTCGTCACATTTCAAATTTTTCTGCAACCTTATGAATTATATCATCATTTCTATGCTTTTGAATACACTATTACTAGTAGTGTTTGTCAGGCAGACAGGCAGACAGGCAGACAGGCAGACAGGCAGACAGGCAGACAGGCAGACAGACAATACATGTTTAATACATGTTTAATACATGTTTAATACATGTTTAATACATGTTTAATACATGTTTAATACATGTTTAATACATGTTTAATACATGTTTAATACATGTTTAATATATGTTTTATACATGTTTTATACATGTTTAATACATGTTTTATACATGTTTTATACATGTTTTATACATGTTTTATACATGTTTTATACATGTTTGATACATGTTTTATACATGTTTTATACATGTTTTATACATGTTTTATACATGTTTAATACATGTTTTATACATGTTTTATACATGTTTAATACATGCTTTATACAGGTTTTATACATGTTTTTATGTCTCTGTCACTCACGTGTACACGAGCATGCGCACTCGGATACATTCAACGTTCAGGTAGCTTGCAGCTGCTATGTTGTGTCCTGTTCTACCACACGGACTTCAGACGCTCTACTTTCTCTCTCGCACCTATCAGATGGCTAAAACTATAAAAGTTTTTAGCTAGGCAACAGTGCTTTAAGTATGATTTTTTGCAGGCAAGTCTATATGACTGATTTTGTAATAAAATAATCTAATATTTGATATAACTTTCGATAAGTTAGCAGAACGATGGAGTCACCTATATTGACTTACCTGTTCACATCGGCTTGCCAGATAGCTATACACAAAAATGAGTAGGCAAGCCTACTGAGGCATATTCTGTGTGTTAAAAACTAACAGTGAAATAAAATTCATTTGGTTATCAAAAGAATGAAAATGAAGAAAAAAAATCGATTAAAGTTAATTTAATTAAAAATAGCCATGAGCACTTTCAGGTAGGCAAGTAATTATAGGCATATTTGTTTATAAATTATATTCGATAAAAAATATGTCTCATCTGGTTATCAGATCGGTGAAGGTCGATCTCCCACGGTCTCCTCTACTAACAAAAATGTCCTTATCGAGGTATTTTTACAAAATAAAAGTGTGGACAACATGATTATTTAACGTTCAAAGAAAAGTGACTATCGTAAATAATAGAATTATAAGTGGAACCTTCACACAAAGCCACTTCCATATGACTCCATAGTTCTAGTAGTATCACTCATAGCCTTTTTAATATTTTTTTGAATGATTAGGTACATAGCTAGCTATGGTGTCTACCGATCTTTAAGCAGCAGGGATATAGAATTTCCCTACTTTTTGGATTTTTGAATAGCTCACTAGTTTTGAGTAGAAACAGTGAAGTACATTACTTGCACCATTGCAATAAAGATCAAAATTTCTTCAGTCGGACGAGCAAAATGTACAAAGTAATGCTGTCTCCTTCTCACAAATACCAATTATTTTTTTCGCTATGTGCAGGGTATTTATTCCGTAAGTTTTTAGTACAAAAAATGTTGATGGAAAACTCGACGAACTTTTAGAAAACTTAAAATTTAAATTTTTCCACGATTAAACAGTCAAAGAACATCGAAGCTAATGCCAAAGGAGACAATACGAGACAGACAGAGGAGGCCATATAAAATTCTCGAATTTAGGTAGAGAAAATTCTTAATGACATGAGAGAAAATTCTTGATATCAAAACTTAAAAAATCAATATAAGACCAAAGAAGTTTCTCTTTAGTTTTGCCGACCATTCGAGAAGTTTTCATATGACTTCATAAATATTTCTCAGGTATTCTCACTTGTTCGAGAACTTCACATAGTTTTATGTTCATTCAAATATTAAAAAAACTTATTTTTTATAAAGTCACAAAATAATTTCAACTATTTATTTAAAATAACGGTTCCCTAAAATAATTTTAATCATTGGCTGCGATTGCTGTGAAAGGGAAAGAAACAGTTGACATGGCTCTAGTTGTACTAATATACACTGTGTTCGGCTGAACGTTGTCCTAGCTTGAAAAACGCGTATACAACTTAACAAACTAAATAAAAAGCTTCAAGTAAGGAGACGCAAACTAACGGTAACGAAGAAAAAATGCACAATACAGAGAATCTAAATTCTTGTCCAATCTACTGTTAAGATACTTTATACTATTCCGGGACAGTTGGACCACTGGAAACCGACAATTTGAAAATGATTAAATAACAAAAAAAAAACAGTAACATTTCAGTTCAAAAAACCGTCTGCTATTGACCTTATTAGATCTTTCACGAGTAAGTGTTTCTCCAATTTTACCATTTACGAGATAGTTTTGTGGTATTTTATTGAGTTTACAAGTGAACCTGATTAAATTAAAATGTATGACTTCTAAATTGTAATTGTATATTAGTTTTCTTATAGTTTACCATAAAAAAAATAAGATTAGCGATAACTAAATGACATTGTAATCATGTTTTTCTCGGTAACCGTTAGTTTGCGTCTTCTACTCACTTGAAATTTTTTGTTTAGTTCAATGAGCTATACACGCTCTATAAGTTTGGACTATGTTTTTTTTTAATGTTCAGCGGAACACGGTGTATAAACAGCCCCTATACATTATTACATGTAGGTATATATGTTACTTGTGTTGATATTTTGATATATCACTTCAGGGACTTATATCTAAAGCCAGTATTCCGAATTTGAAAATTTGTAGTTCGTGAGTTTCCTTCTTACATACCAGGACGTGGTTGGCGAAAATGAGTGAAATATATACCGTTGTTATCGGCATCTCACTACACACCGCACCTTCGCAAAAATTCCCACGTCAGTTTTCAAGTAACTATTATATTTAAAAAAATAAATAATAAACTCTTACAATAGTTTCTCTATCGAACTGTAACTGCATAGAATATTAAAAATATGTGTACAATATTTTTTGCTTAAGGATGGAAAATCAAAGTACATCATTTTCTATTTTTATTGTTTTCTACTTTATCAATAAACTAAACAATGTTATCATGATTATTTTTAGAGTCGCAGATCTCTTAAGCAGCAATGGAACCTTTGAAATATAACATAGTTTTCCAACTACTTCGAAAACCATTTGACTTGGGTACTTCAAATTGGAATCAGTAACTTATACAACATGTCATAATGTGTTATAAATTACGTAAAAATGACTAAAAAGTAAATCCAGGAAGGCCGAAATGAACAATCTATTTTTTTGTGATTTATACAATACTTTTATATTCATTTTAATGTAATTTGTAAAGCCGAAAATGTGTAAGTTTCCCCTTTATCTCTGAAGACTGCTTTCGCAAAAATGTGAAATGATTCAGTTTGATGTAGTTTTGTCCATATTTTACAGAAAAATTACAGCTATCAGTTACATTCTTATTGATCTGGATAGGAATTGGTGAGACAGTTCTTATTTTTAACACGATATTATTAGGTCGACCTGTATGTAAGATGCCATGTTATCTTAGAAAGCGAATTTAACCCACTTCCAATTATCTTATCGTCAAGAAAATTGTTAGTTGTATGTAATTCTGATGACATTACAATAATATGTTACTGTTGACTTGATCTCATAATAGAAGCGGAAAGTAGAAACTAGAACTCCGTGATGGTACATCGTATCATAGCCGTGTTTTGGCTTGTTAGAAAGGTCTTGCAGTGAACTTTGACCATGGTTAAGTTTCATGGTCTGATGGTGGAGCCAGAAGGTAGGAACTGGAACTTCACAACGGCATATCGTATCATAGCCATGTTTGAGCTTGTTAGAAAGGTCTTGCAGTGAACTTTGACCATAATTAAGTTTCAAGGTCTGATGATGGAGCCGGAAGGTAGGAACTGGAACTTCGCAAGGGCACATCGTATCATAGCCGTGTTTGGGCTTGTTAGAAAGATCTTGTAGTGAACTTTGACCATGATTATGTTTCACGGTCTGATGATGGAGCTGGAAGGTAAGAACTGGAACTTCGCAATGTCACGTGTCGCATCATAGCCGTGTTTGGGCTTGATAGAAAGGTCTCGCAGTGAACTTTAACCATGATTAAGCTTCAAGGTTTAATGAAGCAGACGGAAGGTAGGAGTTGGAACTCTGTAACGGCATATCGTATCACAACTATGTTTTGGTTAGTTAGAAATGTCTTATTTAACACGCTTATATTAGTTCCACCTGTATGTTTGTTTGTTTGTAATAATATAATAATAATAACACACACAATCACAACAACGTCTAGGTCCCAAACTAAGCATTAGCTTGTATTTTGGGTACCAAGCGAAGACACCCCATACATATAACAACCAAGACCCGGTGCCAGTATTAATATTCATCATATAAATACTGACCCGACCTGGGATTCGAACCCGGGACCTCCAGCTTCGCAGGCAGGGTCGCTGCCCACTAGGCTAAGCGGTCGTCGCGGTGTAATGGGATCTTAGAGCGCGATTTTTACCCACTTCCGCTGAAGGTTTTGGGCTGAATTTGGAAGATATATGTAACTTCGATGACAATTCACTACAATTATATACATAATCTGATGCTGCAGCCAGGATTGTCTCCTCATGAGGATACTCTTTAACAGTTAATAGCACGAACACAAAACTTTGTTTATACGTTACAGTTTGATAATTAACCACGATTTTTATCACGAATTGATGCTGAAGTCAAGATTGTCTCCTCATAAGGACACTCCTCAACGGTTAATAGCACGAACACGAAACTTTTTATATATGTTGGATTTTGATAGTTAACCATGATGTTCATCACAAATTGTTGCTGAAGCCAAAATTTTCTCTTTATGAGGGCACTTCTGAACGGTTAGTAGCACGGATGGAAAGCTTCGCAATTAAATTGGATTATCAATTCGATTCTAATAGTTAACCATGATTTTTACAATAATGAATTGTTGATGCACCTAGGATAGTTTACTCACAAAGGAATTCCTCAGTGGCACAGACATGAAACTTTGTAAATGAGTTCATCGTTTTATAGGTAATTGTGGTTTCCACCAGTAAGTTTGTAAATTTTGATGAAATGTAGTTTGAAAAATTTTAAGACTAAAAATTTAAAAATAAATTATAGTTTAAAAAACAATAATTTATTTTTAAAAAGTGTGGTGTGCAATGAAATATTTATAACAATTTACATCGAGCACCCCACGCTTTTTCACAATAACATTAATTTTCTCGTTAACCACTTTACACTTACACTAAAGATTATTTTCTGCTTTTTAGTTCGTTTTGCTATTAAAGCGTGTTTTTTTTTTAAACTATAATATATTCTTATTTGTTCAGTTGCGTGATGCTGCTGAAAGAAAATATACATACTGCAAGTCAAATAATCGCTTGTTTATTGACAAACGTGTTAGGGAGGATGATGACGATGAGGAATTCCTTTTGTGCGAGTCAGATTCGAACTTGACCGGTTTTTTACGGTGCGTGTGCCAACATCTGTATGTTGAGCTGTGTAGCTGCGTAGCCACTGCGTAGCAGTCCTATAGCTCGTAGACATGCGTGTAACAGAATGAAACGCCTCTTCTAGTTATTAATAATTGTTTATAAGTACCAAATAAAATATTTTTACAGAAAATCAGACTTTTTAATTTAATGTAATCGGTTATGTTCATTTCATAGATTTTCACGTGAAAGTTAACATTTGAGAACATACGAGCATATGAATATTCAAAGTATATACTGAAAAAAAGATCAGCATTTTATTATAAGTGCATTCATTTCATTACTTTTAATTGAAACATTACCATATCTTGAAAATCAAATTCAGTGAGGAAGCCACTGTAGGCTTTATCGTTTTTTAGAATTTAACTTTTGAAAAAAATCAAATACTTCCTTACACTTTTTTCTAAACATTTTCAAAGTTAAAATTAAGAAACATCCCACTGAGTCATGATGAAAGATTATGCGAAACATTCTTTGAACACCTTTCATTTAAAACACAAATTCATTGATATCAACTTTTTTACTGACCACAATAATAATTTAACTTTAAAAACGAGCTTTCTTTAATCTAAAGTTCGAAGACTTGAATACTTTGATCCTCGAAATCATGTCGATACTTAAAAGCAAAGTTAATCTAAGAGTTAAAGTTAAAGTAAAATCTGTGACCTTAATATTCCATAAGATTATCTGGCCCTTCGCGGCGTTGCGACCGCCTTTATTAAAAATAATACATTTTTTTCCTTTTATACTGCACAGTACCAAAGCATGAATACCTCTTCCTTGACAACGGTCGGTACGATAAAAATACAAAGTTATAAAAGTTTCAAAGGAATCGTTCGTTAACAATGGACGTCAGCGATTTAAATTCCTGTTTATAACGTGTTACAATTTAAGACACATTACAGAACGTAGAAAACTCACGCGTACAGCTAAAGGCGTATAATTATATTTATCATGTATATTTTTCTTCAAACTTTAGCCCAATTTCGTGTTACACTATGGAAACACAAAACCTGAAAACAGCTAATAATAATAGGTATAAATACAGCACGCTCGACACCGGTAACATTTTCAAAACGATAATTTCCGAACTGTATTTACTGCACCTTTAAGAGGAGTATGAAGTAGCAAATTTCTATACAAACGGCGTTAACAGTTGCACCCCATTAAACCTTAACCGACTGGCGCAAAAAAATGGTATTCACATCAACTACACATTAACCTTTACTACATTTATCCTTTTTTATTTTTTTAATTATTTTGACACACGTAGAAAAAACTTAAATGCGCAGGATTTTTTCTCAAAATTGTTTCAATTTTCAAAAATGTTAACATGAAACAAATTACATTATCATATGTGAAAATAAAAAAAAATTGAAATATTATGAATTTCGATGAGATGTTGTAAAAATCCAATTATTTTCATTTTGAGCCTGTTGTGAAAAATGAAACATTCTTGAAAAAGAAACCCACGCATTTATGTTTTTTTTATATATAATGTATCAAAATATTAACAAAATTAAAAATGTATAAACCTAGTAGAAATTTGCCACTACACCCTCCTCTTAAGACCACGAGGTTAAATTCGCTCCATAGTTTAACACTGCGCATTTGTTTACTTTTACAAAATAATAACTCTTTTTAATAATGCACTTAACCCATACAATAAATAAAATTTGACAGCAGCGTTTGAATGTGTCAAACACAATTTCGCGGGGATGAAGATCGGCGTGCGGGGACCTCGCAAACTGAAACTTCCCATCTTGCACTAGCTAGCTAGAGTATGAGTGGTTAGACGGTAATTCGTACTTTTGTGGGTTAACCTCTAACCCATCCTACGATGCTTTTAATGTTTGCTCAAGAAAATATAATGTGAATGAAAAGTAAAATTGTATATAAATGAATTCTATATACGTACGTTACTGGTTTTTTTTTTCGATTAGGCAGCTTAGTTGCTGTTAGCTGTATGTTTTCATATCTAAAGTGCTAAGTGAACCAGTTCTATATTACGTATTCTAGACGAACGTACTAATCTTTTGTCGCCTTTTTGGAGTACAGATAAAAATTAATTAACGTCGTACACAAATATCAAAAAATATAAAATAACCAAAAAAAAACAATACTCGAGTAAATTCTACGCAAATAAATATTTGAAGTTAAGATTGATAAAGTTTAATTGTCTCCGGTCGAGAAAGGGAACTTTTTTTTGAGTGGGTTCTCTTTTACGGTCCAAGTTGCAGCAGTTTTGTTACACAATATCCTTTACGATCACTTATCGTGCATAACGGCGTACCTTTGTGTTCGGAGGGGGCTGCGTGGACGCAGAGCTTTTTTTCTATTTATACTTTTAATTTGTAACTTGAATTAAATTAATAATACAGACGGTACAGCGAAACAACATGGGTATAAAACGAAAGTTAGTAAGTAGTCGATTCTGAATATGCACACGGTACAGAATGGTTGCATAAAAGTATTTTATATATGTAAATTACTTTTATACAACTGTACTTACCGCACTGTACTGTACTGTACTGTATGCAACTGCAACTTATGTCGTGATAGCCCACAGCGCAAGGAACTTGTCTCAAATTTATAAGGCCCCATAGGGCTATGGTTCGAATCCGGCCGTGTACCAATGAGTTTTTCTGACTTAAGTACACAATATCACTGACACCGTGCTTCGGAGGGCACGTTAAGTAGTCGGTCCCGGACGCTGTCAATAGATGGCGGTCGTTACAGTTCCCAACCCGCAGTGGAGCAGCGTGGTGGACTTAAGCTCCAACCCCCCCTCCTCACCCTGGGGGAGGCCTAAGCCCCTGCAGTGGGGTAAAAATGGGCTGAAGATGATGATGAGGATGACTTTTATGCAACTATTTTGACACAAACTACAAACGGTATCTATACCACACGGTATAGATCCGTTGCAAGAACTAAAAATTTTGAAGTGAAACTTCATAGGGCACAGGGTGAGCCTAAAACGACACGAAAATGCGTCACGCTAAATAATATAAGTGGGGGAGATATAAGGAACAATCGGCTTTCGCACGAGAAGCCGGTTGTTCCCTATATCCCCACTACTAACTGCTGAATGTGGGGAAGGAAGACATTGCGTCATTGCTTGGAGTGTCAATAGATGTGAAAACCGTGAAAATCAGATTGATGTTGATAATTTTAATGACATCTAAGTTTTCACTTCTGTCGGCAGTTCCTATAACTGCCAATCAGTTTTTATTTTTAAAGTCGTAGCCGCCTTACGAGTCTACAAAATCATTCAAAGTGCGACTTCGTCATTAATTAGACAACCGTTTCTTTTACAACTAAATGAAGGTCCCGATAACAACCAAAAGGGTTATTTACTTTTGAAAAAGCAACGAAAGTTGGCCAATTCTACTATAAACAAAAAAAAATCGTAAACATTCTAGGAGGCCAGTTCAGGTATGAGGTAATCGCTTTCTTGAACATTTGAAAACATATTCTATCGCCACGCCACGCGTAGCACACATAATGACCCAAGTTTGCCTGCCAGGAAACTCTATGCAATGACTGGGCCTAAAAACTATCTAAATGTATAACACTAAGTCAAAGGAATTCTTTTCGTTACTGTGAAATCATCCTTTTGAACAGAGAAAGAAAATTAAAACTGATTTCGTCTAGTGCGCAACTTTCTCAACGGGGCGCTGTTTGAAAAAATTTTTTAGGCATCTGTAATTAAATTTGCATGTATGACTTCAATTTAAATAAATGTTAATATTTTTTATAGTTAAATTAAGAGGTAAGTATGATACGAATTTAACAGGTAACTTTTCTTGTAACTACAATCTGCAATAATGGAATTCTTTGAGTAATTGAAAGTCTTTGATAGTAAAAAATGCTAAATAATGAAAACTTTGAAAATGTACGTAACTAGTTGACCATTTTTAAATTATTTGATATGAAAGAGCTTTCTAAATATATCACACCAGTGAAAGAATTTTTAAAAATGAATAGTAATAATAATAATAACACACACAATCACAACAACGTCTAGGTCCCAAACTAAGCATTAGCTTGTATTTTGGGTACCAAGCGAAGACACCACATACATATAACAACCAAGACCCTGTGCCAGTATTAATATTCATCATATAAATACTGACCCGACCTGGGATTCGAACCCGGGACCTTCAGCTTCATAGGCAGGGTCGCTGCCCACTAGGCTAAGCGGTCGTCAAAATCATTTTAACAAAGTTATGAATGTTTAAAATTTCCCGTTAGAGAAGTCAATATCGCATGACGTCAGGCTATTTAAAATAATGTTAAAAATCGTTTTGCAAGAAAGAGGCAGAGATAAAATATTAACAGCTTATAATTTCCATTTTCTTCAACCGAATATAATTTTTTTTAGAAATTTTGACATTCCACACAGCGCCATTTAGTCCCAAATTAAGCAAAGCTTGTATTATGGGTACCAGACAACTGATATACATACTTAAATATCATTTATAATATACGCATAATATATAGATTTTTCACACCCAGACACGGAACAAATACATGTTCATGCACACAAATATTTGTTCCGGACGGGAATCGAAACCGCGACCCCCGTCAGTAATATGAAACTTTAATTGTACCCATGTTCTTGCGTGCGACATACATAGGCATAAGTTGGATGTTTGGATGAACGTAGCCCACACTAATAAAGCCTACCGAACTAAACAAAAGTTTCAAAATAAAAGGTAAGTGATAAAAAAATTAAAATTTAAACATGTTTCTTGCGGTAACCGTTATTTTGCGCCATCTGATCACTTGAAACCTTTTGTTTAGTTTGGTAATTTCCACACGCTTTATAAGTTTGGACTACTTTCACCGGAACACCCCGTATCTTATAAATAAAAATGAAATAAAGCTTGTTATATGTGTCGCTAAACCTCAAAAACGGGTGCACCGATTTGGTTAAATTTGATTTTGAAATATTTCTAGAAGTCCAAGGAAGGTTTAAAAGGTGAGGCAATGTGAAGAAATTGCAAGGAAAAACAACAATATAGTAAAAATAACTACTTCATTTTCCCATACAAACTGTTCGTACCTGTCAAACAGGGTACATTCAAAAATCAATTTCTTTTTTCTTATAAAGGCTATCTCAGAAGCGGCTCTAATGGTTTATATGAAATTTTGTATTTAGATAACATTGCAAAACAAATTTTTAAATAGATTTTACGGTTATTAAACACCAGGGGCCCTGCAGTAAATGTGTACCTTCGAAACGACTAGACTGATTATGATTCGGTTTTTTGCATTACATGAGTATCACTTACGAATAGATAATTAAATAAGTTGTGCAGTTATGGGCCACCAGGAGGCGCTGCTATAGATATGTATCTTCAAAACGGCTGGGACGATCTTGACGCGGTTTTTTATGTTACATAGATATCACCTAAGAGCAGGTGCTTAGATAAGCATTGCGGACATGAGCCACTAGGGGGCGCTGCAATAAATACATTTCTCTGAAACAACTGGGAGGCTCTTAACGCGGTTTTTTGTATTACAGATATCATCTAAGAGCAAGCATAGATATGTTTCTCTAAAACAGCTGGGAAGATATTGACGCGGTTTTTTATTTTATATGGATGTCGCCTAAAACTAAGACTAAATATTTAGATAAGGATTTCGGCTATAAGCCATCAGGAGCCGCTGCAAAAATTAAGTTTCTATAAAACGACTGGATCTCTACGCGGTTTTTTACGTTATATAGATATCACTAAGAGCGTGTTCTTAGATATGTTTCTCTAAAACGGCTGAGAGGATTTTGACGCCGTTTTTCGCGTTACATAGATATAACGTCATAGCAGGTTCTTAGATAAGGATTGTGGTTATGTGCTAATAGGGAAGCGCTGCAATACATATACCTTCTAAAACTGTCCTGTGAGTCCTGAGGAGGTACGAAGTTCGCCAGGTCAGCTAGTATTATTATATTTAACGTCACAGAGCTTTACCACTGATGATATAATTTAAAATATGAAACTAATTGGAAAAACCACCTTCATTATTTACCTATAAATTTAAAACAGCTCAAGTCCTTCTCTCAGGGTAATCTCACATGGGCGAATTTTCCGCGAAATATTGAAGTGTAGTAGTTTATACTCGTCCGATATGCTGGCGCTTAGAAAGGCGTGTTGTAGTCGTAGCGTTAGTTGGAAATGACGAAACTAATACGCATAATTGGCGACAAATTGCATATTAATAATAATAATAATAACGTATACATGAACAACAACGTCTAGGCCCCAAACTAAGCATTAGCTTGTGTTTTGGGCACCAAGCGAAGACACCACATACATATAACAACCAAGACCCGGTACCAGTATCAATATTCATCATATACATACTGACCCGACCTGGGATTCCAACAGGGCGGGACCCCCAGCTTCGTAGGCAGGATCGCTACCCACTAGGCCAAGCGATTGTTGCATATTGTACGTCTATATCATAAATGCACGAATTGACTAGAAGCCCTCTTCTGCGCTTAATGTCTAACCACTCATACTCTAGTTAGCTGGACAAGATGACTATTTTTAATCCGATTTCAATCCGCGAGGTCAGCCAGCTTTCAGCCCCGCGATATTGCATTTGACAGTTTCGATACTGTGAAGTGACATTTCTGACTCTTTTAAAATCAAACGCTGCTGTCAAATTTATTTACACTAAGTTTATATGTAGGACTGCTTTGAAGAAAGATAACTTTCATGAACAAATTGAATAACATCAGTTATTTGTTTACACTTAGTGGGCACTAAAGTTCGTTTTCTTACAGATTTTTTGTGATTCATTTATTTTAATAAATACACCCATTGCATGTTACACTGGTTGTGAGAAATAAGAAACGGACGAATCGCCAAAAAGTATCTTAACGGTTAATGGCGCTGACGTTAACCTATAAAGTAGGTCGACGACCGTATACGCGACGTACCTGCGTGAAAATATATAAACCATAGGCGACAATTCAATGGAAAATCTGGTCACTATTATTATTTGATTATTTGTATCAATATGTTTTAAATGTATAAAATTGAAATAGGTACATTAAATGCGCCTAGATTGGGATTTAATTAAGAATAATATTTAGAGAAATGTAATTAACTAGTTCGAAGCTACCCCAGACAAACTTAAGCCAAATGTTTTAGTATTTGAGACACGTTCATGTATGTCTCTTGTTGTAAAAAACAGCCACATTTGTATTACATATTGTTTTACAACCAGATTATTCGTGAACTTTCGTTATATTTTGTTATATGCGAGTTGGCGGATTGTAACGACCGCCATCTGTTGATAGCAACCGGGGCCGTTTGCTTAACGTGCACTCCGGGGCACGGAATCAGTGATAGTTATATACTTAAGTCAGAAAAACTCATTGTTACACGCCCGGATTCGAACCACGGCCACACAGCCTTGTTTTGAAACATGTTCGTTGCGCTCGGGCTATATTTCGCGAATATGTATTGGACCGGACCGGAAAGCAAACGCAGCTGTTGTGATGGTGTATGTTCATTCGAATGACAATGCGTGTCAAATGAATGAAATTTGTTTTGTATTTTTTATTTTATATTCCGTTGTACGTTATTTTTAAAATATTTTTTGTCCTTCCTGTGAGTCAACAATTCTAATAAAAAGCTGGAAAATCGCCCTAGGGCAGTGTCGCAGAATTCGATTTTATTGCGGTAAATTCGAGATATCCTCCAATTTGTTATGTTTGACTTTTATAGTAATTTAGATACTCCGTAGACAAATATAACACAATGAAGATTTTTGGCAATAATTTTAGAGAGTCGCTAAAATACCTTGCGTGTTCACGTAGTATTGTTTCCAGATCCTAGAATTTTTCTAATGGCGTTTACATATCGCACAAAAAAATAAATATTTACAAATGTTGTTCTGTCAGGCTGTGGAAATACAAATTGGTGAATAGATACAAATTCCGATGCGAAAAAATAAAATCATAATTAATGATACATTCACTTATTACATAGACAAACTATAATAAAACTAAAACCATTTTTTAACTTCCCGCTATCCAATGGAAATTATTGGCTTGGGTCCGATTTTCGAAAATCGATTTTTCATCAGATCTCCACGTTTTGAGGTACTGGGAAGCTATTCTGACTATTTCCGGCTGAACGTCCGAATGTGTGTGTCACAGTATGTAACTTCTTTTTGTCGTACGATATATTGAGAACGGATCGACCGATTAAGACCGACGATACGACGATCGGTTGACTGCAAGTTTCGGGGATGGCCTGCAGTCAACCGATTTTTTCCGCACATTTTTACTCTCCTTTTTACTCTTAGTTTATGCTCGTTATTTAGCAATGTTTTGCACATTTGTAGCCCGAAATCTTTTCAACGATAGCCTCTACCTATTTTTCAGCCCCGCCGTCTCCTAGATAATTCGTTGATAAAAACGTCGAGTTTTAACGTGTGAAATTCTCAATAAGATCTTAGGCATTTCGAAAACAAATTACTTTTCTCTTCGATTTCTTTAAATCATGGAATTTAAAAAAAAATGTTAATGAACAAACCGTTAACAGGTAGGCTATAAATTATATAAACCTTTACAATTTCATGCGTATAACATTTAAACGTAATGAAGGTCCAATGAATGAGTCTATATTATAGACTAATTCCGATCCGACGCCTCGAAATATCCTTTTTGATCAAATGCCTTTATAAATAAAATATAAGAAGTGCAATTTCTCCGCTTCAATGCCTCCGCATTTATGATTCACAAACTTCCTCCTATTTTTCCCCGTGAACAAAGAAGCGCACTTTTCTAAGATCCGATTGTTGCCAACACAATACCTCGATGACACACAAAGGTAAGGTAGGGTGGAATCGAATTTTTTTTTTTGTACACAGCCGGAATTTATTAATTCCGAACACGCCTAAAGATTCACGCGAAATTATTTCCTTATGAACACGCGTTCAATACAACAGGTGTACGAATCAGGGACACCACTGACAATGGCATCTTAACGAATATGAAAATAACATAGGCTGAATTGGCGGGAAACCCCATATTATTTCCACCATACAAAAGGAGTTGAAATACCATAGTTACTTTGTTTTCTATAGTTAGATAATTTTTTTATAGGTAAACTTAGTCAAATAGCATAGTTCAAAAATTACCGGCGACAAACGCATAATAAATAACATACTAAATAATCTAAGTTATCAAATTTACTTCCGAAAGTACTTAGATACCTTGTATATACAAACGATTATGAAAAAAATACGTGCTGAACGAGTGTAGTTTGCCGTGTTTACAGTCGCTTTGAGTTTCTCTATTGTAGTGGGACCGTATTCATCATCATCATCATCAGCCCATTTTTTACCCGACTGCAGAGGCTTAGGCCTCCCCCAGGGTGAGGAGGGGGGGGGGGGCTTGGAGCTTAAGTCCACCACGCTGCTCCACTGCGGGTTGGGAACTGTAACGACCGCCATCTATTGACAGCGTCCGGGACCGACTGCTTAACGTGCCCTCCGAAGCACGGTGTCAGCGATATTGTGTACTTAAGTCAGAAAACTCATTGGTACACGCCCGGATTCGAACCATGGCCCTATGGGGCCTTATAAATTTGAGACAGGTTCGTTGCGCTCTGGGCTGGGACCTTATTATCTTTTGATATTTCGTTTCTTTGTACCTGTACTAAAAAGTGTAACGGTTTACGAAATTAAACGATATAGCTAGCTGCCTTCATTATATAAGACATAGAGTCGATTTAAAAAATCGTAGCTGAAAAAATCACCTAACGGTTCCGTTTTAATTCACACACACAGAGACGGTTCGTATATGGTTAGTATGGCGTAGCGAAAGCGTACATGGTTAGTGTGGTCTGATAAGTCACACATACAAAAATGTAAAAGTTGGCCTGTTATTTTTGTTGAGACTGTTTTACGAGGGTCCATCCAGACGTTATATAATCAAAGATAGCTAGCTACATGTGTACCTTGACGAACTTTATGAACAAACTAGCGACCGCCCGCAGCTTCGCTTGCGTAGACTACGAATTTCTGTTATAGGTACTTTTAACGTTCGAGATGGTTTATACGTACTTTTTGCTGGAACCAATTTTGGTTACATCCATTCAAACTTTCAATCTTCATTCCCCTTCCACCCTTTAAAAAAACCAATACAATTTTTCATCTCCCGTTTCCCACCCTTAAAATGTAGAAATCTAAAAACCATGAAACACGTCATTATTTGAGTCCCTCCATTCCCATCCTTTAGTTTGAAATTTCTAAAAAAGCCTTTCTTAACTTAATGCTCACGTTATAAAATAAACTTATGTTCCAAATTTAAGCTTCCTAGACTTAGTAGTTTTGGCTGTAGTAGTTGATAGATCAGTGTGGACAAACGACAGACAGATAGACAGACAAACAAACACAAAAAGTTGCTTATGACATTCTTGACAGTCTTCTTTCACGTCTGCAAAGTTTCATTAAAATCTGTTCAACCGTAGTGGAAATTAGCTCGAATAGATAAAATTGAATTGAATAGACACATAGACGTACAGACAAACAGACGGACAAAAAGTAGCTAATGTCAAATCTCTTGACAACCTTCTTTCCCGTCTGCAAAGTTTCCTTAAAATCTGTTTAGCCGTTTTGGAGATTAGCTCAAATAGACAAATACACGTACAGACAGACAGACGGACAAAAAGTAACATTTGTTAGTTTTGACGACCTTACACGTACAGACAGACAGACGGACAAAAAGTAACATTTGTTAGTTTTGACGATCTTCTTTTCTTTCATTAAAATTGGTTTAGACAGATGGACGTACAGACATACAAAAAGTTCTGTATGTCACTTTTGACTACATCCTTTCCATATGTGTAAAGTTGGATCAAAATCGGTTAAGCTGTTTTGGCCGAAACCTATTTGCTCGAATAGACAGACAGTTCGTTTTTTTTCATATATATAGCCTATAACCCTCCGCTAGATTCAGGCTATCAAAGGCAAAAAAAAAAATTTCAAATCCGACTGGTAGTTTCAGAGATTAGCGCATTCAAACAAACAAACAAACAAACTCTTCAGCTTTATAATAAGTAGTTCTATTATATAGATTAATAGATTATAAGATAATAAAAAAATAAGATAATAAGAAAATAAGATAATACTGAAAACCGTATCAAAGTCTATTGCGTGGTTTGTAAGTAAAAAGTTAACGAACAGAGGCAGACAGCGAATTTATTTTCTCCCGCTATAGTTTTCATATTTCGATAAAAACTGCTAAGATATTAATTTAAATTGTGTGGTGTAAAGGGTAATTATAATATGCATGAAATGCTTAAGACAACTAACGTATTTAATTTGATAAGGATTAATATTACGTTTAAAAAACATCTTCGCAAATAGTACATAATGTTAGAAGAAATTTGATTGTCATAAAAAAGGTTATAGTAAGTTAACCTTAAAAGATACACATATGCTGTCGCGGACTTTTGGTTAGAACTTTTAAAGGGGAACAATTCCGTAATACATGATTTTTGGTTAACATAAACCGTTTACGCAGCGCGCGCGACGGAAGCTCTCAAAAGGAATAATTTTTCCCGTTTTTGCAACATTTTTCATTGATGCTCCACTCCTATTGGTCGTAGCGTGATGTAGTATAGCCTATAGCCTTCCTCGATAAATGGACTATCCAACACAACTATAATTTTTTAATTTGAACCAGTAGTTCCTGAGATTTGCGCGTTCAAACAAACAAACAAACAAACAAACAAACAAACAAACAAACAAACTCTTCAGCTTTATAATATTATATAGTATAGATGTTGCTTTTTGCGTACAATCCTTTTAAATTAATATTTATTTCAATTTAAAACATAAAATAGACTTCAAATGATAGTAGTGTTTATACCCATTAAAAAAATAAGTACAAAATAAACGTATGATGTAAATAAAATTGGTATTATATAAATAAAACCTTTAATTATTATTAAAAGTAACTAATTATTTTTATCCCTTTTATTTTTTTTAAATTGCTTAATACATTTTTAAACGGATAAATAAATTTTATTAAACTGGCGATATATATCTAAACGATACAAAAGTGGCAATATCAGTTGAAAAAATAACACACACACTTTCCTTCCCGAAACGAAAGCATATAAAATATATTAAACGGTGTTCATGGCAACCCCATATATCCGTCCGACTATGCCGGTTGTCCAAATAAGCGGCGCGTTTACTGTCGATTATTTGACAACGCGTTTGACAGACTGACAGCACTTTGCGCCCGCCGCGTTCAATTAACATCAGAGCCGCTGCTCCGGGAACCTTGTTACGGCTGGAACGCGAAGCGAGTGAAATCAGCAACTATCGATAGTCGTTTACGGGCGAATAGAAAAACAACTAGTTTTTATCGAGATCGATGTTCTTTATCTACGTTTTTTACGCCGAATCTCTATCTAGAAATGTACCTATATAATAAAAAGCTTGTTACTATATTTTTGTCATTGGAAATGACTTTCATTTCGTTGGAGTATAGGGGGTCATTTGGGAGTTTTTGTCATCGGAAATGATGTCATTGGAAATGACTTTCATTTCGTTGGAGTATAGGGGGTCATTTGGGAGTTTTTGTCATCGGAAATGATGTCATCGGAAATGACTTTCATTTCGTTGGAGTATAGGGGGTCATTTGGGAGTTTTTGTCATCGGAAATGATGTCATTGGAAATGACTTTCATTTCGTTGGAGTATAGGGGGTCATTTGGGAGTTTTTGTCATCGGAAATATTGTCATTGGAAATGACTTACATTTCGTTGGAGTATAGGGGGTCATTTGGGAGTTTTGTCATTGGAAATGTTGTCATTGGAAATGACTTCCATTTCGTTGGAGTATAGGGGGTCATTTGGGAGTTTTGTGAGACAGGCAGATTGCACAAAGAGTTTTCGAGATACCGGGATGAACGTGGTGTCAAAAGACGCAGCTTGGCAAGCACTACAAAATAGCTCAAGACAATTTGAAAAAAGTTCAAAAAAAAATTATCAGCATTAAAACGAAATAAATCGCAATTTTTTTCTCCGATTTTTATTTTGGGAGCCTGATATTTCGAGAACTAGATCCGAATAAGAAAAAAATAAAAAAACGGCTCGGAGTAATTAGACGGGCGAACGATTTAGATTAAAATTGTTAGAATCGGACAACCGGAAGTAGTGGTTAAGAGTGCCCTTAGTTGGAAGTCAGATATGCGTCGGTGTTACATTTCGTACTAATTCGGTTTGTTCGATCGAAATGTCGTACAGAATGTTATATTTCGAAGTTTTAAGCTTATTCAGATACAGTTGTGTTATTTTTTTGCGAAAAAAATTTATTTGAAAAAATATTATCCAAAATATGTGTGTTTACTTTATTCCGTTAGGTTCACTTCCAATGTCGTAAGAAGTTCGTGCGAAAGCAGGAGATCCGTTGATTTTTTATTTACATATGATCAAGCATTTTATCACTATCTTTCACCCGCCAGTCTGTTCGCGTAATTTATATAATAATAATAATCATAATACCTGGGAAATCCCCTACAGTGGCATCTAGTCCCAAAGTAAGCAAAGTTTATAGATACTAGAAAACTGGTAACTATATTTAAATATATTTTCTTTAAATATATATATATATATATATATATATATATATATATATATATATATATATATATATATATAGATAGATAGATATATATATATATATAGATAGATAGATATCTTCATAGATGTTTTATACTCAGAATATAACAAATAGATACGTTCATGTACACAAATATTTGTCCCAGCATTAAGAAAAGTACAATAATTCAAATAAGTTTATAGTACGAAGAAACATAGCCGTAATAGCTACATTAAAAAGACACGTGAATACGTTTGGAGCATATGAAAATTACGACTTAGTTGTTTTATTTCATGAAGATCTAAAGACCCGTATTGAGGACAGGACTAGAGGAATATAAAACTACGTCTCCATACAATTAACGGGATAGTAAATGAATAAAAAAAAATTATATTAAATTCAGCTTCAAGTATCGATTCTGAAATGCACGTGACTATTACGGGGTACATGCGTCTACAAATGGAAAGTCAATGGTTTCGCTATTATCGATCACAATGCAAGCATGTAGTAACGGTTTCTCTGAAACAATATGAAGTATATATACACTTGTTTAACTACAACTGGCTACAACCCTATGTGAATTCTGTGACCCATTGTCAGAATAATAAATTAAGCTTAGCTATTATTTTACATACAAGAAAGGAAGGATTTTACATATATAATTTCTGAGATAAATTATATTCATTCATATACTGACACAAGATTGACACATATCAAAAAATAAGCGGATTTTTTTTTGTACACATACCCAGGCCCGGCGAGAGCCAGATCGGGCCCCGGGTGTAAAACATTGCGGGCCCCCTCCTTTACTATGAAAAAAATTCAAATAACCACCACGACAAAAAGTTTCTTTTGATAGCTGATCTTTCCAAGAGTAGGTATTTATTTTGTATCCAGAATGAGCGTAAAATTGTAGAATAGAATCCTGAGCATAACAAAGATTCAAAGAATGGGACCTATGTGTTTTTTTTAAAGGTAAGAACTGGAAAATTGGATTTACAGTTAGGTACTCATGATAAATAAAAAATGACGAGTTTTAGTTTTTTTTAATTTTCACTTTTTAAGTTGAGAAACGGGTGTTGAAGTATGTACGAGAGAATCGGTTTTTTTAAGGTAGGAAGTTGAAAATTAAAATTGTAGCTACATGTTATAAATAAATAATGACGTGTTCAGTGTTTTTGTTTTTGGATTTCTATATTTCAAGGGTGGGAATTTGAATTATAGGTACTCATCATAAATAAATACTGACGAGTTTCAGGGTATTTGAATTTTCACATTTACTGTACATGTTCTGTCTTTTTTCGGAAAATGCCCACTGTATTTTTATCTGGAAATACTGTTATTTTACTTTCGCGATCAGCATGGTTATGCAAATGACATCAATCATTACTCAATCATTTTTTTGCTAACGGATTCGTGATTTTACCAAAATGAGCACTCATGTATTGTAAACGGAACTATAATGTGACAATTTTTATTTGATAGGATTATTTACGAATAAGCGAGATTCATATGTTCATGAGGCTATTTGCGTAGCCGTGTTGACTGATGCTTCTAAAACACGATTCCTTCTATCACGGAAAAGTCATTGAGATAATTTGCGTAGCTTAGGAAACACTGGTCTCAGACATTCTGTCACTGACAAGACGTTAGTATCCTTGTTGTGATGGTCCGTACTGACAAGACCGCGGTCGTAAAGTACTGCAAACTGCATTGAACGGCGATTTAAAACAATTAATTAATTGGCGCTGGCCGGGCCCCCTTTTCTTAGCCCGGGCCCTGGTGGTACTACTACCCTTGCACCTCCCCCCCCCCTATTGCCGGCCCTGCACATACCCTACTATATACAGCGTAGTTATTATACTAGTAATGCTGAAAACCCTAAAACATTCTATGAAAGCCTATTTCAACGCGTGTCCAACCGTAATGTGCCAGTTAATTTTTTTATAATGGGCAAGTTTAACAAGTTTTGACGTCGTAGCTTCTGAAGTACAGTCGTGACGAATATCTTTATTACGAACTTGCTGCTGCCCGCTGCATCGCCTGCGTGAACTACTAAATTTAATTTTCGATTCCCACCCTGATCTGAAAAATCATTGAGAAAATTGTTCTCTGTCTAGTTCCTACATAACAAAGCGTGATAAATTAAATATTATAAGTAGATTAGACCCTGGGTTACGACCAATAAATTACAAAAAATCGATTCGGTAATTTTTGAGTTTATTGTATTTATACAAACATATAGACAAAAATATAAAATAAATTTTATCGTAGATTCAACCCGTTAGTTACGACTAATATATTACATAAAGTGTCATCCAAATCAGTTCAGCATTTTTTGAATTCATCGTGTTCATACAGACAAAAAGGGAAAAAATCCAAAAAAATATGCTTTGAGTTCAGTATCGTCTATATAACCCAGAAAGATTATTGTTTTGAAAAAAATATCTTATGTACAGGATTGAATTCGTTATAATTTAATTATATGTATAAATATGCGATGAGCCGATTTCGCTATACGCCGCGACACGACACACGCTAATCCATTTTCAGTGTTGCCTTCACTAAATCTGTCAAGTGGCTAATATAATACCGGCTGTATTGCGTTCATTACCTTATCTTGTTACCACGACGAGCTTTCTGCATACAAATCATTGCTGATTATTATATTGAATGTGAGGAGCAACGAAGCTCTCATGTAAATGTATATGTAATTTGTTCGATGAAAGTAGTTTAATATAAACCCGTCTAATACGCGTCCATTTCGTCCTAGTCGCAAAACAAACTTTGATCAAAGTAAATACATTCTTTGCTCAGAGGGTCACTCGATAAAAATCGAAGTCTTGCGCCAATCTCACACGAGAACGCAACAGCATCCTCGGACCATGGACCCATGGTTTCTACTGCTAACACTAAAAATTCGTATTGGTAATTGGCAATTATTTCGTTTCATTTTCCAGCAACCGGATCAATAAGACATTTTTACCTGATGAAACGGCGAAGCCAAAAAGAAAGCTTTGTTTCGCGGGTATGGTACTAATACATTGAATACTCAAAACTCTTTATCTCAAAACATATTGAGTTACACACGTATTTCTGTTTAGCTGCATAAAAATGAAAATCAGTGCATATTGATGCTCATCTATCTGTATAAAATCGAAATATCGTTTACTCACTCACTAATAAATCAACGCCGAACCGACCCCGCTGAAGCGAATCACACGAAATTTTTACATTAGGTTTGTTTTGTTACGTTAGCGTCCACTAAGAAAATATTCTTTTGAAATTCTTCCTCTACGGGGGTTAAATGGGAGGGGTACGGTTGTATGAATCAAATCAAATTAAATATCTTTATTTCGTAGTTATGTATCATAATCTTGAACTACGTCACAAGAGGGAATTTATTACTTTGTGGGAAAACATCCCCAGAACTGCGCAATTGAAAAAGTACTGGCACCTCTCAAAAGAATACGCAAGAAGCGCTGAAAATTGTTAAATCATTTGTAGCTCAAGTAAATATGCCATGAAGCTTGCAGCTTAGTTATCAAGTTATTGTGACGCTTATCTATAGAAGCACAACGATGTGTTATCGAATGTCTCGAAAAGTTCACACTGCTTTTCATGAATATAGAAACATCGAGATAAAAAGTGAATTCCACGAATGTATTAATTCATTTTGAAGGCGGTTTTAACAAAGCGAAATAGTGCGCTCGATTATTCGAAAAATTGAAGCGCATTTTGGCAAAGACTAGCGCCGGCGCTGACGTCGACAACATTCCCACCCTAGAATAGTGTATAATTTTTAAAAAGAATATTCGAGGATGGAATATTGGCGTGCCTGTTGGTGGGGAGATTCTGAAGGTATAAAAAGGACGACTATGCGATACCAGACACAGTTTACTTATAAGTCAAGTGCGACTAACTGCGAAGTATAAAGTGCGACAACGGTGTAATTTGAGTTCTGTGTGAATTGTTATTAAACCAGTTTGTGATTTTGTTCTATAATCTCATATATCCGGACCGATAGCCCGTAACAATATTATGTAGGACATTGTTAACAGAAGTGTTCGTATTTAAAATATAGATATGAAGCTATTTATTGTTATGTAGTAGCTACATAAACGTGAAATCTAGTGTCTTGTGAAAGATATATTTTACCTTTTTAACGTCGCCACTTACCATAGTCACTACATAGTTATATTTCCGAATCCCGGTGTAATACTTATATGATTATCTATGCCTTTAAGTTGTGCAGAATCCGATGTTTTGTATACTAGCACTACAGCAAGAGGGAACGCCGTTAGCTCCACCCATTCCTCACCCCTCAATGTTATAATTTCGGTATCGTGTGTTTAAGTGCGGTCTTTATCCTTTTATATACACATTATAAAACACCACGTTTCTCTGTATGTCTGTCTCGAGAACCATTGGTCCGATTTTCATGATTTTTTTTATGGAAGTACATTATCTGGGCTGGTTTTAGTATACATTTGGTTACGATAGGTTAGCCTAGGGTATTAGCTGTAATAATTTTAGTGATGGCAATGAATTGGTGTATCAGGGGTGCCAGCCATATGAGGCGGGGGAGGGACGTGTTCGCTCGCTGCTGGCTGCTCGTATCACTAATTACTGGTATTCGGTCCGAAGAACACACATACACATACGAATGGACATACGCATACATTTATTTCGATTTAACTACAAATGTATAGTCCACGCGGGTAAACCCGCACGAAACCGTCCGTTTGATAATTTGGACACCGTTTGGATTTGGCTGGTCGCTGGCCGTTCCTTTAATTTAACTTTCTGTACCTACTGCTCAAAATTCGTCAATAGAAATGCCAAGCGACAGGAACATCCCAACTAATAAACAGCGAGCTCATTGTGCCGCCTCCCGTCGTGTCGCTCAAACTTCGCTCTCAATTTTCGGCTTTGCCGGTTTTTGCAGGTACCGAGTAGCGCGCTGGCGCCGACAGCTTTGTAAGAGCTTTTGATTTCTGTACTAAATTTTAGATAAAATATCTAGTTTTAACCATCATATTTGTAGTACCTACTTGAAAATTTTATAACTAGTACAAGAATTTATTGTTAACTACGAACCGCCCGAGGCTCCGCCCGCGTGGACTAGATATTTGTATTCATAGTAATTACACTTAATCACCTTTTAGTATGAGAAAACAGAGATCCGCTCTTAGATTTGTCACTTTTTTCTCTACTATTCGTTTATCACTTCAAAACTGAAGTTAATATCCCGCAATAAGTATATACCTAAGCTGATATAGATATAAAAAAAAACAGCCTTTATTTTGAAACTTACAGAAAGACACTTCAATTTAATTTATATGTAGGTAAAGATAGTAAAGTAATATTAAAATATACAATAAATTGTGTCAAAGTCCGAACAATATTCTGCATATATTTATCGTATGACTAGACGCTTTTTTTTCAATTTTTAAAGTATCTAAGCGAGGTAACAGCAAAAATGTTTCAAAATGTTTATACCTATTACCGATATTGGATAAAAATAAATCGGTGTAATAATGGCGGCTATCGCGGTGGAGGCAGTTCTAATTTTCCGGTGCTAGGTACTGCAAATTACTGACCCTGCGTCGTTCGTCGCATAAATCGACCCTTTTTAAAGTTCATAAAAATGATTTAAGTGCACATTAAAAGGATCTCTTGCCGACTGTAACGAGTTGAAAGAGAATTTATTCAAAATTACTAGAGCCTTAATAGCCGCCAAATTCTCACGACGCCCCGGCTGCGGCCTCCCTCGCCCGGAGTTACGATATTATCGAATTTTGAATAATTTACAGAGTGTATAATTTCCCGAATGGATTCAATTAAGATTTGAGACAGCGTCTTAATTGCGGTTTACTTTAGTTATTGGATTAATTTTCACTACTTATCCGCCGTTGAGACTGCGCGAACGGAAATATCTACGCGCCGCCAATACCGGACAGTCCTTGCGATTCACGCCGCGAACGAGAGGCACGTTTCTGGGGAAATTTAATTGCACCCTAATAACTTTCCCTTGCCTTTTCATAGACATTTCATTGTTATAAATGTAGTACGTGGTTGAGAAATGGCTCAAGACGTTATATTGCTTTAGAACGACTGTAATATAAATATAGTACGAGCGCAGACCGCTTCCAAAATATGGCTATCGGATTTAATTAAGAACAGAATTATTTTTGATGTGAACGGTTATAACTTCGGTTTAGTACCAGGCCAAAATTTTATTCAATTAGATTTTATTAATTATTTTTTTAATTAACTTATAGTCGTATTTTTACGTTTTTTGAATAATCACTACGGAGAATGCTGATTTTCACATTATTTCTTACATGTTAACATGCTCCGGCGCACGTCAAGATATCATAAAAATACTATCGTATTTCGTACAGAAACAAAATTGGTGATTGTTCACCTATTTTGTAGCGTTGCCTATTCGTGTTTCACCTAACTAGTTAATCTGTGTGGATCACGAGTACTTAGGTAGAATTAGGTGGACTACGAATCAATGTAACCCGTGCTTTAATAAGTTAGACTAAGGGTACTTACTACTGACTACCTGTGGTCCAATTAGCTCTACTGTGAATGCTTAAATTGACCCGTGGTTCCATCAACTCTACAATGGGTACTTACATCGATCCGTGGTTCAATTAGGTGGACTACGGGTTTTTGTATTGACCCATGGTCAAATTAGCTCAACCATGGATGCTTAAATTGACCCGTGGTTCAATTAGGTGGACTACGGGTTTTTGTATTGACCCATGGTCAAATTAACTCAACTATGGATGCTTAAATTGACCCGTGGTTCAATTAGGTGGACTACGGGTTTTTATATTGAGCCGTGGTCCAATGAGCTCTACTGTGAATGCTTAAATTGACCCGTGGTTCAATTAGGTGGACTACGGGTTTTTATATTGAGTTGTGGTCCAATTAGCTCTACTGTGAATGCTTAAATTGACCCGTGGTTCAATTAACTCTACGATGGGTACTTACATCGATCCGTGGTTCAATTAGGTGGACTACTGGTTTTTATATTGACCCATGGTCAAATTAGCTCAACTATGGATGCTTAAATTGACCCGTGGTTCAATTATAATAATAATAATAATAATCTTTATTGCCAATCACATTAATTAATAATTAATTAATTAATCAATTAGGTGGACTACGGGTTTTTATATTGAGCCGTGGTTCAATTAGCTCTACTGTGTATGCTTAAATTGACCCGTGGTCCAATTAACTCTACGATGGGTACTCACATTGACCCGTGGTTTAATTTGGTGGACTACGGGTACTTGCAATGACCCGTAGTCCACCTGGGTGGGCTATAAGTGATCCATAATCCACGTCTAATTTGTACATTTCAGTAATCAAATATTCACGGTATGTATTATATATTAGCTTTTGATCACAATTTTGCTTGCTTAATGTAAATGGTTCCTAATACTTTATATTCAACTTGGATTTTATTAATACAATGTACCTTGTCGCAAAGTAACTATTTAATTTATTAATCGATGATATAATTTCCAATATTTATAGTTAATAATTATTTCACATTAATCATTCTGACAATAATTACCTATTTAATGTCACAAAAATTAATTTAACTCCCGTTACCTAATATCAAAATATCGACATCGATAAGTTTTTCTTCTAATTATTCAAGTTGAAACCTGGTACAGATTCAGGAAGTGCAATACCTATACTATTTCACATACGATATTTAGGTACAATTCAAGACCATAAAACGTTAACCAAATTCATATAAGAGCCCCAGATAAGTTTTGTTCGCTTTATGTAATAGAGAGGATTAATCTCATTTTCAAAAATTTTTTTTGTCCCTTCATATTAATGATTTCAGTTAATGTATCTATGTTATTGAATTATCAGTTCCCAACGATCTCTTAATTAGTAGAAAAGTATCGACAAAATTCAATCAGTATGGGGCGATGTAGATTACTCGCTATCGGACGGAAACCTGAATTATCCCGGATCAAACGAACGATTTCAGTCCTTTTTATACGTATTATCTACTAATTGTCTTTTACGATACACAAAATTACTCAAAAATCAAGCATTTAATAAAAGGTATAAAATATTACTTTATTAATAGCATAAATAAAGTAATAAACAGTAATAAAAGAAATAATCAAAGGTATAAAATATTACTTAATATTTTTGTTATTCTAAATAGTTTCAAGCTACTTTCAAACTGAATTACATGTTTTTGGACATAATTTTGTGACGTTCTCTAATTATTTATTCTAATGAAATATTTTAATGAAAAATTATACAGACGACACGGTCCATAAAGGACGAAATTAAAATTCTTCACAGATTCAGAAACCCACGAAAAACATCTAAACATTGTCGGGCTCGACTAATTAACGTAATTAGTCTGCGGCAGATGAAATTTTTTGCGACGTCATTAGAGCACGCATTATTAACGGCGGCCATGTTTTCTCTTTGCTGAATAAACAAACTAGGTACCTTAATGTTAGTCTTAATATTTCACAAAAAATAAATTTCGCTTTAATGAAAATGTCTTTGAACATCAAGTAATATACCTAGATAATGAACATTACAAGGAATGAGTTCATAATTATTCTTTATTTTTCCATGTATTAATCTTGAAATAGACATTATCAAGTGTTTAATTAGCATTTTTCTTTTTCCATCCCATACCGTTCCATACCATCAGCCCATCAATGCCCCACTGCAGGGGCTTAGGCCTCCCCTCGGGATTAGGGTATTATACTTAATCCACAACGCTGCTCCAGTGCGGGTTGATGGATATTTTGTTTTTCAACGAGCGGCAATAGTTCGATAGAAATTAGTTTTACTAAACCGCTTCCAAAATATGACAAAAACATATTTTATTAATTTGAATTTATTATACTATCATTTAATTTAGAATGAAAGTTGGGTTCGCGCTTGTAGAATTCCGTGCTTTTGTTAAATTTAAGAGGCTTTATCCGGAAAAGGCACGGTTTCTATGGGATAATTATTCTTCACGCTAAAATGGCTGAGCGGATATTGATGAAATTTTGTACTAAAGTGTATAAGGCGTGGAATAATAGACAGGATAAATTTATATCGGAAAAATACATGGTTCATTCGGGATTGCTAACGGATTTTGAAACTCTTACAATGTCCTGGAGCGTCGCGTTCCTTTAGCGGTCCCGGTACAATTGTGTAGTCCATGCGGACAAAGCCTCGGAAGAAAAGCTAGTATAAATGTTAGACAGTTGTACTAAGTTAAATATTACACAGTCGGTAGTCCAACGAAAGGTGGTGCGAACGATTTACTGACACGCGCGTTTTTCATAATTCAGATTGTTTAAAACTGTGTCAGATTTTTTAACACTCTCATCGCCAAGTTGGTCGGCGGCGACGGGCCATAAAAATCTTCACTACTGATTGTTTATGCTATTGCCTGTGATATTGTTTAAACTCTCGTAGTAGATCTAATCTTTTACTTGTACACCAGCACGTCTGAGACTAGAAAAATAAATGAATTTATGGGATCGCCTTTTTTTACCACAATTTATGAGGTCGGGGGCTCCATTGCTCACTGACAAGATAATATTTTATTTCAGCAGTCCATATGTTTTCTTCGAATGTTTCGAATTTTATTTCTTTTGTTAAGACCTTAACAATGAATAGAAAAAAAGCCTTTGCTAGAATTTTACTAATACCCAATGTTGTACAGGGTGATACTTTTAACCGACTTCAAAAAAGGAGGAGATTCTCAATTAGACTGTATTTTTCTTTTAACTTCTAACCTAACACAAAATAAGGGAAAAGATGAAACTTTACATTTTTTTCAGTATATCTAATTAATGGGATCCCTCTGTAAATATATTGTATACGATACGCATATATTTTTTTATTTGAAATTTATATTCACCCTATATGGTGCATTTGATATTGTTACGTGTTAGGGTTCGAAGGATCTGGAGAGAAAGACCTGCTGACTCTTTTGAAGACTTTATTCACTAACACTAGGTCCAACACAAAGCACTAGGTCCAAACACTAAGCACTCACGATGTCCTAGGCCGTAGCCAAGTCGTATATTTTACTTGTATCACTAGTTTCGCTTCGAAGTCGCCTCGAAAGTAGTCCAAAAACTGAACTGAACTCGCTCGCTCTCCTGCGGCTATTTATATGGGGCACAACGAGCCTCGAGAGCATTCTAGAAGTAACTCCACTCGCGCGAACGCAATCGACCGGGTTGGACAATTCTAGAAAGTCTCACGCAGGTACTGGCTTTTCGAGACTACTCCCTTCCTCCAACGCCATCTAGTATTGAGTAGGGGTTTCGTGTTGTTTCCGTTCTACACAGCGGTTTTACTGGTTGACGCCAGATGGCGGTCGCCATTCTGTGTGTTCCTAACAATATATTTAAAAAAAAAATCTTTTATGACCCGCAGAATACGTTGCTGAATCCAAATGTTAAATATCAATTCTCAGCGACTAAGCAGTTAAAAGTTAAAAGCCTGCGACATACTAAACAGATAAAGTACACTGACCACAAGGGTTCCGATTTTACCTTTTTTATACGGAAACCTAAATTACTTTTGCACAACGTAACGGTTTCATTTTTACGATCAGATAGATGAAGCCCTAAAAATATTTCACACGCCGCGGCATAACATTTATATGATCCTAGTTTTATTAAGAAAGGTTGAATTATAAAGAGGAAAACGTTGTGAAAGAAAAATGTTTACGTAATTCACGTCGGCGTCGGATATCTGCCCTTTTCCATAGGATTGCAAGAAGGCTTTTTGATAACAAAGGCTCGTGAGTAAAACGGCTGTCCCGGATATCATACAAACACACGGAGCGCCTCCGCACCGCAATCTCCCGGAAACATAAAGGAGTATGAAAACTTTACTGATCATAAATTCCACCAATACCAGCGGACAACGCATAAAATACTTTTGTAAACAACCTTTTCGTTGCATCCTTTACGGGGATTGTGGAATATACATCTCGTTTACAGAGAATAGGTAAAAATTTCATGTTTTCGTTGCGTATTATGTAAACTAATTTAAAAAGATATACATACACTACCAGAATAATATATATTATGCCTTAGTTTGTACCATTCAAGATATTAGTATGGAATCGGACCTTTGTAAAAATTATATACTATCGCAATTTGTATCAATCGATTTAATATAATATCCATTTTAGTATTTTTGCATTTAGTTTAGTTTTTATATCACAAGGAAAATGTTTCTTAAAAACTATTTTTTAAGTAAAGGAAAAAACTTATTTACTACATATAAATGCTACTTATAGATAATAATAATAATACTTCGGACATCCCACACAGCGCCATCTAGTTCCAAACTAAGTAAAGCTTGTACTATGGATACCAGACAACTGATACTTAAATAATCTTTTTAATAATATTTTTTTTAAATAATTAGAAAGTTTTTGAAGGATTCAAAATAGACGTGGATGACGAATTGTAATGTGATTATATGATACTAGTGGTCACCCAGCGCAGCGGTCAAAATTCGACCGTACTCACTTTTTTAAATATCCAATAATTATAATTAAGTGAAAGTCAATTCAAATTGCAACAAACTACAGACTATTATCCCAAAATTGCGCTTTTGGAGTTGTAATAAATGGTTAAATGACATAGGCAGTATTTGTAACAGATTATATTATGTAGATTTTAGCTTCATAAACTTCTTCTCCATATAAACTTTAACTATGCCGAATCTCACACTCCGCCGTGCGCGTAACATCAAAACGGGTACAAAGTTCCTGTCCACGTATTTATATGTATTTTATTTTATTTGAAATTGTACTGGACGCCTGGACTAGACTGTCACCTTAAGAATGTTATTATTTTAGTCTTGACATTTTTTCTTCTTTCCGTTTCTTTTCTTGTTTAATTTAATGCGTTAAACGGAATTATATATCATAGATTAATTAATTACAGTAAGTATAGTAAAATCCAACCTAATACTGATTCTTTTGATTTATTCGTGAGCTTTTTTGAAGTTTCTACTAGCTCTGTCGTCTGTCTGTTTCTAATCAAATGGCAACTATACTCTAATTTCAGATATTATTTTTTTACTACTTTACAAAGTATTGTGATCATATCCAGTATGAATATCAGAGGATACGAGATTTACCTACTTAAATTTTTAATAAAGGAAACGAGCCTCATAGTTTCCAAGAGGGTGTGAAGCAGGTGCGGCAAAGAAGTTACTAGTTACTGAAGAAAAGTAATTACATTCTTCACTTAATTTGTTCACATTATTGATATTTCATATTGGAATAGTTCCAATATTTGGCGCGCTTCTAAAGATAACAGAAAAATTATTCTAGTAAAGGCTTCTTCATAAGGCGGGTTTATATTATATTCTTCGTTTATATTGAGGCAAAGAAACGAAAACAGATTAGCATATAGTATGGTTGTGCCTTTGAATTTTTAAAATATTCACCTCAGCAAAATACTCGTATTAGTACGTTCAAAGTAGATCAGAGAGCGGATAGCACGTCCACAATTTCGTTAACGAATGCTGTATTGGCGCATATCGGCTACGCAATTAATGCCGTCAGAATTGCGATCGGACGTGGGCCCGCTTTGGACCGATCCCGAATCATTCTCTTTATCACTAGAATATACCAAGTTCATTATAATACTCTATAGGCAAACACACAGGTAAACACGAAATTTATAAAGTATTTTTAGGCGATTAAAACTATTGACCATTAAATATAATATTTATATATTATATTGAAAATTCTTCAGACAAAAAAGGGTTATTTTTCAGTCTTTGTTTGTATATCAAACAATGTTACCTATATTATGTTATTACAAAAACTGTGGTGTAAAATATGTTTTATAAATTTTTCATAAATGTGTACGCTGTTTATTCTAAGAGTAAAAGTTGATCACAAAGTGGTTGTTCCTCCCCTTAAATAAATAACACAATTTTCCAATTCATTCCACCAGCCCATTATGCCCCACTGCAGGGGCTTAGGCCTCCCCCAAGGTGGGGGCTTGGAGCTTAATCTACCACGCTGTTGATGTCATCCGATGGCTCAACGTGCGTCAGTGATAGTTATGTACTTAAGTCAGAAAAAGTCATTGGTACACGTCCGGATTCGAACGACGGCCGCACGGCCTTCTAAACTTCGAAACAGGTTTGCTGCACTCGGGCTATCACATCACGTCGGCTAAAAATATAATATACTATTATAATATAAATAGACATCGAATATTATAAGGTATTGCTGGCGAGGACATACAAATTACCAAAATATATCCACGAGTAGGTAAGTGACCTGGGGGAATTCCGACAGGATTTTCTATGAGATTGACAGGGGGTTTTTATTTCGGTAAATTACTAAATGCCTATGCATGAAGTGGTCACCTAGAGAAGTAGTCAAAATGAGAAATGGGCTATTGAATAAATAGACCTCTGGCGCCTGATCGCCTTGAGCGTTTATAGAGCAAGAGTTTTTAATTCGATGAAATATCCAGAATGAAAAAAGGCAGGCTACACAAATATACCATATTTCATTCCAGTACAGTACAGCCTTGGAGGCTGTGCTCGGAGAACACGTTAAGCAGTCGGTCCCAGTCGCGGTCTACAGATGGCGGTTGTTACAATCCGCCAACCCGCATTAGAGCAGCGCGGTGGATTTAAGCTCCAAGCCTCCTCATCTTAAGTGGAGGCCTAAACCCCTGCAGAGGAGTATAAAAAAGGGCTGATACTCCATATACTTTTATCATACTACTTACGTGGAAAGGTGTGAAGAATGAAAAATAATTTAGAAGGAAAGCACACCTTTCCTATTGGTTTTCTGCCTTCATAGAACGAATAAAATTTGATAAAGAATCCAATACGGTGGCCAGTTCCACAAGTCGAATCCTGTGGCTTCTCAAATAGATCGTGAAACACAAGGAATAACTCGCAGACAACAAACTGAATTTCATTAAGCGAAATAAGAAAACATAAAAATGAGAAAACTCTCGGTCGCCCCGCATAAATGGAAAATGGAAAAGTCCTATATTTCTTATTATTTTAGAATGTTATATTATTTTCTTTTACAATCCATATTCCGAGTACGCCTTTTTTCAAACTACGCTAGTTCACTTGTGTTATATCTTTAATCCATCGTTTTTACTTCGAATCGCACACAAACTATTGATAGCGTAAAGATATAAAATTGAATGTTGGTGATGATTGATTGGAGTTAATATGGTATTAACGTAAATTCTGGCTTGAACTTCACTTCACTTCATCAGCCCATTTTTACCTCACTGCAGGGGCTTAGGCCTCCCCCAGGGTGAGGAGGGGGGCTTGGAGCTTAAATCCACCACGCTGCTCCACTGCGGGTTGGGGATTTAACGACCGCCATCTATTGACAGCGTCCGGGACCGACTGCTTAACGTGCCCTCCGAAGCACGGAGTCAGTGATAGTGGTGTACATAAGTCAAAAAAAACTCATTGGTACACGCCCGGATTCGAACCATGGCCCTATGGGGCCTTATAAATTTGAGACAGGTTCGTTGCGCTTTGGGCTATCACGACACTAGAATATTGTCCATATATTTCAATGCAGTAGACGTCAATATTCATTTCAGAAAGAAAGCAAATCATATTCTGTACGATTAAAACGCTTTTGTAATGATTAATTCTAAGCTTACGGTCTAGATTAAGTTTTGTCAATAGTCTACATTCCAATCGTGTTGAATATATCCTTACTCAAATGAAAGTTAAAATAAATCGACGAATGTTTAAATTGCTTTTTGTTCGTAGTCATTAGCCTGTGAATTTAAAATCGATGTGACATAGCTGCTCTCTACTGACTTTCGAAATGAATTACTTATAATCAAATTGAAATTACTAAACGAAAAAACTAACAAAACGCCAAAATAGGTATTTCATATCAGCTCAACCGCTCTCCGGCCGTTTGATTTTTTCAATGATACGTTTAAAAGGAGTATCTCTTTCGCAAACAACTCAAAACTACAAATACCGAGCCCTTGGGCATCACTTAATGTGATTGAATTTCTCTATAGTGAATAGAAAAAGATATCGTAGAAAGTAGAAAGTAATTTACTATCCACTATGATTCTTATGTAAGAATATAGAATGAAAATACACATATATACTATTATAAAAAAAAACTGTTTTATAAAACATTACTATCTATGGAAATTAACCATTATACAAAATCTAAGTATATTTGAGTTTATAATATTTATAAAGGAATAGAGAGCACAAGAAACTATAAACGCAGGGTACAGAAGTTATTACTTTTGAAAGCTAAAAAATGGTCGGATCTAATAAGACATCGCACTGTGTACATTTAAACCAATGTGGATGGACAAAATTTATTTTATTTATATAACCGTGATACGGTTATATATAAATAAAAGAAGAAGAAGAAGAAGATACTATCTTCTAAAGACAATCGTCATAAAACTGCTAAACAGTACCACAACTAATTATAATAGCCAAACTCATCATTAAATTGCGGCTGAATTTATTGCGACCTGAAACGCTCTCATGTTTGCATCTGTTTAGATTGACTTGTGGTTTAAAAGAACTTTCACCATAGAATCGTTAATTTTGTGTAAGTTTTATTTAATATGTGGCAATGTGTAACTGATTATGGTATATGAAGCTTTAATTTTTTAAGGCCAAAGGACGGAAGTAAAAAGCATTACAAAAAATTATTGAAAAAAAGAAAAACAAATTTACTAAAGATCTATTCTTACTGTTAAATTGGAGAAATAATGGTACGTAATATTTATGTACTTATCACAAAATTTTCATTTCTTGTTTTCATACCTTGTAAACAACATTTGTAATATTTCAATGGAAAATATGCACAAATGAATTTTGCCCACCCAGGCTGGTCAAATCGTGTACTGTGACTTCTTCTTCAATTGCAAAATGCTAAAATACAAAAGAAATTAAGAAATATAGAAACTGTGTCTGTAGCGCCTGGAGCGCGAACGATAAGGTGGATATTCCTGGATTTCATGTTCATACGACTTCTATTTCGAAGTGTAGTTTGGTACAAGTTCGGTGTTTGTAAAGTCATTTACTTATAGTAGTAGTATGTAAAGTTAAAAACTCTGATATTTCATCGTATGTGAGTAAATGTATGATCATCTAGTCGCAGATTAGCTTGTACAATTTAGTCCCTATTGTGAAGTAATTTCGCAGGCCGCTGATTTTGGTATTCATGACATCAGGTATGTACAGATAACGTTAAATAGAATTTTCTTTAATATACTTACTTCTACATATAAAGATTTCTGGAAAAGAAATTGCAGTTCCCACCTTGTGGAATATCTTTTGCAAGTCTTCTACAGTCCGACCAACAGAAAACAACGATTTGCAAATATATATGATTATTTATATTTTATAGGTTATATCGAAATGAAGGCTTTTTGTTTTTTTCTTTGTAGAAATATGTCATATTTATTTAAAAAAAAAATTATTTAATTTTTTTTATTGATATATACAAAAATGCTGAAAGTACCTAAATTTTTATACTAAATCGTGCCATGATCACACTCGATCGATATCGACATTATACTATGAGCTAACCTGGGTCAGTTCTATACACAAACTTCTAGCTATGTTGAAGTTGATAATCGATCTATACATAGTGGTTTATACGTATGTAGTAAATTCTTACCGATCAAAAGTTTTGCTCCAGAATGTTCAATTATAACCAAAATACAACTGCTAAATATTTTGTGCATTAAACAAAACAACTTTTATTATCATAAAAATTTATTACCGGCGATAAGACGTTATACCATTTAAAGAAAAATTTTAAAAACTTTCTTAGCTATTTAACTTATACTGCACGAATTATTTGTTTTTGAATTACATTATATTATTCCATTTAAAATAAAAATCTGTGTGTATTACATATAATTTTTTGGAGTCTAAAACCATGAATTGCAAGAACAGAGTTCAGGGTAACATTATAAAATTAAAAACTTTACAAATTTTAAGTAAGGTTACATTTTGCCTGTGTCGGCACCTTAAGTGTTAAGAAGCGATATGTGAAAGCGTCGAGAGCAATCTAGAGTGGCGGAGGCGTGACACTAACGCGGTTACGCTCACCTCGTGTGCTGTCGGCTCCGGCCGTCCCTTATTGCATTACCAACTATAATACGTTCCACCTAGGTATTATGTTTATGACTCCTCATTTAATATTACATCAAGGATTTATAAGTAATTTCCTTTGTTTATATTAAGTAATATCATAAGGCCTATTCGCTTTATGTCGCCTTGTGACCTTAAGGAATCACAGTCGTTGTTAATGGCAAGATATTTTGATATTCGCAAATATTGTACGCGTACACCGTTAAAAAACGAATAACTTATTATGTGCTCAACAATTAGAGAGAGTAAAAAACGAAAATAATGAAACGAGTAAAAGAAAAGGATGAGTGTTCTTAGTTCAAAATAAATAATAAATTTAAATCAAATCAAATCAAAATATCTTTATTTCGTAGTTATGTAACATAATCTTGAAATACGTCATAAGAGTGAATTTTATTACTTTGTGGAAGAACTTCACCACAAAGACGTATTCAAAAATGCTGGTTCCTCTTTTTAACAAAATTATAAAAAAAAAATTTAACAATAAGTGCTTAAAGAATAATATTATTGAAACAATCTGATAGGTGAGCGGCTTACACCCATGGATTTTTATCATCTAAGTAGTCTGATACTTTATAATAAGCTTTTGCATAAAGCTTTCGTTTTAGTGTAGTTTTAAACTTATTAAGGGGTAGATCTTGAATGTCAGCTGGGATCTTATTGTAAAAGCGTATACATTGCCCTTTAAAAGATTTCGTGATTTTATTGAGGCGGCTGACATGATTAGCAAGTTTATCTTTGTTTCTTGTATTAACATTATGCCGATCACTATTTTTTTTAAATAATGTAATATTTTTTTTTACGTACATAATGTTTTCAAATATATATTGAGATGGCAATGTCATTATATTAATTTCCTTAAACTTTTCTCTAAGTGATACTTTAGGTCCCAGTTTATAAATTGCTCGAACAGCTCGCTTCTGCAACACGAAGATTGTATTAACATTAGCAGCGTGTCCCCACTGCAGAATGCCATAAGTCATTAAACTATGGAAACCACTGAAATACACCAACCTCGCGGTTTCTATGTCCGAAAGAAAACGAATCCTTTTTACAGCGTAAGCTGCAGAACTGAGCTTTCTCGCCAAGTTAGTGATATGAGGATCCCATTGCAATTTCGCGTCAAAAGTGATTCCTAAGAATACAGTAGAATTCACAAGGTCCAATTTCTCGCTTTTAATAACTATATTGGTAGGTGCCTGTTTGACGTTCGGTAGCGAGAATCTTTTAAAAACAAATATCTCAAAAACTACACAAAATGTATATAAATGTAATACCATGTCCAAAGGATCAGTGTCGCAATACAGCGTGGCAACGCGGTAAGTATTGTTACGTGTTAGGGTTCGAAGAATTTGGAGAGAAAGACCTGCTGACTCTTTTAAAGACTTTATTCACTAACACTAGGTCCAACACAAAGCACTAAGTCCAAACACTAAGCACTAACGATGTTCCTAGATCGTAGCCAAGTCGTAGGTTTCACTGGTATCACTCTTGATCACTAGTTTTCACTTCGAAGTCGCGTCGAAAGTAGCCCAAAAACTGAACTGGAACTGCTCGCCTTTCTGCGGCTATTTATATAGGTCGCAACGAACTCGAGAACATTCCAGAAATCACTCCACTCGCACGAACGTAATCCAACAATTTGGATAATTCCAGAACATTCTTTCCTCTACCTCCATCTAGTATTGAGTAGGGGTTTCGTGTTGTCCTTGTTGTAAAACCCTTCTACAAAGTGGTTTTACTGGTGGACGCTAGATGGCGGTCATTACTCTGTCCGTTCGTAACAGTATCATTGCACCCTGGACCCGTCATCTCTTTAAAATTTTCTCGTTTATCATTTTTTTAAGATAGTATTTTTAATTTGTAGGTATTTTAAGTTTTAATTTAGAGTATGTTATCTCATTTTTTTTAAGTAGGTATAGTTTTATAAACTTTAAATATCTTGTTAATCACGGTATACAATAAAATACTCAAAATGTCCTATTCAATCAAATCTTCGTTAAGTGTCTTCTTAAGTAATACTACTGTTTTTTCATAATATTCCACTTCACAGTTGAAATATAACTTCAATAAAATTTATAAAATGTTTTCTGAGTAAACTTAGTGGCGCCACCTGCTTACTGGAATTTTTTCGTTTAGTTCGAAAAGCCTGTGCGCTCTATTTTTTGATCTATGTTCAACCGAACAAGGTGTCTAGTGCCAATAGAGAGTGTGATAGACAGACAGACAGACATGCAGGAATATTAGGGTTCTGCTTTTATCTAAAAAGACAATTTTGCCAAATTCCATTCAAAATGAGTCGTTATTTTATATACCTGTATTAAAAAATAAGACGTGTATGCTAGTTTTGGACCAGAGTATAAGAGCTTATTATTAGGATTTCAGGGTTCCTTATACAAGGGTTTTACCTTTCACGTGTTATTCCAATAAGAACTAGGTACATTGTTTGAACATATAAAATCGGAACTAGCTTGCCTAGTTATAACTTGAACTTGTGATGGATTCAATATTTTTTTTCCATATTTTCCTAATTTGTTATCAATATGAATGAAGTGTTAGTCGAAAATACATGAAGTAAGATTACAATAAAACAATAAAAAAAGAAATAAATGTAGCCTAGCAAAAAGCCTACTTTTGCTAGGCCAAACTGAGGGCCAAACTAAGAGGTTGCCAGCTTTAACGGATGAAACTTTAACTTGATTTATAAATAGGTAGGTTTTTTTTCATTCCAATGTATGTGCCGCATAGTACTTTCTTTGAAGGACAAATGATGGAGATAAAGTCACATAAAATGGCCTAAATGCGAGTCGGACTCACGTACGAAGGGGTCCGTACCGCCCTACAATACAAAAAAAAATACGTTTCTTGTATGGGTACCCCCTCTTATTTGTAACATTATTTTATTTTTATTGTTTGTTTTATAGCGGTCAAAGTAATACACGCTCTGTGAAAATTTTAGGTATCCACCTATTACGCTTCAGACAATACAGCCCTGTGACAGATGAACGGACGGATGTACAGACGGACAGCGAAGCTTTAGTTATAGGGTTCCTGTTAGTACCTTTTGGGTACGAACCCCTAAAAACGGTTAAATGCGAGTCAAACTAACACCCTAAGAGTTGCGTAACGTTATTTAATGGATTTTAACGTATAATGTAGCTAGCTATACGCACATCCAAGTGCATTTTAATTTAAATACACTAAAAAATACACTTTCAAATAGAAATTGGTAATTTTCAGTTTTTCCTTTACTTTTACCACGATATTTTCTTTTATGCCAAATTCGAAGATTCTCGGCCAACGTAAAGAACCCTATAAGGTTTTGATAGCCCGTGAAAATGCGTTTTAAGGCCATATCTTTTAATGGCTTTGGCTTAGAAATTTAGTATTGGTTTCAACCAAATTTGTTATCATTATATTAAGTTACCAAATCTATTCGGAGAAAAAGGTAATCGACAGACAGACAAATGTATAACAAAATCCTATAAGGGTTTCGATTTTTTATCTTTTGAGGTACGAAATCTTAAAAATAATTTATGGTTATATAATGATCTAGATAACTAGGCAACAGTCCCAATTTATTAGCTTACATGTTATCTTTAATATAAACTAGTGCTTAAACAGATGACAGGATAAGTCTTCATATTCTGATCTTGTACTATCTATAGGAAACTCGAGAATGGAATTCGTGTTTTTGATCCATTGAAAGTAAACTAACCTCTCGCTCAATCTGATTCAATCGAAAGGCATTTACAAATATCGAAGTCACCATGGCTTGCCGTGCCAACAATTATTTCAACAACTGCATATGAAATGAATGCATATGAAGTGAAATGAATGATTATATGTCCTGATAGCCCAGAGCGCAACGAACCTGTCTCAAATTTATAAGGCCATGGTTCGAATCCGGGCGTGTACCAATGAGTTTTTCTGACTTAAGTACACAATATCACTGACACCGTGCTTCGGAGGGCACGTTAAGCAGTCGGTCCCGGACGCTGTCAATAGATGGAGGTCGTTACAGTTCCCAACCCGCAGTGGAGCAGCGTGGTGGACTTAATCTCCAAGCCCCCCCCTCCTCACCCTGGAGGAGGCCTAAGCCCCTGCAGTGGGGTAAAAATGGGCTGATGATGATGATGATGATGATGATGATATGAAATGACTAAGCAAACAAATACGGCCACTAATAATAAAAAACATCCGTCTAGTTTCGAATATATATGGTGTACAAAAAATATAAGCAAGTTGTCATAACTGTAACGGAATAATGTTTGTATATGGATTACAACTAAACTTGCGTTCGCGTTTCATAATTAAACAGAGAACAAACACAGCAGAGCACTCAGAACAAATCAATGTCAGAGCGGCGCGTTTGACAAAATAGATCAGATATTAAATAAACAATATATCGTAACTCATTTCAATTCAATCAAAGCATGGGAAGGGCTTTAGAAAGTGTGACATGGTGTGACAAGGGCGTAAGCGCACAGAAGATAACTGCTAGCACAACCAGAAGCGACACACTTGCATCCGTGTGTAAAACTTGTAGATATGCAAGGGTTGTCACTCCTTAAAAAAAAGTGTGAAAATAGTGCAAAATTTTTACTTCATCCTAATGTTATAAGAGCTGCCAATAAAATATTTTACTTATTTACATATTTATTTATTCTTTCGACATATATTTTATAAATAGTTTATTTTAATCAATTTTCTATTTCAACTATAAATTTTAAATCTGCGATTACTAAAATTTTATTAATTATAAATTCTTATACGCAAAAACGCCTTTTTAAGGACAATCGGGAAAGATGGACGTGGTAAAATAAAATTTAAGGACATTTTTCTTTATGTTAACTTTATGTTAGAACCTTTATTTATGTGTAATATGTTACGTAATAAAATAGGCAAATTCATTCGATAATTGTATCATATAAAATATTAAGGACGAGGTCTACTACCTTTATAAAGTACACAATAAAAACTTAAAATTGTAGGTTAAGGTATGGTATCATTAAAAAAACTAATTTTTTTTTTTAAATCACTCGTCACAGATCGCCTCGCTTAGTCGCTAAAATACTCATAACTGTTATCCCCGCCCCGCTAGAAAATGACAAGGTAAGCAAAATCTTGCATAGATCCTTCTATTCCTTGGTGAAAACTTTTTGGGGGCCGTTTTCGAGCTGAAAATAACACTATGAACTCTCTGAATTCTTCAGTTTATTGATCACGACTTACATCTTAGAATGATCCTAGTTAATTATTAACTACGCGCTCGACTCGGGTTTTACTCAATCGACGACAGCTCTCCCTTTAATCTGTCACAACAGAACTCCCGCTAGTCCGAATTCTATTAAACGGAAAAACGTTAACTTACATGCAACGTCCTGATTACACGTGATATAAATTTCATTTGAAATTATAATTAGGTTTTTTTAAAGCGGCTCACACTGTTTCATTTCACTAAAAAAATTTCCCTATGCTGTTTATCGCATAAATCGATTAAGAAATGCTTTTTAAATGCAGGAGTAAAATACCCACCTGTCTATTTAACATACTTTTTTTTTAAAAAAATAACTTGTGTGTCGTGACTTTGACGTAAAAAAAAGATTAAATAAATTCTGTAAGCGTGTTTGATCAAAATATATCTTTTTGATTAATATGGTTTGATAAAGGACCTTCAGGCGCATATTTTCCAGTTTTTATTTTTTAAAGATCACTTTTGGCTACCGAATTATTAATTTTTATTCAAATTTTTGTTTTTATTTTTTTTCTCCCAAAAACCGCAAAAGTGCGACTTGTGACTGGCACTCAAAGATTCCTCATAAATGCGTCTATCAGTGATAAAAAAATCAAGTCGCACTATGGAAGCGTTTGGGAGTTACGGATAAAGGTTATATAGTACATTTTAGGGTTGTCACTAAAGGTCAAACAATTGTAATATTTGTAATCCATAAAAAATGTAAGACTCATACAAATAATTTTCAATTACGAGTATCAGCATGCTGTCGTCAACATTATCATGTTGGAACTTCGTCAGCCACTTCTTCCAACTGCAAGTTTTCTTCATTAACCGGCTTCAGAAGTTCACGAACAGCTGCTGGCAGACAAATCCTATTGGACAATCTTTGGCGCTGTCTATAGTGTGCCATAGACACAAACGGACCCGACGATTCAAGTGCATGGTGGAAGAGGTCAATCATAGTTTTTTTCCTGTTCATTTTCCGGCAGTGGCGTTCCCTACCTGAGCGCCAAAATTTATTGCGCGATTCAGCCGCTTGTTCTGAGAGCATACCTACAGGAAGAGAACATGATTCTACGATCTCTTTACCATGGACTAGAATTTTGTGTACCGTCACAGTCATCGACTGCCAATTAAATGCCTGGATGTACTTTTCCGCGAGCGTGCGACAGAAAATGTCAAACTTTACAGTGTCAATAGGAAATTCACAAGATATGGCTACAAAGATAGTATGCAGCCCGTCGATCAAACATGCATCTAGACCTAATATCTCTGCAAATATAGCACGGTATTTGTCTGATAGTGCTGTGCGGGCTGAATTGCCATCATTTGTGGTTCCTGCATTGGGTTTAACAACGTCTACCAACAATCCAATCCGATTTCTTATATCAGCCTGGATATGTTTTTCCGTTCTTTCACAATTTGACTTTCTCTGCTATCTTTTTTGATTCTCCATTTCCGTACTAACGAATCGTTTTTGTAACTGAAATGTAATAAAAATTCGAAAATACGTATCCATACATGAAGTGGATTGATGCCGTGTTGCATATTTTCTTTTACAGTTCGTCTTGTTTACGATGTTGCCAAATCATTGAACTGACTGGCAGTAGCTTTGCAAAATGGGCACCTTAACTGTGAAGACGTACCAGTTTAGGACTTTGCCGTTGATCACACTCAAAATTAAATTAGAAACAAACGTAATAAGTATAATGCTCTTCCGAGGTTTAGGTCGTAATTCCTATTACGACCCAAACCTCCGAAGGGCATCATAAAAACTTTGATAGAGAAGCAAATTAAACGTTTGACTCCTGTCAAACGTTTAATTTGCTTCTCTATCAAAGCTTTTTCCTTAAGAATAAGATTAGTGTCTTTTTTTCTATACTGAATGTGGAGCGGCCGACAAAATCTATACGACTGGGGTGCAGGATGGTGCCATGAAATATATTTTTGTCCATTACTATACTTAAAGGAATAAAAGTCGAGGCAAAAAGACTATTTTCGTTCACGGAAATGTCTTCGTCTGATCCTGAAAAGTGTTGTTTATATAATGCTTGGCCTATGCTTCCATCAAAACCCCAGGACCCTTCAAATACGCATGAGACTTCTTGCTTGCCTGTTCTGTTACAATACTCGATAAAATTCTCATCACAACTTCGAACAATTCGTCGCAAAGTAAGAAGTTTATGCAACGAAACTGACGCTTCTATTTCCGAAACATCTAGCTCTTTTGCTGGGTAACATGCTTTTCTTGCTCTTATTAGTATTTCTAAGAAGGGTGGATAAGCTGAATAAACTCGACTTTTCAAATCCTGTCTTAAAAGTTTATATGTTTCCACATTCAGTCTCCTGTCGATAACGAAACCTAGAGCTTCCTCAGGTGTATAGGTTTTCGTCAACGTAGATACTTTTTTTAAAACTTTGAATCGTTTTTTTGGTGATGTCAGACAAAGTTTTATTACGTCTTCTAAATCTTTTGAAGCTTTTGGGGTTATCTTGCTTCCATCTTCTGAAGTAATCGTGGATGCAAAAGATTTTATCACTTTAGCTTGGGGTTGATCTTCCAAGGACTCCATGATTCGTTTTCTAATTTTGAGGTCTTGTTTATAATTTGTACTGGAGTCATTGGTTAATTTAGAAGATCCCAACAATAACGACGTGCCAGGCGATTCTAAGAGCGTTGGTGCGGACTGTGTGACATCCAGTGGATTTGTCTGCCAGCAGCCGTTCGTGAACTTCTGAAGCCGGTTAATGAAGGAAACTTGCAGTTGGAAGAAGTGGCTGACAAAGTTCCAATATTAGATGGATCTTCATCATCAGACGATGATGAAGATCCATCTATTGTTGACGACAGCATGCTGATACTCAAAAATGAAAATAAAATGAAATCTATTGACAGCGTCCGGGACCGACTGCTTAACGTGTTCTCCGAAGCTCGGAGTCAGTGATAGTTATGTACTTGAGTCAGAAAAACTCATTGGTACACGCCCGGATTGGAACCATGGCCCTATGACCTTATAAATTTGAGACAGGTTCGTTGCGCTTTGGGATATCATGACTATCACGACACGAAAAATTAATAACTCGGTTACCAGAAGTGATTTTCAAAAAATAAAAACTGGAAAATATGCGTCTGAAGGTCCTTCATCAAATCATATTAATCAAATATATATACATATATATTGATCACACAAGCTTACAGAATTTATTTAATCTTTTTTTTACGTCGAGGTCACGAAACACAAATTATTAAAAAAAAAAAAGTATTACAGATAGACACGTGGGTGTTTTAGTCTTGCATTTAGAATGCACTTCTTAATCGATTTATGCGATAAACAGCATAGGGATTTTTTTAGTAAAATGGAACAGTGTGTGCTGTCGTCAACATTCGAACTTCAGACGATGATGAAGATCCATCTAATGTTGGAATTTCGTTGTCCACCTATCCCAACTGCAAGTTTTCTGCATTAACGGGCTTCAGAAGTTCACGAACAGCTTCTGGCAGGCAAATCCCATTGGACAATCTTTGACGTTGTCTGTGGTGTGTCATAGACACAAACGGTTCCGCCAATTCCAGTGGAGGGTGGAAAAGGTCAATCATATTTTTTTCCTGTTCTTTTTCCGGCAGGGGTGTTTCTTATCTGCGCCAAAATTTATTGCGCGATTGAGCTGCTTTCTCCGAGAGCATACCGACAGGAAGAGAACGTGATTTTATGATCTCTTCACCGTGCACTAGAATTTAGTGTACGGTCACAGTCATCGGATGCCAATTAAATTACTGGATGTACTTTTCCGCGAGCGTGAGGCAGAAAATGCCAAAATTTACTGTGTCAATAGAAAATTAATAAAAAAAAAACTAATAAAAGTTAAAAAAAACTTCTAAAGTAATTAACGAAGTAAACGATGAAAGGGTAGATATTACAAAATAGAAGCCGCTTAGTGATAAAATTTTGTCGACACTCTAATTGTAAATAACTAATATGCAATTGTAAATTTTTTTTAAATAAATAAATGTAAATAAGTAAATAACAATAAAAATAAAATAAGTAAACAATATAGAATTTTGTAGTAAAGGACAAAATTGAATTAATTTAAACAAAAATAAAAGGTCATGTTGAGTGACACCCCTAACACCATATTTTGAAATTCGATTACTCGTAAACGCTTCCATAGTGCGACTTGAGTTTTTTATCAATGATAGACGCATTTATGAGGAATCTTTGAGTGCCAGTCACAAGTCGCACTTTTGCGGTTTTTGGGAGAAAAAAAATAAAAACAAAAATTTGAATAAAAATTAATAATTCGGTAACCAAAAGTGATCTTCGAAAAAGAAAAACTGGAAAATATGCGCCTGAAGGTCCTTTTTCAAACCATATTAATCAAAAAGATATATTTTGATCAGACACGCTTACAGAATTTATTTAATCTTTTTTTTACGTCGAGGTCACGAAACACAAATTATTTTTTTTTAAAAAAAGTATGTCTAATGGACACGTGGGTGTTTTACTCTTACATTTAAAATGGATTTCTTAGTCGATTTATGCGATATACAGCATAGGGAAATTTTTTTAGTGAAATGAAACAGTGTGCGGCTGGCTGTAGCCAGCCATATTGCTAATTTATGGAAAACCTTTCAGTATATTTAAATAGCTAAATGATTTCAATTATGATAACCATGCCGGTATTCTGTATTAATTTTTCTTATGAATTCTCTTGTGGCGAAGCGAAGTCACATGCAATTGCTAGTGCTATACGGTATAGCTTTAATTAAACTTTGGAAGCGATTGTTTATGAAATATTGTTTAGGGGACAATTTTTAAAGTTTCTTGTCTCATAAATTCAGAACGGATCCGCTTTTAATTAAAAATGTGTACCTACCTACAAAGTAATAAATTATCTTCTAAGATAAAAGCTTCTTGGAACCACTTCGCGGCGTGAAATTGATAAATAAGAATTCATAGTAGAGAAACACATTTAATTATCATGTATATTCATTTATATTAATAATAGTAATTTTTAAATATTTCATATAATAAAAGCACTACGTGACAATTTTTTTTTTCGATTTCGAAAAATGTGTTATAACAAAAAATTTTATATGGATAAATAATAAAAATAAGTACCTACATGGCTTACACAACAAACTGTGATATCAAAGAAAATTGTTATTTCAGGTTTGGAAATGGAAGAACATAAGCTTTCCGCTCATACTATTTTCCGGAAACAAAACGTTATAACTCTAACATAAACGATATTTATGAAATAGACCTTTCGTGCGCTATCACCTACTTATTCGGATAGTTCTATAAAAAACCTGTTAAGTTCGAATCGGAGTCGCGCGAAGGGTTCCGAAGTATTAATCATCGCATTACCAACTATTTTTTTTTTAAATTCAGAACCTAATTTTGGCTGGAATTGAATCCAGCTCCTTCGTGTATAAGTAATAAACACTAGACCAAACTGGACTTGTTCTTCGATTTTTATTCCCGCCGGAAGTTAAAGATTTTCATTAAAGGTTTTCATTTAGGTTTATTGTACATTTTGAGGGAGATCCTATATTTCGAAATTTTTTTTAAATATTAAGTGGGGTAGTTTCGGACATAAAGGAGAGATATCTTTTACACTATGCACACAAAAATATGTTTATATATCTCATACCATATCAGCTCATTATGCCCCACTGTAGGAACTGAAGGCTCTCTTCGGGTTATATTTTTTATAACGGGGCATTTTAGTTCATATGTCACATGATACTGTTAACAATTTTTTTTAAATTCTTTTAAGTTTATAATATGACCCTCGAAATAAGATATCGTTTATTCCCTTATAAACGAAAGTGATGCTTTAAGGGTTCCGTTTTTCCATCTCGGATTCATGGAACCTTAAAATAGTTATAACTTTTATATATAGATACGTTACTTTTGTATTCTACTAATGAAAAAAATGGATTGCAGTCACATATTAATTAAATTATGTGTACACATTGTGGTATTGCATACATTTTCGTATCATACAAACTTTCATATTTAAATAGTTGAAATTATATTAAATCTTTAAATAAAATTTAAGTATGTCGATGCTGCGATATTTAGGAATATAGCAGTACAAAAAAGTGATATGCAAAGAGATGTTTTTATCACTGTCCAATTTTTTTTTTAAGCGTTAGGTATCATCTAAAGAATTCATTAAAAAAAATGGCTTGTAGCATTATCATATTTTTCCTAAAAAAATATCTATACACCATATGGTTACTAAGTAAATCATAAACACTACCCACGAGAAAGAGGTGACTGCGGGTGTAGCGGAGAGGTGTATCAACCGCTGACCAACGTAATCGTTAGTCACCCGCACATCCCTACTGTAATACAATAAATTTGAGGCGCCATATCTTAACATTTTTATACTGAGTCATAGATACTAAAATAATTATTTTCACCACAGGTAGTAACATTAAAATTTTGAAGGTGATAAACCAAACTTGTACCTATGCAGTATAGCGTAATTTAGAAAAAAAAAATTTAAAAACCTATTTTTCTTATGATGTTTTAAATATAATTAAATATTCATTAAATTAAAATGTAAATAATCTGAACATTGAAAATCATGTCGGCACAAGCGTAAGCAAAAGTAAATAAATATTAATATTGTGCTATTCTCAAAATGGTTTTTGAAATAATGGAGTAAAAGAAAAAATAATCTCTCGGGCAAATAAAAACGAAACGATTGCTGTTAACCTGACCGCGGCCATTTTAAGTGACAAAGCTTTTACTTCATTAGGATAATCGCTGTTTCGGAAAGGAAAAGAAGAATTTTCTAAGAAAAGGGTCGTATTTGATCGTATTGGCCCTTTGCTTTGGTGGACGCTGTAAATGGGTGATAAATATACAGAAAACGACCGAACGTCTGATCGCGATCACAAGAACAGAAACATTGTCGAGTAAAGGTCCGCTATAAACAAAGGGAGGTATTTAATCTAACCCTGGCGGGGCCCGATTCTAATTTTCCGGGCCCGGGTCGCAAATTTGTGGAGCCCACCTTCCGCATAAATTGACGTTTTTTAACTTAATAAAAAATGATTTAAACATGCTCGACATGGAATTTTTGGCCGCATTTTAAACGACCGGGAGGGCCATTTTAATCGCCGCGCTTTTCAATGGGATAGCACCCCGTTTTCGCTCCTCAGGCGATCATAACCCACCGCAGCTAAGGTGTGCCTGTCCACACGTGAAATTCCGAGATAAGCGGATAGGTTTAACAAATTTTTGCCAACAATAAATTATGATTACTTTCCTTTACGTTTTAGTCAGTTTTGTTTGATTTATATATAGATATAGCTTCAATACAGATAGGTAAAATCTTTCTAATTGAGATTTTCGTACGCGTATTTTTGTTCCCTTTTCAGTGTTTCTTTCAGTAGAATGAATTTATATTACAAAAAAAATAATGTGGTTGATACATGACATCGAATAGCAAATGAGGTACCCATAGAAGAAGACACTCGTTTTCATAACTAGTACGCTCGCGTAACTTAGTTGGCCCAACGGGTCATCGTTTACTAACCTTGAGAGTCGAATATATTTATACAGGATGAGGTATTAATGACCAACCAAATTTTAATATAATGACCTTTGATAAAAATCCGTTGGCCGTCTTGTTCCTTTTTAGTAGCGTTCAATAGGAAAATATTCAGTTAAGATTACGTAAACCTTTCCCAAAACCACCAATATTACTATTCACCGTTTACGAAGGCGTCAGTACACGTGCAAGCGCCCCGTCCACATGTCCCATGCCCCGCCCTTTCGTATGTAAGTAAAAGGTAGCCAAATTTTGTTAAAAAATATTTAGGATATAATTATTGATTATGAATATTTGCCCTATATTTTTATTTACGTAATGAGGTCTATTGGTGGTACCTAATATCTAGAAAATTTTTGGCTGGTGACTAAAATCTCGTCCTGTATACCAAAATGAAACTTAATTAATAAATTACACAGAAAAAAGTTATATTAAAACTACATAAGGCAAATCCATTGCAGCATTCACTTTAGAATATACGTTTAATTCCTAGGTATTTTAAAAATTTCTTTAGTGGGACAAACACAGCTTTATTCAATCAATTATAACATCAAACTAGTCAGGTCCGGGTCTAATCTGAGAGGATCTAATATTTCTAATGCATAAAATTGTACACAGCGTCATGATGCCAGAGCTATGTATGGTTTTAGGTAAATGTTGGACATAAAGATGTGTTGCGAGACGATGGACAAGCCATCTCATATTTTCATAATGTCGGTAATGTATTAATCCAAGTAGATATTACTATGATTCAATCTAATAGAAAATGTTATAACATATGAAATATTTTACTGTTATGTATTATCACTTTACTTCGTGGCGTTTTATTTACACAGGAACAACCAAGTTTTTTGTGATGCATTTTCCTATACTACGTTTACTATAGGAAAAGCTGTAACCGTTGACGTTTTTTTTTTTAAAATTTAGATATAAATGGTCTTAAAAATATAAAAAATACACTATTATTTTATTCTGTCACAATATTTTATAAAAATGTTATGATTTGTTTTTAAATTTTGCCGTGTAAATTCATAAAAGTTGTTTGAATGAAATTAATTTTTTAAGCACTGTCAGCTCTTCCTATGGTGAACTTAGTATAGTTTTAGCGTTATTGTTTTATTTATGTCAAAAGGTTGTAACTTAAAACTTTTTTTTGTTTCTTATATTAAATTTCTTATATTAAAATAAAATAAAAATTTCTTGTATTAAAAAAACAACATAAACCTGTTACTGTTAGTTGTACTGTTTCTTAATATACGAAATGGAATTCACATCCTCGTCATCGCTTGCCCACGTTTCTTTATCACGAGTATTATTTGTTTAAGATTAGGTTGAAAACATTTGAAACATTGAAAGCTAAGCTCTATAACAATTGAACCCTTGTATATATACGAAGAATTTGACAGCCGTCAGAGAGTCAGTAAGTTGACAGTGGAAGTCGATGAACAGAGCTAGCGAGCGTGGGCGATGCTTCGGGCTGTGAGTGAGAGAAGAAGTTACATGAGCAATAAGTAAAGAAGAAATACAGGTGGAACAAGGATATTTGTAATGTTATACATTATTTGTAATGTTACAACGAAGCGGATAAAGCCACAAGCAGCTCATAGTATAAAATAAAGGTTTTGCCTTTCCAATCATTACGTCGAAATAATGTTTTTTTAGAATAGTCAAATCGATAAGGCTTCAACACGACAATGGATCAATTGTTGAATATTCAAATAACATCGTATTGTAATGGAATAACATTATTGTGGATCCGTACATAGCGTGTACTCGAATATGGTTCTAAGCAAGCTTCCCGCCAATGTTTTCTCAACGAGGGTCTCCGGTAACAAACAATATATCTATGTCAACTCTTGCCTCGTAAACCGTCGACGGCTACCCACCCACTCGACGGATATTTACTAACAATGTTCTATTATTCAGTACCTACCTGTGTAATAAAACATTGATTTCCTCCAAATTATAGGTATACCTACTGTGCTAAAATAAGTGGACTTATACATCGGCCGTCGAGATTCCTCCAAATTATAGGTATACTATGCTAAAATAAGTGGATTTATACATCGGCCGTCGAGAGTTTGCGTTCCTGACAGGTCGTATTCGGCACAGTAATCGGATGGTTGATGTGAATTTGTATCGTCGGGCGATTCCCGTTTTCAAATATTATTATCGTTTACATGCACGAAAACACAAAATTAAATTAAACAAACATGATGTCATAGCTATAAATCTCGTGTGTCAGGAACGCAAACTCTCGACGGCCGATGTATAATTATAGGTACAGTCCTTATAGTCCCCGCTACAGTCAGTATTGGTACCAGAAAAGGTGTACACGATAACAAACAACTAAATGCAATGAACGAGTTGTGCATAATTGCCCAATCGTGCTTGAACAGAGTCTGACAATAATGCCTCGACAGCAAGATTACGACAAACATATTTCAATGTGGAACATTAAAGTGTGCGTAAAACTTTTTTTTTTTCATTACTAAAACACGAAGATACAGCATCTACGTAGAAACATCATCATTAAATCTCATTAATTCTTCTTTACCCAAGTTCCATTGTCTTTATGGATGATATAATGAACGTTATTTTTATTTTAATCTCAGCACTTCTGTGTAAATGTAGAAATATACCTTAAAAGTATTTTCAACTGCATAACATGGATTTACTTGTACATAAATATACCGCTTCGTCACAGCAAATATGTGAGCCTAAAAAATATACGCCGCCAGACCAAATATACGCTACTTGAAATATTTACTTTGAAATAGAATTTTGTGTGAACCACATTTAAAATTCGTACTGAAAAACAAAATAAAGATCCTGAAACTACATTTCTTGTGTAATCCAACAAAATGGTTGTTTAAATCGATGAAAATGACCTATGGTCTATCTATTTATTCACTGAATCTGACAGTTGACCCGCGTTTACTATCGTTTCGAAATATGACATGCTCAATCTTGATTGTTATGCTATCTAAACCGCATAACGGATGTCCTTGAAACAAATAAAGGTATATGAATGAGCTCTAATAATGTATTTACGTACGCCTAAGAAACGTGAACAATCTTATATATGTATGTAATTATTCTAGATATTTCAATGTATTGGTGAAAATGATATACGCATGTTTCGTCGGAGCGGGTCTGTTTGCGGAACGGCATGCGGGCTCTCGATTCACCCATCCTATTTGCGTGCCCACCTCTAGCTACGGAATAGCTTGTTGTTTGTACGCAGCGCCTTTGTAGTCCGACCGCCATTGTTAAGTTTATATGAAGCAATATCCTGCATCCCTTTGAAGGAATTCGCGCGTCTTATTCGAGTCGCCTAAGGACCAGATCGGAGCGGGTTAAAAGTAGGAAGGTATTACCCTCGGAAATAAGAAATATTTTGTTTCCGATTCAAATACGACTCTTCTGGCCCGAGAGTAAGGAGGTGAGTTCTATTTTTCGTTTGTTGCTAAATCTCTGACTAAATGTCCGGACGGATTCGCAATACCTTTTAAGCTTTATCAAAAGTTTTAGTTTGTCCAGATGAATTCATATATTGTATTGTTACGTGTTAGGGTTCGAAGAATTTGGAGAGAAAGACCTGCTGACTCTTTTGAAGATTTTATTCACTAACACTAGGTCCAACACAAAGCACTAGGTCCAAACACTAAGCACTCACGATGTATTAGGTCGTAGCCAAGTCGTTTCACGGTTTCACTGGTATCACTCTTGATCACTAGTTTTCCCTTCGAAGTCGCCTCGAAAGTAGCCCAAAAACTGAACTGAGCTCGCTCGCCCTCCTGCGGCTATTTATATGGGTCGCAATGAGCCTCGAGAGCATTCTAGAAGTCACTCCACTCGCGCGAACGCAAACGACCGGGCTGATTTCATTCTAGACCATTCTTTCCTCTAACGCCATCTAGTATTGAGTAGGGGTTTCGTGTTTGTTTGTTGTAAAACCTTTCTACAAAGTGGTTTTACTGGTTGACGCTAGATGGCGGTCGTGACTCTGTTTGTTCGTAACAGTATATTGTATTGTATATTGTGTATTGTATTGTATAGTGTATATTGACGTCACATGACCCGAAAGTTAACTGGCTGAGATCGCTTTAGCTTAAAAATGTTTATTAAACCAATAAAATTAATTACAATTTCGAATACAATGAAACATACGATTAGCAAAGAACAATTTTTCGAGCATAAATATATATTTTGATATAGCACTTATCCCTCATGAGTAAGCAAAAAAGTCAAATTAAACGTTTCAGCCGTCGTTAAAATTTTGAAGGTCCAGACTCCATTAGGTACCGACAAAATTCATTTTTTGTTACACGGAATCCACATTTCCGCTATTGTCTATACTGATGGCGTTTCACGAGACCTCGTGCGAGGCATTAGCTCAAGGGACTATTAACAAAAACATTTCACGTCGCTCCAGTTATCCCTCGACGAGACAAATGGGCGTTCGTATAGAGCGGCTAGTCAAAGAGGCGCCGCCGCGAAGGGGACATATAACTGTACCGTGCAAATCCTACCACGTGGACCTTTAGTGCTTAAACCGCCTTAGGCGATTACGACCTCTGCTATATAAATAGTCGCTGTCCTTATAAAGTAGGCGCTAGCTGCTGCCAGTTATTATGATAGGCTTATAAAACGACATTAAAAATATTACTGACGATAAAACATTCAGAAGTCGATAAAGGAAACTCTTGTTGGATAAGCCAATACTTTGTTAACATTTGGCTAAAAAAACATTTAACTTCCAACATGATATAGAATGAATGTGTACTAGTGTGCCTACATTGCTATAATCTACATTTTCCAAATGGTTTTTTTATGTGATATTTGGGATATCATTGTAAAAATATCGGAAAATTATGTGGACTCTACATAGACTGGCGATACTTTCCCGATAATATGATAACTAACTTAATTAGATAGATATTTTCATAAAAATAATAAAACGGTCGGCTCTTCGAATATAAACACACTTACAAACGAAGTGTCAGATGTTAAGATGTCATTCAGTGAGATTTGAGTGAGTCATTACAACGTAGGTAAGATTAAGGTAGAGAAAAGAAATAAATAAGTTGTCTTTGAACGAATAAGTTTTTATGATGCATTCTCACGAACTGCTACAGTAAAACTAAAGTACTTGGAAGGAGGCCACCTCCATGCGTAAGCTGACGCACCACTGCGGAGTAATATCAATCGGGCTGTCTTCGCGCTCTCAGGATTTCCATGAAATGTAAATGTTTCGCGCGCTTTCTGTAAGTGCTCACGCGTACTAATAGAAGTCCAGACTGCCACTTACTAATTTTTAATGTGTAGTATACTTAATTATCTGAACTGTTAATTACATAAGTTTTGTTTATATTTACTTTACAATGTTGACCATATTGAAATTGTTGTTTACCTGACGTGCATGTGTTATATTTTCAATTATACCTACCTTAGAGAGCTAAAAAAAATCATTTTGTGTACCTAAATAATTATCTTATATGCTGTGGAAGGATTTAAGAAAGGTAAGTTAAAGAGAAATAGATCAGAGTGTAATAAAACATGATTAGTTTTTTATTAATATTATTTTATATTAATGGAATTTATTGACCGGAAACTTGTTAGGACTTTGATGGTGAAGGTATTGGATCAAATCTGTTTGAATCTCACCCATCTTAAGTACTTACCGTTTGCTCCCGTGCTGAATATATACCGCTAGACGTCGTGTACCACAGCATTGACTTTGACTTATTGCGGGCATGAGCCCACGAAAGACTCGTGGCATTCGGTCTAGCCATTAACTTCTGACAGTCATTATAAAATAATTTCGTTACAATCTGATGATATAAATTAATTATAAATAATTTTCAAATAGGTAATTACCTAGTAAGTAAATGTTACTTTTGTGTAGGTATTAAAGCGATGAATTATGAATGTAAAGACAAATTTTAGCACATATTCAAAAGTCTGAGGACTTTAAAAAATAATTTTAAGATTATGTATATTTTTGTTCATTTACTTTTTAATTTTTCTTATATTTTTTTTATAAATCTTAAAGTATGTTCAGATTTGATATCTATGCGAAGTCGACAACCCTACACGTATTTTGCGTTAAAACTTTGTGAACCAGCTTTAGTAGGAAAGCTGTTCTACTTTGGACACTTGAACAGTGGACACTTGAATGCCTCAAGATGATGTTGATGCTGAATATTTGATGTTCAAAATTTAAAACTGCAAATAAAATTTACTCACTGTTTCGTCCGCTCCATTCGTGATTTTGAACACCACCACCAACCGGTGACATTCAAAACTTTATCTCGGGCGGACAGCTAATATTCCTAACTATATATTGTTTTACTGAACTTCTAAAGACAAAAACCGATATAAAACATTGGGTGACGTTTAACGTTTTTAATTTCGTAATTTCACAATACTAAAATAGACTTTTCGCCTTATTGTTCGCGATAAGTAACTTAACATTTGTTCAAAATCTATCCACTGAAACGATAACCCTATTTCTGTGTAAATAAAACACTAGCCACTCTCTGTTCTTTGACATCGGAACTGTGACCGTTATCGAAATTATTGATGAAATCACTGAAAACTCGTATTTACAATATTAAACTGGTCTCAATTTTTTTTTTTTTAAACAAGTACTTAGGGCTCACTGAGATTATAGAATAGACTGAACTGAAACCCTGCTATTTTAGTTAAAAACCAACAGTGAAAGCTTCTAAGTAACGCCGAAAAAGAGAGAGCTTTTCAGAACACCCTCAAAGTCAACACTTTTCAATTAATCTCCAGAGAGTTGACATTATTCTTGAATGTTAAGTGGTTAATAAGTGGTTATACATTTAGTAAAATATTATTTTTAGAAATTCAGATTGATAGGTACATTCTCCGTCCGTCAACCGTTTATCTCCTAATTTTGTTCCATCATTAAAAAAATTTTTTCAACTTCACTTCTCTAAATCTAGGGCTTCTTCAGCTTTTATTCCGACGCGTATTCAACATTACATCGGGAAACTTTTTTCGTGTTAGCTTGTTTACATGAATTCCGGTCCTTGATTAGTTTGGATTCCCGAAGGATTCTTAGGCCGCGATAAAAGTAGAAAAGTAGCATGTAATCTAAACTTAATACTGAAGTTATGTTTCCGAGAAGTGCCTCTAAATTGCCATCAGCAGTTAACAAACAAATAAAAGGTTCAAAATTCTATAAACAATACTACAAAAACAGAATTTCTAAAAAGTATCTATTCTATATTTTTTTGCACACTTCTTGGGGTCAAGGACAAACTATCCCTTAATGTATCTAACGCCTTCTATTACAACGGAGTATATACTGTACCCGTGTCGTGATAGCCCAAAGCGCAACGAACCTGTCTCAAATTTATAAGGCCCCATAGGGCCATGGTTCGAATCCGGGCGTGTACCAATGAGTTTTTCTGACTTACGTACATAACTATCACTGACTCCGTGCTTCGGAGGGCGCGTTAAGCAGTCGGTCCCGGTCGCTGTCAATAGATGGCGGTCGTTACAATCCCCAACCTGCAGTGGAGCAGTGTGGTGGATTTAAGCTCCAAGCCCCCCTCCTCACCCTGGGGGAGGCCTAAGCCCCTGCAGTGGGGTAAAAATGGGCTGATGATGATGATGATGATATACTGTACCCGGAAGACATTATCGACTTTATTATAATCGACTGATTGGTCATCTTTGGAAACTTAACATTTTTAACTTCATCTGTCAGTTTCTTTGAAACTTATTCTATTTTAACACCAAACCCACTAAACCAATAGGTCAGTTGACTAATTTTTGTTAAATTATTTTGTATGAAAGCGTTTTTTAATTATATCATAATAGTTAAATAATTTTTAAAAATAAATTATGTACAACGATGTAATGAATGTTTAAAATGTCATTTTAGACAGAGAGGGTAAAATGTAAAATTTCGTTTTGCTAGAAAGAGACCGAGATAAAATTTTAGTAGCTTATAATTTTCATATTCTTCAAACGAATATAATTTTAAAAACAGTCGTTTGTTTTTTTTTTTCAAAAATATGCTTGGACTTTCATAAACTATTTTTTACGTACGCATTTCATTTTTCACTTGAACTGTGTTATATAAAGTTTATGTGTTGACTTATATCGCAGCGTTACAAAACGAAGCGTCAGAAGACATTATTTTCGCATCAGAAGTTTAAAACGAGCCTATCTGCATTAAAGGACGTGCGGCGGATTTGACATGTACCGATATAAATGACAATAGATAATATGAATAATGACCTATGCAGGAAATCCGCGAGCTATTCGAACCGATCATCAATCAGCCGGCATTTGGCACGCGAGCTCGCGCCGCGGGCTTTGGCTTACACCCAGCTGCGACAATATTGGTTTACCTTCGACTCCGTCGCGGCTCTTTAAGCTTACGCGCGTTTGGAACAATGCGTTTTGTGTTTTTTTAAGCTGTCTTCCTTAGAACGAGGAAAATTCTAGCGCTGCTAATACATTACCGGTTTCATAACGCAAGCACGTACCGCTTTTACATTAACTTGCTGTACAAGTAGATGATATCTGGATTTTTTCTTCCCGAAAACACAACTTTCTCGCCCTCATAAAATTCATAGCTGTAGTTTAATAATACATTTTCATACCAGTAATTAAATATAAAATCAACCGTCACTTTCATACTGTGTAAGGTATAAAGCTGTTATTTTGTACATAAAAGTCGATTTATCTTTTAGAGCGGGCGGTATTAACAAAAAAATTCAACAATTAACTTTTTTTCTATACCACTGGTATTACGTCTCAACTATTACCTGGCTGCATGACCTTTAATGGTTTTATAAGCCGTTTGGTGTTGACAGAAAAAACTGAACAATTAACCATAATATGCTTTATAAGGATAGATATGCAACAAGTTAAACGTAATAATTTATATTAATATAATGTAAGCCGCTGGCTTATACGTACCTATCATTTGTTATATGACCTTATTTGGATATTTAGTGATTTCCAATAAACGTCCAAAATGGTTCTTGAAAAATTAGAAGTTAAAGGGAGCCCCTGTACCAAGTTTTAAAAAAATCCGTTGGAAAATAACATCGTTATTAGAGCGCGAACGGACGGATGGACGGACGAACAAACTACCAGACGAAAATCGAATATAATAGTACCAACGGCACTTATCATAAGCAACTGTTTTCGATGATGATTTTTTAAACATCCTTCATGTATAAATTATTTCCGGTTGCCTGGCGTTTAATATGAAACATTAATCTTTAGACAACCTGAAAATAGTCGTCGCGAAATAATTTCTTTACAACGTAAAATTAATTTTTAAGAGTCAGGTAAGTACATCGATAAAAGTTGGTTTTATGGCATATTATTATTGTTTAGAGCTTTAAATGTATAATCTCCTCTATTAAAAGCACACTGTAAATTATTGTTGCATTTTATCCATCAGTGCCAAGACCAGCATGATAGATTGAATATGTTGTTAGGGTTATATGTATTTTAGAATGTCACTGACCTTTTTTGTTGTTCATCTAGTCATAGATACGCTGTTGTAATATGGTCGCTGCTTGTTAGAGAAGTTCGAACCTGTTGATTTCCGTGACTTCAGACCCTCGCTGTTTCGCTTCCCGTTACCCTGCTGGGTGCGCCGGCGTCGCAAATGACCGATCGCTTGACCTCGTAGAATCTTCAAGATCAGTGTCCGTTTCGTTTATAATTTAGGAAAGCTAGGTATGAGAGAAAATAGCGTGAACAAATTTATTTTTATACAAAATATATTGATCACCATAGACCACAGAACTTATTATTGCATTGTAAATTATTAGTAATTATTGTTACATTTTGCTATAGTATAAAGTTCACAATTTGTTGCTTTTCTAACAAATATTTCTATCTAATTTAGCTGAAAGAACAGATATGTAACAGTAATGAGATGAGTACGATTAAATTGGGTCGTCGTTATGCTGTGAAAGCACAGTTTACTGATAGAATGTTCTTCGAGAGGCCTTGTTCGCTTAGGTTTCGATCACTGGTCATAATCGTCGACGCAATTAGCGTGACAGATAGTCACAGCCGACGAACCGCTCCGCACCCATTAATTGTTCTATCGATCACACCGTTCTTACTTTGAGGCATTTGCGGCTCTTTGTGGCTACTAAATTGGATAAAACTATCATCACGATCCTGTGTAATAAATATAGTTGCGTTATAAAATCACAATTTCATTGTTTTTAAATTGGCTCCGAGTTGTAAAAGATATACCTATGTTAATTCTTAAAAAAATAATTTTTAATGTTACGTATAGATAGATACGCCACGCTCGTACTAAAACCTGGTAGAGGATGATTTGTCGGATCAGTTAATTCACGTAACAACTAATCTATGTCAGCATAAAATGAGAAACAGGAAATTCAAAACGCACATAAATGCAAGTAGTTAATTTATTATAAACATATATTATGATTTTTTTTTCAATTGCAGCCTCTGTTAAGTTAATCAATTATTAATATCATTAATATTATTAACTTAATCGGCTTCATGATCGGCTGTAACTCACAAACTAGTTCATCTTCGATAAACGTGATATTTTTGGTGAAAAATTCGTAGTGTACTATTACTATATTAAACATTAGCTTTCCGCCAGTGGCTCCGCTCACGTGGACTACACAGTTGTTTTCATCTAACTTAATATGTTAATAGTTAAAATGTCACGTAAGCACACAAAGTCGGTTATTACCGAATAGTACGCGGCGTGGCGATAGTGGATGGTCTTTTTAGTCATACACAAAAGCATACACAATTTGGCCTGTATTCATCTTTGTTTGGCGCTATCTAGATACGTAAGTAATAATCAGATATTTATGAAAATTCATCTGACTTTGAAATTGTCCCTGTAATGTCAACTGGAGGACTGAGCTCATTTCACTGCTTTCTACAGTAAAAAAGAAAATCAGTAAATAAACTCATATACGTACAACTATTCCTCTAGGGTGTTTTTGTCCACACGCCATATAGTTAAGCGATCATTTTGAAGATTACCTTCACCGCTAATGACGAAAAATGAACAAGACCGGAAATAATTTTTTTTATCAAATTTAAATTTGAAAGCAACGCCAATGTCCACAAATGGCGCTGGTTGTTCAAACTTTAGCGTGCGCGAAATATTTGCACGGGTCATTTAATATAAAATATTGAGTTGAGTTACTATGTCAAATAAAAGTGTAATTCCTTGTGAATGAGTCAAGGTATTATGACGTTATTTAATCTAAGATAATACAAATTTTAAGCGTCTGTCCAAATGTCGCCAAGGAATATTTTATCACCCAAACTTAAGAAAAAATAACTTTGAGGCCACGTACACTCCTATTAAAAAATAATAGTAAACACCAAAAAACATTTACCAATCAATGGTTCTAGTTGTTTTAGTGATGTCTGTACTTTAAATCATATTGGCAGATCAAATTCAGTAAATGACCACCGAATCTTAACCAGGTAATTAACGCACTATTACTGTCAAAACAAACTACAATTATTATTAATAATAATAATAACACATACAATCACAACAACGTCTAGGTCCCAAACTAAGCATTAGCTTGTATTTTGGGTACCAAGCGAAGACACCACATACATATGACAACCAAGACCCGGTGCCAGTATTAATATTCATCATATAAATACTGACCCGACCTGGGATTCGAACCCAAGACCTCCAGCTTCGTTTTGTTTTACAGTATTGTTTTACATGTAGGCGTATTACTAAATAAAGTACAATGACGCCGAATTCAGTTAGGCTCAAGGCTTATTATACAAGCACCATGTGGGATTGTAGATTGAAAATGTAGTCGATTTGAACTTTAATAAATAAAATTTCTTATATATAAAAATGAATCGCAAATTGTGTTGGTAAGCGCATAACTCAACAACGCCTAGACCAATTTTACCAATTCTTTTTTTTTTATGTTCGTTTAAGTCCAAAAATGGTTTTTACGGCGAGAAAAATTCGAATAATTTCTGGGAAAACCCTAAAAACAGCCCTTTTCTTTTTCCCATACAAACGTTTTCTAACTAAAATGTAGAGTCAATTTGAACTTTAATAAATAAAATTAAATGGTACTGAAAGTTTTAGCAAGCATTGACAGTTTTTCAAAATACAAGTTCCTTTTTGGAGGTAGATAATTAATTTAAAGTAATTAAGAGTTCACGATTTAGTTAATATTTTATAATACAATAAAGTCAAACTTCTGGAGTTGTTAAACATAAAGCAAAAACGACTACGACAAACAGTTGATTTTTTTTAAATAAAGTTTTGAGTTAATTGAAAGTTTATATCGTACAACCAATCAAATTAGAATAATATCTCGAACTGGCTTAGCAAGACATTCGAATTGAATTTAATTGCAGATATAGATATAAAATCTGTCGTCTCGCTTATTTTTTGATATGCACATCTGATCGCAATTGAGAGCTGATTTGAGAGAACGGGTTAGCATTCTAACCCATCTTGAATTATGTGCACGTGATAGACGAACCTCGAAGACCATAAGTTTTCGTTGTCATCTCACTGAGATCCGAAATTAAATTATTAAATAATAATAATAACATCATAATCCCGTGTAACATAATTGACTAAACCCCATGTCGACACAGTAAACATATAACAATCGCGAGGCGGGCTCTCGAGTGTGCCTAAAGTATTTATTGCCGCTCTAAATAAAACGAGCTTGCGTTATGAACATCACATAAAAGCGAAGCTAAAAATCTGTATCTACATCAAAGAGTCAGCGGGATCCCACGAGTATTTCGCAAAAATTATTTCATGAAGGAAACATTAAACAAGTTCGAGCGAGTTTTGAGACCGGGAATCCGGCTATCTTTTTAATTAAACTTGTATGTTGCGCATAAATAAAAAGAATCGAGCGACCCCTCACCGAACTTAACATGTCCGGATCCTCGAAGAGTATCATTAACGCTATGGTTATTTATCTATTTGGTAATAACAGTTGATTGTTAAGTAAATTTGAATGGTCTAAAAGAGGAAAATATTAAAATAATGTATTTCCTTTACTTTAAAATAATAAAATTATGATGCTCATAGAAATACCTACACAAGAACATGCCAGAACATGACGTGCAGACATCTCAGTAATTAAATTAATCATCTACTATCTAATAGCCTGTGTAAATGGTATATTTTATATTTCTGGAGGCAATCCGTTCTAAGTGCGTACATTTTGCCCCATTAAACAAATATGGAATTTTAATACGATATAATAATTTTAATAATAATGATGGTACTACTATCTTATGTTTATTAACGTTGTGAACGTCACTGTGTTTATTAAATTTATTTATATTTTGAAACACAAATTTATTACCTACTATAAATATATTAAGATGCCACAGTCAAATCCCGAAATCCCTCCCGGAAAGAAACCTGGGTATTCTAGTTGTAAATTATTCGCACAGCTTTTTATGTATTATATACCCCGCAGACCAAATATACACCAGTTGATGTTTTGAAATATTCGCTGTAAAGTATGGATTTTTTGTGACCCACACATAATATTCGTACTGGAAAAAAATAAATAAAGAATCTGAAATTACATTTCAGATGTATATTAACAGAATCACCGTTTAAAATAATAACAATATATTGTTAGTGTTGCATGCAATGCTTTCTCTTTTTTAACGGTAAATAAAAAAAATTCATTTCATAATGACGTAGGTATGGTTTGTCTAATCACTGTGTCTGATATTTTGCTCACGTTTCTATCGTTTCGAAATATGACAGGCTCCATTGAACAAATAAGATGTATACAAAGCTATTTTCATGAACAAAGCGCTAAGAATGTTAATAATCTTAAATTGGCTCTGCTTTGTTTTATATTTGCACACTTTTATCCAAGTAAGAGAATGTTGGAATGTTGATTGTACCATGTCTATGGCAAATAAACCATTTGAATTTGAATTTGAATTTGAATTTGAATTTGAATTTGAATTTGAATTTGAAGAAAAGTAATACAAAGCGAGCTTTCACAAAGTAAATTAGATGAGATAAAATACAGATTACCGTTGTCTAAAATATATTTCAATAATTATACATTAAAAAACCGCCTAACAGCATTTTGGAAGCTTCAACTGGGTTTCATTTCATGTTTATACTATAAGAAACCACCTTTAATAAATAATATAAAACTATATATGTTATTTTTTTATTATTTTATTTATTTCTTGGAGAATAAACAGCATTAGATTTGAGAATATATTTAGTGCCTTGCGCAGATATTAGTGGTAGGTACATAAAATCTAACGCCTCAGCCTTCTATCTATGAACATAGTATGTGAACATAGTTCTTATTCCTAAGGAATGCAAGCAATGATGCTTGCTGAAAAGAATGATTATTAAACATTATAAAACATAATAAACGCTTAAAACTACATTTAAAAGCAACAACAAAAAAAAAACAATCCAAACGTGCCAAACCTAACTAAATATACCTATAACCTATAAATATGATATTATACAAAAAAAATATTTAATTATCAAAAAAATCCAAAATTAAATGTGTTGTGACAGTTTTATTAGGTGTTGTGTAGGTCCATCAATCTTAATATCCCATTTTTGAACACAGTACGAGAATTGGTAAAAATGTCAACCGAAGCATGGCTACTGTCGTACGAATGACAAATTCTGTACAAGGGACTTTGAACATTAGTCATTACATTACATTACATTACATTACATTACATAACATTACATTACATAACATTACATTACATTACATTACATTACATTACATTACATTACATTACATTACATTACATTACATTACATTACATTACATTACATTACATTACATTACATTACATTACATTACATTACATTACATTACATTACATTACATTACATTACATTACATTACAATTAAATTAGACCATTAGTCGACAACTTGGTCTTAGTCAAAATTATTTTCATGAAAATTACTCAAAAATCAAATGACGCGAATCGCAGAGAAAAGTAACCTATATGAACTATTCAAAATTTGAAATCCATCGTCTTATCCGGTATGAAGCTAAATGACGACATACTGGCGGACATACACGAGTCTCACCAAAAGGGTTCGCGGCCCCTAGAACCTAACAAAAGAAGAAATAAATACAAAGTTTTATTGGAAATAGCTTATCTCGAAAGCCCCGAGGGGGAGTGAAATCCCTCTTAGTACACATAGGGGTGCGTCCATAACTCGTCGAAGTTGAATCGAAACTTTACGTGTCTTTGATTCGTTGGTCGTATAAGTAGTTTCCCTTCAGGGCAACAGTTTGTCAGCTCGCCGACAGATGACACCAGAGAAGCTGAGGGTCATGCCCACCATTCGAAACGGAACAGCTATTAACTTGTACGTGTATATAGACTGAGAGCTGGCTACACAAAAAAGCTTGTTATATCTACAGAGCTGATTTCCATCTTGAATAAGTCCTTTTGTGGAATCAAATTCAAATCGTTTTGTCTGCCAACGCGGTCCCGTGGCTTAAAGGGGAGCGGCCAGTTAAATTTCTATATTCAAATTTTGTAAGATTACGTGCATAACGTACGTAAATTAGCCAATAAAAACCATAAAAAAGACACTTTAAACACGATTTTCTTGGTAACCGTTAGTTTGAGCCATCTGCGCACTTGAAACTTTTTTAGTTCGGTAAGCTCAACAGGCTCTATAAGTTTGGACTACGTTTAGCTGAACACGGTATATCTATAAGGTATATTATATTACATATAATATAAACGAGCTACTACCTATGGCTTCGCCTGCGTGGACTGCAAAATTTATACTATTGAGTCGAAGACTTTCTTTTCCGTGCTTGCAAGTTACTTCTTGCCACATGTCATCAAAATAACTTTGGTACTTTAGTCGTAAAGACATAACCACTTTTGATGACATGACATACCGAATTTTTCTCATAGTAGCAAGATACCGCTGTGCCTTTAAGATGTAAGCTATCGCCCTACCAAGTTTTATCAAGATCGGTTCAGCGGTTTAGCCATGAAAAAGTAACAAACATGCAAATACATTCCCGGGGTAAAAAGTAACCTATGTCTTTATGTTGGGTTATATCTCCGCCAAATTTCATTGAGAACGGTTTTAGCGGTTAAGTAGAGAGAATATATCAAACACACAGTTAAAAAATCGTCCTGCCGAAATTCATCAAAATCGGTTTAGCGGTTTAGCCATGAAAATATAAACTTAGATACACATTACCGGTGTAAAAAGAAGCATATACGTGTATTAGTCTTCAGGGTCCAAAATATCTTTGTATCTGATTTCATCAAGATTAGTACAGAAGTTTAGTTGTGAAAAAATTACAAATATACGGACAGATATCTGCGGTAGAAAGCGTATGTTTCTCCTCAGGGTTCAATCTGTGTCTACACCAAATATTAAAATCCGTCAAATAGTTTTTAAGTTATATCCTAAAATTTTGTTGCATGACTTCCTTCATAAAGTACGGCCATTAACGATCACCGACCTATATAAAAAATTAAATGACGCGCACAGGAACGAAGCGTATTACAATTTTATCAAACAAAACTTAAAACTTATCGAATTAGATTCGAAGTGATACTGTTATCAAAATTAAAGGTCAAAGGGAACTGTTTCCAAAATATCTGTCGCAAAATAACAACTTTAAAGCATCACGCACGCAAGCACACACGTTTCATAATATGCTTAGCACATGTTGTTATTCATGAGACTCCGTATAGTTTCCTTGAAATATAACATTCAGACTTGGCAGGTATAATATTAACGTCTAGTTTCCAAGTACTTATAATGAATGGATTAGTTTTGCAACAAACAGGGTAATAGAGTTTTGCGGAAGAAACAAGCGCCCGTTGTGCGCCGGCTGAACTTAGTAGTGAGTAGATACTCCTTAGAAGTTGTGTTTGTGGTAATTAGATAAGTTTGTCCATGCGGGATGCTTCGGCTACGGCTTAACTGGGTCACCTAAAGGTTGTCGATTTTGGAAAAAAAAATAGATTAGTTATTATACTAATGATATTTGTGTGGAGGCATTCGTTACATCTGTACTTTATGGATAAATAAATTGGTCATAAACGACAATTAAGTGCATTGTGTGATAAGATAATAAAAACAGATTCAATAACAATACATTAATTACACTTTCATACCACACATTTCTTTCTCGTATTTCGTGGCTCATAACATCCATACAACTAAGTTTTCCCGTTACCGAGATCAGGATACTTGTAGCATCAGAATTTATAAGAAAATTACAATTGACAGTTCTTATTGATTGGCAGTCTTACAGAACAGATCTTAATTTGTCTATCACATTAGAAATGATGTATTAAAAATTCTACCATTGCCAGTCGGCTTTCGACCTTAAGAAGGGGCTGCACGCGTGTACGCCCGTACAAACGCTTTTAAACGATTTCGATGTTAATACGCATTCTTATCTTGGTATGTATAGACGTTTATATAGAGACAAAACTTCGAAATTTCTATAAACATCCTAGTTATAGGTCGAGGGTCGCCTTGCGATATGTAGAACAATGACTTAGAGCTTCACGTGCACGTCCTTGGTATTGATCATCAACATTTCCCCATCACTTACTATATACCTAGAAGTTCAGGTCCATAAAAGTGCGAATACGCTCGATTGTCAAATTTATTTTTAATCTACGCGCTGGACGCAATCCACGTGATGAGAAAGGCACAACTATGTGTAATGGGAAGGGAATTGCTGCCGGTGATCGCTGGCTGCCACAAGCGTGTGTCACCTGCGCATTCCCATACTAATATAATAACTTTGCGGCGCCAAATCTCAAATTATGATCAAGAAAAAACACGTATCATACGTTATTATTAAAATTCAGGAAGTGATTGAAAAGTCACCATGTATATAATATATGACGACCGCTTAGCCTAGTGGGTAGCGACCCTACCTACGAAACTGGAGGCCCCGGGTTCGAATCCCAGGTCGGGTCAGTATTTATATGATGGATATTGATACTGGTACCGGGTCTTCGCTTGGTACCCAAAATACAAGCTAATGCTTAGTTTAGGGCCTAGACGTTGTTGTGATGCATACGTTATAAAGAAAATAATAAATGAATAAATTAAAATGCATGGTAGATGACAACTACGAAACCAATGTTCTACTGGCACCTGTATGTTTGAACCTTTTTCTCGTATCCTCCGGCAGAATGGTTAAATCTTTCGAATGATATCCGTGTGTCTATGGCAATTCACAAGAAATATTAATACTTCAACTTACAAATAAATAGTTAACGTAAGTCATAATAACAGCGGCGCAAGTATTTACGGTCGCGAGTCGAACTGTATTGTTCGGGTTTCAGACAATGGGCGCGGAGAGCGCGATATGAAATATCACGCATTTTCCAAGAACAATGTGAGCTGAATAAAAACTGCGCACCCGTTTCTACCGAGGCGGCTTTAAATGCGGTCGCCATCTCAGAAATTTCCACATGGAGGATTGGATTGTATTTTTTTATTCTTATCTTTCAATAATGTTCTTGGAGAATCGTTATCGATTTACCAATTGTTCTGTAGTAAGAAGATAGTATTCCAGATGTGATTGTGGCTCATTTAGCTTCAGGAGTTTAAATTATATAATTTCTAAATTGTAGGTAAATATAATAAGAGTATTGATATTATATTCCATCAGCCCTTTTTATATCCCACCGCAGCGGCTTACGCCTCCCTTCAAAATGAGGGTATTTGGAGCTTAAATCTACCAGGCTGCTTCGACGCGGGTTGTCGGATTGTAACGACCGCCATCTAGTCATCTATTGACAGCAACCAGGACCGACTATTTAGCGTGCTCTCCGAGGCACGGAGTCAGTGACAGTCAATGTACTTAAGTCAGAAAAAGCTCATTGGTACACGCCCGGATTCGAACCACGACTACATGGCCTTATAGATTTTAAACAGGTTCGCTGCGGCTCGGGCTAACAGGACACGATATTATATTAATACTATCATAAAATTTTTTTTGTATGTTAGCGAGGATTTTACTTTAAATCTTTTCTTCATGTTCTTTATGATTCTAAAAGCGCTATAATAATATGTACGTAAAACAATGCGCAGTCGACAAGCATTAAAACAGAATGGACGACTGATATAGTTAATTGTCCAACAATATTAGTGATTTTAAGTTAGAATCTTGAGCGCAGTGAGAGAATCAGAAGCACAAGAAACAAAATACTTTGCTCTCGTATGACACCTACAACTTTTCACGTCACTAACGAGAAAATACCAGATGCAATAAAAATGAATAAATTGAACAATACATTCTTTTAAGATCTTCGTACAGATCTTTGCACTTTTAGCAAGTCTCCTATCATTAAATAATTCATAAGCTTTCAGATATTTTTCATGTCCCTTTTCTGAAGGAAAGTTTGGTTCAGCATTAAGAACTTATTCTTTTAATTGTAATGGTGTTAAATTGCAATCTACTTCACTCATTATTCAAAACTTTTCAGACTTTTACAGCAAACAAAAAAAATATTAATGCTATAGAACGTAAAATTACGAATTGACTAGAAGCCCTCTTCTGCGTATACCGTCTAACCACTCATACTATAGCTAGCCGGTGTATGATGGGGAGTATTAGTCCGAGTTTCAGTGCGCAAGATCCCGGCGGTCCGGGCGCTCTTCACCCCCGGGAAATCCCCGCACACCGAGTTCAACCTCCCGGAAATGCGAAATGTCACTTCGTTACTACTGTGAACTGACATATATGAGTCTTTTTTTAAAACCAAACGTTGCTGTCACATTAATTTACTCTATGCAATAGAAGGATGCGTCTCTTTTTCACCATTTATATTTGTGTGTTTAGGGTCACGTAAATCTAAGAAGAAAAAAGGCACCCTTATAGGATCACTCTGGTGTCTGGCCGTCTGTCTGGTTTTCAGGCACAGCCTATTTTTTTGATGCGTCTGATTAGTGCGACATTACACAAAAACTTTGAACAAATGTAACTAATTTAAAATTTCTGCTTATCTTTTATATTGTCTTGACTGATTATACGATATTTTTGAACAGATTAAGTATTAATTCCAAATTCCATAGTTTTTTTTTTTATTTCCGCTATTCTGATGAATGTATAAAGCAGAAATATATTAAAGAAACCGTATACGTAACCACATATAGTGCAATCATGGGAGGGATATAATGTTGGACGGGTGCATGTTATATATCGTGCGATAATAAGCGTGGTAATGATTTATCGTGATTTCAGTAGAACACGTTTTTTTTTGTATTGCGCCTATTTTTTATATTATTATTGGTCTAAAAAGCCATAGGTGGCTCGTTTTGATTGGTGATGGTTTACTCTACAACGGTTCAATGAAGGGAAGTGAGAGAAGCTGCTTACAACGTCGTCTCAGATAAAGCCTGGATTTATTCTTATGAGCCTGAAAGAAAACACAGATCGGTAGTTTGGGTCTTTGAAGACGAGCCAGCAAATGTTGTACGTTCCCGCAGTGTTTCGAAATAAATGAACGCTTCGTTTGTCTCAAAAAGGGCATATTGCTACGATTCCTTAGGCAGAAATGCAGGACGGTTACACCATAGTTTATTGCTAGAAATGTTGACTAAAAACCGGACGGGTAACCCGAAACTTCACGTCATTTTACATCATTGTAATTCTAACTCCATCCCCGCTCAAAAGATCAACAATTTTTCGAAGCAGAAAAACGTTGGGTTGATGACCCATCCTATGTAGAGTCCTGACCTGAATCCTAACGATATATTTACAAAATTGAAGACCCAGAACAGCCATTTTGTTATTATCAAGTTCAGACTGGAATTAATGTTAGAATGACTAATTTTATAATATGAAAAAGTGCATAAATTGTAACAGGGATCCTGCAAAACACAATAAAAAAAATTTAGTTATATCCTACATCTTGTTTTTTATTCCATACCATAAGAGTTTAAAAAAAGATTTTAATAGTGTTAGCAGTGGCAAGCATACATATAATAATATATGTCGTAAATTTTAAAATAAATATATTCCGTTTTAGACATGATTTATGAAATATATTTACAATAATATCAATACATGGCGCAGCTCAATAAGGGCGCCGGAGCTCTCGGGTAATATTTCTAACAATTTTTTCAACATCTTTATTTGTATTTGGAAAAAAATTAAAATCAGACATGCACATGAGCAATATAAAGAAGGAATATGTTTAATTTTTTTTTTTGTTAATCGTTTATTGACGACTACAAACGAAAAAAAAACTAAAATGAGGACTTGTTATTACTCGTGTAGTAGACAAAATAATTTTATTGGGAAAAATACTTTATATTTTCTTGAAGTGTGAATAAATACGATAGAAAGCCTATTCATATAATATTGGCAGATACCTGACTTGCTAGCGACGCATCGGAAGGTAATTTAGTAGCTCTCTAAATGCAGCCTTGGTCACCCTTGCTTGGTTCTAAATCAGTGTGCTAGTCATAGTGTTGGTATACGCAATACAATATGAACGGCCGCCGACCACGAAGCTTAAAGCCTCAGACAAATTTACAAGAAGGTTGTTTGTTTGTATGTTGTAATGTATTCCACAAGCTATATTTTTCTCGTAAAGTCTGATGAATTTTAGAGTTACTTGTTCATCAAACAAAGTTGATATAGCAACTCACTGGACGATTCCTTAGCCCTAATCTAAACCTATCGCCTTTGATAAATGATGGACACGTTAGTACGGCCGTTGCTTTCCCACGCGGATTGGATTTTCCCGCTTTTACAAACGACTCTAGGCACTTTATTCATAAATCATATTGATTGAAACGCTACGAAAACTTATCAGAAAATATACAATGCGTTATCAGTTTTCAAGACTATTGCAATTAATATATACCGCTGGCACTTCATAGTTTTGGTATGGTAATTTATCCGGTCGTCCGTCCGCACTAGTCCGCACTCTAACGTCGTTATTTTCTAACGGATTTTTTTGAAACTTGGCACCTGGTTTTCTTTTACCTTTAGTTTCGTAAGTACCCTTTAGACCTGCTTGGAAAAAATCCTTTTTGTTGGAAGATCTGCTTGGAAGAATTGGAAATGGCTCTCTAACGTGATTATTTTCCAATAGATTTTTTTTAAATTGGAACAGAGGTTCTCTTTCCCTACTAGTGTCGTCAGTGTTCTTTTGAACTTGTTTGGAAGAATTAGAGTTCGCTGTGTATCGTCATTATTTTCCAACGAATTGTTTGATGATTTGATGAATTGAAACTTGATAAATAGTTCATTAAGATCTCTAGTTTTGTGTGTACCATTTTGAACTTTATTGACAGCTGTACTTACCAAATTTTCGTTTCAGTTTTATCAAAATATTTAAACCGCATTCACAAAATTAAAGAGTTTTAAACTTATGTAGCGTTTATAAAGGTTTATAATTAACACCGCTTATTAACCGACGCTTTTCATCGAGAAACGGAACTTCAAACGTGTATTACGTACAAAGAAACAGTTTAAAAAAACATCTGGCCCGCAGGGTATGCGTTTAAGGGACCGTGGCCGTTTCGTTTTATGTTTACGAAAAGAACTCGGCGCAAAAGTAACATTTTCCTAAACAAATATAATGTATAAAATATCATTTGTAATTTTGTACGAATTCTCATACGAGAAAGCAGTTCGCATTCTTTTTAGATTAAATGTAAAATGTTATATATAAATGTAAATTAAAATCGTTTCAAAACGACACCCCACATGCCTACCTATTATAATAAAATTACAAAGGTCTATAAATGTAATTTAAAGATTTTCAAATTGGTGACCGTTTTTAATTTTGTATGACTTCAGATTCGAATTTTTGAGACAAAATCATCTTATTTCGACTAAACGTTTTTGAATATTATTTTAGCCAGTTAAAATTTCGGGTATAATCTCTTTGGATTAACCATGTGTTTCATACATTCATTCAGGTTGGAAATTTAAACTTTAAAATTAAATAGCTCGTCCTTAGCTCTACTTTCTACTGCTGCTGTCAAAGAACACGTTCCACAATGGGCACCTGGGCTTGGACATTGTACAGTACTTTAAAAGTACATATTCAAGGATATTAAATTTTACTAAGAATTCCAGCAACCTGGCGTGTTTTGTAGCTGTACAACATATATTTTGAGTTCGACAAATGAAACAGTCTGACATGAAAATGATGGTATATAGAATGGCAAACAAAACTGTCACATATTTCAACACTATCATATGCCAGGACAGTGACACTCCAAACAATTTTTTATGCAACGAAGATACTAAATCAATAAAATTTTGTGTATTTTTCCTAAGATCCTTATAATTTTTTCCTATTTTTTCTTATGGTGTACAAAGACCTGGCCCAGAATGAAAGAACTCCTTTATTTAGAAAGCTAAAATGTTACTTACACATTTTAAAAAAAATTTATGGCATTTTATTATTGTTTTGAGCTTCAAGTACATCCTTCATCTAAGTAAATAACTATCGCATTTTTTTCTGTCAATACCGACCGCTTTGGTTATACTTTATGATTCCAGGTATATAATTATTTTACATAGGCATATTACTCAAAACGTCAAAATGCGACGTTATTAAAATTTCTAACAAATGTCGCCTATTCGAAAATGGCTTAGCGTGTGCCGTCGCGGATATTACGAATATCGCTCGCGGCGCGTTCACGTCACGGGAATTCGTTTCGCTCCCATCCGGGGTTACATCAAAAACTATATCGCAAGATACTTTGGATTACACTCAGAGCGATTGGTACAAATGTTGGCAATACTTTTTCATCGCCTAAGTATATCGGACTAGTAATTTCTTTTCATGAGAGGATCAGGACGACGCCGTTTTATTGAAGTTATTAGTACTTTTGAGAAATTGTATACGTCTGATTTGTAATATATTAAGAAAATCATTAACATTATTAAGATATCGGGTTCTGCGTGACGCTAAGTAAATAGCAGAGCATGTTAATTCCTTGTTTATTTCGTATGTTACACTTCACAACGAAATAAATAATCTGCATGTCCCTACAGTCGACTGATAATTATTTTTTACTGTAAAGTTGTCCTTCACTCCTTTGTTAGCATTCACTCTGAGGCTTCGGCTTATTTCTTCTCTAAACTTGCCTCTTGCTAAACGAGTCGCCTCATATATTCGAGGGATCAGATATTCTAGCGCATTCCAGAAACAACATATTAAATTTAATAATCCTTGTCCTGGATAAACTTAGCACGTCGTGACCAGAAAAATGCGAGCAAAAAAATATACGCTGCAGAGTAAGTAAACGCTACTTGATGTTTCGACGTATTTACTGTGAAATGGAATTTAATGTAAAACATCTAAAATTCGTACTGGAAAAAGATTTCGACCAATGGGCTACCACTAGCACATATAAATCGTTGAGTGTAATTTCTAATAAAAATTTCCATAAAATTCCGAATCACGTGAAAAATACAAGATTATATTAATTTACTGTTAACGATGACGCCGGACGTGAAAGTCAAAGGTCCCGAAAAAGGGTGCGAAGGGCGAACTGAAATAGAAATGTCGAAATGGGACCGACCCTTGCCTCGGGCCTGGGCGGTGACGACTGTTAGCTGAAAGCAAATTACATAACTGACTCAATAATGATTCGAGGAATTCGTAATTTTCTAAAATCAAAGAACTCCTATAATATTAGTCTATTATGTGGATTATGAAATAGTACCTACTACCTACTCAAACAGCCTTGACCCTTTTTTATGATATATCTATTAATTTTTGTTTTTCGGATATTTTCACTTGTCATGTTTTAAATATCAAAAATAAATGTTAAAATATTACTGATACTGAACCCTTACTACATTTATTTAACAAAAACAGCTAAAAATAACTTCTTTTATACTATTCATACAAAATAACACAGTAGTGGTGCAGGGCACATAAATAAATGGTTTTTTTAATCGTATTTACCAATTTAAAAAGCGCGAAAAATTGCATAACCGCCAATTGTAACATTGATTAATTTATTCACGTCAATATCGGTCCACGTGGACTAACTTTTGTCTTTAAACAAACGTTATCCATTAACTATTCATAGGTTACTTTACTAGTGGGTATGTATAGTGTTTCTTAAAACGAAAATTATACATGTAACAACAATAATTAGCATAGACAAGACATTTTTTCAATGCGTGAAACCTCGTTACAGATTAGAAAGAAAAACATTTTACAAATGTCTGTTAACCTATTAAGGACATATCTACACGCAATGTATGGTGTCAGCCAGCGACAACGCGCTCGCGGCCTTCTACTAAAAACAGAACCGACGGACGAACCGTCACCCGTAATCCACATACGAATAGGCGAATTTTCGTGTCGTCGGGTTTTTGTTAGAAAGCGAAATATTTTAACACCGACGAAACTGTGCTTGAAATGGGGAGCCTATTAATTAAAGTGCTTCTTTCGCCTCGGCGACGAAAGATCTCTTTTTATTCCGTCTTAATTAAATTACAGCTATATCTAAACAAAAGAATTTCTAAACGATGTTCCTCAAGCTACCTACGACAAAGGAAAATTTTAAATGCGTTCTCTTTGAATTTACGTGCAAACGAAAGAAATACGTATATACTATTTTATTACGAGAATTTAAATACATTCGTGACAGTTGTAACTTTTACTTAAGGTACAAAATTAAAATAAATGGAATTTCGTAATTATTAATTTTTAAAACTATTCCTTGGTGTATTTTAAAAATACGTTATTTTATTTCTACTTAGGCGTGCGCAAAAGGTCACCCCGCATGGTATTGTTAACTGATTTTGAAAAATATATTCAATTTCTACTTGTGATTAATACTAGACCTGTTCGTATAGGTGCATCATAATTAAATTTAGTCGCTTCTTATCAGGAAAAGGAGGATATCTATTTCCTTTCATCCTCCATAATAGTATTTGTCACTTTCTTCTCTGTTCTACGCATGTCATTTCAATACTGAAGGAATCGCACGATAAATAAAGTCACTTTAGAAAGCCTTTTTTTGAAATCCTAGACACTCTGGTATATAGTGTTACTCCATTCATTATGTTACTCCAACAAAATCGGTTCAGCCATTTGAAAGATTAACCTGGAGAAGCAGACGTACAGACAGACCAAAATTTATAAAAAACGCGTGTTAGGGTATTATTATTTTATTAGGGTATTTGGTTACTTACAAATAAACGTATGAGCATAAGAAACATTCTTCATTTCAAAATCACAGACAGACATTTCATTTATATACGTATTAGGTTGCGGAGAAAGTCTTGTATTGTATTTTATTTATATAATATGAAATTGTAATCCAATCTCTTTGATTGTACTGTTTGTAACTGGCTGGTTATAACATTACAAAGGTGACATTTGAAGAAAAAAATCATATATATAATGAAAAACTTTTTCCCGCTATTATTCTACTGTTTATTTGTCAAAAAAAAAATAGTGTATAGATTCATTAACTTTTTTATTATTATTATTATTATTATTATTAATTTAAATAAATAATATTATTAATTTAAAATTTTTATTTATCTTTTAGTTTGTTATAAATTACATCTATTAATAAAATTGTGATGACAACAATAGATTGTATCGAATTTAATGCATAAAATATCTTACTATCACTTCAATCACTTGTTTAAAATTTCTTTTTGTTACTTCTTAAACTTTTGATTAGTTGATAATTCTCTCTCTGTTTGAACACATATAATATTTATTCCTGTGGGTTTTAAATTACGAGGTAGTAACTAGACTGTGTTGTATCCAGTACCAACGAAATGAGCATGGTGCCACGGATGCACGCGCCGTTGCGGCCGCCACAAAGCGTCGCTCCATTGTCGTCGGCTAATTACAGGACCGACCTCGCGGCAGGTGCGCTGGTACACTTGGCGAAACAGACAATGTAACAATAAATAATTAAACAGTGTTACAGCTACACGAATCTGGTCAGATGCTTATCGAATTCAAGCACTGAAGATTCATGGCATATTGATATGAATGCCAATATTTATTTTTTTATCGATCGTTAACTGTTATTTTATTGTTTTTATTATTATGTAATTCTTTTTTATTATTTAAAATTATGTTAATAAACTACGTACTATATCAGTTGAACTTATTAGTCCTCTGTAAAAGTAAGCAGACGTTCCCATTTATTTTCTTTTCGCGAATATTTTTCGTTTTCCGCGGCATTTACAGGTTTTCATATCTAATTAGCAATCACTTTGTTCTGATTGATTGTAGGTATTTGTTCTATACATTTTTGAGCAATATTTGGTAATGATATGAGATATTTATTTGGCTATTTAAAGAAATTACACAATCATATAGGCCTTACGATCCAATCAATTGTCACACTTTATTTGTTTCTATAGTCCCAATGTTAGGAAAAATCACTTTTTTGAACTTCCACCGTAGAAAGCCCCTTTAATGTCCAGAGTCAGCCGAAAAGACATTGATATTCATTAAAAAAATATTTAGGATTGTATAAATAATTATAATTATGCACAAATATTTAAAGCTTGAGTTCATTAAGATTTCTTTAATGTAATTCGATAAAAAAATAATTTTGGGCTTCTACAATCACTTTACGGTTTCTGGAAAGCGCTAGAATATTCGAGTCTTTGAATGTGAAACCATATTATAAAATATTTGAGAAAAATATCGGCTATCCATATTTAAATAAACACCGGTCAAGTGTAACGCTCCGAGGATTCCATTTCAGTCAGGAAGTAAATTAAATAAGCAAAAAAGCTAAAATAACAAGGAAGTGTCACTACAACTAAGTTGTGATTAGAATTAGTAGAAGCCCGTTTTCATCAAAATAGAGGAAGTTTACGAGTGTCATCAAAGTAATTTTAGGTTCACTTCAGCTCATATTAATAATGATACCTAGGACATCGCACACAGCAGCATCTAGTCTCAGATTAAGCAATGATTATATTATGGGTAGCAGACAACTAATACACATACTTAAATATATATATATATATATAGATAGAGATTTTACACTCAGACACAGAACAAATAGACATGTTCATGCACACAAATATTTTCTCGGGCGGGGTTAGAACCCGCGACCCATTTAGGGTATTTAACCCTTTCGGGCAATCGTCTTTCATTGATCTATTTTCGGTATGCAACTTCGTCATGTTACCACTCCAATCAGTCACATGTAAGTTAGTTGAGGCGACCTAGATTCAGAGTCGACACGTGTTTGTCCAATTAGTATGATATCGTGATCACACCACTTTAACGTCCCATATTTCCAGAAGTTAATGACGAACCTTACACTGGTACCGCGCATGTCTCCTGAAACGAACTTTTAAATTCCAGCTAGTAGCTGGTATTAGTTCGTTGAAATTATTGTGTTATACATGTTGCAGTAAATACCAACGTTTACGCTAATTTACCCAATACCGACCTTATTCATCATGCACAAACTTATTAATAATGATTATAAAAATAAAATTCATTATTCAGCCGGTGTGTTAACAATTTAATGCTCGGGATGTAGAAAAGAAAGGTCATATCAATCTTAGAATATGTCCGCTCACGCGTGATTAGTTACTTAGTCCACGGGATGGTTCGTGTTACGTTTACCGGCTGTTGTCGTTTTAAAAATAAAAAAAAAAAGACAGGGTGTCACAATTTTTATCCAGTATTAATTATGGATATTTGCATTGAAGATATTAACTGACAAAATGTAGTCATATAATTATAATAGATACTTGCGCAGATATTTAATTTATATGACATGTAACTATTACAATAGTTTATCTGTACAAAAATTAAAAGTAGAAATAAAACTATTTATATAAACATGTAAAGTCCTCAATGTCAAATATTTAAAAACAAGAAAAAAAAATGCCTTCTCAGGAATTTGAATGCTACGACGTCGGTTCTACCTGGTTCTACGCATGCTACACTGCTACGTGCGCGTAGACAATTAGGATGATCAGTGTTTTTGTAGTTTTTTAAGGTTACTTACTATCCAAAGAGTCCCTACGGGATTCTATTACTAAACCTCCTCCGTCAGGGGCATTCTCATACATATTTTGTATGGGGATTCCCCAACCTGAAAAAGAAAAAAGAAACCTCTATTGGATCACTTCGTTATTTGTTTGTCTGTCTATCAAGACCCTTTTTTTCAGATACTCGTGGAGGTGTAAAAAAAGTCAATTATTAAACTAATTTATTTGTTTATCAATCAATAAGTCAACGCAATCAAAAAATACGGCCGTTTAAGTCGCATATTTTGACACTCGCAAATAAATCAAAACCTATAAGGTACTTCCCATTGACCTATGTAGTGGTATTTTAATAATAACATTAAAATACCATACACTTTCGAATTCTTATATGCTAAAAATAATAAATAATAAAAACACGGGTCGCACTTGATCGGACAAGTTTTAACGAATTTTTACTAACACATAAATCTGGAGAGCAACTAGTATTAACCTTAGTCAACTAGCCTATTAGATTCAAAATTGCGTACAACCCAGCTTGACTCGCGAGCAAACGTATTAATTTTATCTATGTGTGGTTTTAGCTAGCCAGCGGTTCTTTTTAATATCTACGTAAGCAATTGTAGTTATTACGTACTCACCTTTAAGGCTCATATTTGTCGGGTTTATTTTGAAGTCGAGAACATCTCCAAATAAGGAGCGCTTTGTTACCGATTTATACCGTTAGCATTCTACCTCGTGATTGGTCAAAGGCGATTCCAGACCGGACGCAGGTGTTAGAAAGATTCGGGTGGGGAACGATGACGCGACATACACTCGGCGGTCGGCACCATAAAGATACGGTCGTCGACACAGAATTAATTAAATTTAGCATTTGAAAAGCACCCTGGACCGTGCCCATTGTCTTGTAAACTAGCTTATTATGTAAAAAATAAAGTGTGCAATCTGGTGCAAAGTCAGTTGTGTGTTAAAGTGATTTACCTAGGCATTCCAAGAACAGCCTAGATCCTCGCCGGTGCTGGTTATGTATCGGTACCAAACAGTACCATGTTTGCTGCCAACTGCCGACGTCTGTTATACAGTCCTGATTGTAACCTGGGAATCAGGACGCCCTCCAGCCACTTAGACACGGTGTCTATGTACCGTTATCAGTCGCTTGCAAAGAACCGAACACTATATCTCGAAACTGGAATTATACATGGCTAATAAACCAGAAGGAAAAGGCCTGATTATACCTAAATAAGAGTTGGTACCAACGCAGTCACTTGGGGTAACTTGTAAGCATTTACTGTTATAGTTATAATTTAGAATACCGTTTTAATTTACTAATTTCGTATTTCTATAAGCTTATCTCTTGAAAGCTCTTGAGACTCATTTGTTTTGAATTAGTAATATAATTTGTCTGGTATATTTCAAATCTATACTTGAACTTAGAGTCTAACTTGATTTGATAAATTTAATGTTAAAATACTAAAACTAGAGTCAACAAATAATAATCGTTTTTAAAATAAAATTATACCTATTTCATAATTTTTGTAATTGAGGTTTTCATTATAATATATTACTTCTTTCGGTATAGCTGTATTTTTATTGACTCATCTGAAGGTTACTTCCGGGATTTAAGCTTGATGTTAACGACTTAGGTATTGAGCTCAAATGAACCCACGAATACCCTGAGATATTTGTTTAGCTAATTTGAAACTAAGTCGTTACAATAGCATCCACTTTGGGGCGCTGACTAGCCGCGGCTTTAAAATTCTAGTAAGTATTAAACTGTTTAGAACTTAAAGTAAAATGGAATCGAACCTGAACCCTGAAGATCAGTCTTAGAACCTTACATCTCGTAACATTCAGTTGAGTAACCGTTACAACGTTATATTACGTAACTTTCAATTTTCAAACCGTTACACCTAGAAACATGAAATTTAACTTAGTTAAATTTCATAAGCAAGGTATGAAATATTGAAAAATAAAAAAAAAACAACAAATTTTGAAAATCATTTATTTGTAATTATATCACATATAGGAATTTATTTTTGCAATTACAAACTTTATTGTTTTTTTTTTTTGTAAATACGTAACACAAACATATTGTTTAATTTAAATATAAAAACCCTCGGAGCGTGTGTTTTTAGGGTTTCGAACTTCAAAAGGAAAAACGGAACCCATATAGGATAATTTTGTTGTCCGTCTGTTTGTGTGTCAAGACCCTTTTTCTCAAGAACGCGTAGAAGTATCAAGCTGAAATTCATATCAAATACTCAGGTCTACTGTCAAATCAAAAGATACAGCCGTTTATGCTGCAAATTTTCCACACTCGCAAGGGAATCAAAATCTACACGGTACTTCCCATACACTCAGAATCTTGAAATTTGGTACGAAGCAAAGTCTTATAGCACAGATAAAGGAAAAATGGCAAAAAGCATAAATTTTTAGTTACATCGTATAATAAGAATATTTTTTGTAATTTTATACTTACTACCCCTTTTCTCATGAACGCGTAGAGGTATTAAATTGAAATTCATATTAAAGACTCAGGTCTATCGGAAAGCTTTGTCATCTGTTCTCGTTGCCACTACCATATTATCTAAAGACCAAGGTCTTCAACCAATGCGTCCTACTTACAATGACGTACGGTGCCGAAACATGGACTCATCCAGGACTGATCCACAAATTTAAAGTCGCATGCTACAGAGCAGGCCATGCTGGGTGTTTCTTTGATGGATAAAATCAGAAACACTGAAATCAGTCAAAGAACCAAAGTTGTCGACATAGCCGAAGAGATCAGCAAGCTGAAGTGGCGATGGGCCGGTCACATTTGCCGTAGAACTGACAAGCGATGGGGTAGACGAGTTCTCGAGTACGAGACGTACCGGAAAGCGAAGCGTTGGACACCCCCCTGCCAGGTGGACAGATGACCTGAAGCACCATACCGGGGTCAGTTGGATGCGAAAGGCGGAGGACCGTGTGTGGTGTGGCGAGCCTTGGGAGAGGCCTGCAGTGAAGAGACACGGGCCGATGATGATGATGATGACTCAGATCTATAATACCTCTAATCTGTAACAAAATCAAACTTAATTTTACTTATATACCTACAGGTCTGTACGGAACACTTGGTGCGCGAGTCTGACTCCCACTTGACCGGTTTTTTTTTTGTTTTTGCTCTATCTTAACGGGAGAACGTTAAAGCGTCAAGTTTGTTGTAATTAGAATGTAAACTTTGAAGTAAAATAACAAATAATGAAAACCGACCAAGTGTGAGTCGAGTCAGTATTAAAGTTCACGAACTGATTGAAAAAAAAAAATTATAAATTTATAATACATTGTCTGTTGGTTCCTTAGCTGACAACTACTATCAAATCCTTAAAATATGTTGCCTATTTTATCGAGTTGAAATGACGGTTTGAAAAAAAAATTGGTGCTGACTGTCCTTGTCGTCATAGTGTACCTCTGTATATTTAAAGTAGGTATTGCGAGCTCGGAGCTAAACATCTATCTACAAAAGCCCATGACAACTGATTGCGATCTACAAAACGTTTCTTTCGTAATTAAGTACCACCTCAATATAATTTACAGAAATATCTTTTCAGTACACTTAACGCAATTTCCATATAAATGACTTAAAATATACAACAACAAAAATTATAATATGAAATTTTGTCTCCTCGTCCTTTGTAGAACTTTATAAGGATAAACATATTAAATGAGGGATAAATAGCTTACTGAATTTTAAGGAATCTAAACGAGCACGCCGGTATTTTGTTGAAATATTTTATGCTCGAAATAACCTGCACTTGGGACCAAAATGGACCAACGAGGTATTTGGGTAACGATAGAAATTCAATTTCTAGGCAACTTTTCGTTAATAATGGAGAAAACATATTTTTCCATTATATTATATATTTACTATTTATCCTGCGGTAGTCAATAAATTATTAATAATCGCTATACTTCTATGACGGTCTAGGAAAAATTACATTACAAAATATGGCGAATGTTGACGACAAAGTAAAAAAAATGTATATATAATTTATTAAAGTTAATATGAAGGCTTATCAAAATTTCCATATTTAATGGATAATAAATTTCTACTTATACATAATAAATTATTTAAATTAGATATCGTTCTCGCCGATTGAGAAAAGGTGACGCAATGTGTTAAAATTTCTAGTAAGTAAATATGTATTCTGATATAAAATATTTTAGTTATTTGGATTATTTTTTTAAATCAAATATTACATTGCAAAATAATAAAGCTCCCCATTTAATCTACGTTCACGATAATTTAATATGGAGATTGAGCGACCAACGGGATTAGGCTCTGAATGCACACTAGTTCCATTTCCAGTTTTCGGAACCGTTTATGAGGGGACATTGTAACGCGCTCTCCATTCATCCTGCCTTAATACATATGTCTATGGTTATAGGTGCAGATTATGGCATGCCGAAGCAATGGAGCATGCCTCTCTATGCCTCGAAACTGTCTACTGCTACTATATCGTCGAGCGTCCTGGATTGGCTTAACGCTTGTATGCGTGTTACAGGGATATGGCTTTTTTCTGTGCTTATTGCATAGAGTTAATTAATTTGACAGCAACGTTTGGTTTTAATAGAGTCATAAATGTCAATTCACAATATCGACGTGACATTACACTAGCTAGCTATAGTATAAGTGGTTAGATGGTAAACGCGGAAAAGGCTTCTTCTAGTCAATTCACTATTTCGCGATCAATTCGCTTCTACCATAATAGCTATGAGAAGGTCGACTTATCACAATCTCCATTAGATGTCGCCCTTTTACACCTGTCTGTAAGTCAATATTATATTTCATATAAGTTCGGATAGCTACCCAATATTCTCATGCGGTGTTTTAGATTATATGGACGTGAGCTTCAAGTTATCTTGGAGCATTAAAAGAATTTAATGAACATTCCCATTAGGACGACAGGACTCAGCATGCATTGTTCCAAAGTCTTACTCGCGGAAATATTTTTTCCGGCGAGGGCAGTTTTCCACATAATGAGTCACTTGACGCATTGTCGCCCGACGCCTCCGAATCAATGCGCTATTGTTGAGCAGTTATTGTTCGCGCACCATCAGTATGTGCCGAAGGAAATGAAACCTTCACCCATTATGTCAACTAAAGCGAGCCACGGATGATTTTCCTTTTTGCACCGTTTTGTTCATTCGGAAACTTACTTTGTTTACTTTACATTTTATGGCATGGTTTTATGAAAATATCTACATTTAATGTTTGTCGTACCCGGCTTATTATATAATAATGTTGGTCGATGTCCTAAGCAATTATAAAAACTATGTATTAATAAAAAATATACATATGAATATATATTCGTTTTCTTAACTTAAGTACCGAATAAAATATGTTATTATCGATAAAAAAGAAAAATGACGAAAATACTGTAATGACACGGGTCCTGTGTGACTTTTAGTAAAACGCGTGGCTAACGCTTTCTCAGTTTATTTCGCTATCTAACACTTTACGCAAAATATAATCTATAATCTAGACGTCCACTTTTATAAAACCAACAAATAATTTTGTAACTGACAGAATGTTTTAAACTCTAAACTTTACTTCACTTCGAATTCTCAAATTATACATCTAATTCGATCTTGTCGAGCATGTCGAGCATGTTTTATATATCTAAAGGTTCGATCGTTCCAGAAACTTCACATCCAAAATTGGTAGGCGCCTGTGTTTGACAATAGTTTCTACAACAAACCTAGCGATGTGCCCATCGCTATTTTGAGAATATGCTTATAAAAATACAATGTATTCGTGTATTAAAAATTTTATAATGACAACAATAGTTTTACAAACTTTAAAAGAAAAAAGAATAATGTTAAAACAACAGAAAATTCAGAACTCGTTTGTTTTCCTTATCATCGTCCTATTTCTATTTTTTCTGTCCTATGTTTAGAATCTAGTTTAGTACAATCATTTAGATTAAATAAGGCAGAAAGTGCACGCTAACTGGTTAAATTACGGGTGACAACATTCGCGGTAAGTTTGCCCATAAAGGCTCTGCAGTCACGCCAGCAGCCGCGCTATCCTGGTGATGAACACAGCGGTGTATTAGGGCATTACTGTCGTAAATAATATACCGTAAGCACACTTCTTAAAAAAATAAAATAAAAACGACCGTATAAATATATGAAAGCACGTAAAAATAAAAATAAACAGAAGCTGCTTCACTGTTCTTAGACTGAATTAGATCAAAACTCAAAGAGTACCTTATAATATAATTTTTATATTTTTATTTATTATATTTTTGTTTATACACCTCTCATTATTACGTAAATAAAGCCTTCGGTCCCGGTTGCCATTAATAGATGGCAATCGTTAAAATACATCAACACGCCTTGGAGCAGCGTGGTGGAATAAGCTCCAAGCCCCTCATTCCGAGGGGAGGCCTCAGCTCTTGCAGTGAGTGGGGCATTAATGTGCCGATGGTATAATATGGTAATGTTTAAATAAACGACAACTCACTTTCAATATTACGCCACTACTATCTAAAAAGGAATTAATGTACATGTAGATTACCCAAAACAAATTATTCTTTAACACAATTATATAACCGTTTACAGCAATTCTTTTATTTCAAAATTTCCGATAGAGATGGATCGATGTGATTAATAGCGGCTATTATTATTGTTAAAGTTTTATCATATTATATTATAATTTATTATATTTTTTAAATCTCGACCAGATAAACGATTTATAGGAAATCGAAAAGCTACTGCGCAAAACAGACTAAACTAAAACCATAATATTAAAAATTTACCTCCATACAAATTCCTGTATATGCTCTTGACTGTTTGTGACGACAAAGGAATGGTATTAAAAATTCAAGAATTACCCCGATGTCATGGCTTATTTTAAGCTTGGGTTACTTGAGGCATTCATAGCATGTCTAAAGGAGATTAAGAATAATATTGGTTTTTCTAATTAAGTAGTAGTTTCGTGTGGTAGTGGTAGTAAGTAAGAGGTGCCAACGCCTTACCTCAGTGCGTTAAAAAAAGATAGCAATAGTGCACGGCCTGTGACGAGTATAACTGTGATAAGCGTATATGTACGGCCGTAATTACACCATTCAAAACGAGATAGCGCAAGCTCCGCGTGCCAGGGCTTTCTGGTCAACGATATTGACCAAACGGGCCCGAATGAGCTACGTTGCCGGCGACGGGAATATACGTTTGAAGATTTGTTCTGGTACTAGCCGTTGACTAGCCTTCGACTGTTTTTGTCTGTGTTTGCCAACGTTGCTTAAATTGCTCGTTCTTTGTAATGTGATGAACGCGCAATTCTGTGTCCATATACAGGATTACTTTTTAGTCAGTGCGGACATTCCGCGTTCAGCAAAGTCACTGAAATTAATAGTAACTACGCGTATTTTCTTATTTTACCTTTTTTGGAATAAAACTATTAAAATGATTGCGTGCCGACGTTTTTGGTTTGCCGCTAAAATTGTCCTAGGGTTAGGCATTTACGGGTCAATAATCCCGGAAATTGGATTTGTTTTTATTTTAATGTGATATATGATCCATTTAAAACTGACACTGATTAAGTGAGAAAAATGTACGCAGTGACTAAAAATTAACCATGTATATATTAGTGTCGCTGGAAATACTCATTGACTAATATCGGTGATAAGCCCGACGAGTGGTTCAGTTGTTCTCAACATCCTCTTTTATGTGTGCAGTCGGATATAATGAATGAATATTAAAGTTTTGAAACGATCTACACTGGAACTGTTCGCCAAGGCATTAACAACAAAGACTGCGTACTTAACTCGGTACTATAGATGACATTGCCTCTCGTCCGACATTGAGGTAATAGTGTTTTTTTTTTATTTATTTTTTTTCGTTTTCCAGTATACGATAATAACACTTTCATGTCAAAAGCTCGTTTCTTGATAAGAGTCTAAGTAATTGCGTACATTTTAACGCAGGAATTTCTTCGTTCGTTTCGAAGTATTTGTGTAGTTGAGGCAAAATTAAAACTTTGTTTGTTACGTATGTAGTTACAGACGAAAGAGCGGCTCTTTTAGTGCTAAGAGCGTTATAAGCTAAAGAAAAAAGTTAATGTTTTCTAAGCGGAGTCCGTAGCGGAGTCTTCGGAAAACAGTATACATACTAATTATTCTGCCAAACTGTTGTTATCAGACAAATCGTAGCAACAGTTTGCGTATGGGGAATTTTAAAACCAAATGAAAATTGGTTGACAGCATGATTCCCGTACTTAACCCAGTGCAAATTACACTTCTGATGCGACCTCCTATAAATAGCGTGATTTAGTAACAAACTTTCTGATGTTTTATGTAACTAACGTCTAGATAAAACGTATAATTTTATATGACTTGAGTTTTTCATCCTTTCCTTCCTTTCTTTTCCTTTTCTTTTTTATATTGACATCATTGATGAAAATTATAAAATACGTGTCCTTTCTTTTAGTAGCACTCTGTACGAAAATGCGCGCGTGACTGATAATTGCGTCGATCGGCGGCCGCCGAAGAATACCTCTCTTCGCTACACCCGTGATCGCATCTTTAGTAAAAGTATTTATGTATTGACTTTGTAACCACACTGTATAGATAATTCTTTGGGAAAAATATTTTAATACTTAATAAAATTTGACTTACTTAGTTTTTTACCTAATGCCCAGAAAAAAAGTGACAAAATAATCTCCTTATGTAACGCTGCAATTGGGTAAAAAAAAATTACACCAAACGGCGCGGTTACATTGCAAAAATAAAATATTTTTTCAATTATCTTCACATAGGAAAATTTAGTTTGATCTAATGAATTCTAATCCTATAAGATTTTTTTAAAAGTAAAATAACGTTTTGTAAGACTACAAAATTCGGAATCTCACAATGCATCCGAATGCGTAAAAAATAAGATAAACTCGGATAAAAATAGAACAGCATTTGAGCCATCGGGGCAGAGGGTGGCAGAGGATAAGGTTATTAAACATTATAAAATGTATTGTGACTACAACTTTAACTTGTTCATTTCTGAATTTGGTTTCCGGCGAAACAAAAGCTTTCGTCGCTACATGAATCTTTTGTCAGGTAACGTAAGGTTTTTTTTACTTATAATTTTCTAGTTAATATGTGTTTAGGTTTGCTTTAGAATTATTTCACTTATGAAAATGCATAATACTATTTTTTTTTTGTAATTGTATACGTGTGTGATTTTACACAATAATTTTTATCCAACTTGTGATTTGTAGTTTGTTTTAATTTTGACTATTATATTATGTTACTTACATTTAGGTTGTAATGTAGGCGCTTTACTAACAAATGAGTTTTTGTTACTTGCTATGAAATAATAAATATATAAAATGAACAGTTTATAGAATTTTTCTTATTTTAAAACAGACTATTGACCAACCGCCTGTATATTTTAAATATACACGCAAACGTCTTAAATAAAAATGCTCAAGTAATTCTATTCATTGGGACATTTTATTCAAAAAATTCGTGTAAAATTAAACAGCACAAAACTAAACTTCGCTCTAGCAATGCCATGTGCAGCATGTTAATGTATACGTCAGTATATAATATTATAATCGATTAAGTGCTGCACGAGAGTTTAATTTTTTTTATATATTAAAGCGTCAACTGGACGGACCTGATTGGATGCACATTTGCAGACGTTCGGGGCGGCCATTTTATTTTTCTATATTCCAAGAGCGGACTCCAACCCTGCCGCTATTGAACTGATATTGAATATTGAAAATTGAGCATTTATATTTTCCAACGATAACCAATGAAAAAATATTACCCTTGATTTCCCTTGGAGCGAGAGCCTCGTTCGGTTCAATTCAAGTTTCCATTGAACGGTAAGCTCACTAACTGGCTCGAATGTGGAATTTACTTATTTAGATTTGAATATTTGGAAACATAATATAATTGGGGTTTTTAAAAGTATTGTACGTGATTATGTAAATTAGGAATATCCAGCCACTTTAGACTCACAGGCAGTAAATGGTAAATATGAATGACTAAAAAATGTTTTTAAAAACAAACATTTATTTAAAATATTCTAAATTAAGAAGTAAAAATATTTATCAATATTAAACGTTCAAAGGTATAGATAGGTATTATAATGTAAAATACTATATATTTTAATAGTTTGCGGCTAAATAACTAAATTTAAAATATTGAAAAAATACGGAATAAGGCCTTATATTTTACAGAAAAACTTCAACGATAAACGAATTCTCATTTTGGTGGCAAATTAGAAAACGTTACTCTATTGCAGCATATGACATAATATTAAATGAAAGTTCTCGCGTTATGTGAAATATGAACGTATGAAGATATAGTTTGTATTGTTATAGTTTAGAAGCTATTAATGGACACATACATAAATCGAGCAAACAATCCTCCCCTTGTCACCGAAACTATAGACCCTAAATTTTGAAAGGAACCCTAGGAGTGCACTCTTAATAAAACCCAAACAAAAACACTAAGTTTATAAAATCTTACGGGAAAAGGAAAATATTCGTAAATAGTCAATGGATATAGTTTCATTGAAGACTAACAAATTCAATTAGTCTAATGGCTACCATGTTAACTTACTAATACGAAGGAGTCGGGTTCAAATTCTAACCTAGACGGTCAGATTAAAAAAATTATCTACAATGTGATCATTTATGCCACGGAACTCTCTACACCCCAGACCAAATCGCACTTTACCGTTTTTAATCGTGGTATGTGTTTCTGTATTTGTCTTAATATCTAAATACTGCATGTATGTTTATAGTGCCCAGAGATTGGTACGTTAGTGGTATGTACCTAAGTTGGTGGTATGCTTATGTTTGCTATTCCCCACCATCCTCCACCCTCTCCTACCCTCCTTAGCACATACCTCTCCTTAAGATTAAGTAATTGCTTACTCGCCCCAAGTCATGCTTCTACCTTACTTAGCTCGGCCAAAGACATCACAGTTTACTAGTATCTATTAAGGTGAGTTGGGTAAAGACCGGATCTGGGGGAAGATCGGTTACGTTTAATTTGCGGAACCTATGCGACCTGTATTTCCAATTTTACAATATTATACAACGAAGCCAAACGTTTCGTCGTGGGCATCGGCCGTCGTATAAGGGAAAGGGGATTCGACCCCCACTCCGGTTTTTTCCTGGTGCAAAGAATTGTCATTTGCTATTCAGCGCGGCAGTGCAATGAGTATCATGGGCACCTTAATTTAATTTGTAGGTATTTTTAGTTTTTAATTTACTGTTTACAGGTTAAAATACATATATTTTTTTATTTTTAATGCAATAACACATTTTAAATTATATAACTAATGTTTACCTTAAATTGACTTTTTATAGTTATTTTGATATCAATAGTTGAGAAATTTGGACCATATTCTAATACCCTAATACTGGATCTAAATATAAGTAGGTTGAGTTAAACAAGCAAAATTAGTTATTTATAGTAACAGTGTATTTTAATAAACTATAATAGTGTTTACCTATATCACGCGAAGAAGTGGCTGCATGCCGTTGATTTACATACTGTATTTTGAACCATGCATTAATAAAATGTATAATAAAAGAAATAGAAATATTCTTACTAGGTCAACAGAAAGAATTTTCCAAAATTCAACGGTCTTGGATATTTGTCGGTGTTCATAAGTCGTTATACTTCAATAACTGTATACTTATTTAGCCGTTATCCAAGATAAACATTTTGCAGAACCACAATAACGGAAGGCGAAACAGGTATAAATCAGAAAGCCAGTGAGATATCAGAAACAGTGTGGATTCAGAACAGAGCGGGCGCCGGTCGTAAATTCTCACATCATTTGCGTCCGGGAGGCAATTTCACGAGAGAGCGCGCGCACCGCATGCCGCCACGAACACGCCTTATAATCGTAAAATACAGTATTCATTCTTATATCCAGCACTGAACGTAAGTCCACTTATCATTGGAAACTCCTTTCCAGGTCAAGGTTTTACGTATCTAACTTTGGATACAGAATAAAACAAAATACAACGCACTATTCCCATGACAGAGGCTGTTTTTGTGAGGCGTCGCCTCCCTGTCTGTTCGTTGATCATTATTATTTTAAGTTTTCGTAATCTAATGAATAGTAGCTTCACCACCTAAACCACTACTACTCAATGTTTAACAAAACAGAGCTTAAAAGGTTGCTTGCGCGCCTTCGCAGGGGTACAATTATTGAAACTCTGTCTGTCGAATTCAGAGATGTTTATTTAGTCCCAGTTTCCTTGCGAGGGATAAGGATAAGAAATATTTTAACTAAGCTGGGTGTAAATCAACGTTTCGGAATTGGACAGGACGAGTAGATACGCTTACCCTTTTTTTGCCTATTTTTTTTATTTACTCTTGCGATGGGAAGGCGGATTAAACTCTACAGCTTCCGCGCGCCCAAGCACGCGAGGTATGTGGGAGTTGCATCCACTAAACAACCGCCTCAAGCAGAATAAGGACGCGTGCCGTTAGCCCGAAAGCTCCTACGACTTCATCGGAGCGGCCAGGCGGCATACTAGGCTGTCGCCGGCGCGAAGTTGTCGGGTAACTTCTAAGGGTTACTCGAAGCGAAATAATGCCGGAGGCGCGGGCCCCCGGTTAAGATTCTCGTTATTATTATAACGTGGAATGACTTCAATTGGGACCGACCTAACACCTGGATAGGTGATTTTATTTTATTCGGAATACCAACAGCATTTTAACATTTAGTAATACCAAAATTGACAAGTGATGAAGGAGTAATGACAATTCCGGTTCAAAGGAGTAATTATGTAATTAAATGTAATTATTATAACAACAAATTGTTATTCACAATTAAGTGGTTGTAAATGAATAAATAAGAGTTATGGAGTTACTAAATGAATGCATGCCAAAAACCCGGAGCTCGAAACTCGGAGCGACTCCACGTGCCCCCACACGTGGCCAACTGTCGACTGCGCGCGCGCCTCCCGCTGCACAGGAATCTGAGTGCAGTTATTTGAGTGTAACTCACGAAATGAAGAGCGCGATCGGCTTGTAACGGCGTGAGCTGCCATAGAGCACACCAGGGTGCAGAAAACACAGAAAGGACCATGGAGCGCGAAATGCTCATATGCTGGAGCTGGAATGCCGGAACGACGCCACGAAGGCTAACTGCCGCTGTGCGACAACCTCTACGACAAACACTACACACACACGTAGCTACTACGTAGCCATCACTGGGATTTCGGCAACAGGCCACTACACATGGGCCACGCGGGGCGGAAAGGCGTTCGGAAGACCGAACACGACTGATTGCGGCGGACAGGAACCGGAATGTGATTTTGCTTGTTGTTAATCCACCTTCCAACGTTATCTATCGAACTAACTGCATGTGGAATTAACGACCTCTTATTGATTTGTTTCGAATTCCAAAACTAGTCATTAAAATCTGATTTGCAAAATGATTTTTCTACAATAACAATTAACAAAACTCAATCTAATTAAATATAAAATTTGGTCAAATCACCGTAATTCCATACTAACCAGATTCTTGCGAAGTTATGATTTGATCAATTTAGGGTCAGTACATATCACGTGTTAGATACTTCCTGAAATAAATATGCACCACTACTAGAACCAAGAAGCCAGATAACGAACACCATCACTATCGGGAACAGGACTGTGAACAAAATCAAAACCAAAATTCTTGGTGCTGCTGGAGTCTGGAGTAAACGTCGTTTTCACATTTTTGGTTCCTAATAAATACATAAAAGGAATCATAAAACATTTTTCTGACATTATATTTGCAAATAGAAAAACGTCTGTTATACATTACTGTACTGTGTAGTACACCATTTAATTTTTACGACCGACTCCGAATTTCTGAATTATTGCCAACCAACTTTAGGTCACGATATCATGCTTCCGCGGAAGTCGGACGCCGGCGTGTCGTAACTTTTATTGGCCAGCTTTTAAACACAGTTCCACGCTTCGAATGTTGGAGTATTTGCTGCTGACTTAAATGTACTTACTCCAGTTGATTTTCATACAATAATAATTTTATCCCTAACCGCTTTGGTATGCGCTTTTAAGGTCAATTTGGGTATATTTACTAGGTAGTGCTTGTGCTTAATAATTTTCTTATGATAGTTTGACCGTGCGTTCATGTTTTACAAGAACCATTTTATTCTTCATTGATTAAATCTGTGTAATGGTTAACCAGCGGTACTTACCAAATTCTTACGTTTGATTGGTTCGATGTGTTCATATAATAAGATTATAGACCACATCAGCGGATACTAAAATCTCTATAGTGTTACGAGTACAATTTCTATTGTAGAACTACTCCAATAACAGATGTTCTATATAATCTGTGATTACAGTCAAATATTTTAATTTTTATTTACTTTTTTGAACTGTGTCGTTAGACTAGCTTTAGGTACGCGTGTGTGGTTCAACTGTAGCTTGGCTTGCGTAGATTACACGTTTTTATCCTTTACACAAATATAATCTAATCTACTTTATTTATCGATGATCTCCTCTTATTAAGTCATAAGCTGGTTGTTTATCTTCCGCTTCATTTTCCGCCTCGTCACTTGTTGTTACTTGCTTCCCTTCCCTTGCCCTATAAAATGTTAATGAATTTCAACTATAAATAAAACTGGTGATCTTAAACTGTCAACACTCGTAATACGAAAATGGTGACACCTAAATTTTTTTGACGTGAAAGCTATGAGTGCAGTGTATGACAATGGTCATATCTTGTAAACTACATCAGCGCTTCTAAGCAACTAAATGTATTCATAATTAATTTGTCAGTACAAAATAATAACATAACGAGTACTCGAGGGCTTAATATCGTAGCCTCAAAGCAAACGCATATTCACATAGATGTTGGCGGGTAGGCGTTAGACCGTTTAATTTATGAGTAAAGTTTGCACATAAAGGGCGGATTGCACCCGCACTGTACGTAGAATGACGGCTGTCAACGTCTAGATTATTCTCACATGTGTTTTCACCGCTTCAGATTCTTTAGGTGAGTACTTTATTATTTATTCATTCGTAATAATAACACTAGCTTTACGCCCGCGGCTTAGCCCGTCTGGACTACTCGTTAGTATACTAGGACGCTAAAGGGCGACTTTCCAAAACAATGTAGAAGTTGCTAGAAAATTTCTATAAAGTTACTTATTAGTTTTCTATTATATATTATAGATTTTTTAATCAGTTACATTTTTATTGAAGATTCAGTAATGTCTTACTTAACTACTTGAAACTAATAACAGCTATAGAGATAAGAAACTCTTTTCTTGTTTTTTATAATAATAATAATAAAAGTGATTCCTTGAGAAACGAATACCACGCGAGAAAAACCGCGGGCGGGTCGCTAGTAAAAATATAAATGAATTGATAAACACGGTGACGTACACAATGTTTATACTATCCGAAATAAACATAAATTAACGGTGCCATCACCGACTTATATTATAAGTACATATAAGTCACTGGTTGCCATCTTATTGCCTAAAAAGCCTATATAACTGTTTAATGGGATAAGATATACGCTTCAAAGATAAATTGTCTTCAGAAATTTTAAATATTTAAATACTAAAAAACTCTTTTACCCAGTAAATGAATATTTAAGTGACCGAAATGTTACGGCGCACTCTTAATCAATTAACATGTTTGGATTTTACTGTGGATTTTGCTTTATGTATTTCTTTTTAATTTGCTGTATGGAGTGTTAAAGTTTGGTAATGGTTAATATTTATTGTTAAACTTATAATACTCTAAAAGTTACACAGTTTACAGTTATACATTTGTCAATGTTTTTTTTTTGGAAATTAGTTGAAATATGACGATTATTGTTGACGAAGTAGGAAAAAAATCAAGGCGGCTGAGAGCTTTCATCGAAAACGCTGCCTAATCCGTTTGAGATATAGCAAAATAATGTATGGAGGAGTTGTGTCTCTTTTATATGACTACAATAAATTCCGTGATGGCATATGTCTATCTTTTATGGATAGCTTCCTATACCTATTTTTATGTTTAAAAAAATGGTGTTATGTGATGAGATAATTGGAAAGCAATTTATACGAATACAGTATTAATCCTTCTCAAATTAAATACATTATTTGCCTTCAGCGTTTCATACACATTATGATTGTCTTTATAATTGCCAATTTAAATTAATATCTTAGGAACTATCGCGAAATAAGAATATCGTGCGACAGGAGCCAATTGCCGCGTACCGCGCCGCCCGGCCGGTCATACCGGACAATGCGACACGCGTGGTTAAGATGAAGTTGTCAATGTTGTATACAAAAAAATATTGTAGTTTGTTTTTATGGATTTACTTTACTTTTACTTTCTTTACTTTTTCAAATATTTGTAGAATTAAAAATAAACAACTTTAAAAATACTCTAAGTAGGATGAACTTACGTTACATTTAAATCTAACATGTTCGACGCAACAAGCTGATAAGACACTACGACAGAAAAAAACACTACGACTTATATGCTCTGCAACCCGAGCGAAGCCGGGGCGGGTCGCTAGTGATGAATATTGATACGGGTACCGGGTCTTGGTTGTTATGTGTATGTGGTGTCTTCCCTTGGTACCCAAAACACAAGCTAATGCGTAGTTTGAGGCCTAGACGATGCTGTCATGTATACGTTAATAAAAAAAAATGTAGATATATATATATATAAATAATGCTGCGCCCTCTGGTAGCCTTAACTATAAAACACATCCAAGACCTTTCTTTTGAAGTGATATCTATATAAGCCTACCTAAGTCCAAATCAGCAACCTCAATTTAAAGATACAAACTGGCCATTTTACAATGTCGATGATTTATGGAAAAAATAATATTCTTGCTACATCAGCTGGTCGATCATCGGACGGCCTAAATACGAATGTACTTTGAATTACACAAATTGTTTTCTGATGGGCCCATACAACAATTCGTTAAACATGTCAAGCCAATCAGGTACCGAAACGCCACCTCAAATGCTAATGTTACAATACTATAATAATAATAATAATAATAATAATAATAACGTATACATGACAACAACGTCTAGGCCCCAAACTAAGCATTAGCTTGTGTTTTGGGTACCAAGCGAAGACACCACATACATATAACAACCATGACCCGGTACCAGTATCGATATTCATCATATAAATACTGACCCGACCTGGGATTCGAACCCGGGACCTCCAGCTTCGCAGGCAGAGTCGCTACCCACTAGGCTAAGCGGTCGTCAAATAAAACTAATAAAACCCCGTCATCCATTATAAAACATCACTAGTTAAACCACTGCTCTCGGGTACACAAAGTTCTTGTCTGTGTTTTATTGTCAATTGTTTTTGTGTTAGGTTTTATTAAATTTATTTTATGAATTTTTAGTGTTCGCAGTGGAGACCCATGGATGGATGGACCCCATGTCCATGGTCCGGGGATGCTGTTGCGTTCTCGCATGAAATTGGCGCAAGGCTCTGATTGGTGTCGGGTGACCCTCTGAGCAAAGAATATTTTTTTTTTATAAATAAAAGAATTTTGTATACAATATAAATAGTAATATTTATTTTAACTTTTGTTTTACTATATCGTTCTACTGACGGCGAAACGTGACTGTGAACACGATAACCTTCCCTTCTTGAATAAGTAATTCAGCCAGACAGATATCAACTTTCCTAGAAAGTATCATAGGACATATATAGCAATACCTAACAACTCCATTTATTCGTTCCTTATAATGTGCCTATATAATGCAGAAAACCTTAACGAATCGGTCAAGTAGTTTTGAGAAAAATTATAACAAACAGACACACAAACAAACACACACCCAAGCTTAGCTCTTACCCTCTATGCCTATACCGTACCGTCACCGTTCCGCCGCGGGACGGACGTACTTATTTGTTTGGACTTATATCTTTATAATTATTTAACATGGATAAATAACTACTTAATCTTGGTATTAGAGTAAGTCTACTACTAACTCATGATGGACTATGATGTCTGAATAAATAAAATTTCATTTCATTAATTTCATTTGTCAAATGGTGTTTTACAAAATCAATCGGGGTCGAGAGCATGCAGACAAGCAATCGATATATAGTGGATTCAAATTATCGAATCGTAGGTATAAGGAGAAGTTGTGTCACGTTCAGATCCGGAGCGGGCGTTGGAAGTTGCTCCGGCGATCCAATCCCGCTGAAGTACGAACTTCCAGATGGTAACTGCACGCTCGATGTTGTAATTAAAAGTTCCATCTAGTACACATTTCCGATTCGCATGCTATTTCCGATGTGTATTAAAAGTTTGAAAAATCCATGAAGAACTGACCACGAACAAATAAATACATAAATACGAACAATTCATCACACCTACATGCAAGGCATAATATAGTACCTACACCTAAAGGTACCGACGGTCACTTGTTTTTATTTCATATTTTGAACATCCTAATTACATTCTTATCTATATTAATAAAATTGAAGTGTCTGTCTGTCTGTCTGTCTGTCTGTCTGTCTGTTCCGGCTAATCTCCGAAACGGCTGAACGGATTTCAATGAAACTTTGCAGACGTGCAGAGGGCATTACCGCGGGTAACATAGGCTACTTTTTGTCTGTCTGTCTGTTTGAGTTGATCTCCGAAACGGCTGAACCGATTTCAATGAAACTTGGCAGACGTGCAGAGGGTATTGTTGGGAGTGACATAAGTTGCTTTTTGTTTGTCTGTCTGTCCGTCTGTCTGTCTGTTTGAGTTGATTTCCGAAACGGCTGAACCGATTTCAATGAAACTTGGCAGACGTGCAGAAGGTATTGTTGGGAGTGACATAGGTTGCTTTTTGTCTGTCTGTCTGTCCATCTGTCTGTCTGTTTGAGTTGATTTCAGAGACGGCTTAACCAATTTCAGTGAAACTTGGCAGACGTGCAGAGGGTATTATCAGGGGTGACTTAGGCTGCTTTTTATCTGTCTGTCCGTCGGTCTGTCTGTTTTGGCTAAGCTCCAAAACGACTAAAGCGATTTCAATGAAACTTTGCAGACGTATCTACTTATGTGACTACGTGATCAAATTTTAAAAAGCTTATATTTTCGAAACCATCAATCGCAGACCTATCGTGTTGGTACTTAAACTTGATGTTTTGACGAGATCTATGTGACCACGTGACCATATTTTTAAATGCTCATATTTTCGAAACTATCAATCGCAGACCTATCGTGTTGGTACTCAAATTTGATGTTTTGACGAGATCTATGTGACCACGTGACCCTATTTTTAAATGCTTATATTTTCGAAACCATCAATCGCACAGCTATCGTGTTGGTACTCAAACTTGATGTTTTGACGAGATCTATGTGACCACGTGACCACATTTTTAAATGCTCATATTTTCGAAACTATCAATCGCAGACCTATCGTGTTGGTACTCAAACTTGATGTTTTGACGAGATCTATGTGATCACGTGACCACATTTTTAAATACTTATATTTTCGAAACCATCAATCCCAGACCTAACGTGTTGGTACTCAAACTTGATGTTTTGACAAGATCTATGTGACCACGTGACCACATTTTTAAATGCTTATATTTGCGAAACCATCATTCCCAGACCTATCGTGTTTGTACTCAAACTTGATGTTTTGACGAGATCTATGTGACCACGTGACCAAATTTTCAAAAGCTTATATTTTCGAAACCATCAATCGCAGACCTATCGTGTTTGTACTTAAACTTGATGTTTTGACGAGATCTATTTGATCACATGACCAAATTTTTTTATCTGCCTGTCTGTCTGTCTGTCCGTCTATTCGAGCTAATCTCCGAAACGGCTAAACCGATTTTAATGAAACTTCAAAGATGTGATTAAAAGATTGTCTGGAGTGACATACAATACTTTTTGATCGTCTGTCTGGCCGCCTCTCTGTCTTTTGAGCTAAATTATAAAACATTTTAACCAATTTTTATGAAACTTCGCAGACGTGAAAAGACGGGTGAGAGGAGTGATATACGCTACTTTTTGTTAGTATGTTTGTTTGTTCGTTCGTTCGTTTGTCTGTCTGTCTGTCTATTTAGTTCAAGCTGAACTTTTGAAGATTTTAATGCAACTACGCAGACATTAAAAATAGGTTGTCAAGAGTTATATAGAAAACTTTTTGTCCGTGTGGCTGTCAGTCTGTCTTTTTGTTCCGGCTTATCTCCAAAACGACTAAACCACCTCTATGAATCTTCGCAGACTTAAAAAGGAGGTTACCAGGAGTGACACAAGTTGGTTTTTGTCTGTGTGTTTGTCTGTATGTTTGTTAGGCCTAATTGTCGAAACAGCTGATCCGATTTTACTGAAATTTTGCAAATATAAAGAAGGCGTTGTCAAGAGTGAAAAGCAATTTTTTTATATATACCTACATATAGAAAATCATAGTGTCTGTTAGTCTATGTGTCTGTTCCAATTAATCTCCAAAACACCTGACTGATTTTAAGACCGACTTGTGGGATAGCTATTATTCATGCTAAAATGACTAAATAGATTTTTATGAAATTAGGTATAGAGATTTCGTAGGCAGTTGAGTTTCAGAATGTTCTAGAAATTGTTACAATTTTCTGGAGCTTCGCATTCCTTTAACTGTCTCAGTAAAACTGTGGTCAACGCGAGCGAAGCCCGCGGGCGGAAAGCTAGTTAACAAAATAAAAGCATAAACCCACATATAAATACGGGCGATTTTCCAATGTGAGAAGTGGGAACGTCTATAATAGTACATTATGATGCAAATACGGTAAGCTGCATGTTATAGAAGAGTGTTTATAGATACGAGGCGAAGCCGAGTGCTTATAATAAACCGATGACTATAATAGCCAGCTTACTGAGTACGAGCATCATACGACGTTTATCAATACATTTGCGATTAAAATTAGATAGATACTTCAAATGTAATAATGGCAGGAGCTAAGGGCGCAAGCGGGTTGCTGTAAGCAGAATAGTCGTTTGTGATTGGTGTAAAGTAAAAAGGCCTAGTACTGTAAAATATAACATTACGGTACAAGTTTTGATGTCATAAAGACCGTATTAATAGCAAATATATAGAAAACTAAATAATTATTGTAGCACAGTCATTTTTAAGGTTCCATACTCAAAGGGCACTTACAATAACCATATTACTAAAGCTCCGCTGGCCGTCCGTCCGTCTGTTACAGGGTGTCACTATAGCCACTCAGCAAATAACAAAAATAAAATAAAGTTAAAAATTAAAGGGGTGCATACCCAAACAAGAAACGTGTTTTTTTTTCCTCGTCATTTTTGGTTATTGGTGGGTGTGAGATTATATTGCTTACACTTGAAATTTTCATGAAGAATGTACTACTATGGCGCCTATAACAACAAATAATAAATTTAAAAATTAAAGGGGGTCCCCATACAAAAACTGTGGTTTTTATTTTAATTGTACGGTGGTACGGAAACCTTCGTGTGCGAGTCCGATTCGCACTTCGCCTGTTTTGCTAATATCGAAACTCTGACACTCTGTTAAATAAATTTTCGTATGCACCATTATTATTGTACCTCACTCAAAATTATTATTTTTATTTATTTATTTATTTATTAATAATATTTTTATTTTAATAATAACTATTTTAAAATTAATATAATTGTTGTTTACTTATTATTAATTAGTAACTATTATAAATAAAAAATATTATGTTGAAAGTGTGACATTGGTATCTAAAATTTTGTCATCTAAACTAGCACGATAATAGTATGACCTTATATTTTATTTTTCTAAACATACTTTTCCTTACAACGAAGTGGTAATGAAAATATTTTTTCTTTTATAACCCACAAGGGGGATGTTAAAAAGTTCTTTTAAAATTAAATAGAGTGTTTCCGAAATATTCTGCTCCAAAATAGCGTTTCTTGTGTCCCCCGCTCCCTGACCTGAGCTAAAGCATTTGGAAATCTGAAAAGAATATCTTGTACGTAGATATTGATTAGAGTGCTCAATGCAAAATCTTTCCTCTAACTTCTTTATTTTAATTTCAGAATAAACGAAATAATTCCATTTTATCACATGCAACCACTGTGATAGTTTTCCTTTTAGCTATTTTATATATACTCCTGTCATAAATTTTTCCACATATCCAAAAACAACGGTTTAGCTGGTAGAGGGGGGGACACATGACTCTAACAAAAATTAGGACTTTAGCAGTGCATATCTCAACAATTGTTGACATTTTTCATTTTAAACCATTTTTAAACAGTGCAGTTATGAATAGTGTCATGACCAAATAAGCATTAAGGCAGCTTGATACGACGTTTGGGAAACACTAGGCGACTTATAAATCTACGTCGTATGACGTTGACTATCTATCCAGACAATAATACATTCATGACTAAGCATTAGCTTGTGTTTTGGGTACCAAGCGAAGATACCGCATACACATAACAACCAAAACCAAGTATTTATGTGATAAATATTGATACGGTACCAGTATCAATATTTATCACATAAATACTGAGCCGACCTAGAATTCGAACCCGGAACCCCCAGCTTCTTAGGCAGGGTCGCTACCCAATAGAACAAGCGGTCGTCAAGTCGTATGAGACAATCAATCTTGATTATTATTTTATCTAAGCAAATACATTACAAACTCTGAATTATGCGATCACGCCTGGTCCGACATCCACTCATTTCGTTTTTTTTTTATTTTAATATAAATTGAAACTGAAAATAGGAGCCCCTTTCCCAACGAGCCTAACGTCTTCTTGGAGGGATATTTAAATAAAAATTTAAAGTTAATTCTAGCGAACCCGCCCGCGGTCGTCAATCTTATTACAGTTACGGGGACATTTACATATATTCAATTTTTCATTTAAGTTATCTACTTTTAAGCGAAGTATAGTCAAGGGTATTCCAGTAACGCAGAGTAGGTAACGTCTTTCGTTCGTTGTGAAATACAAAACACGCCGCGCGGTATTCTGTGACCTCCCTAGCCTTTTGTATCCAACTCCATTCTTTACGAGAAAACTTTTTTTCGCTTGCCTTGATATTCAAATTCATTTTTTTGCGGTAAGTATTTGTTCATAAAATAAATATTTGCTTTTTCGTAAAATCCTACCAAGTACGAGGTAGACTTGCAGAAGCACTTCGTCAGTTGAAAATGTTGTGTGAATATGATTACCTACACAGGAAAAAAAAGAATTCTGTTGTCAAGAAAATATAGTCTTCAATATATACAATTACCGCATATTCTTGGACCAATGCAATTTGCATTGATTTAAGAATTCTTTTTCTACGCATTTTTTTTTCTGTGTACGCACGTAAGTTCACGTAACCCTATCAAAATGTGATTACCTATTATTATTGTTTTTTAGCGTTTCATTACCGAAATCGCTCAATCTATGTTAAATCACTAAGAGTAAACCTTGGTTAAACCTACAGTCACCGACTTGTATAAGTCGGTGCCTACAGTTTAACTTAAAAACACACACACAAAGACACATTGTGCTCACCCTTGTGATGTCTCTTGTGAACGCTTTTGAGACCGCTCTAGTGCATGGCCGTTCTTGTGGCGGTTCTTGTGGTCGTTCTTGTGTACGTTTTTGTGACCTGTATTGTATGACTTTTCTTGTCATTAAATTATTCTCTTGTCCTTACTTTAGTACTCAGTCTTATGACCATTCTTATGCTCACTTTTAAGTCTATTTTTTGCTCACTCTTGTGCTCATTTTTGTACAGTCTTGTGACCACTCTCATGACAATATTATAAATTTGAACGTGGAAGCGTTTTCAAAAATACATCAATAGTCCTGTCAGAATTCGGGATGAAAAGCTTTTGTTGTCGCCACAAACGTTAATACGTATATATCTCATGACTCAAGTAGTGTTCATATGTTAAAAGTTGACAGTGACCTATACGTGTTAATGCACTTACGCCATTATACACTCACGTCATCAAACGGCGAAGAAGGGTCGAAGAAGGACCTCGAAATACACTCCGCGCGACCAAAGAATTGTACTCTATGCACCGAGACAAGTTAATAGGCACAACATAGGCTCATTTGTGATTAGTCAGCGATAATCGTTAATGCAGTGTACAAAGAACGTGTATATTTTAATATTTTATTCTGTTCGTGCTACCGTACTGTGCAGACGTACCTACTCATTTATCCGCATCTATCGTTATTATTCCGTGACCTGTCCTTTGGATTGTTTCTTGGTGCATTCATTGTGATTTAGCTTGGATGGATGAATGGAATGGATTGGAACATAGAAATAATAAAAAGAAAGAGAAAAGGAATAATTATATCATAATTTTAAAGAATATATAATAAAAAATGAGGTATAAATAGCTCCAATCTACTTGATTTTTAGAACAATAGTTTGCAGTGCCGAAAGTAAAAAAACAAGCCACTCTAAGTTTCTTGTAGTGTACTTCTTAGACTTGAGAACGTGCTTATACTTAGCATTATGACTTTGAAAAGTGGCAACTTAATAATAAATGTAAGAAACGACAGCAGTGATACGTCAGATAGTGTTTGATATATTTTGAATTATACCTACGTAAATTATAATGAAACTAATTGATGTAAATAATTTATTACTCAGATTTTTTTTCCATTACATTAATTATACTAAGTAAGTTAATAAAAGCCTACAATTTAAAAAAAATTATGTTCTACTTCTTTAATTTTTTATTTAGTACACATGCAAGAGTCGTGGGAAGAAAGCTAGTTTAAATTTATAGTAGCGCTGTGTGTACGTGCACTCAAAATGGTTAACGCCCACTAAATTTTTTTGTCTTTGCCATTTGTATGTTTGTGTCTAAGGTTTGTATGAGATTACGTGACAGATTTGTCTCCGTGGATAGAGTAAGTAGTCATAACTCCGCAACGGAAAAGCTTAGACAATATATTTGTGTGTCGCCGTGTAGATATTGAGATGCTCTAAAAAGTAAGTTGAGCACAAAAGGCTATCAAGGCTATCTACTACCTATGTTAAATTATACCTCATTTTATATTATTTTTTAAATATTTTTTTAATTACATTTTTTTAAGAACTAAAATATCAATTTTATTAAGTGTTTCTTACATCATTGCGTTAGCGGAGAGCTTGAAAGGATACTAGTTATATTAATAACATGAATAGTAGGTAGTTCTCGATAAGAGAAACCGATACTAACGTCAAGTTGCAAGAACGCTGCTTAAAGTCGGACTTTAATAAGCACTATAAGTTAACACACAAAAAAATCAGCAGCGACGTGGCAATCACAGGTTATCATCACATACCACATACAATAAGATTAAAATTAAATGAAAACGACGCAATCTGTACAAACTCTCGCACCTATGTACGTTATCATGCAAAAAAAACCTCGGGCCTTATAGATGACACAGCCCACGTCAATTTGCTATCTTAATTCGTTTGCTTGAAGAATTAATAAACAATTACGAATAAAATGTCTTAATCGTCGTAGAAGGCGAAGGTTCTGCGAAGTCGGGCTAACGTCGTGAAGCGTACTCGTAATTTCCGAAGAGGGGTCATCAGGAAGATATAATGCCATTTCTGTACCCTTGATGTCTTTTTAAGTGCGGACCCACTTAACCCTAACGCAGGGCGGGGTTCCGTAGCGATTCGGGTCGACTCACAGTTTCTTGTAAATACTAATGGAAATTAACAAGTTCATCTCTTATACCTAAGTTTATTACTTATTTTGTTATACTTACAAATAAATTAGGTAAGAGAAGCACGTATTTAGATAATATAACATGACTTGGCTTGGCGATGGATATTAAATATCTGAACTAGGTAAACATATGTTTGATAATTATTATTGTATTGAAGATTGTTTTTCAAATCATCACTGTTTTGAATTGATTTTTACTGTTGTATCAATAAACGTTACTTATCATTGTGATATTGTCAAGGGTTAGTAACGGTCCAGATATTTTTGGACACACAAAAACACCGATTTAAATTGTACTTATACTTTATTAAGAAACATAATCACAAACTGTTATCACATTTGTATCCCAGTCGCGGTTATGTTTGCTTTTGACTCTTCCAAGAAACTGACTCTCTGGCTTTTTTTACCCATGCGAAAGGAAGGCGGATAAACGTCTACAGTTCCCGCGCGACCGAGCGCGCGAGGTATGTGGGAGTCGCACCACTAACAACCGCCTGAAGCATAATAGGGACAAGTGTCGTTAGCCCGAAAGCTCCAACGACTTCCTCGAAGCGGCCAGGAGGCACACTAAGATGTCATTCTCTGGCCCCGCGCCAGCCTCCTATATATGCGCCAAAATCCCCAGCCCGCAGCATCTTGAAATTTCCACTATCGAATATTCGATTTTGAAATTTTAACTACAATTTATCGTGGGAACAATTCACGGTGCCGGCGGCGCTTAGATTTAAATGCATGCGACGCCGTCTCAAAAATATAATTTCATTTCTTATTTATGTTTATCCCGAATTTCTAGTAATTTCTGTATTTTTTGTAATAACTAGATTCTACGTCACAATATTCACGCTTTAACACGATCATATCCATATAATTCTTAATTATCTGTATCTATCAATACAGATGAAAAGTTTCGACTAATAAGTTGGTATTTATAAATATAAATAAATGATTGTGCCATATTGAAGATCACCTTCATCGTTAATAACCAAAAAATAGACAAATTGATAAAGGGCCACGAAATGGGAATGGGCGCTGCCGCCAATTGATGCGCTAACACTTTTGTGTCTAAAGGGCTATCGGATAAGGGTTGTCAGTTTACCCACCAATCAACCATTAAATGCCCGTTTTTGCCCGCCAACTACGGACAAATTATACGGACTTTTATAACATAATTTTTACATATGGGTTAATATGCCTAGAATCAACACCCTGCATCTGTCACCCAGTTCCTCGGTACTAATCAATTTTCGAACACGTTCTTCCTCTGAAACAGATAAACGGCGGATTAATTCTGCTTTTAATTTCTCGTATGTACCTACGATCAGTGAAAGGGCCAGTGATTATGTCCTCGATCTCTGAAGCAGTTGATAAATCGAGACGTGCCACAACGTAGTGGTATTTAGTTTGATCGTTGGTGATGCGAGAAATTGCGAACTGCGACTCTGCCTGCGCGATCCAGCTTCTAGGTTTATCTCGCCAGAAAGGGGGCAGTTTGACAGCTAATTTGTAAACGCTCGCCCATTTGAGACGATGTGGCGTCCGTTTCCGTGGACGCGAGCGGCTGCGAAGGAGAAGAGTCGATGAATTGATCCCGATGTAGTGCCATTGTTGCGCGACTGTAAATAGACAGAAGAATATCGCGTGATATAGAAGAGCTGCCTGTTTCTTGTGATTTGAAGAAAAGCGGAGAAACGGTCGCGAGCTATTGAGAAATTTTCACGCCAACGATGTTCGTTCGATTTACGCGAGAAGGTTCTGACATTGTGAATAATCAGGTGATCGCGAACGCGTGCACTATGAGAAACGTCGGGCGTCACCAAATTTAGGAATTTTAGGATTCGTGGCCAATCGTGTCGTGATAGCCCAGAACTGTCGTGATAGCCCAGAGCGCAACGAACCTGTCTCAAATTTATAAGGCCCCATAGGGCCATGGTTCGAACCCGGGCGTGTACCAATGAGTTTTTCTGACTTAAGTACACAATATCACTGACGCCGTGCTTCGGAGGGCACGTTAAGCAGTCGGTCCCGGACGCTGTCAATAGATGGCGGTCGTTACAGTTCCCAACCCGCAGTGGAGCAGCGTGGTGGACTTAAGCTCCAAGCCCCCCTCCTCACCCTGGGGGAAGGCCTAAGCCCCTGCAGTGGGGTAAAATGGGCTGATGATGATGATGATGAGGATTCGTGGCCAAGAAAAGAATACTCGGAAAACACGATCTCTTATTTATTATAGAATTACAGCATAAAAATATGAAACAAAATGGCTACAGGGAATCGCGTTGGTATAAGCGCGCCGAGAGCTTGGAGTCTTCGTATCGGTTCTATCTGATCCGTCTCCTCGAGGTAGGGCTTCATCGAAGGAGTCAATTTAAATTTGAATCTAGGTTCGATGTTAACTTGCTTGGTCCACAGTTTATTGGAGGCCAGTCGCTGACAGTATTTATCACAGGTATTTATGTTGAATCGTGTTGACTGCCAGCTGCCAGTACAGCTTCTGGTGTTGCCATTGTGAGTAGAGAGTGTGGCCATGTAGCCACAGACTTATGTAGGTACCTACCAAACTTAAATCCATAAATTTCTAAAAAAATCTATTTTTTTTGCACACTATACATAACACAAACGTTATCTCTGACAGGTGTCATGTTAATTCGTCCTTATTCACAGGTCCTTATTACTTATTATAACCCTTGTGAAAAATTTCAAAAAATCCAATAGCAAATAACGACAGCAAAACGCGAACGGGTAGACAAATTGTCATACCTAAATTATGAACTACCAGTGGTACCTGCTTAGTAATAAGACAATAGTAGATTGTTGCACCGAGCAGCAAGTAGTTTATTACTAGTGTTATTACTGCTCCGAGTGCTTATTTGGAGCCCGAGCGCCAGCGAGTGCAGCGAGGGCTCTAAAAAAGCACGAGGACCATATAAATTACTTCATGCGAAGTGCATAATCTGTTTTTCTTTCAACTATACTGCAAAAAATATAATAAGGTTAGCAATTTTAAATTTTTCAGTGAAAATTAGCTCTGTTGACGTTCCCGACTTTTTCTTCATAGAATAAACGGTAATTTCTTTGTGGCCAGTATTTTTAACTGTCAAACACCACATGACCGTCAGGATAACCAACCAAACGCATGCGCGAATTTAAAAAAAAAAACTAAAACAGTGCATTGACGTCAACAAGTGTGAGCGCCAGTTACGACTATGACAAATGGTAGGTAAGCTAATTCATTAGCATCATATGAAAAAGGTAATAATATTTTTTTGTTTTACTTTAATTACCATTAGTGATAATTATTTCATAAGATAACTACAAAATTTCCGTAATAAAAATGGAAAACAGTGATTAAGTTTTACAATCACAACAACGTCTAGGTCCCAAACTAAGCATTAGCTTGTCGCTTGGTACCCAAAATACAAGCTAATGCTTAGTTTGGGACCTAGACGTTGTTGTGATTGTGTGTGTTATTATTATTATTATTATTATGTTCTTGTGTGAGGACATCTAGTCTAAGTTCGATCATATAAACATTTACTTATATGAGAACTTTGTTTAATAAAAATGTAGATTTTTTTGTATCTTTTCAGCTTTGAAAGACTATCAAATAGAATCATTAGTTAATGTGTTTAACCCTGATGACTTTGATGGTTGTTGAACAAATATTCTACAACTTTGAACGATTGGCATCTTCGTCTGATTCTGTAGCCAGCGATGTACTGTATGAAAATACAGAGTACTCAATAAAAATCTGTTAATCTGCTAGATAGACTTCAATCCTAAGTCAATCAAAATACTAAGAATATTGTTTTCTATTATTTTCAGTTAAAGTTTTGAATTTGTTTTTAATTTGTCAAGTTTCAAATCACAAAACTTTGATATTTCTATGAATGGTATTTTTTCACAATCCAAAATACTACTTAAATATTTAACAATATAATAATTAGGTACCTACCATACATTTTTAAATTATGTTTATAATACTCAAAAATGTAAACTAATGTCCTCGTGTGAGTCACGAATCCTCATGTATTTATGTGAGGGCATTGTGGATAACTCTGTGGAAAACCAAAAAAAAATTTTCAGTATTTTTCCTTTACCGAGAGCCGATTATTATATAAATAAATTCTCTCAGGTCTCAGGAGGCTAGAGCAACAAAGTTTAGTGCCGCTTTGTGCTGGAGGTGTAGTGCAGTTATGACAGAATTGCAGCGTAGTTGGGAGAAAAATATATTTTTCACTGCATCTGCACTGAACAAAAAACCAGTGCACGCTGAATTGAAACGTTTATGATTATGATTGAAACACTGACCGGAAGTAAGGTAAATGTTGCCAGGTTATAAACAACACGCGTCCTTTGATTTGACAGTTCATTCATCGCGTCTCAACAGCTGTTTTAACTTTAACTTCCTCCGCTTCCAAGATATCTTGCTTGAAGTTCGTTGTTCACACGTGCTAATCATCACTAATCATTTTAGTTTTACTGCAACCAAACCGATTTAGACAAGAAATAACTTCAAACACCTTATAAATGGAAGAAGACGCCTTAACTGGAGGTAAGATTGTTTTCTTAGTTCAAAATGCACATTACAAAGGCTTGACCTTTTTGAATTAAATCGTTAAGGATTACAAATTAGCGAATGCCCAATAAATATTACTCTATTAATAAGGTAATATACTTGTTATGTAATAAACACTATGGGAATAAATTAAAACAAAGCGTAAATCAATCCTTTGTTAGCCATCTATTCTGGTATTAGGTGCGCAAATGTTTTACGTAGGTACATACTGATACATAATATACCAATTTTAGACATTAAACCAGATAAGAATTAGCGAAAATATAATACAGGTAGAGAAAATAAAACTATTAGCTTGTATAAGCTTTTGATTATGCATTTAGCACGTAAAGTATGAATTCTTATTTTTACACTCAAATACAACAAATTAAAAAATGCCAAAATTTTACAATATAGAGCAAAGTTGATTGAAGAAGATAATACTTTTCTCTGGCAAAGGTAAGCACTGAATGCCATCGTATGTTTGCCCCATTTAGACTGCATGGCTGCAAAAGACTGCAATATGACAACTTGATAATGTATATAAAATCTTTCTCATTTTGTATTTACAAGTTCTGATCACTAGAATATGCAAATGCATATTTAAACCCCTATATCCTATCCATTACATAGTTAACATTCAACAGTGAGTGGTCCAACAATGAGCCAGGTAAATTTAAGTGACCTATAATTTTTTTGTTTCTTAATGTACATAAACATTGTTTCTGTACCAAGCTTACACATGTATCTGGTTGTAAATTGGGATTCATGATTTTTTGATATTATCAGTAGATTTTCAGTAAAAAGAGAATTAGAACAAAATGGAAATTGGTTCATAGTGGACACCTGGGTGTACTCATTGAACCAGGCTAATTTCCACAATAAACCACTTCTATGAACACACCAAAAATTTTCAAAAAGAACTAAATTGTTAAAATACATTTTACAACATTGATGAAAAGTAGGTGCATTTTGAAATGAAAAATGTAAGTTGAGTTGTAATTCTTACTTCCAGTAACTTTAGGGAGTGAAAATAATTTTTCTTTCTGAAAGCTTTATTTCTGCCGTAACTGGTAACAATGAACCACTGTTCATTGTAGGACATCCTGAAATGGTTCAATGTAGAACATATGACACTTTCCAAATAAATTCAAATTCAAAAACTTTTTATTCAACAGAAGATGTTTACACACACTTATTGAAAGTCAAAATGAATTGATTAGGTACCGGTTCGAAAACTGAAAGGAGAAAAACTGGCAAGAAACTCCTCCTTGTTTATTTTATTTAAATATATGTTTTTCTTTCTTTTTTTTTTAAATTAATATGCTTACAACTATTACAATGATGTCCATGCGCAATTATTTAAATACTTGTTAATACAATAGTAAGCTTTTTTCATAAGTTGGACTTTAACTTGTTTTGTAAATTGATTTGAATTTAAGTTCAACATTACTTTAGGAATTTTATTATAAAAACTGATACAATTTCCCATGAAAGACCTTTGAGAGTCTGAACCTGGGAATCAATAACATGTACTTATGTCTTGTATTTAAGTTGTGGCCCTCACCCACCCTAGAGAAAGCATTTAAGTTTTTAGGTACATAAATTAGATTTTCATAAATGTACTCACACGGGACTGTCAAAATGTTACTTTCTCGAAAGTGAACCTTCACACTATCTCTAAATTTTAATTTATATATAGCTCAAATAGCCCTTTTCTGTTCAACAAATATTGTTTGAATGTCAGTGGCCTTTCCCCAGAGCAGAATGCCATATGACATTATGCTATGAAAGTAGCTAAATAAATTAACCAGCCTCACAGTAGGCACATACAACGGTTAGTTTTCTTATTTGCCTAATTACAAAAACATCAGAGCTAAGTTTCCCAGCCACCCTCATAACATGAGGACCCCATTGTAAATTTGCATCGATAGTAATGCCCAAGAACACAGTTTCATTAACTAAACTTAGTGAATCTCCACCAAGTCTCAAATTGACTAAACTTTAAAACAGTACCTAAAATGATGCCGTAAGTAATTGAATAATAGTGTAATATATGAAGATATTCACGATCATGATGTGGCTCTGAAGGAACCGACAGAATACACCAGAAAATTATAACAAAACAAAGGAATAAAAACAAATACTATTTTCAGGATGGTTTTCGAAAATCGCGCCGCTACACGCATACGCGTATCTCTCACAGCAAGTCTGAGCAAAATGAGCCATGGGAAAGGGATACATAAGCGTCTCTTTTGGTAATACTAATGGGGAATGGGAATGTTGCATTTTTTGAAATATCGCGATGGTTCAATGAATCTGGCTGGCTTACAGTAGGACAGCTGACCCTAAATATAAATACGTACATAAGGATATCTTTAATTATACTATTCCATGAAACCTTTTTGACATACATGACACTATTACATGACATTGTTTATTTTGTACTGCAGTTGTGACTAGACTTCGGCGTAGACTGTCGGTTGAAAGTGATGAACCCAAATCACCAGCTACACCAACAAAGAAAAAAGGAGGAAGACTTGCAGCTAAACCAAATTTGGAGAATATTGATGAACTAAGTATGTGTTTACATTGAATTAAATAATCTGACATAAATCAAGTTTACTGTCTAGATTTATCTTATTTGATTTTCTTGTTATTTGACTTACTTATTTGATTTGATTTTCTTTCCAATACTTTTAAATCTAAATGTACATATAATAAAAATATTAATAATACCTTAAAAAATCAAATTACAATTTGATACAGATGGAGTCAAACTTTATGGCAATACAACGCTTTAAGCACTTATGCAGGTACAGTCATATACCCCTCACTCCACTGCATCCTGCTACACCTAGAACTGGTTACTGTGACGCGACTTGTGCATACGTTCGGATCCGCCATAAAGTTTGATTGTAACTGTACCTTTAAAATTAAATACATTCAGGCCCAAAATTCAATAATATTAATTAATCAGTACCAAAAGTATGATTGCATAATATGAGATTTGGGATTATTTATAAACAAAGGTGTGGGACTAGTCAATGGCTATGAAGTTAACACATATCTTATAAGTTCATGTTGTACCTCGAGATAATTGAATAATAATATAATTTTTTTATCTAGAGGCACATAACTTTAAAAAAATGCTGATTATTACAAGTGCCGAAAACTGAGAGCGCCTCTCAGTTTCATACATATTTTTCTGAAAGAAACTTGCACTTTGAATGTGCTTTTGCTGGGGCTTTTTGTACCCACAAATTATTAAATTCAAATACTCCTATGACATATTTCAAGACTATAAAACATAACTACAAAATGAAGATATTTGAATTTGACTTCAAGGCAGAAGAACTATGGAGTGTCTTTATTATGCGCAATACTTACATCAGCAATTATAAAAATTAAAATAATTGCATGTAATAAAAATTAAATGTCAAATGATTATGTTTGTACATAAGTATCATGAGTAAGAATTTGCAATATATAGTAGAGGGATAAGCAGAAACCAAAACATAAATATTTATAAATTTAGAACAGTAAATTTAAATAAAATAATCGCTGTTGGATGCCTTTAATATTAATGTAAATAAATTAAAATTTTAGGATTTATCTCATCATGCATTCTTATATTCATTCCAAGAATGAACAGTTTGAGGTAAATCTGAACCTACAAATAACTTTACTTCGTTTAGCTAGATTAACTAAAAGAAAACAATATTTAATATATAGGATATTTCACACAACGCCATCTATTCCAAAACTAGGCAGAGCCGGTACTGTGGGTATCAGACTACTAATATACTTAAATTACTTTATATTCTAATAATATTTTTAGATATTTTACACCCAGACAATAAAACAAATTGACATGTTCATGCATTATATTTATATATTTGTTCCGGGCAGGGATCCAACCCATATCCTTCGAGTTTGCAGTCGGCGTCTCCGACTACTAGACCAATCGGTCAGCAATTCAGTCTGTTAGTTAAATTAATTCTAGACCAATGGAGTTATTTCCAATATGAGAGTGTTGAGGTCCACCTTAATAGGTATACATAAAGTCTACATAGAGTGAACCCAATGTGATAAATAAACATGGTAATCAATAATCCTTGAGCAACATAAAACTTAAAGGTTAGTTATTTGTGCTGTAGGAAGTACTCAATTTATACTTCAGCGATCAAACGAAATAATGTAAATTATTATATAACGGCTGGTACTCTACCTATTAATAATGTGGCAGCCCCCTCCTCCTCTACAAGACCAAGCTTCTGCATGTTAATGCTGTAAACAAATTATTTTGTCAATCATTTTAATTTTAAATCTGATAAATTCACAGCAACTGTCATCAATCCAAGACGGCGAGGGAAATTAGTTGCTAAAGATGTAGAAAAAGTTGAAGAGACGCCTTTGACACCATCTAGACGCAGTACAAGGGCAAGGTCTACAAGCATCACATCAGATATTTTGCAAAATTGTGACTCCCCTAGAGCCCGAAGAGCTAGCAGACGAAACTCACAGACAGGTCAATTATTTATTATTTCAATTCTCAATAATTTCATTATTTTTTTACTCCACTTTAAAAAATATGTAACAATTATTTAAGGTAATAATAACATGTTGCATAAGTATAGGTAGACCTGTCGTGATAGCCCGAGTGCAGCAAACCTGTTTTGAGTTTACAAGGCAATGCAGCCCTGGTTCGAATCCAAGTGTGCACAAATGAGTTTTTCTGACTTAAGTACATAACTATCACTGACACCGTGCCTCAGAGAGTATGTTAAGCTGACGGTCCCGGGTGTCATCAAGCCGGGAGCAGCGTAGTAGATTAAGCTCCAAATCCCTCTCACCCTGAGTGAAGGCCTAAGCAGTGCATTGGGGCATAATGGGCTGGTGGAATGAAATGGAATGGGTATTATGTTATTGCAATAAATAATTATATAGCTAGAACATAGATTTATAAAACTGTAGTAGTGTTAGGCCTACACAAATATATTAGGTTGAAGAGAACGTCTTTTCATGTTTTATGTACTTTAAGGTGTTTTTTAATTTCATAGTTTAATTAATGGCACATATATTTCAATAAAGTGTATGTGCCGTTTTATTTCTATAACTGACCATCTGTAGGTAGTGACATGATCCTGTTGCAGTAGAAATTTTGGGAGTTGTGGTTAAAAAAATGGCTATATGGTGGATGCAAAAACACTTCCCAGTTCCTCTTAATTTTCCCTGAGTGGCTGAAAATGTGTGTGGTCTGGCGTTATGATGAAAAATTTTACCTCTTCTATTGACCAATCCGGGCGTTTTTACTCAATTACATATTCTAGGCAGTAAAAGGTCTTAATGAATGATGCTATTCCATTCCCACCGTACACTCAAAGCACTTTATTGCACGTCGATCCGGATTTTGTCATAGTCGGTGGAGCTGGCTGCACTTTGACCATAATTTTTGCGTGCAGTCTTATCGTAAGTTATCCACTTCTCGTCACCAGTGGTCAATCTTTTCAAAAATAGTACGCTTTCATTACATTTTAATTTCTTTTTTGTAATATAATTTCAAAATGTATCGAATTTCTTCCTTAGTGTCACTCATTTTCTTGAATTAAAAAAAAAACAATAGAATAATAGCGGAGAACAGATTATTACTTGTTGTAGTTTACTCCTTAAGAATCAATTTGCATATAAGAAAAAAGTATGAAGAGTAAAATTCAGTGATTGAATGATCTCGTTACGTTTTTCCAAGGTTTTTATTGACTTTCGAAATTTGTAATCTGTCAGGGGTGTCATAAGTCAGCGCCATCTGGCGACGATCACTTGTCAGTTTTGGCATTTGTCGGGTTGACGTACGTCGGGCGATCATTGACGTATCTCAGGGACGATTTTGCCGGTGTCATTGGGCTGGTTGTGTCCTTCCTGACCGGTGCCCCGCGGGGAATGCACTCTAGTGTAAAGTGCTTGAGGCTTGCACAGTTTCAGAGCATTATAGTATGGGTGTTCCCAAATATGTTGATCTCTCATAACTTTTTTCTCCTTGAGCCTTCAGATCCCTTGTCCCCCACTTGCCTACCATCCCCCCTCTTTAACATACCCCTGAAATTTCAAATTATACTTTTGTATTCCTGTTCCGCGTATGAGTGGATTGTTGTTTTTTTATTATAATGTTTTTATAAAATTTTCTTTCAAAAAGTTATTATTTGTTAGCATATTTAAATAATTCACATGTACTATTAATTATTGTATGTAAAAGATTTCGTTATATAATCAATTATTGTTTTTTATTTTGACACAAATTTATCATTAAAAAAATTGTTGTAGATAGGTTTGAAAAATTTTATCAACCACATTTTAAAATTTTTAGCAAAACACAAAAATTTGTTACATAATTACATCTTTTACTCACAATAATTAATAATACATATAAATTATTTAAGTATGCTGAAAAATAATAATTTTTATAAAAAAAAAAATGAATAACAACAAATCATAATAAAAACTTATTTATAATTATTTAAATCGTGTCGTAAATGTGTAAAAAGTCGTGATAGCCCAGAGCGCAACGAACCTGTCTCAAATTTATAAATAACATTATTTATATGTTATTAATTATGCAATAAAAACAATTTCAAATAATTAAAAAATGTTTCAAATAAAAATAATTAATTAAATAAATTTTAATTAATTGAAATAAATGTTAACATACAATAATTGATATTACATGTAAATTATTTAAGTGGTTCAAAACTTCATACAAAAAAATATGAAAAAACTTTCTATTCGTCCCAATATATGATAAGGGGAGTGTCAAGATATTGTACACAAACTTTACAGAACTAAACAAAATTTCCTGAAGCAAAGAAAAACAAATAGACATTGTATCATTTTCTCATATTACTATAGATTTGCATCATGACAGTTTCAGTAAATTATTAATTTTGCAGGCAGTGATAATGAAGTACCTGTTACACCTGTAGTGAAAACCAGGAGAACTAGAAAAGGTTCAACTTCCAGTATAGAAAGCCAAGGTATCAAAATTATTTATGTACTCTAGTGTACATTCATTTTCCAATAGTTTTCACTCAACTGACACATTTAATGCCAAAATATTATATACATATTTGTTTTTTTTTTTTCTTTTAATTACAGGTGAGCCTGTTAGCGCCAAGGAATACAAAGTAATAACTGATAATGTAATCGTAGAAGAATCAAATAGCCAAGAAATTGACGAATCTTCAAAAGGACTTGCAGCAAACATTAATTCATCATCGGAAATACGAAGAAGTCCACGACTTAGTGCTAAGAAAAGTAATCAAGATATAAGCACAGATCATGTTTTAAATAAAAATGTTAAATTGTTGATGGACAAAGAAAAGGATAGGGAACAAGAACTAAAAACAAGCACCAATTCATCTTCAACTAGTAGTGAAACAATGGGCCAAAACGGTGATAAAAAATCAATTAAAAATACCAGTATACCTAATGATTTGCTATCTCAACAATTTCCCCCTGTCCGTGTGATAGTAACTAAAATGACAGATAAACCGAAAATGGAGACTAAAAAAAATAAAAATATAAGTACATCATTCAGCGGGGAGTCCAAGTCTGCAAATCGTAGTCGATCTAAATCCTTAAGTAGTCTTTCTAAAAGTGCTTCAGATGCAGAACATATTTTTTTTAGCGACAATGAAAAACATAGGAAAATCATGTTTAAAAAAAACAATGATGTTTTGGACAATCTCAATTTAGTATTCAGTGGAACGACAAAGAATGTGAAAGAAATCGCTGCAAAAAAAGAAAATAATGTATCACAAAGCACCACGATTTTTACTGACACTTATGAACCTGGCATTGATAAAAATGAATCTGGTGATAATCCTTACAAATCTGAAAATTCACTTGACAAACGTTTTGTGAGTCAAAAAATTAAGTCTTCAATTAATTTAGAAGATCTGAACTCAAATACAGACAGTATTGATAAAATCACTAAAATAAGTTCTAGATCCAATATCATTGAAGGTGGTGATCAATGTGTTCCGGTGATTGATCAACATTTAAATAATGAAGATAAAACAATTATAAATCTGAATAATATTTCGGAAATACATCCAAGTGCCGATAGAAACATGTCTCATTGTAATGATGAACACCAAACGACAAATTTAAATAACAGCTGTGAACCAATGGATATCGACGAAACTCTTCCACAAGATATTACTACTAATGACTATGAAGATGAAATTATTGTTCCTAAACAAAAGTCTGTAGATTGTGCTAAAGAAAATGAAATCGTTGATGTTACACCATCTAAAAAAAATAACTTTTTCTCAGAATCAAGTTTTCATGAATTAAGTCACCTCAAAACTGATGAACATAGTAACAAAGAAAATCGTCTAATGTTGTTTTCTGAAATTAAAGTGGATATGTCTAATTCACAAATAAACGTCGATAAACATATTCCAGCAATCAGAAAGTCTAATGTTAATATTCAGTCTAAATCATTGGATGTTTCTGGCAGAAATGACACTAATGATGTTAAAAGACAAGATAATAATTTGCCTCCCGCAACTCCTCTAATGCAATGCAAAGCATCGAAATCGGTAATGAAGACTAGTACACCAGCAAATTTTTTTAATGTTGCTGAAAAAGATAAACAAGGAGAAGCATTAAGTTCAAATTTAAATTCATCATCAATATCTGAAACTTCATCGGAAAAGAGTTTGTTACCTGATATTTCTCACAATGAAAATAATTTATTGGATGATGAAGCTGAAGATGCCGGCACGGATTATCAATCAGGAGATAGCCAGGATGAAGAGGAACGACGTCATGCAGATGAAAATGAGATTTATGAAAAAGGTGAAACATTGACTTCAGATGATGAAATGTCAAATGACTCGGACTATGAAAAAGATTCGTTTGTTGTTAGCTCTGATGAACAAGATAAAGAATTATTGAGTGGTTCTGGTGACGATTTAGCGTCAAGTGATGATGAACTCACAATGGCCGCAAAATCAAAGACAAAATATAATCAACGCAAAATCAAAGAACAGAAATTAGCTTCTAGAGAAATGTTTAAAGCTCGCCACAATATTGAGAGCAATTTACAAAATAAATCTGGCATAGACAAACCTAAAAATAAACTTAAAGTCTTTAATCATTCAAATAGTACTGAGAGATCTAGTTCAGAAGAGCCAAAAATCCAACCAATGACTAGAAATCGTCGGAGATTAGATTCTAGCATGGCCAAGTCAAGTGATGAAAATTCTAGCGTGAATAAGGAAAAAAATAAAGAAAATTGCACAGAATCGTCATTAGACATTAGTTGTTCACAGTTTGATGAAAATGAAATAAATATGACGTATTTCGAGGCCAAAACAACTGAAAAAGATCCATTATCAAATTCATTGTTCATAAAAGAGGAAATAAAAACACCTGTAAAAGATAGCAATGTATCTATTATTGACGTTTCTTGTGGAGATCATATAGAAGAGGTTAATATTAATGAGAATAAGTATATTTCTAAAAGTACTTCCACAACAAAATCTTTAATTCAAACAGTTGTTGATAGTGACACATCTAGCAGTGAAAATGAGGACCTAATGCAAAATTTTGATAAAATGTTAGATAATTTGAAGGAAATGCATTACAAAAAGAAAAATTCTTCATCAAATTTTGAATTAAAACAAAAACAAATGAGTGAAAAATCTGTTATTGACAATTTAAATCTTAATTTGAAAAAACCGCCTGCACAAATTGTAATACATAAACAAAGTAAATCTCTCAAAAATGAAACTGTGAGTGAAGTAAAATCTACAAATACTAAAGTAAATCAAATAAATGATGACTCATCTGACGCGATTGATTTGAAACTCTTGTTTCCTGATAGCGACAGTGACAGCGCACCTGAAGAAAAGAAAATTGATTATGTTACTGACGATTTCATACCGCTTAAAACGACTGAAAGCAAAACTAACATATATAACAATAAAGGTCAGTAAACTACTTTCAAAATCATGTGTATGTTAACTTTAGTTTATCTTATTTCTTTTTAGTATTATTTTTACAACATTTTACTCCAGTACATATTCTGAACATTCTCCTTAAGAGGGGCCAACCCAGTCAACTCTTCATACAAACGCTCTAGCGTGATTACGATGTTATAACGCATTTGGATCTGGAGATTTTCTTTTATCTAGTATTATTTGACGTAAAAATAGGTTTATGTTAAACCGAAATTCCGAAATTTCTATAAACATTTTAGTTATTAATACCCAAAAAGCGTGATATTTGCCTTCATTTTACCCAAGATTCGACAGCTCTGATCTAGTCAAATAAAAACGAAACCGATTTTTTTTTGGAATTTTGATTGGCTTCTGTATAGTCCAAAACACGCTATAGCTGATTCATGTCCGGGCATCGCGGTTCCTCGATTTTCCGTCTGAATCTCGCTCTGTCGCAACCTACTAAAAGTTTTACGGCGGGGGTGCGGGAGGAAGGATAGCTTCACTGAGCGGGTCGTCTCCGTCTCATTTTTTTTTCCTCAGCCTAGCTCTTTCGCATGATGCATGTAGACCACTTGCGCGTTGGAGTTGTGGCTTCTGTACAAGCCCACCTTAAGCTGAACATTCATAGATAATCGAAATATTTAGACGCTATTAGTTTATATAATGAAACAATTTTGTTTAAATTTCTTAAATTATTTAAAAATTGAAATTGGCTACCTCAGGATTGTGCAGTCGCTCAAATTTGAATGCACATATATTTTAATGGGCAATATACATAATTTTTATAAACAACTAAATTACAGATGGAACTGAAGAATATTTACCATCTAAGGAACCTACTGAAAAACATAAAGGGAAAAAGAAAAAACACTGTTCTACAGTTAATATTGAGGATGTACCCGTATACTTTGAAAATTCTGATGTACTCTGTGAAGAACACATTCCTGAAACTGAGGATTATGATGCTGACAAACACCAAGCATGTGGTACAAAACTTTTTTTATTTATTTATACACTGAATAGCACATACAAAAATATATTAGGTCTTAACCTATGAAGTTGCTGTTTTGTATGAAATAAGTTAATCTTTATTTCTGTTATTCAAAGTAATCACCCGTGCAATTGATGCATCTATGCCAATGCAATGGCAGTTTATTGATGCCCTCCTTGTAAAAATCAACTGGACGGGAGGCAACAAACTCTTGAAAGGCATTTTGTACTGTCTCTCGGGAATTGAATTTTTTCCCGTTAAAAAGTTGTCCAAATTTAGAAAAAAAATATTCGGTAGGTGAAAGGTCTGTTGAGTATGGCGGATGAGGGAGAACTTCCAACCCCAACTCTAGCAGCTTGTAGCTTGGAGACTATTTGTTGTGCAGTATGGGGTCGCGCGTTGTCGTGAAGGAGCAGCGGGGACGACCGATTGACCAAAACTGGTCACAGACGTGCGAGATTCTCCATCATTGTCTTCAGTTCTACACAATACACATCTGCAGTAATGCTCATGCCATTTTGTAAAAAGCTGTGATGAATCACACTGGCACTAGACCACCAAACAGTGACCATCACCTTTTTAGGGGTTATTTTTCGTTTAACACATTGCTTTGGTGCTGAACCAGGATCTAACCAACTTGTTGAGTGCTTTCGATTGTCGAACAGAATCCATTTTTCATCACAGATAACAATCCGGTTCTAAATTCCTTCATTTCTGTGCCTGTTGAGCAACGCGAGGCAGGTCTCGACGCGTACGTTGCGCTGGCGATCGTTAAGTGCGTGGGGTACCCATCTATCAAGGTTTTTTACTTTGCCAATTTGTCGCAAATAGTCCAATATTGTTTTGATGCTAACTTCAAAACCTAGTTTGAGTATCATCAGCTTCCACAATCGCCTTCATATCCTCATTATTAACCAAAGTGTCCGGATAACCATTTTAACCATGGTTCATTATTCAAGTCATAATTTCCAGAATGGAAGCGGGCAAACCAATAACGGGTCGTGCGTTCGTTTGTTAAGTTCTCCCCGTAAACGTTGTTGATGTCACGTGCCGTTTGTGCCGCATTAGTTCCAGGACGGAACTCATATTCCATAATTACACGAGTTTTTAAAGTGTCCATTAAGACGAAAAATGTTCAAATGTAATCTAAAGACAACGCTAATCTATAAACATAAGACTGACTTTGTAAAAAAGATGTCATGGTTCTAAAACAAAATTAATTTGAATTTAGAATTCACAGCCAATCAATTTATTATTTTTTTTGAAATATCCAGTACTGAAGGGACGGCAAGTTTGTAGGTTAAGACCTAATTTTAGGTTGTTGCCGTTGAAGTTGCCATTCAATCAAATAACACTCTGTAGTCTTATTTGATATAAAATTTATTGAAACCTTTTGAAATTAGTTGCAAACATATTCCAGGGCTAGCAGAAGAAAATGATTCTCAAAATACCACTGAGAAACGTCGGAAAAAAAAGAAGAAAAGACACAGTAAAGACGTCAACTTTACTGTGATGAATGCTAATGAAAATGTATTAAGTATTCACAATGACATCTCAGTAATGAGAAACATATCCTTAGATGAAAAATCAGATAAATTCTATGAAATGCCTTCCAACACCCCTATGAACTTGAATGGTAATTATTATGCTATTTATTTGGTATTGTTAATAAGCAAGTAGAGAAAAAATGGGAAAAAAATTGCTTCACAGTAATTTTGTAAACATTTTGTTAATAATGCTATTATGGAATTACAGTAAAGCATTTTTTGGTTTTATTGTTTTATATAATTTTTATAAACAACCTAATTTCAGGTGCTTCTGAAGAAAATGTACTTTCTAAGGAATCTACAGAGAAACATAGAAAGAAAAAGAAAAATAGAAAGTACAATGATACAGGCAATATTCAAGATGTGGCCGTAAACTTCGATAAAGCTACTGACCTCGATGAAAAAGACATTTCAGAGACTATAGACTATAGTGTAGACAAACACCAGGAATGTGGTACGAGAATCTTTTGTTGAGTATTATGTTCTAATAAATAGCACACACACTCGTTAATCATTATGATTTTTTTTTCTTGATTGTCATTAACGCAGTTGTAAATGTTTACTTAACAACGAGGATGGTTAGAGTTTGCGCTGATTGTGTCGTTGTTTAGTCTTAGTTTCATCTCATGAGGTGGCATGTAATGATTACGCAATCGCTACATCCGCATTTTGTTGCTACGGAGAATTGTCGTCTTCCTCATAATATATCTCTATTTGTAGAATATATCTAATATATATCTAATTGTAGAATAGGTTGAAGTAGTTGGTCACCCTCAAGAAAACTTTACATTAAAAATGTAACGTTTTCTTGAGAAGCTCTGCTCGTTGTTAATTTCGTTAGTGTCCTTTTTGTCAAACTTGATTTTTTTTTTTTTTTCTAAATATGGTTATCATAAAAATTATACAAAATGGCTTCCTAAATTATTTACATTCCAAATTATAAAGTGTTCTAATTATTCCATTTATTTATTTTATTATTCTAATTATTATTTCTAATTATTTTTTTCATAATACACACGAAAATGACAAAAATATAATTGACACATACATATACGTAAGTTGCAGGTGGCTGTGCATAGTGTCAGAATTAAAACATTAGCCCTCATTGATTGGATTAATATTAATAAAAAAATTTTGACACTATAATAAACAAGTATTAATTAGTAATATTAAACTTCCAATAGTAAAAATCTTATTTGTTAATCCTCTACATGTATCCTACAGTAGTGGTTTATGTAAGGACACTCCAACCTAACCGCAATCATGGCCAGGATATTGTCATATGGCAAGGCCGCACTTCTTACGGACTGTCGTTAAGAAACAGTCGTTGCGCGCCTCCACAAACACGCTTGCAGCACTACAGTAGTGAAGCAGCCCAACAGTACCCCGGACGCATTATTGTATTAGAGGGTGCCCCGCGATCTTTGAGTGTAACTCTCCCAAAGTTGGCACATATAAAAGGAATTGGTCCAGCTAAAATATTGATGTCTTCTTCATGTAACTCTGGAAGGAATTTTGCTAGTGAAGTTATATTTCGTATTCATCTGTATATTGAATTCTATTAAAGTCAAATATCATCTTGCCTTTTAACATAATCTGTGATTTAACAATATTTTGCTTGAAATCAGCAATGTTTTTAATTAATGTTTATTTATGCATAAATTGACACCAGGATTTCTTCGATCACATTGTTCCCCAAAGTGATTTCAGCCCTACTAAATGATGCCAACCAAAAAACTTCAAGTAGAATGTGATTGCTTTGCGACCTGACGGCATCAAAAGAATTTTTTATTGAAGCATGAGGCTTTGGCCTCATAGCGTTAAACTGTCATAAGTTACATTTAACATTCTGCTGACTTTCGACGAGTAATTGTTATGGATTCTGAAGTTTCAGAACAATTCTAATTTTGATCTAATCAGAACTTCTGAATTTTATAACAAGTGACCACTTGTTATAAAATTCAGAAGTGTAGCATTATCATATCAGTACATATTGATCATTTGTGATAAAGTATTCTGTGTTACTATTTATTTATTTTCTTGTCATATTAATTTATTTAGTAATAATTCCAAATCAAGTTGTGCTTTTGATAGTTTACAAATATAAAAATGCTTCTCAGTGAAAGTTCAAAATCACTTGCAACAATAAATTGTTTGTAAATCCATGCATTTTTTGTTTATGCAAATATAAGTATTTTATAAATAAAAAGATTGTAATCATTTACTTCCAGATCAATCTGAAGATATTTCTGTGGAAACAGCTAAGAAAAGGAAGAAAAAGAAAAATAAGAAAAAGCATTACTCACCAGATGTCAGTGATACAGTTACGGAGATAGAACAAAATCTGTCAAATGTGATTCAAGAAATGCCACAGCCAAGTAATGTGACTGTAGACAAAAAATCAAAAAGACACAAACGAAAACTTTCAAACACTATGGAAACATTAACAGGTATGTACATATGTCAGCATTTTGAATACAAATACATATGTTTTGCAATATAATAATATATTTTATAATGTATAAAATATATAATTTGTTAGATATGTCATAGTAAGTAGATTTTTACAATTGCCATAAAAGTTAATAATAACTAAACAGAGGCAACACTGACACCACATAAACCAAAAACTAAAAGTAAGTAAGTAAGCTAAGCACCCCGCTTTTGATACAAATTTCGTAGGTTCGATTTCCGCCATTAGCGTAATTACTAATAGGTACATACTTTATAAAAGCTTAAGTCACATTAATATCACGAGCACCACCACATCCTCACTTTTGTGACGGCAGAGGTTGACAGCCCCCAACTAGCACTAGATAAGCTAGCGTGGTGGGCTTATGTCCAAACTCCCTAATTCAATATTGAGGAAGGACTGTACTCTATTAGTGGAAGCATGAAAACCCGATGATGAATCGTCCAACGGTTTAGTACAAAATCCTGTCCTATCTTGTGAACCCCTCATTCTTTTCACAGGCAAAATATTGTTCATATACTGTAAAATATATTAATAAACATCACTAAGTAGAGTTGGTACTCTAAATCCGGTCCAGGCTATTTTTAATTAAAATATTTTTTTTTTTTAATAATTAGAACTCTTTTTTAATATACATTTCTGTACCCAAACTTATTGCATGTTCAAAAATGTGTGATTTGCAAGGTATATTCCGACCCAAGAAAAGTATTAATAAGATATTTATTATTATTCATTGTGACTCCACCGATACAGGCTAGGCCTAGTGGTGGAGTTATTGTACTATAATAATGTATATAATATTTTTTGGTAAATAAACGTTATTATTATTATATTATTATTATTATTATTCTAATGGGAAACAAAGTTTAATTATTACAAAAACTCAATTTTGTTAATAAATTTGTGATTTTGGAATTTATTTTTTAATATTATAAATGCATTAGCGAGTTGGCTTGCAAGTTATATGACAAGACTATATTCTTACTAGCATAGTATACTCATTCGGAATTACTAGAAACTAGTAGCACATACTATGATACATAAGAGTAGGTAATAACATATAATTACATTAAGTATAGTAATAATATACTTGCTGAAAAACCTGATTGTTATTGTATTGGTAAAATAAGGCAACATAAAATTATATTTATAACGAGCATAATTTTGTAGATAATTTCTCATTACAGGTGAACACGATATAGGCACTCAAATGCATTTGAGAGATGAACCGGATCTGTCTGCAGGGAGTGAAAGGAAAAAACGAAAACTTTCCAATAGGTCTAAATCTGATGCACATGAAAATAAATCAGGTATTATATTCTATTTTGGAATTGGGTGTGAATTTCGTTTAACTGTTACTACAGTAAATGAATATGTTTTAAAAGGTAAGGACAATATCAATGGACAACAATTCACTGAGAAGTCAATGGCCCTTACTAAAGCCAAGGAAAATATCTTAAAAAAGAAAAATAAGAAACCATCCCAAGATCCGGATTTAAATAAAATGCCAAGTAGTAAAGGTATTTAAAATGAAGTAATATTGCATTAGTATAGCTATTAGTGTAAGTGAATAGGAATCTTATGAACATATAAAAAAAAACTATACAAAAAAATTGTATAAAGCATAAAAATAATATTATGCCGAAGGGTTTTTAACTACAATGGCTCCGCTCTCGTAGATCAGTCTAGTGCTGAATCCATCAAAAATCACAATTGACAATCATGTCTAAAGCTAACTTAAAGGTTAGGAATGATATTTCAAAAGTTTTTAATCAGTACGGTAGACTGTTTTTATTTTTATCATCTTAAAATTATAGAATTTCGGTACTTAATGGATACTGACCTGAAAGATTATTTTTTTAAATACGGCTGCGGGAATGGGAACGGGGTAACCATGTTATAGCGGCGTTATGCATGTTCATATGGGCGGAGGCGTGGATGAAAGCTAGTTATTAAATAAACTATAAATGTTTCACTACAATGCACTACTTATCTCAGAATCATATAAAATGGAGACTAACTTTGTGTTATTAAGGGGATGCTACTGAAATGTTTTTTTATTCCTCAGGAAAATAATTGGAAATCAGGAAGTTCTATTAACAATGTGTTTGGGGTGCATGCCTACAAAAAAAAAAATGTTTCTGTTATGAAAAAATTTGTTAGATAGTTTGTTGATCCACGGCGGCGGCATAGTTAATAGCTACTTTACTAATACAGCGGTCTGCTCAGCCACGCACCACCGCGGGTCAACGAACGATTCAGCCAACTCAAGCCTTAACCCGCGGAAACATCGAATAAATTAGTTTTTTTCTTAATATACGCTCAAGGTCAAATTATTTAAATATTATCCATGAATATAGCTAGATCCCAACACTTTGTATGTATATGCCTGTATCTTAAATCTATTGCTTTAGTGAAAATGTCTATAACCAAACATTTCTCTAAACTATGTAATTATTGATATGATAATCTACATCTATACTTTTTGCCCAACTGGTACGAACAGTACAAACCCTATTATTAAGGCTCTGCTGTCCGTCCATCCGTCTGTCACAGGACTGTATCGTCTGAAACATAATAGGTGGAAACTTGAAATTTTCACAGAATGTGTATTCCTATGGCCACTATAACAACAAATAATAAAAACAAAACATAGTTGAAAATTAAAGAGGGCCCTCATACAAGAAACATGTTTGTTTTTTTTTTTTTGAAGATGTTGCTGATTGGTGGTTGTAAAATAATTGCTTACACCTGATATTTTCATAAAGTATGTACTACTATGGCCGCTATAGTAACAAAAAATTATAATAAAAATTAAATTAAAAATTGAAGGGGAAATCACTTAAATTAAGAAACATATTTTTTTTTATATTGTAAGCATCTCGCCTTTAACAGAAAGGTCGTTTCCGTAAGCGAATGACAAATGAATTTTAATAATTATTTAGTTATTATTATTATAATTTATAAAAATGTAAGTCAAATGAATATTACAAGCTCTGCCGACATCGTCCCTTCTGGGACGGTGCAAGTCAACAACCCCCAACTTGCACCCCATCAGCGTGGTAAGCTTTGTCAAAACAGCGCGGTCAAAACTCCTTAATTAAAATCTTTGGTAAGAGCTGTAGGAACTTAAACAGTAGAGGCATGAAAGTCTCGTGATATGTTAATGTGGTATTTTATAATGCTGATAAGGCTATCAAATTCATTTTTAATTTCATGAAATTTCAGTCAACCATAAAATTGTACCCATTTCTAGCCCATATCTCCATCCCAATTGGGTTCATGATTATTTCTACATATAGTCTTACCGGCGATTCTAAGCATGCTGCAGATCCCAACACATACTGATATAACTATTTATTTTTTTACCACTCTTTGGGGATTCATTTCTAAAAAATCAACTAACATATGTCTGTGTATTATTCGTGTCTCAGTCACGTGTATTTCTTGTTTCTGCGACTTAATTCGTTATCAAAATACAAATATTCTGTGGGGAAACTTTTTGGATTTTCTTTTATACCTTATCTACATTGGAAAAGTAAAAAAAAAACTTCTAGATACTACAATATCGATTTGAGCTAGAGTTGGTGAGGGAGTCAGTCATATTCCTTTCTTTTATGGATATGTATAATTCTTATATACTAATAATTCAAAACAAATTATTTATTTTAGATGATGATAATAATAAATTCAACACAAATAAAGAGTCGACAAGAAATGCCTTAAAAGATGTATCAACTGGTGACAAGAAAAAGAAACAATGGAAAACACAGAATACTGTAACAGGTATGCCTTTGTAAATTGGAGTATAAGTATCCTATGCTATCTATAATTTATGGACAATTATACAAAGTGAAATTTTTATCACCATCCAAATAGTATAATGATCTTTGGTAAAAAACCAATGGCCGTCTTGTTTCCTTTTAGTGTCGTTCAATAGGAAAATATTGAGATATGACTACACAAAATTTTCCCAAAATTGTCCCAATATGTCTAGTCACTATTCACGAAAGCGCCAGTGCACATGCACGCGCCTCGCCCTTTCGCGCTACACTCGCCGGTCGTATTTTCAAAAATCGATGATTACCGAATGATCTCATTTCCAAACACCCACTCACTCGTAAACAAGACCATCTGCGAAAACATCATCAATGGGTTTCAGAAATACGGCTCCATTGCAAATTTTCTCTTCATACTTTTCGGGCTAAGTACCGTCAAATGGCAAAAGCTTGTTTTAATCAGATAACGATCTGCGATTAAAATCTAATCGAAATAAAAATTGAAAAAAGGATTCCATTCCTAATCCATTTTGATTAATGTACTTATACCGAATTTGAAAACTAAATTAATCAACTTATGTACAATCATTAAAAAATCTAGTTAAAATCCACTAATCACATCAAGAATGTTTGTAATCGACTTAATATTAATATTAATGCTGGCACCGGGTCTTGGTTGTTATATGTATGTGGTGTCTTCGCTTGGTACCCAAAATACAAGCAAATGCTTAGTTTGGGACCTAGACGTTGTTGTGATTGTGTATGTTATTATTATTATTATTAATAATACAAAAATGTACAGTAGGTATCTAGAGTTTTCAAGTGTATACATACTTTAATAATTATTCGAAATGTAAGCCCTGTCGCGCCGCATAGATATTAGAAGTTACATCGTGTACGCACAACTTTGCAGTGTTAAAAGGTTATTTTTAATGTTCTAAGCTGATGTGAGTGGGATGGCAATGTGTTTCACTGATTAAGTTTTATTTTTATAGCGAACTTGAACCGAGCGTGTATGGCGCGACACGAGCTTGCTAACAACTTTAGATATTATTGGTTCCGAGTAATATCCTCACGGACAGGTTACGTTTAAGGAGAGCATACAGGCAGCAGGAGAAAAGAAGAGTTAAGTCTGCGTCGACACACTGCGAGCGTTCCCCTTCCCCCGTACCGATATCACTTCGTGCACTGTCGCTGTGTTCGGCCGCGCATCTTTTAGAGTCACCGCACACTCTGTATTTTAGTCGGCCGGTAGTTATTCGATAGTTTGATAGAATAGGGATCGGTAGTGGTTTTCGATAGGTCGATAGGTCGATCGTTCGATTTTTAATCGTCAAGTGCGGGCACTGCCATATTGTAACTCTATACTGATTCCCTGAAAGATCAAATCATCAGCCAACTAAAAATCGCAAGTGCGCGGTGGCCCTTAGTTTCGCAGCGTGCGCCGTCTCGGCTACTCATGTATGGTCTCGATCTCATCTCCTCGGGCGCGGCGTCACAAAAAAAGGCAACCAAACGTTCTAGCTAACACTGCAGAATAAGATAATTTATTATGAAAATTTAATCTATATTTTTTATTTACGTATTGAGGTCTACAGATGATACCAAACATCCAGATTTTTTTTGAATTGTAATAAAAATTTCACCTTGTACTTTCCAAAATCAATCAAATTACATACCCCAACTTGCAGTTTATAATTACTATTTTACTGTTTTTAAAAATTATACAATGTGCTCCGGAGGTACCCGAGGGATTTTAACAGAACCTTCCTACCAATGTTAGGAACAAATTATTTTAATAATTTTTTTCTGTCTGTTGCTCCTTGTTTGAGATATGCAAGAAAATGTAAATATTAGAATGTATACTTTTTGTCGTGCAGCGGAGCCTAATAAACAATGTTGTCGGGTTGAGTAGCTAGCGAGCAAGGAACCACAAGTAACGAAACGTTTATACGGTATCGTACGGTACGCCGCGTAAGTTGAAAAATCTGTGTTGTATAAAGCGAATCAATAAAACAAATTAATGAAATAAATAATTAAACATGATTCTCAAATAAATAATTTCGATTTCACTTTAAAAATTACAAATAACAGGAATATAAGATTATTAGTAATTAATGTTATTAGGTACCACTGGCTATAAAAATGACCATTATTGTAATTTTTTTATTTGTTATCACTCGTTCAGTTTATCATAAGACATAATGGAAACGCGCACGCAGACGGCTAGCTCCTCCCGCTACCCGCTCGCTTCTTCGACCAGCCACTTGTACACTATGAAATGCAGACCAATATTTTTTTGCTATAGGAAAAAAATGCGAAATCGAATAAAAAGTTATTTACATTTTTTTCTTATCTTTATCTCTGGAATCGCTGGGCAGAATCCCTCGGGTACCTCGGGAGCATGTTGTATAAATGTACTTTTAATTTTATGTTCATGTTCTCTCTTGATGTAGATGTTGAACACAATAATGACAGCAGTATTTTTTAATATCCTAGTTAAAAAAAATTGAAAAAAAAGCATGAGGATGAGGATAAATCTGAATATTTATTTGCCAGTGTTCATTTGTTTATTTCAAAATTATGAATACATTTTTTTTACAGATCATGTGGTGAATCCTGTAAAGGAAAATAAAAAGAGAAAATTCAGAGATGATGACGAACTTCACAAAATTAAATCTGCGAAGGTTATATTGATTCTGCCATTAATTTTTAATTGAATTTACAAGGCTATAAAATAATACAGGGTGGAATACAGTAGTTGACTTATATTGAAAATATTATATTTATCAAGAAAATATAAAAGTAAACTTTATATGATAACAAAATTTATAAATAACATTATATTCGGTTGAAGAGCATGGAACTTACAAGCCTTTCGAAGTTAATCTTTGTCTTTTTCTTTAAAAAAGAAGTTTAACATAATTTTAAATGACTTGATGTCACACCTTGCGGTATTGCTGTCTCTAAGAAGACATTTTGAACATTCATAACTTTGTTATTATTTATATTTTAAAATGATTTCGCTTTTATTATATTATATATTAAGTTTAGAAAACTTTCATATAAAATATTTTTTTTAAATGTTAACTACCGTGTTTGAGAATGGGCATATATTTATTTTCAATGAATGCCCAATCTCAAATTTCATGCTGTATGACACATGTTACGATACGTTTATAGATACATAAGTTTTAAGTGAAATAAAATGCATTTTATAATAAGTTTTTTAAATGTGGTGTAGCTTTAGTATCATAACACAAATAGTTAAATACTTTCATCCAAAAATATAGTATATTTTATTTTATTTAACTACATTACTATCTCAAGTAAATGCCTAATCTCAAATTATATTTTGTATATTCACAGCAAAAAAAATGTTTAGTGAAATTCTTCATTTCAGAACCAGGGAAGTGCATTGGGTCATTTACCTATACCAAGGCTGCCAGCAACAGTTCTTGAACAGCTTGAAGCCAAACCTAAGCATAAGAGAGTTAAAATTGAGGCACGTCATACAGTACTATCAACTACACAATTCCAAGTTGAAGAGACAAAACCAAATAGAATAAAACCATCTAAATATCTTGAAGAAAGTATACATATTGACTCTAGGTCTCCTGAACCTAAAAAAAAGAAACTAAAACTGCGGAACATAGCCCCTTCAGTATCATCATCTGCTTGCGGCTTCACAACATCTTTTAAAGTGAATGTAATTCCCAGAGAAACGAATTTCATAGCCCAGTCCATAAACGCCAGCAATTTTAAAGAAGATCATTTGTATAATAAAAATATCAGGAGACAAGGAACGTATGAATTGTATAAAAAACAAAGACGCATAAAGTTGTCCAAGTTTTAGTGGTTTTTTCCTTTGTTTATATTTCTTTTATGTTTTTGACTCTTGAGGGCATATTATGAGAAGAATTCCATTCATTATTATAATATTTCCTTTTTTGTATGATTTTGCAGAATTGGTAACTAAAAATAAGTATAAAAAAAAACGTTGTTTGCTCTGTTTCATTTTATTCGTGTGATTATCTTTAGTTGTCTGTAAAAATAAATATCAACTTTTGTACTTTTTTTTATAAATAATTGTTGAGTTCTTACAAACAAAAGTTGATGTAAATTTAATTTTTCTTGTTATACAATAATTTAAATATTAAAGCATTGTTCTATTCAAATACATATTACAAAACCTTGTTTACTGTACTGATCCTTTCATGACCATTCCCGCCTCAATTCGCCGGTGTAAACAAACGGCCATGTTGTCGTGAGTCATAACAGCGCAGGTAAGGTCTAATGTCATTCTGTAAAATATTTAGGAATGCTTTTGAAAATCTTTTTAAAATAAAAAATTACGAATATTTTTGTAAATAGAATGATGACTTTTTCATGTTTTGAACTCGAAAACAATATACAAATAGTCATTTGACTACTGACGTTATTCCTCATCATAAGCTTGTCCAATAAGAAATCAGTATTCGTGTTCACGTGGGTACAGTCCACCAATAGCGAGAGAGTTTGGATCGCAAGCATTTCATTGTATATCTAAAAACATAATGGTATACGGTGTGTGGTTTATATGAAGTGAGTGGTGTATCTGTCAATCTAATGAAAGTAAATACGTAAATGTGTGAAATTCAGGATTGTATATTAGGGCATAAGGATATTTATCTGAATAAATATTCGGTGAGTAAAATCGGAAAGTTTTTGCAGTCAAATCAAGCTCACAGCGTAGAGAAACGAGCAACAAAAGGGCCCGCCTAGTTGGCACCTCTTTCACATTATGATTATTTAATTTATATCTTATTTAAAGATAGGTAAGCTAATATCCAGGCTCCGGTGTATTTAATTTTTGATTTATGTTTATTATTGTGTACATGAATTGACAACCTTACGATCTAATAAAGTGGCGGGAAATCGCTGACATTACACACCAATAAAGTGCACATGGCTACTTACTGTGTATATTACAATATTGATGAGTGCATAATCATAATGAATTTTTACTATTTTAACTATAATTGTGTAATTTTACTAAATAAAATATGAATTCTACAAGAAAACGACATGCGGTATAACGGACGAATCATTTATCTTCTATCCTTTTTTATCAAAGGTGTCGCTACAAAGAGTAAAAAGGATAGGAAATCATTATTATTCTTCTGTTGTAAAATGTTGTTCCATTGTTATTAATTCTTATAATTATTGTGACGTTTAATGATAGTGTGCAAATGAAGATTTTGTCTATTTTCATTAATATAATATCTAGAAATTCATATGCTATAGATACTTATTTATATGAATATCTTTAAGAGAAAAAATTACCTAGATAAAATTAAGTTCTCATGTAGGTACGGCCAATTTATCATCAATGAATGAACTTACGCGCAAATTACGATGTAGTAAATTCTATATGATTATGAATGATGCCTATGCTTCCATCCTAGAGTTGATAGGGAATAGAAGTACCTACCTACCTACCTATTTTTGAATTAGTGATTTAGTTAGATAGGTACCTACTTGTTTAAAATTATTATCCAGTGAAGCATTGAAGTAAGTAGGTAGGTAGGTACCTACCTATCTACTCAAAAATATTGAATCACTCTACACATAACTTGAATTTCAAAAAAATAGATGAATCTAATTACCCACAACTACCTATTACGAATGTACGCGTTAACATTCCCACGGCTGGTTTAGAGAATTTCAAAACGTGTAACAATGAGTGCACAACCATTCTCATAGTAGTGTGTATTTTTGTGTGCGTGTTGGGTGTATTTTACGTTCCTTCATCACGTTTACAGCAGAGCTCGAGTGCATAAGCTTGTATGTGGTTGTGTGTTTGTTGTAGAACTGTTTTCTATGTGTTGTATTGTGAACACGTGGCGCGGACGTCCGTGTGGTTCACTGCTTCGCTCCCTTCGCGCTAACCAGTGCTTGCTTGCTGTAGGTATTTAATAATATCGACAAACTTGCAACTTTGGTACTGTGTTGCTTTTAATATGAATAGCAGAAAAATGCGTTTTTGTAGCTTTTACCTGCGCTTTCGCTCGCATTGTTTTCGCGATTCCCATTAATTCCATTTTAATAAGTCGGTGTTATTAATGTTCATAAATAAGTAGGTACCTACCCAATAACGTATTTTCCTTATATTTTAGTGCATTTTTTTTAATGCGCGTTTGAATCATTTTGTGAAATCTCGCTCTACATTACTTTTCTTCCTGCTCTGCGCCTAAAAATAGCAGCGTGATGAGACATAACATGCCCTTTAATTTGAACCGTGATATACCTAGGTACCTACCTTTTTAGATGTGAAAGTTTCATTAAAATCGACTCAATGGTTTTTGAGTTTTAAGGGTATCTAGGTACAATACAAACAAACAAAAATGAAAAATCATTTACACATTTTCTATTTGTGGTTTAATAATGGTCAATGTCAAAATTAATGACTGTCATTATGCATAATATACATAATTATATAAAATTTTTTTAGGTACCCCCGTCAGCAAGATATTTATAAATAAGATTCAATACTTAACTGTTTTTTTTTTTCGGGGGCCATCCTGATAATTTATTTACCCAATTGGGTAGGTAGGTACATACCCTAAAAACAAACAACGATGATGTAAAAACGTTAAATAATGTCTATATCTCAAATGAATTAACATATCGTAGATCGATTAACTGTCAACACAAATTGCAATTGCATTTGACCAATATTGCATTTTACAACGCAGCAGGTGTTTTGATCGCGACTTGCGCAACGTCAGCCGGACTCGGCAGATGTTTACCGCTCACTTTGCGGCATGTCCTGGCCGGAACCGAATGGCGTATAGAACTGGCTACCCATTACCCGAACTGGCTTCACCTGGGTGTACTTCATTTAAAAAGACAGCCATCTATCACTTCTACTTGCTTGGTTGCATTTTATAATGGTTCCAACTGTCTGTGTATGCTGCTTCTCAGTTGCAAATCCTGTTCCTAATTTCAGTTCTAGCTAAATCGAATTACTTTATTTCCGACTACGAACTGTCTCACCTTCAACCCTATATCTACTTTAGTAGTTGATGTAAAAAAAAGTGTGAATATTAATTAACGACCAGCCTATAAATATAACTAAGTATGTATGTTTTTGCTAAAAAGTTGATTTCGGTAGATTCAAAATTTAAATAATCTTATTCTTTTATTTCACAAAAAAATCATATAATGCAACACAATGTATCAATTTTCGCCACACCAAATGTAATAATTTTCAAGTACATACTTATTCGTTTTTCTATACATATTGCGTATGGTGAAATCCTCGTTCATCTCAGCGTGTTTATATAATTGATATGCAGGATAGTTTTTTCGGCGCAATTTCTTCCTATGCAGCATCTTTATCTTTGTTAGGGACGCCAGATGGCGTAAGTTTTCTTATTTTCTGTGACGTGTTGGAATCGCAAACAATGTACCATAATAATTTTGTTTTATTGGACATGAAATTGACTGCCCTCTCGCTTTTTTTCAAATTATTTTTGAATGTATTGGACACTTTTGAAATACGAAATTGGGTATAAATTGGTCCAAATTGTAGAAAATGAACAAAAAGTTAAAAATTATCGCGTAAAATACACGTCGCCCACACTACAAACATGTCATACAGACTGCATCTAGCTTTTCTACTTTAACGCGGAGATATACAAATTGAACTGTCTTGCTTACACATTTCCGCTTGAAGTAACTAGAATCTTATTTGAGGATTGAAAAACTCTATTCTTTTATTCATTTTTATCGATGCTTTTATTCAAGAGATAAAAGAGATAAATAAGTTTATTCGTCAATTAGCTATCTGTTATTCCTTGTTTAAAAAATTCGCTCTAAAACATGTTTTTAATTTTGTAATCCTATATGTATTAGGAACTTAGTTGAAGAAGGGTTTACAGATTTAGTATGGTTGCCTATGTACTTCAATACTTTAAGTATGTCTGTCCTAGTAGTTCTGACACATTTCTTCTTTGAGCTGAATGAAAACGATGTATCTATTATACAAAAGAAGAAACTTACAGACTGACGCAGAGTGGGCTAGAGATCGTCTTTCAAAGACATCGAAATTTTCAAGTTTCGGTTTTTTTTCTTTGCTGGAAATAGCGTCTACGCACCTATACTAAGCCCGATTAAGTCATCAGCTTTCATTTGGAATACTTATATGGAGCTGACATGAAAAGTCCATATGTCTGGAACCGCTAGGAAAACCATAATATCCTGTCATGCTATTATTATAGAACTTATTACTTGTTATTTTATAAAATACTCTGCATAACGGTCATGGATGCGAAATTTTTGACGTAAATTCGATGAATGTCTTACTCGGGTTCGGCTGAGGTGCGGCCTCAACTTTTATGTAGCGAAAATGATAATATGTCCTCATATATCATATGATAACGTGGCGTTCATTTGGAATACTTGTATGGAGCTGACATGAAAAGTCCGTATATCTCTGGAACCGCAAGGAAAACCATAATAAATATCCTTTCAGATTATTATAGGACTAATTATTTGTGATTTTAGAAAATACCCCGCATAACGGTCATGGCTGTGAAATTTTTGACGTAAATTCGATGAATGTCTTACTTGAGGTTTAGTTAGTTTCGTTACTTTCATGTGACGAAATCGTGTACCGCGCGAAGCTTATTGTAGCTATACTAAAACAAACTAATGATAATATGTTGTAATCATATCATATGACGTAACATGGCTTTGCCTCAGTGGATCAGTATATGACATTTGTTTACATTTGTTTAGTCGGCGCGAGGGAGCCGGGAGCGAGGAGCCGATTTTGACGCTAGCGCTCAGCTGTGTCAGACGTTTGAACTCGTAATTCATGTTCTACTTGTACTATCAAACTGATTCTCATTTCATTACATAGCTAATTAAGTATACTTGTACTGTCAACTTTACTAGAAAATTTGTGGGTTTAGAAAAAATGGTTCGCTCAAAATCAAGGAAAGGCCCGTTTGATAAAGTTAACACAGACCGAATACTACCATGACCTGTTAGTTGTGTAGAGTGGGCTCGTCAGCACAGGGAACGCGTGAAACAATCACGGCTCACCATGCGGCGGAAACAGGGAGGTAGACTTCGATACTGCAGGTCATGAAAATCATACACTAGACGATGCTCGTGCCTTCTACATCGTACGGAGATGGACATAATTAGTCTCAAGTCATTCCGATATACGTAGACATTACAGAGGAATCTAACGTGAGCACTTCGGCATTTACCTACGGGGCAAAACAAACCACTCAATTTTGGATCGAGTATGATGTGCGAACTTGCGGACTTTGCGGAAATCGTGAATAAAAACATAATCACTTCGATTTTGATTTTTCGTTTATTACATTCTCTTTAGGGAGAGATTGAATTCATGAAAATACCTACGGGACGGCCGGTAGGCGTCAAAATATGGGTCGTTTTCATATTGTTTAATTTACAAGTATTATTGCTGGCAGTGATTACACATGGAATTACACATTGCAAAGGATGTACTTTATTAGAGACTAAATAAATAAAAATTGGCTTTATGTCAAATTTTCATTTTTTATTGACAAGCTTTTAACAAACTTTATATGTCTTTCATTGTCAATTTTTAGTGATAAAGTAATAAATACAAGTTTCAAGAGAGTATTTTGCTCAAAGCTATTTAATAAATAGCATTACCTTTTACATTAACAAATGTTCCAGATGCGCTTATTATAATTATCGACAATTATTTAAAGGCTTATTAGTTAATTTTCTTTTATTACAAATACACGAAATGAGCTAATTACTATTAAGAATTTATATTACAAAACCATAATGAAGGTAGGTATATAACGAAATGTCTAAGTTTATTAGGTAGTTGTAATTACTTTTGGAAATGTTTTGTTATTGGTAATTTACCTAATAGTATGACGATTCATAAGTAACTGTAAATAACAAAATAATTCACACTGTAAAATACTACAATGGAAAGGTTCACATCAAACTTAGATTTGTTTGTTATTCTTAAAAATGAGAATAATAGTTCCTTTGATTGTGAAGTACTCTTCGAAGCAATGGTATGGTAACTCAACTAGGCCGAAGCCTTTTTTGAAAAAGAAATTAGTTAAGTTATTTAAGTACACTTGTCAATAAAAAATGGATAAATTTTGCACCAAGCTATTTTTTTAAATTTAATTTCAGGGTCTTGAATGTGTAAATAGTTACTGTCTGCAATAAAACTTGTAAATTAAACAATATGGAAACAAAGCGTTATTTGACAATTTTAAAAAAATAATTCCGCAGCCATAGCCGTCATGCAGGGTGTTTTTTAAAAATCACAATTAATTAGTTCTATAAGAGTCTGAAGGTATATTACGGTTTTCCTTGCAGTTCCAGAGATATACGGACTTTTCATGCCAGCTCCATACAAGTTTTTTTTTTAATTGTAAGTCAGTTTTTTTCTTAGCAAAAAACACTGATGACTTATTCCGGCTTAGTGCAGGCTATTTCTAGCAAGAAAGCCGAAATTTTAAAACTTCAATGTCTATGTCTTCGAAAGATGATTTTCAGTCCAATGTGTGACGCCAAACGCACAGGTCAAACCGCTGGATCTAGAAACTTGTAATTATGCATAGAGGCTCCCTGTATAACATGTCAGAAACTCGTAGGTAAATACCGATGTGTATTACTTAGTGCATCAATGTTGGCATAAAGTGGGATTTATCATACCATTCAGCACAACATTCACTACGAACACATATATAAGAGTATAGTGTAAGATGAAAAAATCATTAATAAATTGTTCATCCAAACATACCTCCACATTTACCCATTTAGTCTACCTGAGATGAAGGAGGGTTTCTTAGTACGGGTTCATACTACCAAAGAGCTTACTTGGATAAGTATATAAGTTTTCAGAATTATATTTCTTTGGCAATATGCCATACCAAAATTACAAAAAACATCCTGAATATCTGTGACTATAGAAGCCAAATTTGCATTTTCCTCCTGTGAAAATTGCGTGAATTGGCTATGAAAATTCGTAATTTATTCGTAGTTTTGCGGCGTGTGAGTAATTTAACAGAGGCCGTCGACCCGCCCAGCGTCTAACTACTGCTAGACGTAATTCAGCTGAACCATGGCACGCGGCGATAGCAGAGGTCAGCAATGAACCTCCTTCTAAAATGCCGCATATAGATCATAACTTATGAATGGACCTTTCTCGTCAAAGTTTACAGTAAATGGTCTTATTAAAAAACAAGAGATAAGCTCTTTGTAAATTAAATTAATCAGTTCTAACCGACTACAAAAAAGAAGGGTTATCAGTTTGGCCGTATGAACTTGATTTCTCTAGAACGACTGGAGGATTACTATGAAACAGAAGCAATTGGATATTATTATTCCACGGTGGTCTAGACGTATCAAAAATTTACTCAAAATATTTTGGTAACATAAAATAAATACGAACTAACTACAGTTTTGATGAAGAACATAAATACTTGGGAAATTTCTCTAGGTAGCGTTGTAGTAGTGACAAAGGTATGTACTTAAGTACATCAATTTGTTCGGAACATACTCTAAGATGATTGAAAGTTCCAATGACCAAAAAATGTCTCTACCAAAATATTATGCTGTCAGAAAGGACCTTACGAAAACGTTACTTTTTATTAAAAAAAGGCCAAGCGGACAGGAGACCTTCGGAACGTGAACTAGGTTCACGCTTGGAACGTTTTTTTAGAATCAGAATGAGAAAAATTTTATTTCATTAATTGGGGGATTCCGACGCTCATGTTGTCTGCTAACATTTTTATTATTAGGTATTATATGATTTCACATATACGACTTTATAAGAAAGTGAAATTTTGAACTTCAGAAATCTACCATTTTATCAAATCCTATGAGTTTCACGAAATTCAATAATCTATTACATATCTAAAAATTGGGTACATGTGTAAATATGTCAATTATGTGATTTCTTATTTTTTCACATTTTGGAGTTTCCGTTCAATCAAAATCGGTTGAGTAGGTAATTAGGTATATACCACGATGTCTGCCTGTGACCAATGGACAGACACCTGAATGACAATTGAGACCCTTTTTTGCAACTTTACGACCACAGGACCCACAAAATCATTAAGCTCATGATTAACGATACGTATGAATGTTTTTTTCCTAAAATGTTAAAATATCTTCCCAAAAATCGCTCTCCTGAAATCGTCACGGTAAAACAGGTAACGCATGATAAAAACGATGATGACAAACATGTTGAAGATGGTGACGATTACGATGGTAACGAAGATGATGAGCATGACGAGGGAGACGATGAAAATGGCACAATTAAAGAAGATGGAAAAGGTGACGATGAAAATGGGGAAATTGACAAAAATGGAAAAGATGACTAAAATTACGATGGTGAAGAAGGTGAAAAAGATGACAAACGTTATGAAAATTGCGTAATTGAGATACAAAAATAACAGACATTACAAAATATAACAAAGATGACCAAAACAACTAATATTCTTGCCGTTGCCTACCATTTTTATACTATTTCTTATCATTTCATATCAATAACTGCCATTTCTTAACGTTTTTACCGTTTTTTACTTTCTATAGGTACCATTTACTACCTTTCGTACAATTTGTCATCTTGTCATTTTCTACCTTTCCTACAATTTGTCATCTTGGTCATTTTTGTCACTATCGTCATCTTCATCCAGTTCGTTGTTGTCTTATTCGATCAATCTTGGTCATATTCGTCACCTCTGCCATATTGGTCATGTACAATATCTGCATTGTGTTTGTCATGGTCATCTTGGTCATCATTCTCATCTTCGTCATTTTCGTCATCTTACTTGTTTCTCATATCCTTTATCATTGTCTCTTGGTCTCTTAATTTTCTTTGTCATCTTGATCGTCTTCGTCATCTACGTCATAATCGTTATGCGCTAACTTCCACCGCGGCAATGCAACGCGCACAAAATCATGTACGAAAGCATACATTTTCGGAAAAAAAGAAAGAAGACACTAAAAGAAACAGACAATTCACCAACGAACCTTATAGGAAAAGAACGTTTTGGGAAGCAGACATTTTTGAAAAAAAAAAAGAAAAAGACAATGTGCGAACCATAAAAGTACGACTTGACTAGAACCCCTCTTATGCGTTTACCGTCTAACCACTCATACTATAGCTAGCTGGTGGTGTAAGATGGGGAGTTTTAGTCCGAGTTTCAGTGCGCAAGGTCCCCGCGCGTCTCTCTTCAGCCGCTCTTCACCCCCGAGAAATCCCCGCGGGCTGGTTTCATTTCCCCAAATTGGGTAATGTCACTTCGATTCTGTGAACTGACATTTATGACTCTATTAAAACCTCAGATTAAAACCAAACACTGCTGGTGTCAAATTAATTTACTCTATGGTGCGGACGAATATTTACGGTACAGTACCATATTATCAGGTATTTATTGCTGCATCGCGATATTTATAAGCATGTAGAATTATAGGGAATGTAGGTAGGTATGTATTACAAAACCTTCGAGAACCATCATCGGGCTCTCTAGAGCTACTTGCTATGATAAAAAATACTACTTCTTTTTTTTGTTTGTGTGTTCTGTTCTATTCTGAAGACACAATACACGAGACCAATAATACGAGACTACGACTCGCACTTGATCGGTATTTTTTTTCTTCATAGACGCACCAATCGGTCGCTATAACACGACTATAAAATAATAATTGTCGCCTTTTAATAGGTATAGTACCTATTACGTTATCCCTCGATCCATCCCCGCCTTGATTTTTTAGAACTATGTTTAATTCTTTAATAGTTCATCAAATATTTACCAAATCCCTATTAATTTTCTATCAAAACTGTTTTCTTCTGTTACATTTATACTATATTTTTATGTAGGTATACTTATTATTGCAATGTTCAGATAATTATTACAATAATTAAATTACAAATTGCTATGAAAATAGTTGAAGTTTTCCCCGCGAAAACCAAGTTTCACGAAGTAGGTAGGTACCTGCCTACTAGTACACCCTACTAGGTCTCAGACTACCAAACTAAAATTAAACGTGCTCGGATGATGATATTATTTATTATTATTAGATATATTAATGGTTACTCGAAATCATAATAGATATCGAATTAAACGTTACGACTAGACTGCATTACATAAGTAAAATTCCAATGAAATACTCGAGCGAGATACCAAGTTCGTTTTCCCCTCTCTTCAGAGCTCAGCGCAGTGCGCAGCGGACGCGATCAATACTGCCCCCCTTTATGCTACCCCCCGCACCTCAGCTTCCACCCCGCTCCGATACCCTTCCCCCGTCTGCTTTCTGCGTCCCGCGTGCACTCACTGCGAACCCTCAAGTTTCCCCTTCGTCTACCAAAAAAATACGAGTAGGTATGTATAGTACCTATTTATGATGTAGTACAGTGTTGGCGGGAAATATTTCGTGTTCATGCAAAACTTTATATTCTATAATAAAATAGGATCTTTAGTCACTAGTACTAATAAAAAATGCTGTAGGTGTACCGCATTGCAAGAAAATATTCATATAGGTGGTTTAGGTAATTCATATTTATTACATTTGTATATTTTGTATAATCCGACGATTTATTTTGCCGCTACAGTCGGATTTCTCGATAAGATAACATTCATCAGAATTTTTCTTTGGTGCTCGATTTTCCGGCGGGACGGTCTGAGAAACTCAAGAGCCGTGTGTGCCGACGACGGCGACGGGTTCAAGGCGAGCGCGCGCGGTCAGGTTCGAGGACACGCCGCGGCGGGCCCCTCGCCTCGCAGCGCCTCTTCCCCGCACACCTCACCGCCCGCGTCGGCGTTTTACCGCCTCCCACACAGCCTCCATACCCGAACCCAACATCGTGATAACCGCGCTGAAAACATTTTCATACTCACAACATACGTTACGTTGCACAAGTTTACTCAAAAGTTGTCGAATAATAAATGAAATCAAATTTAAATGAATACTAAACTACGCAAAATGTTTTAATTTTTATAACAATTGAGCAGACATCAATAGTCGTATAGATATTCGTCGTAAGATGCGAATTTCCCAAATGTACATACAAATGTAATAAAACCTGACACTAATGAGACGATTAAAACTCCATGGATGCTAAACATAAAATTAAAAATATTTTGTTTATATTGTATGGCTATAACAATAAAATTAGAGTTTACTGAAAAGCCGCCTGCGTGCACACGGAACTGAGAGCCTTACAGTTCGACGGCCGCATGCCGCATAGAGAGACGTTAAAAATATCTCTGTTGCCTACTTCATCATATTGCACGTAAGCAGATGAACTCAAGAGGTAATAAAGAGCGGGTTCATGGCCCGCGCCGCCGCCGCGCCGAGCCGCCACGACAACGGACACGGGGCCCGACGAATTGAACACGCACGACTCTGCGGCCGTCTAGCGTCTGTCTCTGTTCTCTGTACGCATGTCAAACTGACAATAGTGACAATCTAATTATTATTAATTCAGTTTATAAAAGTAAAAAAAATGGCAGTTCAACCCTAGTCGAGAACGTCTCGGTAAAGAATCGTCTCGTCTACCTGGCTTTGGAAGTTTGGAAACTTTACAGAGGGCGCGTCGCCGCGCCGACCGACCGACGACGTCATTAGGGGTCGATCCACCCTCTTTCGATCCCTACTCGCCGTCTCGCTCCGCCACCCCTGTTGCATGGGTTCTCACTCGCACGTGTCTCTGAACTCTCATGCATCGAAGTACTTGTTGGCATCCGGTTGTTAAAAAGGCGGGAAAATTTGAAAACTATTCGTTAATTTTTTTGACTAAATTGTTTTATTATTACATAGATTGTGAACGGTCACTAAACAATCTAATAGGTTAGGTTATATTTTATTAGGTTTTTATTTTGCGTTATTGCAAGAAGCGACGAGCCACCTAGAAGGTTTAAAAAATTATAATTCTCCCCAGATTTTTCTAAATTAAGTTTACTATTTTACGGTGACATATAGATATATTGAAAAGGCATTGTATACATATAGCCTAAATATTAATACATATGTCCGGAAAACGTGAAACCATATTGTTATAATTTAATAAAATACGTATTTGTACCATTTTATAATCTCCGTAAAAACTATGTTATTATTCATTGATTTATTTTGTTCTTTAGTGAATTGGATATTACATTTTTTACCTACTCAAATGTGAACTGCCGACATTTTTTATCAGTAGGTACCTACACGTATCTGCACACAACGGTTTGTTTACAATTTTTACCGGGAAAGGTTATGATTGGTCGTCGCTATTGGGGTCACGTATTTCGTTTTTGTTATCTGTCAATGCACTGTATGTAGGTATCCCGTAAATGCCGGTAACTACATAACGTAATGAAAGTAAATTTCATAGGTGGAACTGATTGTGTGCGTTCGACGATCAGCTCGTAAAATAAATAGAACAAGGTGTTACATCGAGGCAGCAACTTATCTTTAACGATAAGAATCTTGGTATACTTGCAGAGGGTAGAGACCTATGTAGACACCTTCTTAAAATGAAGCCATTTTATGATTTCATACAGTCAGAAAAATACAGTATCGTACATTACGTTCAAGTCGACAGAACAAGCAGAAGTAGGTAGTTAGGTAGGTACACTGTTACATAATGACGAAAACGCTCCCACGTCCCACGTGTCGCCGGAGAAAGTCGAATGCTAAACTGCAGTTGCATTACATGTATTGCATTTCATAGATTTATAAATATTCTGTGGAACCTTAATTTATTGTAATTTCATTGGTTTTCCCTGCGTATTTATAAAAAGAATAATTGATTTCTGCTAATATTTAATAATGAAAGGGAAAACACTGAGAGGGAAAACAATTTTATGTTAGGGATCTACTATACTTACGTGCGTTCCTATAGATTACTATACATAGATATACGTATCAAACGGGTTTCTTCGCAGGCATGATGCGTTGAAATCTATAAACAAAAAGATGATCCTGAATGGTGGACGGTCCGACTAGTATTTTGGTCGTAAGTGGCTCGGGCAAGTTTCACGGCCGAACAACGAGTCGACGCTTGGCGTAGGTTCTGTACTTTTACATTCCAAGGACGCTGCATTTAAACATGAATGGCAGGATGTACTAAGATTCATTTAAAATATTCAATTTTTGTCATATTGAAATAGATAATTGTTTGAGAAAATACAAGTATCTGTTTTAAGGAAAATTATCCGATAGAAAATAGATGAACTTAAATATGAAATTAATTCCCATAACGAAACAATTATCTACAACAATACTACCTACAATATCGTTTCAATTCGATTGTACAATACGCACTTTTTCAGTTATATGGTTCCGCGACCGTTCACTTGCGCGATTTTACCACCGCATTGGTAGGTACCTACCAGCCACAGAGCCACAGGGTCGAAACAGGTTTATGTACTACGTAGTGGTTTCGTTTCATTGTTCACTCGTCCCCTTCCCGCTCTGCCTTGAGTAAACCCGCCATTTGGGTCACGATGCAGAGCTTTCGATTTGACGCGAAATTAACTACCGTTATCTCAACTTTGACAACACGATTATTGACTTCTAAGAATCACCTATCGAATATGGGCACTCCTAAGTTTAACTCACTTCTACGAAATTCGTTCACGTGCATTTCCCGGAAGCCATATGCTTACGAACTTTTTGGGAATACTAGAGTAAATTTGAAAGATAAGATACTAAACGAATGTTTTTCCACAGGTGTGCTCTGACACAATGGACCTGTACATCACCGACTCACTCCAGGATATGCTGGACATGGACATCAAAAATGAGATGGCGACTGACCTAGGGAGCATGGCAGATTTTTCTACTGTAAATTTAAAAAAATGAATCGACTGACATTTAGTTACTACGATATGGTTACAATGATTTTAAACCATTATTTTTAATTTTAGGATTCCTTTGGATTAAATTTTTCCGAGATGCCTCCTTTATTGGACATGGACACTGATAATTCTTCAACGTGGTTAACTAATTCCTCGAGTTTCGTTCATAACCTAGATTTATATGGGTCAGAAGCCAACGCTGTGATGGTAAACCCTAATTCTGTGATGCCGTCCACATTTGCTGAAACACCTGTAAAGAAAATTGTTAAAGAAGAATCATCAAATCTTTTGCTAACATCTGCAGCCCATGGTGACTCGAATAATGCTTCCACATTGAGCAGTCCAAAAGTAGAAAAGAGTCATTTAACGTTCTCGCCGAATACAATAAAAGTCTCAAAAATAAAAACAGAACCAGATGAACCACCAGTTAAGAAACCTCTAGAAGAAGCCACGAAAATGGTGATATATGTAAGAAAAGACGCGACTGTAGTAAAAGACTTGTTACACGACTTAGATAACAAAAAGAGCAGATCTAATGGCCATGGCCCTCCTACAATACGGGTAAAACCGACATCTGAGTTACTTAAAGCAAGCAATAAAAATTGTTCCATAGTACATACAAACCAGAAAGTAACACAACAACTAGGGGCTAAAACAATAATATCTGGCAATATACACATATTGGATGCTCAGCAATCTAGGACAATTTTAGCAAATGGTAACAAAAGCCAAGCGACAATTCTAATCGATAATTCCAGTCTGAATAACGGTAGGCAGATAATCAAAACAACTGTCAACGGGGCGTTCTCAGTTGAAAATTCTAGTTCTAGCCAACCAAAATATGTAAACTCGTCAATCAAAAGTTATACGGGAGAATTCCCAAAACCTGCATATTCTTACTCGTGCTTAATAGCGATGGCGCTTAAAAATTCCAGAACGGGCAGTTTACCTGTTTCCGAAATATATAATTTTATGTGGTAGGTACTTTTCGTTTTATAATAATAATAATAACAACGTTTATTTACCAAATAATATTATATACATTATTGAAGTATAATAACTCCACCCTAGGCCTAGCCTGTATCGGTGGAGTCATTTAATAGATAGGAGATAATAAAAATAAAAATGTTATTATAAACACTAAAAACTACAATTTTCCATTAACATTTCATTCTAATTGTATTTGAATAATTTTGGTAATTTTTCAGCCAACATTTTCCATACTTCAAGACCGCGCCAAACGGTTGGAAGAACTCTGTAAGACATAATCTTAGTTTGAACAAATGTTTCGAAAAAATAGAAAAACCATCTACAAATGGTAGTCAACGGAAAGGTGCGACAAATTAAAATAACAATTTAAATCAAACAACCCATGTGATCTTTTAATTTTATACAATTCTAATTCATTTTCAGGTTGCTTGTGGGCAATGAACCCAGCAAAAGTAGGTAAAATGGACGAAGAAGTACAAAAATGGTCAAGAAAGGACCCACAAGCGATAAAAAAAGCAATGGTTTATCCAGGTTAGGATCTGAAACGTTAATTGTATTTTTACTATTACGCACACTGTCTAATCAGATATAGTTTCCCTCAAACTTAATGGCGGATCGGAATACAACGCTTTAAGCATTCTTGCGCAGGTACAGTCATGTACCACTCGTTCCACTGCGTCCCGCTACACCTAAAACTGGTTACTGCGACGCGACTTGTCCCTATGTTCACATCCGCCATAAAGCTTGATTGGAACTATACTAGACTAACAATAACAAGACTGAGTATTTCACAAATCCGTATTCCATTTACTTAAATTCAGTCGGCGCTAAAAGTATGACTGCTGGCGCCCATATGCGTCGGGCGGAAACAAGTAAATTTCGCACGTATCTAATCCTGTTACAAATGTTATTGGATAATACTTTGCATTTCTATGATAAAATTTTGCTGTTTTGGTTAGTAATAAATACCTTAATTCGTTTCAGAAAATCTCGAAGCTTTAGAGCGCGGTGAGATGAAGTACAATGGTGCTGGCGGTGATCCAGAACCAGATGGAGATGCGGATACTGAAGAACAGGACGATGCTGACGCGGATGTCGATCCTGATGCTGACGTCGAAATCGACCCAGAAGTCGAAATTGACGCCGATGTTGAAGAAGAATTGGACGAAGAGGAAATAATTGAACAGGTATATACTTTTTAAGGAAACAAATGTTCCAATGAATTTAAAGAAATTTTGCACTGAATCCTTCTCTAGATAGTGATAATACATTATATTTGGCTTCAGCAACTAGGTAGGTATCGCCAACAGTGACAAGGCATACCAATGTTATGTCAATGGATATCAATAACTGAACACACTGAACAAATTTTCCTCAAAATTTAAGAGTCGCAGGAAGATTACTTGCGCTACTTGAGTAAAAAAACCAATCACACGCATTGAAATGGCCTTGAATTGAAATCTTGAAGACATGTATTACATCCTCAGATGGTCACCGAGTTTACGTACCGAGACTAGTAAACATAATTGTTCATCATTAAGCACAATCACATCTAAAATTAATTGTTTCAGGATCTATCAGATCAGGAATTGGAAGTGGAAGGAACGGGTATGGTTGGCGGTACCTACCGATTGCTAGCGGCTGGACCCGCGTCTCTAACATCTTACATTGCGGATCCTGATGCGGATATCGATGTAGACGAAGTCAGCGATATTGAGGTGAGAGGTAACCTATGTCTACATAGTTTTACGAAACTTATCAAAAAATTTAGGACAAGTTAAACGTTATGGGTTCAATTCCCAGAGCCTAAGAAGTGCAACACATCTTAGAAGTTACATCAATACATTGAGAAAAGTGTTACTATCAGTTTATTAATCGATGACCGCATCGTAAAACACAAAGAATATGAGGAACATAAAATATGCATCAGCTTCATTTATGGTTTCTATTGTATTCTATATGGTTTCTATTTCATTTATGGTTTCTATTGTATGTGTCGTGATAGCCCAGAGCGCAACGAACCTCTCTCAAAAAATTTATAAGGCCCCATTGGGCCATAGTTCAAATCCGGCCGTGTACCAATGAGTTTTTCTGACTTAAGTACACAATATCACTGACACCGTGCTTCGAAGGGCACGTTAAGCAGTCGGTCCCGGACGCTGTCAATAGATGGCAGTCGTTACAGTTCCCAACCCGCAGTGGAGCAGCGTGGTGGACTTAAGCTCCTAGCCTCCCCTCCTCACCCTGGGCTGAGGCCTAAACCCCTGCAGTGGGGTAAAAATGGGCTGATGATGATGATGATGATGATTGTATTCTCGTAATGTAAGGAACCTTAATTATACACATGTATTTTTTTTTACTTGTATTTTATGAGGATCTTGGCCATCCATTAAAAGAACAATTTTCTCAGTATGTAGGTACGTGTTTGAACGATTCATAGCAACCGCGCTTATTTTCATGACATTCATTATTGCCTTTCTTGGGGCAAACCATGAGTCCAATTTTTCACGTTTATTTCAACTACACGAGTAATAAATATTCGTGATCTTGAAATCGCACTTAAGTCGATTGCGATCTTTCTGTAAATTTGCCGATGCTACTTCAAATTTGTGTCGCACTAAATATCTATTTTCAGGTATAAGATTAAGGAATGATACCAACGCTTACGTGGCATAAAAGCGAAACTCTGACACCGAGCTCGCGCTAAGTACTCAATTGTTTCGGCCGTGTTTGTCAATGGGCAGTTTCTTAACAAGATATTTCTCTTAGCAACGTAACTTCAAATTCTCTTATAAGTTAGAAAGTGGCTATATAGTATCCACTGACAAGGTGTACCCATACAACCGAAAGGAGTACGTAGGGCGAGCTCGGTGTCAGAGTTTTGCTTCGCCTTATTCTTATAATTCAACTCAAAAAATATCTAGCTGCTGGCTACCATGATATACCACGGTTTCGCGTTTAGAACAATTGAAATTATTTCGTGTTTCGGGGTGGTTATGTGAACAGATGTAAGCAATCAAAATAAAAATGTGCCAATGGGGAACGTCCATGATTATCACGAAAAATGTAAATTATCTCTTAGAAAATATCGCTTGCAAATATAATTTTTGTGATGATAATAATAATAATAACACATACAATCACAACAACGTCTAGGTCCCAAACTACGCATTAGATTGTATTTTGGGTACCAAGCGAAGACACCACATACATATAACAACCAAGACCCGGTGCCAGTATTAATATTCATCATATAAATACTGACCCGACCTGGGATTCGAACCCGAGACCTCCAGCTTCGTAGGCAGGGTCGCTGCCCACTAGGCTAAGCAGTCGTCGAATAAAATGTAGCAACCTCATTAGATACAGTAATGTTGATAAATCATTTCACACAATACTATATTTATATTGTTTTATAACAGGTCTTAGATCAATCATTAGAAGAATACGAAGTAGACCTCACGCGACCTATGAAGCTAGAAGTGGCACTTAGTGACTGTGAAGGTGAGTTTAAAATATTGTTGCGACATCAGGTTCTGTGTGGATACTCGAAACACACGGCGAGTTATTTCCACGTTTATTCCGTTCCCCAACATTAAAATGATTTTATTGATTTATTGACATCCTTATTTATAAAATCTTCAATTACCTATGCACTAACAATTCATATCACATTGGCAGTTTAATTGGAATTATTCTTTACTATCTACCATACTGAGATGTGATTCGCTCGAAAGAGTGAAATATATCTTGATGGAAAAAATTTACAATCTTGTGGAACTTTATGGCCAATCCAAAAGTGTGCAATGTGCATGACGAGGCACGAGTCGCATTGCGGGGTAGCATACCCATTTACATATTTCGGATGACAATAACTATATTCCATACACATTCATCAGCCACGAATGCCACCGCCTGCTGCGAGCGCTACAAAAGGGTGTTTCTTACGCTCTAATCTGTTACCAACGATTAATTCACTAAGAAAGCCGCTAACAGTCTAACACGTAAATTGTATCTAAAACGGTATTAAGTATCAAAGTGAAAACTTGAAATTATTTTTTTTAGTTATTATTGGGAGGAAATTATTATTACAGATAAGATGGGTTTACATTGAAATTGTTTAAAAATCATTAAGTTAAGCAAATAGCCCTCTTAAATTGCTGTGCTCTCACGGGGCGTCACATAGTGTATATGATGATTTTGTCTGACCACCTAAAAATTAACATGTGACAATGCAGTAAAGAATTGAATTGAGAAATGAACGCGAACGACCAATCTGCCGAGGTGGGTTTAACGTAGCAGTTACAAACGCCCGAAAATCACCACACGTGAACGATTTTGGCGGTATTTTTCTGTCTGGAACGCAAAAAACTGACCAAAAGTGTCATTTGTTGTTATTTGAACGCAACCTGGCGCGGGAAGTTTGACAGGCACCGTAGCCGGGTCATTAGGGTTTGCCAATAGTTTAAAAAAAGTTAAACATGGTTTTCTAAAACAATTAAATGAATGTTTTAGTTCTATGTGATTGCAAATGTTATTTAATGCTTCTCTTGATTAACATATCATTTATATTATTTTTTTTCAGACAATCCTTCGAAAAGGGCTAAAACCAGTTTCATATACCAACCAATAAACACGCCATCGCACACGAGCCGACGGAAAACTCCACTCGTGAACAGAGTTGCGATGATATAATGTGTTCACATTCACAATAGACTACGATCAAAATAAAAATTAGTTCTACATACTGTGTGCTGACTATCTTGTGATGTGTGCTAGGGAATAAATAGTAAATAACTAGTGGAACGCTCCCACCTAGTTATTAATCAGGCGTGAGTATGAAATAAATTCAATTTCAAATTATAGTATACAGTTCTACGATCTTATTGCGACAGCTCGGGAATATTCGGCAATTGACGAAGACACCCGATATAACTTGAAATGTAAATTTATTCACATATATGTTGAAGTCTGCAGCCTAATCTGCTGTCCGTCTTCTCCGTTCCCACTTCGTGGATCCCCGCTTTCCCGAGCTGCCGTATTATAAACTTAAGTAGTACTTTACCAATTGCTACTTTTTTCGTCTCACAACTGGAGCTAACTTAATACTCAATGCTAAGTATTATGCCAACGAAAAATGTTAATTTTGTTTGTAAAAAGACTTTTAATTCGGTTGTAAGAAACAGACTGTGTATTCATAATTTAACGCGCGAAATGGAATAACGAAAGGTCATTCGTATTAAATGTTTTACTTTTGCGCATGATCGGTGGTTATGCCACGTTCAATCCCGTGATCTGCACTATGATTGACTTGCCCTATTTCTTTGCCCTGTGGCGCAAAAGAAAGCTTGCAAACGTTGCAAATACTACGCATTAGATTTATTAACTGGCTTGTCTTTGTAAGACGAATTAAATGGCGACGCGTATAAAACGACGACGTAAAATTTAAATAATTTGAATTCTCCCAAATATCTACTACTATTTAGATACATATCTTATATGTAATATCTACAATATTTTGTTGTATTCCATTAGATAAATCGAGATAGTGTCGCTGAAAACAATTCAAAATTATTTTCGACCTATAATATTACAATATTATTATTATAAAGAATGCTTTGAAAGTTTTTTCTTTAGGTTATCCATATAGTTTTTAATGAAAATAAAAACAACTACTTGATATGTATGAAATTTTTAGGCAATTACACTAGCCATAAAACCAGTGCAACAAAACATAAAACTTTGCTGTTCTATTGACTTTATTCCTATAGTTTAATTATATATTTTATTAAAATTCATTAACAATAAGTACTATATTTGATATAGATATAAAGGTGGATTTGTAAATAACATTATTTTTTTCTAGATTTAATTTTAAACAATTTAACACTTTCATAATACATTTGGTATTTAATAAAATATCTGTAAAATAATATGTGTGACTACAATATAAATGTAGCAAAAACTTTAATTTTGTTCCCCCTTAAAAGATAGCAAATTCCTCGAAACATTTTACTTAATTTGCACAATTTTCCGGAAATGGAAAAACTCAATAATACAGCAAAGTACAGTAGCGGGTATGTTTGAAAAAAAAATCCCACCGCTTTCAATTTTTGTATATATACTGTTATTATTTTTTTGTGTTTAATTTGAACTTTTAGTTTTACTTTTTATCCTATAGTGTTAAAGAAATATTTGCGTTATAGAACAGGTAATTCAAAGAATTCACAAACGCAATTATATACAAACTAAATAAATTAATATTGGAATATGTATAAAATAATGTGCGTTTAAATGTCTGGAAAAATCGTTGGATGCAAATTTGTAGCCTAAAATTTGCTACGAGGAATATTCTAGAATTGTCAGTTTATTAGGTATGGTATATAAATGTTTACATACTTACTCGACTTTTCGGCGCTTCATCATGTTGGAGACAATATACATCTACAAAGTTTTTTGAGTTGAGTATATTTAAGATCTCCCATAATACATATGTTTAAACTTCTATGTGTTACTGTGAACACTTGAAATCTGATGTAACACAAAATCACTAATCAAAGTTACTATGAGCTTCAGTAACTTGTATTATTTATAACAATATTTAGACACCTAGGTATGTCACCGTTAAAAGCAATATTTCAATCGAAACACATTCTTACTGATTTCATACCAATAAATTATTGAATTAGCACAGTAACATGTTGTATTATAACTAATGCAATTAGTATAACTGTTTTGTTTATGAAAATAAAACTCAATTTGATTTATTTTTTTAAATAGCTAATTTCTGAATTTCCTCATGTGTGTAGTGAGAATGTGTTTCAACTCTGTTATCCATATATTGTAAAATAATAGTAAGTTTCTTGATGCTTCTTCTCAGAGTGTCATTTTTCGAAGTGTCGTAGATTCTATTGATTCTCTGTTTCAATGTGAATATAAAAGCCTTTATAGAACATATATAGTGTTACGTACTTTCCTTTTTGGGGTTTCTTATGGATCGGAAATAAAACAAGGGAAACCAATTTGGAATTAATTATGCACTTTTATTTACTTTGCTCCACTCACAGTACCGCATCCAAATCACTATTTCATTAGTACCTCGTGTTAGCTATGATTCGCCTCTCAAACCAAACTCACTTCAATCGCTGTCGTAAATAAGACTCAGTCCAATCCGGGCTATCGGGCCTGCTTATATACTCTGTGACAGGCTTCCAGAACTCTCGAAACGGAGCCAGTAATCTCTATAAGAGAGAACGGGCAAAAATACGTAAGAGCGAGATAGCGCCATTCAGATCCTTCTAGCAATTTCTGGTAAGTTCTCGCGATTGGTCGGCGCGTCTCGCTCGCTGTAGTTGTGAGTGGCGCGTGATACTTTGTGGGCGGACCTAGAAGTCGCTATTGGCTGGTTTCTGTCCGTATTTTCACTCTCTCTACTCGACGCCGGATGGCGCCAGTGACGCCAGTGTTGCCCGTAACAATAGTTAACAAACGATTTGATTTAATTGACTTGACTAATATGTTTAGTGAATTGTCAATACTTGTAATTTGGTATTAGAAGCTACTGATACTTGTAGATGCAGCTTTATTATTAGTGATTTCAAGTGTTTACTGTACTAATATATATTTCTCATGATGAGATCGAAATAAAATTTGTTCCCCTTCATAGGAATAAATTACGTTGATTAAGCTTTGTATAATGAACACCGTATTGTGAAGTAAGTTAGACCATATTTTTTTTTACGAATGAACGCCACTTACCAATCTATTGCTTTAAAAGCTTAATACAAATGTATAAAATTAGCCGTGTTTACAATTTAACGTTTTAGACTAGGTAAAACTGTGATATCATATTTTTGTTATTTTAGCATCATTATCTACCTACTTAGTTTACTTCATTGCTAATACAAAACAAAATTGCAAAGTAATTACGATTATTTTTAAGTTGTGGTATGTAATATTGTATTATAGCTTCATTCGTGAACTATTGTTTGTATTAGGTACTATCAATTTGGAACCCTGAAACGTTATACACATTGCGTCTACAGTATTGCCTAAAATTTTAAATATTTCTTTGGCCCATTGGTCTCAAATATTATTTTGTAAAAAAATATGTAACAACGCACTTATCACACGTCCGCCGTGAAACACGAAAGCGAACACCTGACTAAACTCGAAAAGCGGAACTCTACGAGCAATAAGTGCCGATTGTAGATAGCTGCTGCCGGCGTTTCACTTTTAGAACAATTGACAGAATTTCGTAATTATCGTGTTTCGCGGCGGAACTGTTATAAAAGCGTAGTAAGGACAACCGTATTTGTTGTTTAAAATTAGTTTGTTTTTGACCCAAATCTTGGTTGGGATAGGCAAGAGTTTTGTAATTTTTTTTTCTTTTCTTATATCATTGCTTGACTGGCCCGATGGCCGATGTCATATTTAAAATAAATTTTGTTCACTCGTTAAAAAACGAATACTACTATATATAAACTGAGACTTAGTTAAGATAGGTAATGTTTGTGATAATTTGGATAATGCTGAATACGGCTGCACAGTGTATAATAATGTTGAATTATACCTTTAAAGTGAAAAAACTAATTCTTGTGTAGGGCTACTCCTTTTCTGTTCATCCATCCGGTTGCTGCAGTTCATCGATAGAATAATTAGAAATATGGCATTTTATATGCAGGATTTGAGGTTTGCATATGCAAAGTAGTCAAGGGTCTATGTCTCAAAATAGGAATGTGTAAAAAGTAAAAAAGTTTCTTAAATGTCTTTTATGTTTGAGACGCCTCTCTTGTTATTTCCAAATGTACTTAGACAAAATGTTTTCTGAAAAATAACATTTTGAGCTTAGATGAAAAATTTAAGGGAATTTTTTCGTATAAGTAGTACCTATTTCTTTTATCACTAATTCCATTATTGACAAAATGTATTTTATATGAAGGTTCTGAGATAGACCGCACTTGAAAGCTTTAAAAACTTGTCATGTGTATTTCGCGTTTAATACATGGTTTTTGATCTGCAAAGGTTACTACTCCCACTTGGCAGTTTTATGTCTTCTGTGGTGGTTACCTTTATTGCTGAAAGCTTAGCATCATGACCATTGTAGTTGTGGTATATAATATGTTGCATTACCTACAATTGTATGATCAGTGAATTATTATCTTTCTTTTTATTTTGATAATTGACAATTTTTGTGATCTGTGTCAGTAATATTACGATTTCACTAATGTTTAGAGCGTTCATTGCCCATGATCAACCCGTACAGTTCACCTGGGTGCACCATGGGATACTATGTTTCCCATAGTGCACCAGAATGCCCTACATTTACCTACATCAAGATATTGTAAAGATAATTGTGGATTACCTGATTCTTTCATTGTTTACTATATAAACATGACTAACGTAAATTATAGAATTACAAGGAAAATGTTTCGACCTTACAACAACTTTTAAAAATTATTTACGCGCCAATAAACTCACAAATTGTCTTTTGCAAAAGTGGTGCTTCATTGTTTACTTAAATTTTATACATTTAATTTGAGGGCTATTTAAATTGAATGGTATTTAGCACTATATTGTCCTTTGCTAACGAAGTTCACATCGTCATACTTGTCATCACTTATGTCAACTTCTTTTTCTTCTTCTTAATTGTGACGTTTTCTGCTTATATCAATTTCACTATGTCAACTTTAAAGAAATTGAAGTAACATTAGCAAACAGTACTGACTGAGATTTTGTAGTGAGCAATCTATACGGTAGATCACTTATATAAACTGTAAAGAAATATGAATCAGTATTAGAACTTTGAGAGATACCATTATCATAGGTGCATTTGAAAATTTTATAGCATTAACGTAAACTACTTTAGTTCTGTTATTAAAATATGGTACTAGTAAGTTCAATGCACTAACGGTGATGCAATAATGAATCGAAATTTTGTGATTATTGCTATCAAGTGATTTGGATAGATCACAAAACACCTATCCTATTACGTCACGACGATTCTCGTATGATTCGAAAGAGCACTGTATTAAAGATATTCCTGCATCAATCGTTGCTCACTCGTTTTTTGATGCCATATTGTCTGTTCTATTGTGAAAAAGTAATTGCTTAAGCTTTTTATAAGCAGTTTTATAGAAATCGTATGGTCGTTAATAGGGTTTTAAAATCCTCTTCTACTGAAACATAGTTGAATGGTCTACCCAGGTGAACTAAGGAAAAAAATAATTTACCATGGTCTACACAGGTGAATTTCGGATGGACAGTGAGCAATCAACGGTTTTGCTATAGTAATTGTGGGATCATTGATTTCTCAGTGGTTATTGTCGAAAATGGAAATTACAAACGAAGGGTGTGGCGGCTGCTTCTCTGCGCTCCGCGGCCGCCACAAGCTTCTAACCTAATCGGATCCTATCTGAATTTTCCCAAAGCCTACAAGTTAATTACTAAAATTTACTTATTTTTTAAAAGATAAAGATAAGAAGAAAAAACAGGAAGTATGATTAGGGAGCGTACCCATACTACGTGACCCGTTCAGGGGTCTTCAAAATACCACGCTTGGTCACAGGGTGGAGGGAAGGGCTTAGGTCTTCGTCACGAAGTCAATTGCTTATAGGTAAATAATTCAGAATAAAAGACAAAAAGACTTGTTTTAACAATTTAAATTCCTATTAGATTATGTTTTTACACATATTTTTCACTTGCAATAAAGCATAATAAAGACAAATATGAGGCAAATGATTTTTTTTTAAACTTTGTTTGAAAAAAAAAATGATTTAAAACCATATTTATGAATTACTGCGTGAAAATACGAGGAGGAAGGGGGTAAAAAATATTTTTAAAAAAAACGTCACGTAGTATGGGTCGGTATGGGTCCACGTAGCCTTAGCCCTATGCGCCGAAAACATGATAAATTAGGTGAGGTTGAATGAGAGTCATATCTGATTATGACGTTTTATAATGGCTGTCTTGTTTTTGTCTCACTAATATGTCTTGTTTTGTCGCATCCACGCACGGCCCGAACATTTGCAACATGTGTTTTGTTAAACAAAATTGTTTTGCGTTTAATAATTGAGCGCGGTGCGCTAAAACAACGGTTATGCGTCCATGGATTTTAATTTTTAGTAAAATCATAATTTTAGTTATCTTACAATAGTATTCACTGCAACATAATATATTATTATCACACTCAAGTGGTCATGTAAAACAAAACCTTCCAAACTATTTCAATTTTAAGGTGCTTTTTGTATACTTACTCAACAAGATGAAAATATGCATTTGTTTATGTAAATAATCTTATGTCGTATAAATTTGTTGTTGCATCTAAATTGATCAAACTGTAGAGAAAAGGACTGTTATTATTTTTGTAATAAATAAGAACATTGCATCATCCATGGGATTGTTCTGAATGTCGTCTATATCAGCGATTGCGAATTTATTGGCATGAATTCCGAATTCTAATTCGGAAATAGCCGATTTATAGCAAATGCAAATAAGTCAATAGGAAGGAATATTTTTTTTTTTATGAAGCTACCATGTTTGGTATACTTTGTCTGACGAATATCATTTGAGAGAGAATAACAGGAAATATATAGTTTTATTTATCAAGCAAAACTTAGTTTTATGATACCTAATTAAATGTGGTATATAATTCTAAGTAGTGATTTCGCCTGTAAAGGCTTCATTGAGAATTATTGTTTTTTTTCCTTCATTCCCAAATATTTGTAATCATGTATTTACTATCATGTAAATACAATCATGTATTGCAAAAAGTATATAAAGTTTTATATTCGGAACAATCTTCATTACTTAAACATGTCAAGGGATAACCATGAAGGTTTTCCACAAACTTGCTGTATGGAGATATTAAGTATAGATAAAACCCATTTTATAGTCAAATCGCTCTCGTCTAAGGCAAGGAGATATACGCATATGTGTTGACTATAATGGGGTTTGTATGTTGTGTTAATAGCAACTTTAATAACCCCGATCTGTAAATGTAATGCTTTATTACTAAAAAGTATGTATATTGCTGATGTTAAATTATAATCAATTGAGTACTAATATGTTTAGCGAAAATGTACTTTTGTTTTGTGATTGGCAGAATTTATCAATTGAAACAGACCGAGATAATTTGATGTTTGACCATTTTATAATAGTTTTTGTATTTTTCCACTGCCAGTATTTCACCTCCATGTAAATGTAGTTTTAGAAATTAGCTGTACGTAGTTATATAGTATAGTTGGTAGGTACTTCTAAGGAATAATTGTATGATTAAGAAGAGAATAGGAAATATGATTTTTGTAATAACATTTTATAATAAAAATTACCTGATTTGAACTAATGCATTTTTATTTATTTTTAAATCTATCTTTACGAGTTTAATAAGTAAGTAAAATAAAAGTGTAAATAAAAAGAAAGGTTTAAGGCAGTTTTATTGAAATAGGTACCACCTATTTTTCATTTTTTGCATACATTTTCTTGCCATAGGTACTACTGCAGGCAAGTTTGTAACTAGACCCACTTCTTAATAAGTAGGTATTTTTAAAAATTATGAAAATCACGACCAATTTTTTTAATATCAAATTCAAGCGATTGAGACAAAATTATCCGAAATTGGCACATCAGTGTTTACACCTCAACATTATATACACTATAGTAGGTACATGTTGTAGGTTTTTTTATTTTCGGTATGAAACCTTAAAAAGTATTTTATTAGGTAGGTACCAAGTGTCTTTTGGAAACATGCGACACGAGTTGCACTTTGCTTACGCACTCCCGCTGAATCCCCCTACATGACATTTACGCGTTCCGTGAGGGCATATCAGTTGCCGCAAAGATAAATAAAAGTGCAGTTCAGCTGATTCTCTCCACTAAAACTACACAATATCGATGAATGCTAGTGAAGCCAAGTCATTGCTAGCCTCCGTTCATATTATCGCGCTGCGGACCAAAGACGCTTCAGGTGGCTTATGTTTATGATAGGTTTAGGGTGGTTTGGTGATAGCGCTATCTATTGTAAAGAATGATAACTAGTTACATAGCGCCATCTATCGTAAAGAATAGCAACTAATTCGATTTCGTTGCATACTATTTAACGGATGGTATGTAGGTAGATACCGTACGTAGATACGTAATTATTTTTTTAGAGGTAGGGACTATTCTCATTTATTCTGGTTCCGTACTATTCTCATTAAGTAGGTACTGAATTGTGGTGATGTTCTGATTTAATTAAATAGACAAATTTTTAGTAAACTAGTCCACTTTCATTTCAAAAGCCTTTTTCCTTTCTCATAGTAGGTCATTTAGTAGGTACATTACAAAGAGGAATATTGTTTTATTATTACAACGGAGTATGTATGTACCGTCACTAATAAATCAAACGTCTTGTCGCGCAATGTCGTGTATAGTGCAAAACGGAATTTCGTCACGATGTCCTAATGAAAATGTTAAAAATATTTTAAAAAAATAATAAATGGCCGAGGTATTATTATAATTAACTACCGGTGGTTCTTGGCATCATCCGGGTGGAATTTTGAATAAAAATGATTCGATTTCACGTCGTTAAAAGATAATCTACCTATATAACAAAAATCTTAACTAAAATTGTAACTATTTCGCTATTTACGGTTATATTTACTCATCCTAACAGTCAGCTGAGCAATTAGCCGATTTAATCAAATAACCTTTTAATTTAATAATTAATATTTAGATGTTGTCTTTTCGAACTACATAGTTTAGGGTATTTTTAGTTACTTTAGGTCAATTCCAGGGCAATTTTTTGCAAAGACTAGGGTAAAGACTTCTTAGGAGGTGGCAACGCTAGTGATTCCTTTTTAAAAAAAATATGTCAAAACAAAAATAAGTTCCATGAACCATAGAACACCTCGTTTCCACCAAGTATAATACGCTGTATTACACTGTCATATCCATACTGTATCATACAGTGTATTATACTTGTTGGAAACGAGGTGTAATAAAGTTTGTGGTTTGTGGTTTCATGCATGAGTTTCAATCTAATCTGTGATGAGTTTCATTCGTTCTACCATTTGTAATTAATTCGTATTTGTTTGTCCTGAATACTCCTGAAGCTTGCTTAGCTTACCTTTGAATTCCCAAAGAGAACGATTTAGTTAGAATACAACACAATTTGCATATGATTTACGGCATTAGGGAAATGTAATTTTATAACCTTGGTATCTACGATTGTCGCTATGTCTACACGCGAAATTTTGACTTTGCAATTCGGACACTATTCTAATTATGTTGGTGCTCACTTTTGGAACCTTCAAGAGCTTAGTTTTGATTATACAGGAATAGTAAAAGCTGAATGTAATCACGATATTTTGTATAGAGAAGGAGAAACTTCTCAGAGTCAGACTACATTTACCCCCAGATTGCTGTTAGCTGACCTACAAGGGTCTTTGAAAACATTCCCTGTTAGTGGAGGTCTTCCTGAAGAAGAGTCGCCCGAATGTCTTCCTTGGGACTCTATGGAAACAATTGAAGAACCGGCACCTCTCAAAAATGAATATTTAGAAGACATTAATTCTGATTGTCCATCAAAATCTGTAAATAAAGAATATATCTTAGATGATGGCATAAAATCATGGACTGACTTCCTATATCCTAGATTTCATCCTCGGACTGTAAACATTGTCAAGGAATTTTATCATACAGAAGAGACAGTGAGTATTACTCTATTCTTAGAATATTTAAGGTGTTAAATTGGCTATCCAAAACAATCATTCTTAGAGTATTAATAATAAGAGAGTGAACGAGCGAAAGGAAGAGATGAAACCAATTTTTAGAAATGCAGAAATACAAAATAAAAATAAGTAATATATAGGTACCTGCTACTAAGATATTTTTGATAGCCCTTAAACTCAAAACGCTTGAAACTAGCACTAAATGGCCAGCCACTCTTCTAATATGTCTCGCCTATTTAGGTTTGGTAATTTAAAAAATTCAGATAGGCATTTTTGTGTTTTTTATAAAAAAATTTCTTCAAGGTAGATTGATTGTCCACCATTTCTCAATCAATAGATTAAGTTATGTTTGTTCATGTCAATGCAAGAAGTGAAATGGAGCGGAGCGACGAGCCACTAATAAACTTTTCTATAAATTTAATATTGGATCAAGATAGGTAGATTGTCCACCGTTTCTCAATCAAATCAAATCAAAATATATTTATTCAAAATTGGTATAACAAATATACACCTTTTTTGTGATGTCAACAAAATGATGTAAACAAATATAACAAACCATTACTCATTTTCAAGAAAATATACCCAATACACAAAACAAATTCATTTCATACATTTCTTACAATAAAAAACACCAACTAGCACATCATAACTACAATTTATATACAATATCCAGCAACTTTTAGGTAGGTAATCAGGATATACAAGTGCTCACCACCTGCTCGCAAACATTTTTATCATTCATAAAATCATTAACTTTATAGTAAGATTTTCCCATCAATGTATTTTTAACATGGTATTTGGACCCAGACTCAGTGAGGGTAATTATTGATTTCGGGAGTTTGCTATAAAATCTAACTGAATTGCCTATGAACGAATTGTTAGTTTTTGCTAGCTTAAAATGTGGCACTGTAATTTTGTGTTTGTTTCGGGTGTTGATAAGGTAATCGCTATTCATGCTATAGTTGATAATATTTTTACGGACATACATAATACTGTCAAAAATATACTGGGATGGAACTGTAAGAATGTCCATCTTCTTAAAAAGTTCTGGTAATGAATCATGTGGGCCCAAACCATAAATACCTCTAATAGCCCTTTTCTGTAGGACAAAAACTGATTCACTATCAGACGCTGATCCCCACAACAAAATTCCATAGCACATGATGCTGTGGAAATAAGTGAAATATACCATTCTTGCCATTGGCATGTCAGTTAATTGGCTGATTAGGTACAATCAATAATCATATTCAATCAAATAAATAATCAGTAGGTTAGATTACATTTAATTATGTCAATGTAAGGAGCGAATGTCTTTGTAATAGGTTTGTATTTTACATATTCTTTTTTTGCTTTTCTGCATTTCTAAAAATTCTTAAAGTTGGTTTCCTGTCCTCGTCCCACTCTCTCCTAAATTAATATTAATACTTTAGGGTGGTAGTTTTGGAAAGCTGTAACAAAATACATTTATATCTCCCAATAGTGGTATGTACCTTTATTTGATATTTAACATAGTGCACTTGTCTGAACTAGAAAGTCAAACCTGTGTCCAGACGTGTGCGTCAGGATGAAAGTACAAAGTGGTACAAGGTTACCATTTAGGATTGTGATTATGCTGTAGATTTAGTACCTAATTTGTACTATTTAGTACCTTTCATCAAAAAATTTGTTTGTAATTAAAAATTAGCTTGTACCTGCCTACTTTAAAAAATTTTTAAGATATATGTACCGCCATCCTGACGTCAGAATGGCGGTACATTATCAGATATTTAGTACCTATTTTGTACTTAAACATAGATAAAACCTACATACCCAAGACAAACTGTTAAGTAGTTCGTCAATATAAAATACGTAAAAGAGTACAAATGTTATTAAACAGGAATTTAGAATCCATCCTGACGTCATAATGGCCGTAAAGTTCATATTGACGAATACTACTTAACGGTTTCACTTGGATATGTGGATTTTATATATGTTTGGATACAAATTAGGTACTAAATATCTGATAACTCTAAATGTATTTTTAAATAATAGAAGTACCTAATTTGGAAAAAGTACTGCCATCCTGATGTCAGAATGGTGGTACACTTTAAATCTCAAATATTTTTGAAAGTAGGCAGATACAAATTTTTTGATGAAAGGTACTAAATAGTACAAATTAGGTACTAAATCTACAGCAGGGTAAGGCCGTTTAAAATTGTACATTTCAAATTTTTTTCATGTCCGAGTAAAGTAATTGATCATAACTTTTTATTTTACTATATAATACTATAGAATGATATTAAAAATTTAGTTAGTAGAATCATAATTTAAAAGTTACCATCATCAATCTGATCAGGCTTTGCTATTTTTCAAAATATTTATAGATTTTTAAAAATAAAATTGTCCATCCCATACAAAAATTGCTTGTCCGAAATCCACCTTGAGAGTTTCAAATCCAAAAATAAAATAAAAATAATTTTTCTTACATCAATGGAGTGTTTCTAATGGGTTTATTATTAATTTACCATGTAATAATTGTATTTTATTATATTATATCACGTTATCTGGAATTAATACAAAGGTGATAACATTTGTCCGAAATTTTATGTCACGAGAGTTACCGCTCGAGCGTTACCAAAAACGTGCTCTCTAGTTCGTGTATTCCAAGCCTTGAATCCATATATAACTTGGCAACACTGTTACGTAGCCTGTAAAAAAAAGTTAGCAGTTGTCTTTTGTCATCGTTAGCGGTAATTTTCTGTGTGCCATTCACGTGTCCCCTAATATTTTATTAAATTCAAACATCAATTTCGAGGTAAATATATGTTTAAATTTACTCTCTGACTGTGGCGCTCATATCTACATTTATAATCTAATGAATTATGCTTGAATTATAATGTTAGAACAAGTCTTTAAAGAGGTATCACATTTTTAGTTTAGGATACCGGCAATTTTTAGTCACGAGAGTTACCAAACGTTACTACGAGCGTTACGTAACTCTCGTGACACAAGTTTAAGCTGAGTTTACATCAACGTCATTCGGATAATACCATGTTTGCATGAGAGGTTTGAAAGTTGGCTGCGCATACAAAAGTCAGATTTAAATTGTTATTTTAATAAAAATATTTATATTTTAACTAATTTTAAAAATATTGGTCAATTTATTTTTTATTTTGTACTCGAAGAGTTTTTTTTTTGTTTTTTGTAATTCAATTTTTGCATGAGAGGTTTCAAAGTTGGCTGTGCATACAAAAGCCAGATTTTAATTATTATTTTAATTTTAATAAAAATATAATTCACAAGCACATTAATGTTTTGTTTAATTTTACAAAAATCTTCTTTTTGCCAGATCACACTAAGGGGAATCTGTAGTCCCTGCCTACCCCAATGGTTGTGAGGGGTGGGAGGGGAGAGGGTAGGGACAGGAGAGATTGGGAGGTTTTAAAAGGGAATGTGAAGGATGTGTATTGACCAAAAGGTAGAAAATAAAATTTTGAACTAAAAAAATATTTTTTAAAAACAAGCTTTTATTTAAGAAAACTAAATAAAGTAAAACAACGAAAGCTAATTACAAGTTTCTTTACTTTAGAAGATTCTATTCTTACATAAAATACAAAACATAAATAATAATAATAATAATAATTTATTTCAGACATTGTCCATATACAAAGTGGGTAAAGTACAAATAAAACCTTGAGGCGTTGTTTTTCCTTTACTTTCGTTGCATACAAAGTAATATTACACGCCTCAAGGTTGTACGTTTTGTATTTAATTTTTATGTAAGAATAGAATCTTGTAAAGCGAAGAAACTTGTAATTAGCTTTCGTTTTTTTTCCTTTCTTAGTTTTTTTTTTAATAAAAGCTTGTTCTAAAAAACATTTTTTATTCATGTAAACGTATTTTTAGAACGGTCACGGATGTTACTATCAGTCACGTACGTTACGATGCGTTACCGAGCCCTCGTGTCACAAGCGTTATTATTGTACAATTTTAGACGGCCTTACCCAGCATAATCACAATCCTAAATGGTAACCTTGTACGACCTTGTACCGCCATTCTGACGCACACGTTCCAGACATCAGTGCTGTTCCCTATTTTTATAATAGGCTTACATTTACAAGCAGTTTACATAACTTAGTACCTAGAAATTTACTATGAAATATGCCTTAAAACTATTATATTTAGTGCTTATGTTAGACTTGGGGCTCTTTGTGTGTCAAATGATAGTGATTGAATAAGAATAAGAGAGGATGAAAGAAAAAAATTGTAGAATGAGAGAAAATCTTAATAGAAATTTTTCCATTTGAACATAATTAAGTAATTTTGATTACCTGTAAATACATAATTTAATAAGAAATGGGTAAAGGAAATGCATTTGATTACTTTTTGAACTATTTACAAATGGGATATCTGTCTTGCTGATCAATAACATTTATTTACTTACCTAGATAGTATCATAGTTTTGTATTTTAACAATAAATTATGTCCTGGTAATTTAATTAATCAACATGAAGTTTAATTCATTGTTTTGGTTGTCATTCTAATAATAAAAATTTAATTTTGTTTCAATTTCAGAAGTTTGATGTCTATGGCTGTGGACAAAATGTGTGGAAATCTGACTTTGGAGATACTTTTTCTGATAATATTCGTAAATATGTGGAAGAATGTGACAGTATGCAGGGCTTTCAAGTTAACTTCGATTGCACCGATGGCTTTGCAGGATTGGCTCTGGGTTGCATAGAACACTTGTGTGATGAATATTCAAAATCTATAATGGTGTATCCAATTATAGCTTCTCATTTTCCTGATAACATTCCAACAACAGAAGAAGATAAAGAAAAATCAAACTTAAAAGATTCTATACGATTAGCAAATATCGCTTTATCAATTGAAAGGTTGTCTCAGTATGCCACATTATTTGCTCCTTTATGTACAAGTGAAAAAGGTTGGAGAAAACCTGGAAATTCCAGACCATTTTATTATTTAAACTACAAACCAGAATCATACTACCATTCTTCTGCTATATTAGCATCAGCTATAGATACTTTATCTCAAAAATACAGACATTCAAGCAATTTCTACACATTATCAGATATGTGTGCAGATATGACAGGGTATGGAAGGAGAATGGCAGCAGCATCTTTAGGACTTCCATTTGCAATTAATGAATCAAACTATTTAATAGAACATTTAAATAATGTCACAAAACCTCTTTATACTCCTATTACACCGAGTTGTAAAATTGCTACTGATAAAATATTTCAAGTGATTACAGTAAGAGGTATACCAGAGAGCTATCTCAAAGCCCCAATCAAACAAGCAAAAGAACAACAGAATCTACCAGCTTATAATTGCAATAGTGTAAAGGAGATGTTTGAACTTTACTTTCAATCAAGCAATTTCTTGTCTGCTACTAATGTAGTAGTAGCTCAAAATCCAATTGAATTAAAAACACCTTTCCCTCGCATTTTCTCTGAACAATTGAACAAATATGGTTTTATAAAAAAGGACGACCGCCAAGAACGCGTAGAAACAGTTCCTACGATTGCTGGTTATCACAATGGTACTTTTATGTCAGACATGATTGAAAAATTGCACAGAGATGTGACCAGAATAAAATTCTCAAAATTGCATAAGTTCACTGAAGAGGGTTTGGAACCGGCTGAGTTCAAAGAAAGTTTAGACCTTTTGGCTGAATTTAAAGATAACTATGAAGATAACTTCGAATTATGATTATTATACTTATTATTATGACAAAATAAATTGTTTATAATTAAAAAAACTTTTTAATTGCAATAGAACCATTCTTATACTATAGACTAAAGACTTCTTTTTGTATACCCTGTTATGTCATTTTATTAGTCTTAAAATACAAACAAGCAGATCTATCTACAGGTTTGCTAACACTTCAACGTATTCCCATCAGGGGTTTGTAGGAGAGCCAGTATCAATTGATTTGACTCTACAATGTCTTATATAAAAGTAAGTAGGTACGCCATTTTCGAAATAATTAGAATTTTTTTTATCTCGATTTTTTCTAAGAAATTCATTTTATAAAGATAGATTTTATAATAAAACTTTTCTATCAAATTTAATTAGTGATGTTGCTGTGAATATCTGATATTGGAGAATATTAAGTTGCACTTGTGTTTGTTGACAATCTATTATGGTACTGGAAAAAGTGTTTTATTATATTTAGACATGCACTGGTCGATTTAACAAACACAAAGTCGATTCTGTATATGTTAGTAACACAAATTCATAACTCGTGTGTATATTAACATTCTTCAGTGTTCATGTATCATTCAAAATAAATAGCTTTTGGATGGCTCGTTGTTCCGCTCCTCTTTCCTTCTCACTCTCACCTATAAAGAAACCTAACTTGACCTACAAATTTTAAAATGATTGACCATTAGGCTAACTCTTCTGAATGTCAAACGGTCAAAATGATTCCAGGTGGCTCATCACTGCTCTGCTTTATATATAAATCTAATCTAACCATTTGCAAATGAATTGTTTTCTAAGATTAACCAAGTTGTCGTGGTGCATCAACATTCTCTGGTGTAAGACTAAAATGATCATAAAAAAGCTTTAAAAAAAAAGAAACATACTTTTACCAGCAAGTTTGGTGAATGTCAACATGTACTGCCATATCAGCCCATTATGCCCCCTAAAGGGGCTTAGGCATCCTCTCGGGATGAGGGTGCTTGGAGCTTAATTTACCATGCTGCTCCAGTGCAGCTTGATGTATTTTATCGACACGGGCACTAGTGTAGGTACCTTAAAAGATTCACGGTGACAAATACACAAAAAATGCAATAAAAAAATTATATGTGGTCAGTTGTGAACAGAGCTCCGAAAATTTTATTAGATTCACAATTTTGCACAAAGTTATTTGCCAAAAATGCAGGTTAAAAAAAAATGTATGAAATTTTATGTACAAAACGTTTAATAAAAAACAATATGTATTCCTAGCTATCCAACATATACATATTATGGATTTGTTTCCATATAAAGAGGAATCCTGCGACGCGGCGGCACGGCGGCGGTTCGCAGGTAGTGTGGAGTTTTAACCCACTAAACCTCTTTCCTGAACAACTCACTCTTATCCCGTTGGCTTTCACAGCATAGACGGACGTTTTGAGCCGAGAGGAAGGCTAGAATTATATGAAAGTTGAAGTGAGGAATTTAATTATGATAGGTATGTAGCGCCGGCGCGCTGAGTCATCGCTTACGGATATGTATCGTTTTCTGTTTCTGATACGTGGGAGGGAATTCACTGAGGACGATGAGGATTCACAGGGGGATTAAGAGCGGCAAGCCGTCGGCGTCGTTGGGGCCGATCACAACGTACCTGGGTTGGCGGTGTTTCCACCAGAACCTAATTTCCTAGACCGATTTAGAAGACTCGAGGCAAACTAGAAATAATTACTAGAATTAATTTTACAATAGCGTTTTAAGATGTTTAGATATCGTGGGAAGCTCAAGAGTATGTAAATCGAAATTGCGCACGACCAAGGGGCTTCGATGGCAGTGCGTATGAATTTATTTTGCATCGTTTGAGTACACCTGAGTATGCATCTGAGCTCGTAGTATGGACTAATATGAGGCTCTCCTAAGGGAGTACGGGTCGGATATATGTTCAATATACCCCTATACCTTACTGGGTAGGGGGAGTTTGCTATATCGGTTTATCATCAGGTACCTACTTATAGACTAGCAGCGGATTTCGGAGATAGGTATTTTGTAGCGAGGCAATATTGAATTGAATTTAATGGTTATTTTATATCTCAGATTTACGGTGGACTAAGAAATAAAATAATGCACAGTACCTATAAGGTACGGATCTTTACCGCTCTGATGTGCCTGCGAAAGAATATGCGCAGGTACAGCCGCGCGGGCAGCGAGGGGTATTAGTAAGAGACGGACTCCGCGCCGCACGCGCAAGCTATCCGACCGCTTCTTTTCTTCATTTCCTCCGCGCTCCTGTTTTATACTATTGCGACTCTAGAGAGTGCGACCATTGAACTGCGATGCTTTCTGTAAATAACTTCACAGCGGCGAAGATCCATGTGTTGTACTTGGAGATTTGAGTTAAATTCGATCGTTACCTACCTACAAAAATATAACCGAACAAATAAACCAGATGTACTTCGGAAATAAACGACACGACTTACGTACGACTGTACTGTATACGTGCAAAAATATTTATTCCGCCGCACTCTCCCGCCACCCACACTGATTACATGGCCGGCGGGCAGCGAGGCTACAAATTCACTAGTTTCAGCGTTAATAAATGAGAACGTAATCAAATGCTGCATGAGTTAATATTATTTATCTCTCTCCGCTAAATTACGCAATGTATGTATACAACCTTAGAGAAGCAAACTCATTGTTAGCCTCAGTTCATTTCATCATACCGCGGCTCGAGACGGAGCATTCACTAAACATAAAATTACCATTACTAGGTATCTACTTGTTGCAAAGTTTTTAGTTGAGTTCGGATAGATCGAATAACAGGTAGGTACCTAATTAAACATAAGCTCTGGAATATTTTTTTTAAAAGGCTATTTGTAATCAGATTGTTCTTGTGGTTAATCATTTTATTTAAATGAGGCTCGGTCTCATTACTTTCACCCGCAAAGCCGCCACTGAAATAAAGTCGCTTTCTCAGTACAATCCATATGGGCTTCTTTTTTCGTTTCGAGAATACACGTGGTAGCCGACGACAACAAAGTTTTCTCACGACAAAATGTTCATGTGTAAGATGGTATAAACATTAACCAAACTTAATGTGATTAGGTCTTCTCGCACGCGAATTTCAGTCGTCCACACATTTTAGAATTTCGACTGACCGATTGGTTAGAGACCTTAACTGCGGAGCCAAGGGTCGCGGGTTCGATTCCCGCCTGGGCCAAATATTTTCATGCATGATAAAATGTCTATTTGTTCCGTGTCTGGGTGTAATAGTATGTATATATGTACCTATATATTATTAAAAAACAGATTATTAAGTACCAGTTGTCTAGTAAGTACCTCATAATACAAGCATAATACTTGCTTACTTTATGGGACTAGATATCTCTGTGTGGGATGCCCTGGTATTATTATTATTTTCTGCAGAGATTACCGGTAGTGGGCCTCCTCTTTTATCATCATCGAAAAGTAGCAGATTCGCGTAAAGCTGATATTAAACACTCGAAGCTTAACATTAAAATCTAACTTTTTAACACGTTAAACGCCGAGCGAAAATTAGTGGGTTCCTTCCCCGTATAGGCCTCGTCACCCACCGGTGGGTGACACGAGATGCTCCATCACGCCGCGTCACCCACCAATGACCGCAAACGATAGCTAACTTTAAAATCATAATAGATCATAGTAGTTACCTACATACGTAAATGTTCTCGCTTGAGCTCCATGTACAAGGCGAGAAGAAGGTAAATATTTAAAAAAAAAAAATTGTTGTAAATGGCTGTTTAATAACATAGGATATGTATGCCCCTCCCAAATGCATCCCACAAGCATCTCAAAATTTATATATTATAGTGACCTATGTACAGTTCCAATCAAACTTTATGACGGATGTGAACATAGGCACAAGTCGCGTCGCAGTAGCCAGTTTTAGGTCTAGCGGGACGCAGTGGAGCGAGGGGTATATGACTGTACCTGCACAAGCAAGCATAGAGCGTTGTATTCCGCTCTGCCATAAAGTTTGAGGCGAACACGTGAAAAAAAGTCGTTTATACACCTATTAGATCACAAAAGTTGTGATTCACAATAGGTGTAATTTATATTCTATCCTTCAAGTTTATTAGTCCTGCTTTAAAAATTACAAAACCAGAGTGTAACGCTCGGCGCGGCGTGCAGCCGACTGTGTATGAAGTTACGTTATTTTAAAGGACAAAGAATGGGGACACCATAAATCTAAATAGGTTGCAGTGTAGGACAGGCTCACCCCAATCAAAAACTTCAAATATCTTAACCTAAGGGATTCACCACCAACTTATAGGCAAAATGACAAACTTTGAAATACCTTTTTTTAGTTTATGGATGGTCCGTAAGATTGTAAAAACCGTTAGGTACTAATTAATCTAGTGATATTATATACTGTTGTTACACAAGCTTAGGTTAGGCTAAATGACACGCTATATCTGCCATTAGTTCACGTGTAAACTTTTGCTGACCATAGTTAATCCGCCAACTGAGAGGTAATGTGACGATACCCAAATATGCTATAATTCTTAGTAAAAAACCAGTGGTAAAGTGGAACGAGATCAATTCTTTATCGGTATAGCCCAACAAAGCTGGCGGGTGCAGCCCATTGGAGCAGGTGGTGTTAATAAAGGATAATCTGTGCGTTTTAAATTAGAGATCTACCAATTAAAACGTGCCATTTGGCAGATAAAAAACCCCTGTGCTCCCCACAACGAAAGTAGATGCCAACTTAAGCATTCTACTAATATTATGTGAGTTTGTATGTTTGGCAGTCAATCATGCAGCAAAGGAGCAACGGGTCAATGTGGTTTTTTGCATAAATATAGTTTATGAGCTATAGAGTGACATAGGCCACTTTTTATCTCGGAAAAAGGCACGGTTCCTGTAGGATAGCTATTCTTCATACTAAAATGGCTAACAGGATTTTGATGAAATTCGGTATAAAGATTTCAAAGGTAGTTAAGTTTCAGAATATTCTAGAAAGTCTAGCCAGGTCTAGCCGTGGGCAGAAAGCTAGTAGTTATATAGTGGGTACATCATATATTACTATCATAAACACAAACTGAAACAACCATTAAAAATTTTATGGGATTTATTAATGAAATTTTAGGTAAAATAACGAATTATTTTTCCTATCAATCACGACATGATTGCAACTTTACACATAATCTTTTTCTATACAATTTAGTCCTCAGTCACTATGAGCGTTCCAATGCTCGTTCTTTCATTCGCGTGATAAAGGCGGCACCTTTGTTTTTTCTGAAGTTCTCGTATGGGTCGTTCAAGTTCACGCCGACGCCTGGGAATAAAAAGGATCTTTACATTTAATTCGCTCTATGATACAAAAAAAGAAGTCACGTAAAATGAAATATTTAAGCTGGTATAGCCACAACCTAAACCATATGTTATGCCATGTAATTATTATTGAGACTATCAAAATAAAAAAAGTTCTTTAAATATACATGATAGTTACTACATAATTTCTTTTCAAGTCGATTTGATCTGATTTGATTTGATTTGATTTGATCTGATTTGATTTGATTTGATTTGATTTGATTTGATTTGAACTACCAACATGGAAATAGCTAAAGATATACTGAGAGTGGGAAGGCAATGGATGCGAGAATAAAAGAATATGAATATTTTGAGGTAAAGGCGGCCATACACATTAAGTGTTTGCATGATGGTTATAAGCAAACCCGTCAGGCAGAACAAAATTTCATAGAGCACACCCACGTAACAGCAATCATATCTCAATCGCACCCATTGCTTCCCTTTTCACAAATAATCGTGAACTGAGAGATGGCACTGCGACTGCCACACACGCTCGGTTTTGCAGTCGAACCGCGCTGCTGACATAACCACAGACACAAATATCAAACTTCATATCATCTAGTCTCCTATCCAGACCAGGATAAGTGTAGTTTTGTAAAGTACATGTTTATGCTTGCTTGTAAATAAAGTTCGACTGTCTAGGCAAAACTGTGCACACATAACCAAACGTAGGTGGAAATAAAATAAAAATAGAGAGCCATCCAAAGTCCAAAAGGATACGCTTCCAGTTTTACTGACCCTTGTACTGGTCTTGTTTATCTCTGACGTGTCCGCCGCTAATCGGCTCAGCGATGCCTTGGCCGGCCGCTCCCAACCCGCCTGCGCTCCAGCCCATGCGCTGCAACATCTGGTGACCTTTGTTCGTGGGATCGATCCCGCTCGGCGTGCCCATCGCATATGTCGATCCCCTAATTGTATAAAAATAAGATAAAGTATGTTTACATTAACGACATGAATATAGTCACATTAGTTATATAGCTAATTTCAATTAGACGGATTTCTTTTTTGGTAGTAAAAACGTTTGGATGTTTCACATCAAAAACATCTATTGTTCGACACTGGATTGAAACGTGCATCTGGCCTCTAGTTAGTAGTGTGTATTTCAAGCGTATTCTAAATAATTCGCTTACCTAAGTCATGTAAAACAGTAAGTAATATATATAAACGTTACTCACAGGAAACTAGGCGGTGTAGGCGAGCGGTCCTTATCGAGGCGGCGGTTGCGCGGTGACGTATCTCGAACTCGTTCGCGGGAACGGCTTCGTGACCTAGAACGTGACCGGGACCGCGATCGGGACCGTCGACGACCTGAAAAATATATTATGAAATATATTCTCTTACGACAGACGAAAATTCAAATCAAATATAAATTATAACTGATAATGTGAACCCTGTCCATGCGTTTTATTCCTGACCAATTATTGTAGATTAGTCACTCACGATAATTAAGCTACTATTTACAGTTCCAATCAAACCTTATGGCGGATGTAAACATAGGCACAAGTCACGTCGCAGTAACCAGTTTTAGGTGTAGTGGGACGCAGTGGAGTGAGGGGCATATGACTGAACCTGCGCAAGCACGCATGTAGCGTTGTATTCCGATCCGCCATAAAGTTTGATTGGAACTATACCAACATTTGCAAAAAAAAAATGATAAGAAATGGGCAACAAACTATATCCCATAACCGGCATTGTCAGAACTATTCCACCTGGTGTCACATTTATCACTTATAATGCCACTAATCCTAATTTTTTTTTTTTAAATTGCATACCACAATATACTTTCAATAACAAAAACCTAAATTAAAATTATTTTACAAATCTACTTTGGCATTATAGGAACAAATCAATAATTTCCTATAACTGTTTAACGGCAATAGATGGATTTATGAATAACTCTGGATAATTTGGTAATGATTTTTTATCTGTAAGTCCAAAGACTGATTGAATGACCCATTGCCTGGGACAAACTGAAACATGTGTTTATTCATGGTTGGATACAAAATATGCAATATATGTATTATGAAAATGAGTATTCATATCAGTTGTTTGGGCACCAAAGTCTCTACCTAGTTTGGGACCAGATGGCCGTGTATAAGATATCCTATTATTATTAATTACCACTAAATAACTTCAAGCAAAAATATGATAATTTGACTATGATCAGTAACTCACTTTCTCTATCTCTCTCTTTCCTCCATGAAGATCCACGTCGTTTGGGCGATGGCGTCCGTGAACGAGACTTCCGCGGCGGTGTTTTTTTCTCTGGGGTTTTACTTCTGGACCTAACATATTGGAAATTCATCATAATTTATATCATTAAAATGTATTTATTTTAAAATAACTATGAGGAACATTTTGAGCCGACCTTCGTTTATGCATAATATGATAATACACCAGAAAAAGTAATTCCAGAACATAAAAACCTGACTTCGTACTGTAAAAAAGCTCTTTATAAAGTAAAACTGTAAATAGTGAGAAAACACTAAAAAGTCAAAAACAAGAATTCAAGGTATGTTTAACGAAAAGGAATTAAAAGTATTTATAAAGAAATACTATATTCTTTATAAATACCTGTTATTTGTTATACAAAACGTACAGCTCTTAGATAGTGCTAAAACTATAGTTAAGTCAGATTGATGATGACACGTTACGATCCGCATTTCATGGCCCGTTGGAGTCTCCAACTTTGGCTTAAGTTTTGTAAATGAAATATATTTGTAAAGAAATGTTTCATCTTCATTGTTTTAAATTTTTTAGTGTATTATAACATTAACTTTTACTGTATCATTGAGTTTTTTACCATAGTCGAGTTTTAAAATTATATAATTTATATTTTTCAACACATTTTAAATTATAATTTTGTTTTATGTTCATGTATTCATTATCATTTTTTTTAGTTATAAATTATATAGAAATACGCCTATATATACAATTAATATACATACATATCTACAATCTATGTATTTGGATTGAGAGAAAATGAAAATATAAGTAGCTTAGCACGCCAGTCATTATGGCGTCTATCGTCCGCCATATTATTTTTTTATTGACGTTACGTTTCGTATGGCACTTTCCCTGTCAATACAGATCTATTGACACCTCATTTAATAAAAATCGATCAAAAGGTGTGCATGTAAGCTATACGAGATAACATATTAAAATGTGTATCAATTACGTTTCTAAGCAATTATCGATTTTGAGCTACATTTGAGACGGACATTTTAATTATTTGATGTTTGGGTGGCAACGCAAATAATGAACAATAAAGCAGCTGCTCGTGACGTATCGACTGCCGCGAGCTATTGTCGCGCTTTAGAATAAAGTTGGGCCAAACAGAGATTGCGCGGCAAATAAACTCTTTAACCGCGACCGACTTGACGCACGGGGCAGTCGCGCGTTATCGATAAACATCTTTACTCTCTATTCATACTGTCAACGACGGACCGAACATTGAACGGTGTAAAATCAGTGAAGTGCGAACGTAACTGTGAAAGTGTAAACAAGTTTTTTTATAAGTTCGTTTTTATTGTATATAAGAGATATGTTGTACATAATGACAATTTGAATAAACGATTTTGTAACGGTTTTTTATTTCCCCCCGCGCCACTGGCGTCTGCAAAGAAAGAGAGGAGAGATGGGCACTCTCCTCACACAGTGCACATTTTACGCCGCGATACGGTCCGCTGCGCTACGGTGCCGACGAGAGCATAAATACGGTGACAAGGCGCCGTAGCATTTAGTCGACGAAGACAAGCGGACCAGCAAGAACATCAAGAGCAGACAGTGGCGCGGCGCGGTGAAATGAAGCCGGTGCAGTGAAATACTGAAGCCAGTTGTTTCAATCCATACAGTCCACTACCGAAGGGGGCCCGCCGGGTGTTCGCATGACCCCGGGGCTCACACATACATATATATATATATATATATATATATATATATATACAATATACATGCATACGCGTGAAACACATTTCCCGCCTTTAAGCTTCATCAGCTAAATGGTTAAATCAGCTTGTTGACTAAATGGCTAGGCTGTTCATCTAATGCCGACACTCTACTGAACAGTTAAAGGAGGATTGACCAAATTGTTGAAAGCAACGTTTAACTAAAGAGCTGTATGAATGGAGCCGTGATAGCTCGAGCGCAGCGAACCTGTTTCAAATCTATAAGGCCGTGCGGCCGCGGTTCGAAGCCGGGCGTGTCCCAATGAGTTTTTCTGACATAAGTACATAACTATCACTGACTCCGTGCCTCGGAGAGAGCAGTCGGTCCCGGTTGCTGATTGACACCAACCTGCACTAGAACAGCATGGTGGATTTAAGCTTTAAGTCCCCTCACTCTGGGGGAGGCTTAAGCCCCTGCAATGGGGTATAATGGGCTGATGGAATGGAACAAAAGGGCTGAACATCGCTTTTAGCCTCTTGGTTACATGAATAAAATCTTCATGTAGGTACTTATAAGATGACAGATAATAGAATTCATCATCTTATGATACGCTCGCTTACGCATCCATTCGAAATTCCAATTCGGCCAAGATAGGTTGATGGTTTACTATTTTTAAATTGATAAGTTAGGTTAGGTTCGTTTATATTAATGCGCGGAGCAAAGCAGACCAGAGCGACGAGCCACCCACAAAAAAAAAACTAAGTTTAATGATCCGGCGGCCTTCGATACAGTTTTTTCCAACGGGTTAGTCTTTAATCAGCCAACAAATTGCACGTTGAGATACCTTAATTAATTCAACGATCGGCCTAGTCGTCTAACTGAATGCCGGCATTTAATAAACAGGCTAGCCGTTTAATTAAGTGGCTGATTTAACTACATGGCGGCGACTATCTATTGTGTACAATCCATACATAATTATTCAATTAAAATTTTATTGATTATAAATGTATTTCAAATTGAAAAAAAAAGAATAGGAAAGAAAAATAGTAACATGCTGTGTTGTTTGGTTCGACATGTGACAAAAGAAATGACATCAGCTAATCACAGCACAGTTCACGGAAAGCCCACACAGGACATATGGTAAGGGTGAAAACCTTTCGTATGCGAATCGCGCGGGTTAAATTGTTAGCACACAGGCTATTTCTTAGTCGGCTGAATTAAAAATATTTAATTTTATATTTTTACAGTTATTAACAAGTTTTTCATAGCCTAGAATTACTTGGTTATACTATACCTATATCGTCTGCCTGGTGGTGTAGGCTGTTTCTGTAAGTCCTTGGGTATAGGACTCGGAGATTTCGACTTTTCCCGTATGCCTTGGGCTATGTCTTCCTCCTTCTGCTTCTTAGCTGCATTCTTGGCTTTGTAGTATTCATATAAACCTAATTTCTCCCAACCCTCACTGTAAATAGATAATTTTAGGTAAAAATTATAGCAGATATTTCTTTTTGTTGGAAGAACATAGTTAGAATAACATTGGAGCATGTTAGTGTCTTCACCTTCTTCATCAAGTATGTGTGAATCTATTGCTATGTAAGAAAAACTTGTCAAGTTTGTATCAAGCCAAGCGGTGTAAGATTTCACAGTTAATATGGTTGTATATCGCATAAGTAACATATTTTTTGGGATTTTTTTTTTTATTATTTCGAAACTAATGTATTGAAGTGACTGGAAACAGACCAACATGACCAATTTGGTAGAGGTCATAAAATAAATTTTAAAAAAGGAACTGGCACAACTTGGCTTGAATGTTTTAATCAATAATTACCTACGATTTTATTTTGGATTTTCCTATTAGAAGTGCTGAAAAGCTGATTATTTCAGAAACAGAAAGCCAACACACAAATAAGTTTTTAGAAATATTCATTTTAAAATACCTTTCTAATGATACCCACATAATAGATTAAGAAAGAATTGATTCACACTTTATTATCACACTGTTATAACGTAAGCTACATTTAAGAACATTTTAATAATTTTTTTGATAACTAATAAATTAGTTGCCTGTTCAATATACATCCAGAATTTAATTCACCAATAAATGTAGGAATTACGAGTGTGGTTTTAGCTATCATCAAATAATTTTTAAATTACATAATTAATGTCACTTATAGTCAAAATGATTTATCAGTTTTGGTGATCACCAAACGACCGATTGGCCGAGTGGTTAGACACCATAACTACGGAGCCAAGGGTCGCGGGTTCGATTCCCGCCCGGGACAAATATTTGTGTGCATGAACATGTTTATTTCGTTCCGGGTCTGAGTGTAAAATATTTATATATATTATTAAAAAAAAGAATATTTAAGTATGTATATCAGTTGTCTAGTAACCCATAACACAAGCATAATACTTGCTTACTTTGGGACTAGATGGCGCTGTGTGGGATGTTCCATGTATTATTATTGTATTATAATACCAAAATTATTACTAAAAATTTATATGAAATTATGAAGACATATAGTCAATCATCATAGTCTAATAATGAGGTAAGTATTCAAAATAATAGGTTTGTCTACAAAACAGTAAGACAAAAATTATTATAATTATAAAAAATATTTAATGTTGGACAGTAACTGAATGCCGAGTTTTGATATTCCACAGAAATATTAGCTTTTTAATGATTAATTTTATTTTCAGTAAACAGTTCACTGATTATTGAGTTTTAAATAAAGTTATGTTTGGAATTGCATTGAGCTAAGGTATTGAGCCGTAATACTATAAAAGTACGAATTTACTAAAAACCCTCTTCTGCGTTTACCGTCTAACCACTCATACTCTAGCTAGCTGGTGCAAAATGGCGAGTTTCAGTCCGCGAGGTCCTCGCGCGCCGGTCTTGACACCCGCGCAATCCCCGCGCACCGGTCCTCACGCCCTCGAAATTGCGTTTGAAATTTTCGATACTGAGAAGTGACATTTATGACTCTATTAAAACCAAACGCTGCTGTCAAATTTATTTACTCTCTGTGTAACACAATCCACGCATTTGTCATTCACTATACAAATCAATAACGATCATGTAACAATTAGAAGAACGAAATAATGGTTTTGTAAAATTAATGAAAACTCCAATTGGGAGCAGAAGAGAAGTTATTTTACATTAACATAATAGACCTGTTTCCTGTATGATGAATAAATAAATACCAACCTACCATTCCTTAAAATATCACATTAAAACAATTTAGAATCCAGCTCTAATTGAGTTCAAAAATAATGGCATATGTCTTCTGTTGTTTATTTTTATCTATCATGCATAATTAAATAAAATATTGAAAAGATAATAGTGTGATGCTGTTTGTAAAGCTAAAACCATTTCTCTATTGAATGTACAAAAGCTAAAAGTGTCGTCATTTTGATAATGAATAGATGAAAACGAAAAGACACAAATAAAACTAGTATTTATATGGAAAATCTTAAAAATCTAAAAAGTACGAAAGTTGGCCTTCAACTACTAAATCTAAATTTCACCAAATGTATTGCAATAAAAAAGTTATTATGTAATAGAATAAAATATCATAATTACTTGTCCCTGGGTCTTTCGTGATTGGGTGCTGCATAGAAAGCATCAACTGCTGCCAATAGCCGCTCGTTTGGTGGGGCGGGAGGGGGCAACCGGATTTGTAGAGGATCTAGAGGTCTATATTTATCTTCTTCCAACTGAAATATGTGAAAACTCAAATTACTTAAATTTTTTACTCAAATCATATTCACTAAAAGACGGTTTTTGGGTAACAACTTTCGCATTATAGATTTTTTTGGCTGGAAGCAGACTTAACATTTGTTATTTAGGATATTCTTTTTTTATATAATTGTAATAGTAAATATGATTTAAATTTTTTAAATTAACAATTTTCGGAGACATGTCCAGATTCAGGCCAAATTCAAATTATTATTCAAAATTAAATTCCCAACATTTTTCAGTGATAAATATTTCGAATTCACAATTTCCGTTTTACTGATTAATGCAAATTTTGAGGTGTCACATACAAAAATATCTAAAATAATATTTTAAGTTAGTTGACCATGGTCAACCACTATAATTCTCATTTTTACAAACTTTCAACTATACCTACTCCTACACATGTTTTGCAACACTTTTACATTCTTAGTTTATATAGCATACAAGATATTTTGCTGTGAATAAAAGGGATATCAGCTATGGATGATAAAGTGGGATAATACCATTTAGGACATATATATACATACATACTTCCTAGAATGGTTATTTCAATGTGAAATTTTAAAAAAAGTTTTGTTTTGTGTTCAGATTTTGGCCTAAAAATACCTAATTTTACATAATGAAATTGGCGTTTTATGTGGAAGAAATAATGTAAAAGGAAAAAAAAATTGTAAAAGGGCATTCACTGGTGAACTTATTCAATATTTCTCTTAAATTATTTTAATTTTTAGGATCGATGGACTTAACAGGGGTTTAGTGCAGGGATCTCATTAGATTTTATAATGTTGACATTGTTTTTTTATTTCAAATCAATATTTTCGTTTGTAGAAATAAGTTTCTTTACTTTTTTATTTTCAATAGTTATTTTTATTTTCAAATTTAACATTCTGTCTAATTTGATTGTCTAGAAATTTTTCGAATATTTTATCTTTTTCAGCTCATTTTTCTGTCTATGTCAGCTATAATCTTTACATTTACATTCGTTTTTTTTCATCATATTCTTTCATTAATTAGTCTTTCATATTTTTTTTTATCATTCCCTTATGACCTTTTATGAACTGGGAACGAATTGTTATTGTCGATGTGAAATTTTGTCAATTTGGATTTATTTCTTCCTTGTTTGTGTACATAATATGGAACTAATTCTATAAAGTGATAGACAATATCTGCCCTTAATATCCAAATCGGTCTTTTGTAGTAATTAAATCAATGTCTTATAGCTTAGATGTTAGCTCCCCAAAATTTCTTCTTCACTCTATGGTAGATAGTTATAATTCCTTGAACATTAGTTCATAATTGTCACAAACATTATCATCACATATTTATCACTTATTAATCAATCACTGTTATATACTTTCAACATTTTAGGTAAATTTTCAAAAAAGAAAAATTATATGTAGCCAATTGTAACCTAGCGCCGCCCCTAAGTTATATATTTCATCAATCAAAGTATGTTCTATTGTTATTTATGCACTTTTTTCATTTTATGGGTACTTCCTTGATGATTTTGCTGAAAATATTTTGGGAGCGAAAATCAATAAAATCTTTAAAAGCCTCTTAATAATAATAATAATCTTTAGCCTGCCTCATCAGCATTGATTTTTTTCATTTAAGAAATTGTCCAAATTCCGGAAAAAGTGATAATCTGTTGGAGCAAGCCCCGGGGAGTATGGAGGGAATTGGAGACATTCCCTCCATACACCTCTCGCAACACCTCTAATTTAACGACCGTCTGTTGTGCAGTCTGTGGTCTAGCATTGTCCTGAAGCAGCAGTGGGCTAGAGCAATTGAAAAGTCACGGTTGTTTAACAACTAACTTTTCCATCATGGTTTGCAATTATTGACAATAAAGATCTGTCGTAATTATCTGGCCGGATCTTAGGAGGCTGTAGTAGATGACACCAGCACTGGTACTTTCTTCTGAGTCAGCATTCGCTTGGGACAGGATTTGGCCCGTTCTACATACAACCATTGTGATGAGCGTTTCCGATATTTTACATGGGGTACTCATTTTTCGAGCTTTTTCACTTTCACTCCGCTTTCACAATCACTTTTAATTCTTCTTTACCAACTAGGATCTCCGGCCGCCCACAGAGTTTGTTCTGTGAGCCAAAATTTCCAGAACGAAAACATTGAAACCAAAAACCTACCGTACTTTTCTTTACAGTAGCTTCCCCATACACATCATAAACTCTTCAACTTGTTTCTGCAACACTAGTACCACGGTGGAACTTGTATTTATAACTAACTATTTAAAGTTTTCCATGTTGTGAACAGAATGATGTGAAAGAAAAAACAAAAAGCGTAAAAACAAATGAATCACTAAATTCAAAATACAATTAAACAAGCATGAATTTAAAATAAATTTGAATTTGGAATCCCAACCAAACGCCAGATATTTGAGGTCAAAATGACTATAAAACGCCAATTTCATATTGACCTATTTTATTCCAACATTTCCTGGTCGAAAAAGGATATTTCAATTACATTTCATAAGATTACTTTAAAAAAATTGTACTTTGGTATAGTGATTTGAACACACACTTACCATTATCAATGGTACCATAAGTCCCGCAGGTAAATCAAAGTATGGTACAGAAGGCATCAAATCCTCATGTATCTCTGGGAATAATGGGAAACCAGGTGGAGGTTTACTTAAATCTGGAAGCCCATTTTGGAAAGCTAATGGTGGGTTCTCTTTGACTTTAAACCCGGGTGGTGGTTGGGAGAAATTGACATTGGGAAGATTTGACAAATCAATTTCTTCCTTTGAATCATTATTTTGATTTACCATCTGTTCAAACATCTGACTGTCATAACTGTTTTCATTGCCGCTCAAGCTGTTGTTTGATTGAAAATTATCACCGCCGCTCTCACTTCCAAACTGTTGGCTATTATTGAAATTTTGTTCAAAGCCTCCCATTTGAGGGAAGCCTTGGTCTCCAAAATTATTATTCGTAAAGTTGTTGAGCATGTTATTTTGTTGTGACATGTTGTCGGCGGGCGAATCTTGGGATTGCTGTAATTCTAAAGCATGTTTCTGCATCTCCAGCTGTTGGATCTGTTGCATTGTGTGAGCAACGAATGCTTGGTGTTGTGTTTGGTAGCTGAAAAATATATACAAATATTGATTTTACAAATCAAAATGCTATTACCTAATACAAATTCCTATACTTACTTTTCAAAAGTTGTTTTAGTCTGTTGTGTTAAATGAGCAATAGCATGAGAATGCTGGTTTATTAAGTTGTTCTGGTACTCTTGATATGAGCTGGTGGGGCTTTTCATTTTTTCAATGACGGATGAGTCGAAATAGTTGGACTTGGACTCCCAGAGCTTGAGCAGTTTGTTGAGCTTAGTTTCCTGTTCCTCAGTTACCGCTGAAATGAGAAAAGAGTTGAGTGCTGGACGGATGGCGCCGCACTAGGCAAACAAGCCGCCTGTCTGATGAGAACCACAGGCGACGATGACTCTCTAACTTGATATCAATTAAACTGAACATCCAAAAATGCACAATGGAACATAGAGACCTAAATCTCGAGGGCATTATATAAATATGTTACCTATACTGGCATTGCAAAACATTGGAACCACCACATTTTCCAAATTTTTCTTGAGATCTTCTGCGTTTTTGCGTGCACTGTAATTAGGAATAACAGCATCACAGACACCAAATTTATAACAAAACTGGGACACACATGGAATAAGGTTTAATTTGAAAAAAAAAAGTTTGTTGTGACAGACGATGGAGCTATTTTCATGATATACTCATAATCAATTTTTTTTTATTTGTATAAAAATTTATTTGAATTATTTGTCATGAAATTAGGATATAGCCTTTTCCAGTTGAATGATCCTCACCCATTGGTATGTATATATTACTGTTGCAAGTGTTATTTAATAATTTTATTAAAGTTTGTTTAATAGCATTAGCAACAATTCTTATTCATGAGTGATTCTTTTACACTTTAGAAATAAGAACATTTCCGATGGGCTTTAACAAGATCGCTCAATTGTATCAACATAAATATTTGGGCAATGAAACAAGTGTATATTTCTATTAATTTCTCTCAAGGATTTTGACCATAAAATATCTTTGTAAATTTTGAGTATTATATATTTTTGATTCATAATGTTATGTTTCACTGGATATAGTGTAGTCAAGAAGTGAGTTTCTTGGGCAAAATAAGTACAAATGTTTAAAAAATATGAGCAATAAATGGATCATTCGATTCGGAAAAATATTCCGAAAAAGTAGTTTTCATTATTTTTCACTGACAAAAATTACATTTGTTACTAACAAAAAACTAAATAAAGACATTTAGATTTTTGACAATTATTTAAAAACTATAAGTGATAGTGCAAATTGAAAAAAAAATCTTAAAAAAGAGAAAACTCCCAATAAAAAGTTCTACCTCCCAGAACTTTATTTTTGTTATTTATAATTTTAATTGAATGTTGAGAACTAAGGTTCGGCGCGGCTATTGTAGCTCGAGCGCACCATCTGTTAAGAGAGTACCTACAACACATAAAATAATAGGCAACATTGTCAAAAAAAGCCTGAAAACATATTTTTCGGAAATTTTTTCTGAATCAGATGAGCATCAAATATTGCTCATACTTTTTAAACACTTCAACTTATTTTTCCTAAAAAACTCACTTTTTGTCTAGACTGATATTAATTTATATAAACAAGAGAAATGATGAAGAAAACTCATAATAATATGATGTCACACTAAATTGCTAAAATTCTGATTGACTATGGAGGTCAGTAATCTAATAGAAAATGTGACCATTTCCACTTCTTTGTATGACTAAACAATACAAAATTTATAAAGAGAAGGCCAAACTGTCAGACCAAATTAATTAAATACTATAAAAAAAATTTCAATAATGGACAGTAAAAAAATTTGGTATTTGTCCAAAAATTAATATTAAAATCTAACTCACACTTTCTCCATTGCTCACATGACCAAATAACAACTGCACATTGTTGATCACAAATATAATTGATTTGGAATAAAAATAAATATTTTTATGCAGTTGTCACCTTTAAACAATGACAAATTTTATGTATATGAATTTTTTTATACTAAATAAAGTACAATAATTGAAATAAACACTGTGCACTTGACACATTTTGTATAAAAGTAATTAAAATTTTAACTTATAAATATTAGAAAATTATGAAAATAATATGTGGTAGAGAATATCTTTCAATACTTCTGAAGAAATATTAAAATCTTTATATAGGAAAATAATGCGTGTGAGGCTCAACAAAACCTAATATTGTTTTCAACATATGAATGTTCAATGTTAGCCATCCGAAACGGCCAATAGCACATGTAATTTGTAAAATTGAAATTCAAATCAGTGGGTAAACGCAACCTGCCTGATTATGCACATGTGAGCTACGCCTATATTCAGACGATTTGGATAGGAAAAAAGTTGTTTAACTTTTTTCACACAACATAATTTGGAATATAAAGTATTCTCTACCATCAATGGTAATTATAATGATTGCAATTTATTTTAATTATAAATGTTTAATGTTACGTCTCATATCTTTAACGTGAGAGGAGAAATAAAGTCATACATACATGAAAATTTTCTATTAAACATTCTCAAAAGTATGTAATATTAATCATGAAAATAAATACCAAACACATAATAAAATCATCGCAACCAAATAATAATAGTTACTATCCATCACAAGTGATAAAAATTCCAGTATTTTGAGCATAATACAGATATGTGTATAAAAATAATATACTAACCAGTGATGGAGTACATCATTGACAAGGTAAATGATGTGCAGCTTCTGAGTAAATGCAGCCCCAGGCTGGGTCACCTTACGCAGCAAATGTTGAGCTATCACTTTGCCAGCGTCATATGAAGTTGCATGGTTGAGTATCCATCCTTTACCTAATAATGATAAAAAAAGGAAAAATAATCATGTAAATACCTACTATTCATTCTTTGGTAGAACAATGTCCAAATATGATTTATACAAGGTGAAAGTTTAATAAGCATCCAATTTTTTTCTTAATGTTAGGTATCACCAATAGACTTCATTACATAAATAAAAAAATAGGTTACTCTCGAGACTTTGAGACCGATATGACGCAAACTGCAAAACTAAGGTCCAGCGCGCACTAGTGATTTTTAGTTGGCCGATGGTTTAATCTTTCAAGGAATCAAATCAGTATATAATACTAGCGGCCCGTCCCGGCTTCGCACGGGTAGTATTCGTTCATCATGAAAATCACTTTTTTTATCTCAGTCTTCTCATTCCCGTTCATCCTTTCCCATATTTCCCATGTTCCCATCGCAAAAATACCAACTTTATTGTTTCCGTTCTTGGCCCTGGTGTTGTTTCGTTTTCGTTTCCATTCTCATCAAGAATAACTTTTTATCCCAATCTTAACTCATTCCCATTCATCCCTTCCCCGTTTTCGTTCCCGCGACACAAATGCTGGCAAATGAGTGTTGATCCAGAAAAAGCGCGGAAAATTTAAAAATCAAGCACTGGTAACACTAATTACAGCAGGAATAAACTGTCTTGATACTAATGTTACTATGTAATAAGTTTCAATTAAATGTTAGGCTGTTGAGCCTAACTTTTAATTGAGAGTAAGTTATCCCCCCTATTAAAAAATAAGGGTTGATCGTAGAAGGGTGAAAATTGAGGATTGTATGTATTTTTGTATGTTGTATCATAAAAAAATAGAAATTAAAAATTTTGTCTAAAAAATAAAAAAAAAAATTAGGGGTGGACTATCCCTAACATTTAGGGGGATGAAAAATAGATGTTGGCCGATTCTCATAGATACCGGATAAGCACAAAAAATTTCATCGAAATCGGTCAAGCCGTTTCGGAGGAGTATGGCAACGAAAACTGTGACACGAGAATTTTATATATTAGATTAGCTATAATATGGCAGTGTGAGCATTAGACAATAAAAAATTGAATAATCAAACTATCGAAAAGCACTGCCGATCCCTATTCAATCAAACTATCGAACAACTAATCGCCGTCTAAAATACACAGTGAACATGGATCTTAAAATTATCGACCCGCCGCTATCGATATCGATATTACTCAGAATCAATAAAAATAACCTTTGAACAATGCACTATGAACACGATGTAACTTCCGATACGTTAAAATACCTACGTGGCGCGCCGGGGCGGCGGCCGTGAATGGTTACTACACATATTGGTTTTTTCGAGAAAGATTTGCGTAGTCATTATATTTTACTATTGAACACTAAAAAGAAACAAGACGGCTGTTGTTGAAATTTATATATGCTCAAGACTTAGATAGCATAATAATCAGGATGGAGCACCTCACACTTTCAACGATCGAAAATATGAGCAAAAGGTTAGACACATTGATTAGACAGACCATGCACTATTATCATTATTTTAAACAAACACTTTGTTAAATTATACATTAAATATAATTCCATAATCTTATTTTCTTTTCTAGTACAAATTTTACATGTGGGTCACACAAAATTCTACTACACAGGGAAAATTTAAAACATCAACTGGTGCATATTTGGTCTGTGTGTATATCTTTTGCTTATATTTTTGTTGTCACAACGCAGTATCGCTATGAATATCCATGGCTCAAGAGCAGTGGTGGATAATATAGCATATAGCATTACTTCTAAGCGTGTTATTTAAGCCCAACGGATGTAGCATATTATATTGGTTGCCTCTTGGCGCTATAAATAGCGTTACGCGATCCCGCAGTCTCGTCTTACCAATAGAGCAATGCGTTAAGCACAATGGAACATGTCCTACAACGAGCGCGATTGCGCGCTGACTTATCTGACTAGCGCAGGTTTCGTTTCGTTGCGCTAAACGAACCGTGCGCAGTCCGCTCGATATGCTATAGCATAGCATATAAAAATCATGTTAGATTAATATAGTTTATAGTCCGAAGCGCGCTTTTAAAATATAGCAGATTTTCACATCGCTGCTCAATAGTACATTAAGGATAGAATTTAGACATATATCAGTTGTATTTGAATCACACCAAAAAACTCATCCTTGAAAGTTATATTTAAAAAAAAATACTAGTACCTGTTGAAATGCTGTCCTTAGTACAAGTGTCAATAATCGGCTGCAGAATAGCATCTTGTTCTGTGAGGCTGATGTTATTTTCATCAGCTAATGCTTGGATAGAATCAGCTTGTGCTTTTGCTACAATTTCATTAATTTTAGCCTGTTGCTGTTGTATCAACACCTGAAAATGATTATATGATTAAACCCCTATAAGTTACAACATTCCAAACATATTTGCACATAATACCTAAATCAAAAATTATTCAAGGTACAGTCCAAGAGCTAGCGCCTGAACAACTGTTTGAGTTTACTATGTCTAGTTTTTTTATAGTTCATTACAATGGTTGTGTACACAAACATACTAAGGTCAGGTACCTGAAACTGAGAACACATGACTTTGGTGCACTGTCAAAAGCGTCATACCTGCCAAGGTAGTAAAATGAATTTACTAAGGCTGAAAATTGTTATACCACTTGTATATTGCATATAAATAAAAATTGTGGTGGTCAGTCAGCTGAATATGGGAATGGAGCTGGTGAGTCGGCTGTCATGAATGTGTAAAAAATAAATAATATGCACTTCATTTACTACACTTAAAATTTTTCTAAGGGTATTAAATAATATTTCAAGCAAAAAAAAAAAATTGTCAATCATTGATTTAACGGGACAAGGACCATCATCAATGAAAAAAGGAATAAAAATATCGCGCGCGCGCTCGGCGTTGAAGGCAATTTGAACAGGTAAGAATCGGGGTTGTAGTACATTTAATATAAGGATAGATACACTTTTGTCTCCACCATCGAAACTTTTGCTCCAAAATTTAACGGTTTTTCTGCTTAATTGCATCAGTAGACATGTGCGGTTCATTCAATTGAAATGATCTATTAGATCCGCATCCCTTTATGATACAACCCGGGTTGTTTGACCTTCGATCGGTTCATTTAATGTAAACCTGAGCACATAGGTACATATCATGAATCGATAATTTTTTATATGTAATCGTCATTACGATGAATATTTCATTTTGTTTCGTCTCTGAAACAGACGACTCACCTGATTCACTTATGATATCACTGAATTGGGACTATAGAATCCTCATCATGTTTCTAATATCACTACACTGCATTACGTATGACTACACAGGATTTTATTTTAGAATATTTTTAAAATTGTTAGTAAGTGGTTGTTAGTAGTTATATTACAAGATACAACTACTCATAGTATTAAAAAAATTCTACGTATTATAATTTTATTAGATTCCATGCACATAGCAAATAAACATACATTTTAAAATACTAAATAAAAGTGGAAAAGATCAAGCTTATAATTAAAAAATAAGCGAGAATTCAAAGATCACATACAAAAATGGACATATTAGGTCTTAACCTATGAAGTTGCCGTTCTTTAGTACTGGCTAATTCAAACAAAAAAAATTTTGATTGGCTGTGAATTCTAAATTCAAATTAATTTTGTTATAAAAACATGACATTCTTTTTACAAAGTCGGTCTTTTGTTTATTGATTAGCGTAGTGTTTTCATTACATTTGAACATTTTTTGTCATAATGGACACTTTAAAAATTTGTGTAATTATGGAATATGAGGTCCGTCGTGGCACTAATGCGGCACGTAACATAAACAACGTTTACGGAGAGAACTTAACAAACGAACGCACGGCCCGTTATTGGTTTGCCTGCTTCCGTTCTGGAAATTATGACTTAAATAATGAACCTCGTGGTCGTCTGGACACTTTGGTCAACAATGATGAATTGAAGGCGATTGTGGAAGGTGATGCTACTCAAACTACAGCTGAACTTGCAGCTGCTTTTGATGTTAGCATCAAAACAATATTGGACATTTGCGACAAATTGGCAAAGTAAAAAAGCTTGATAGATGGGTACCCCACGAACTTAACGATCGCCAGCGCAACGTACGCGTCGAGACCTGCCTCGCGTTGCTCAACAGGCACAAAATGAAGGAATTTTGAACCGGATTGTTACCTGTGATGAAAAATGGATTCTGTTCGACAATCGAAAGCGTTCAACAAGTTGATTAGATCCTGTCCAGCACCAAAGCAATGTGTTAAACGAAACGTAACCCCCAAAAAGGTGATGGTCACTGTTTGGTGGTCTAGTGGCGGTGTGATTCATTACAGCTTTTTATAAAATGGCATGAGCATTATTGCAGATGTGTACTGTGAAGAACTGAATACAATGATGGAGAAGCTCGCAGCTTTGCAGCTGCGACCAGCTTTGTTCAATCGATTGTCCTCGCTGCTCCTTCACGACAACGCGCGACTTCATACTGCACAACAGTCTCCAAGCTGCTACAGTAGGGGGTTAGAAGTTCTCCCCCATTCCCCAATCCTCACCAGACCTTGCACCTACCAATTATTACTTTTTTCAAAATTTGGACAACTTTTTATTGGGAAAAAACAAAATGTCTTTGAAGAGTTTGTTGCCTCCCGTCCAGTTGATTTTTGCAAGAAGGGCATCAATAAACTGCCACTGCATTGGCAAAGATGCATCGATTACAGGGGTGATTACTCTGAATAACAGAAATAAAAATGTTTGAAAAAAATAATACTTTAACTTATTTCATACAAAACGGCAACTTCATAGGTTAAGACCTAATAAAAAAAATTCTGTGACAGTACACAAAAAAAATAAAAAATTTGATAATGAACAATAATCATTTTTCTATATATTATGTATTATAATAAACTTTTAATATTATTAAATTATAATTAATAAATTGCTTATTCAATCCAGTCTATTAATATAAATAATAAAGATTATAATGAAGGAACAAGCAAGCCGTCACCTGCGATGCCGAGTGTGCACTCCATATTTTTATTCCTTTCTTTCATTGACTGACGGTCCTTATCCCGTAAAATCAATGATTGACTATTTTTTTTTTGCTTAAAATAATATTTAATACCCTTACAAAAAATTTTAAGTGTAGTAAATGAATTGCATATTATTTATTTTTGTACATACATGACGACTGACTGACCAGCTCCATCCCCCTATTCAACTGACTGACCATCGTCTTTTATTTATATGCAATATACAAGGGTATAAAATTTTCAGCCTTAGTAAATTCATTTTACTACCTTGACAGGTATGACACCTTTGCTAGTGCACCAGAATCACATGTTCTCAGTTTTAGGTGACTGACCGCAGTATGTTTGTGTACACAACCATTGGAATGAACTATGAAAAAACTAGCCTTAGTAAACTCAAACAGTTGTACAGGCGCTGGTTCTCCGTCCAGTGTAAAAGTTTTTGCCATTTGCTAAAATGAATTTATATGGGAAAGTTTCAAAATATTGAAACCTTCTACAGCTAGAAATAATCTAGAGACGGACACATTTTAAAGAAAAGATTAGGAAAAAAAATTAAATAAATAACAGTACCCAAGCTGCAATAAAATTACAATATGCATTGTTTTAAATAATACTCATTATATTAATGCATTTAATGTGTAAACCTAAGTTTCACATAAATTAATTAAAATCTTTGTCAAATATAATCTAGGAATGAAAATTTACAATGGTTTCAGTTTTTCAAAAACTAAAAGTTTCCTCAAATGACTAAAAAAAAATGTGGATAAAATCAAATGAAATTTTTGTTTAAGTAACCAAATAATTTTTTAAGTCAACGAATTTTATTATGATTTCAAAATTTTTAAATATTATCATGAGTCAGTAGGTTAAATAATATACTAACATTGTGTTGGGCATTGAGATTGCTTTCAGATTGACTAATTTGGTCTCTGAGCATGGTGAGGTGTGCATTGATGTTGTTGAGGTCGCGCGCCGGCGGCTGCGCGGAGGAGCTGAGCCACTGCTGTAGAGCAGACGCGCCGCCCATGGACGTCCCGAGGCTGAGCGTAGCGGGCGTAGCGCCGGCCTGTTGGGGCATTACATATTGCCTGCTCTGTGCCATATAAGCCCCAGCGGGCGAAGGAGCCGCCTGGCCACCGGCTGATTGCTTTAGAACTATAAACAGCGGAGGTGCACTTGAGTTCGGTTATAACTACGCCGTCCGGCGATCCGGCGCGATCGCTCAACACATACGGGGGCGCGGCATCGTCAGTAATGCTTACTTGCTTGTTCCGTCGTCACTTTGTACTGGTAGTAGTTGAAGTACTCCCCGCCGTACAGGAAGCTGAATTTGGGGTTGTTCTTCTGTTTGTTCTTCGTCATCCTCTCGAATTCAGGTCCATTTCTAGCGACAAACTGAGCGAGTTTGTCAATTATGTTACGAAGATCTTGATCTGCAACATCATAAATTTTGTCACATGCAGATACTTTAGTGAAAAATTTATGAAGAAAAGTAATAACAAACCTTGAGGTGCTTGAGGTAGTTCCATAATAATAGAAGAGACTGGGCGATCGTGGCACAATCGGTTTTTGAAAGTGGTTCAATTGATGAAAGGAAATGGATTACCTTCCTACCCATCAAGCTTTACCATACTATTACGCCGCACATATAAAACTTTATTAACGATCTAAACACTACAATAATATAAACTTATGTAAAATCTACATCAAATTGTGTCCATTCTAAACACTAGTATTTCTTAATCAATTTCCACTTTGCCGCAATAATTCTCCTTGCTTTATCAAAAATCACGGCCATTCCGATTTTTTTTTTTTTAAGGCGACCATTATTTTGCGAGATCTGCCCTGGGTTACAGCCGATTACAGCCCTTAAAACCTACAAATGTGGCCTGTGATGTGGGCCGATATACAATAAAATTGTACTGATGTGATATCATGACTATAACTTTTTTTATGTTTTTAAGTGAAAATAAAGTTTAAAATGAAATGAAACTAATTTTATTGAATTGATTAATTTAAAAAAAAAAATCTTTTCTGTTAAAATTCATCAACAATTAAAAGTTTGAACCATTCTCATGAAACATATCAAAAATTACCAAATTATTTTCCCAGTGTATTTCCTATAAAGATAATATAACTAGATTAGGCAAACTCCATAAAACTCTTTAAGTAGTGGTTGGGCATCGGTTAAGCATAGGAGAAAAAAGGATGAAAAATATATGTACCCTATATAAATCAAGGTACTCCTACGAGGTACTTTTATTCTCTGTCTTAAATTATCTATGTGAATAAAGGTATTTCAGAAGCTTCGTTTTTTTTTCAATTCGAATTTTACGTGTGGGTCACACAAAATTCTACTTCACAGTGAAAAGAGTGAAATCAAAACATCAAGTGGCGTATCGTATGTAATCTGCGGCGTATATTTTTATGCTCACATTTTTGTTATCAAAACGCAGTATCTATGCGATCCATGGTTTTATTGTAATTTATTCTAATATATGTATGTAACATCATATGGGTTATTTTATTGATGTTTTTGCCAGATTTCTAGCAACTTTACTTTTCAGTATTGATCCGTCTTTGCATGCAGGAAGAACGCAAGATTTCTGCAGTCATTTTCGAAACGGCTGAGTGAGGGTTGTTTGCTGTCATTTTCCTGTGTCCACCACTGCTGTCAAAAACGTTGATATTTATTTTTAATTTCGAAAATCATACAATATTAAACGAAATACTTGTAATCAAAAATGTCTTCAATGGTGAGTAAAAAATTTTATTTTATTTATTGCATTAATAAATTCAATTCAACCTACTGATATCATTAAAGATAGTTATTTTTACTGTTAATAACTAATAATTTCTGTTCATTAATTTCAATTTTTCTAAATAAATTGTATAGTTATTCACACATATTGCACATGCATACTCTTACTAAAATCGATGATCTTATTACTTTGATAAATGAGTCATTAATGATATCATTTCTTTTTAAAACGAGAAAAAAAAATTGTACCTACAAGTGTTTCGAAACTTCCATTGATTACCTTTGATTTTGGATTATCATAGAGACGAGCTCGTCAAATACAAAACTTGGAACACATTTTCAAAACTACCACCCTAAAAATATCTATAACAAAATTTAGAGGTGGAGTGGTGGGACACAAAACCAACTTTAAAATTTTTTAGAAATGCATAAGTGCGAAAAATCCAAAAATAAGAAATATGTAAGGTGGACGCCTCTGATCTCAGCCTTTTAGTATCAATTTCATCTTTATAAAATTGTTGTGTTTGAACTATGCATTAAAACTAGTCAGTGTTTTTACAGATCGGTAGGTTATTTATTTGGATTCTATTATTAATATATTGATTAATCATAAATTTAATTTAATTTCTTCTTTCTAACTTATTTCGAAATAGACAATAAACAAGAAAATGACCTTATGTATCTAATCTCAGCCGCGCTGTACCTACACCCATCCTTTTGTGCACCAAATGACAGCTTAGTCTAGGGTCATGCTTTTAGAGTTTTTGTTTTTTTTTTCTTATCTTCTTAAATCTTAAATAAAACTAGTTAGTGAAATATAATCAGTTATTTTATTAAATTTTATGGCATTTGTACAAATTATTTAAGGTCTTATTAAAATTACTGCAAATATTCTACTCGTGTTTATAGTATTTCTTAGATTGTCACTTTAATGTCATCTAGGTATATTTTATTTTAGTATTTTATGAGGATTGGATGATGATTTTGATATCTTGTATTTGTTGTATTGTTGTATCTAAAAAAAAAAAAAAACTTAAAGACAGGTGCTTACACTTAAATGTCTTAAATAGATTTATATTCATATCCCTACGCTCATAATGTACCTATGCATGAATGTATGTACCTACTTACGAATAAAAAGAATAAAGAATAATGCTTAAAAAAACAAATGGCATTAATTTTATGTGCCGCCCCAATTTCTATGTGCTGTTGAATATTTTTTAGTTTTTTTACATATATTCCTCATTTACAGCCAGTATTTAATTAGCATATTTATTGGTTACTCAATTATACATTCACAGATAATATAAAACACGTTATTTAAAAACTCACATTAAAATCAAATTGATTCTAATGATTGTGTCTTATGACAGCCCTGATTCTTAGGACATGGCTGTGATTAGGTACCTCATTGAACCAAATCTCAGCCTACCCCGGCTGACATTATGTCCTCCGTATCCATCCATTTCCTGTACCTAATTGCAGCCACATCATTTCCTACTGATAAAAAAGTTAAAACATCCATGTTTATTCCTTAATTCATGCATTATTACATTGTTATTCATAAATCAATTGAAATACAACACACACATCTAAAGAAATGTGAAAATTAACTTACTTTAGCACGTCCATAAAATTGACACAAAGTTATCAACAAAAACCTTTGGGGTAGAGATAATAACGTTTCATATTTTGAACATGAAGTTGTATTAAAATCTTTGGTTGAACTGCTTGTACCTACCTGGTTTTAGTACAATTATAAGTTGACATTCTAAAGAAACAGTTAAAAAAAAGAGTATTTCTCACCATTACATTATTTTCCAGTTAAAGTGACAAAGAAGTTCACTACATTTTAAAATTTCATCATAAAACAGGCAAGGTTGCTGCAAGTGAGATTTGTGCCATATGTGGACCTAATGTAGTATCAGTAGGAGTAGCATAAAGTTGGTTCAAGCATTTTCAGTCTAGGAATATTAATTTTGAAGATGCAGTTTGCTTTGGTTGTCCTGTTGAAGATAAAGTCCAAGCCGTCTATGAAAAAGTGTAACAATATTGACACATCTATAGGTAGAAACGAACTGATTTCGATCACAAAATGGTGCTAAGTTATGTGCGATAGTTGGGATATATGAAAAAACTCAATATTTGGAAGTCACATAATCGTGCAGAAACAAGCCTAATGGATGGTGTTTCTATTAACAACTGCACTATTATTGAAATAATTGATTATGAATGCCAAGAAGTGAATTAACTATGCTAAGGATGATGTAAGGAAGGAAGATGTAAAATGATTGTGGTCAAAACATGGACATGCTCCCAAACAGTGTCAAAACGTAGCTTTACGCGAAATAAAGTGATATGTTCATGGTGGGATTTGAAAAGTATGCTGCATTATTACCTAGCTGTTACCACAAAAGAAAAGTTTGTTGATTCTGACCTTCACTGCCAGCTATAATTGATATTAGAATAATCAATCGAGAAAAATTACCCTGAGCTGATAAACAGAAAACAGTGTGATTTTTCACCATGGTGATGTTAGACCATATTAAACAACTCAACAAAAATTGAAAGAGTTTGGCTGATACATATTTTGATACATCTTGTTAGATGTTGAAACATCTGCTATATAGCCCTGCTCTTACTTCCTCAGATTTCGACTTGTTTCATTCAAGTGAGGGTTGTCAAAGTCCTTTCTCATTCAATCTCAACCTTATCCTACTTGTCGCAATTTTTCACTAAAAATTTTGATTACAACTTCCTAAGTTTAATATATGAAAAGAGTTTTTATTTGACCTATCATTCTTCCATTTTTTTAATGTGTTTTGCAATAGCAAACTAATCCCAATAACTAATTCAAAGTAGGTATGTGCTCAAATAAAGCAAAAAAAAATAATATAATGTAGATTTTTTTAGCCCTAACTTTGTGTTGACGTTTTTTTTCAAACTACATATATGACATGTGGTTCCAAAACAAAAAGTTTTGTATTCGGTAAGCTCTACCCCTGGTAATTTAAAATCCAGGAAATTCTTTACATCGTTAACATACAAATAGTCTATAATTTAGATTCTATAAATAATTAATACAAAAATATCTTATGTTACAGCGTATGAAAGCAGTAAAGTGTCCTTCCGATGAACTCGCCATGACTAATTGTGCTTTAATAAATCCTGATGATTTTCCCAGTGATGTAAAGCAAGTATTTTTTACAGTTCAAATAAATTAAAACATACTGTCTTTAGCTAGTATAATGTAATATAGTCGTGATAAACAATTATGATAAATTATTTAAAATTATATATATTTTTAGGCATATAGAAGTATCCACAGGACCATCTCAGCACTTTGTGTTTAGCATTCGAACTTTCAATGGAGTTGATCGTGGAACTGTTGGATTTTCTGCACCACAAAGAAAATGGGCTACATTATCTATAGGCCAAGTATATACTTTTTTTTTCATGGACCTATATTACGTTAATTCTTAAGACAAAATAAATTTAATTTCATTGGACATTCTCTTTGTACTTGTAGACTATAGATGTCAAGGTATTCAAACCACAGCAAGCTGAATGTCTATGTAGCATAACAGTAGAAGCAGACTTTATGTTGAAGAAAACGTAAGTATCGCATAATTTATAGTGGATAATAATTTAATATATGTGTACATTCACATTATGAAAAAATGTGTTTTGTCGGGAATTAAATTGTAAGGAAAATAAATCATGGTGGAAAGTACAATAGTATTATACATACATTTAAACGTGAACTACATAAATAAAATTATGAAATAAAGAAAAAAAAATGGTGTACCTACCTACCAGCTAAAATAATAATAATAATAAAAAGTAGTTTTGGAAAACGGTGAATTTACTACGTTTGTCATGTTCCCACAAAAAATGGGAATACACGAAAAAGTTTTTTGCTGAGTCATTATAAGTCTGTGAAAAGTTTACAAATGTGTGGCAAAACTGAAAAAAAAAACTTTCTTTTGTCTCATATTGAATTAAATATTTATAATTTTATCTAAAAAGAATTCTAGAGTTTTAAAACTTTTTATTTTAATGTAAATCGAGATATTATTTTACAGATTGTCTTTTTATTCTTGTTTGATGCAAGATACCTATTTTAAATGTTCTCAGTTAAGAAATCTTAAGAAATATAATAATGTTTTTATACTTAATATTTGCAGAATTTTTAATGCATCCACTCTAAACTACTTAATATAAAATATATAATTTTTCTAGGGTATCACAGGATCCCTACGATACGGATCAAATGGCTCGGGACTTCTTGATACAGTTCTCAAATCAAGTCTTCACTGTTGGTCAGCAGTTGGCTTTCGGATTCCAAGACAAAAAAGTATTATCATTGATTGTCAAAAATCTAGAAGGTAAGGTGTTAAGATCAAATAATTTAAACATAGTTTTACATTTACAAAATCGACGAATATTTTAAAAATGTTTTCAAGTAAAGTCACACTTTGTACATTTCAAACAATTTAGGTAAGTAACCAATAATAAAAAACTTATACATCGGCCGTCGAGAGTTTGCGTTCCTGACACATGAGATTTATAGCTACAAGATCATGTTTGTGGTGAGTTGGCATAATAGTATAATTTTTAATTTAATTTTGTGTCATTCGTACATGTAAACGATAATAATATATGAAAACGGGAATCGTCCGACGGTACAAATTCACATCAACCATCCGATTACAATGTCAGGAACACCTTCTCTCGACGGCCGATGTATAATATCCATTATATGGGCATTAGGCTAATTTGAAATATATTGAATTAGACTGAAATTTTTACTAAGTATATCATAATGTAGAGTTAATTTCGCCCGTGGGTCCCATTACGTGTGATATAATTAATAGATGAAAGCTAAAAGGGCAGCTATAAACTTATTTATTTCCATTGGCGTATCTAGAGTTATTTTCCTTGCCCTTCAAAAATAATGGCCTATGAAACCGAAGCCCGATGTATCCAATAAAAGTAATTTCAACTTGAGCTGTAGAACTATATTTATATAATTTTTGAGACGTCAAAATTAACTAAGTTGAATTTAATATTTTGATACCTCGACTGTAGATTATTTATTTATTTTATAGTTTTTTTTTTTGTGTTAAATTATTTTAGTACTCACCCTAAAATTTTGGGTTGGTGACCTAACATCCTAGGAAAGATATGCATACGAGACTGTTGTAGAATGGGCATGGCCAAACCTATTTAAGTACGCCTATATTTATTTCTGGCCAATATTGATAAAATTAATTTTCTTGGGCATAATATATTTTATAAAAACTTTTCAATGTATTTTTTCCCAATGTCAAAAGCCAATTATTTTATTTCAGCTGTGGACGTACAAGCCTTAGCAGCCGGCGCCAAAATGATCCCCCGCCGCGTGCGTATGGGCCGGCTATTACCTGATGCGTGTATACAGTTTGATAAGGCCGAGAATTCTTCACTTAACCTAGTTGGAAAAGCTAAAGGGTTTGTAGTTTTTGATTGCGTAAATGGTTTCCACCATGGCAGACCCTCTGAAATTTCTTTATTTTGGCAATTGACATGTCCCAAAATTTCAGGCTCAGAACTGGCAATAGTAATAGTGTCATCTGTTATTGTCTTTTTTATACATTCAACAGCAACGGCTTAAATTATAATTTCGGCCTATGGCGTAATGCTATAAGACGTATCAAAATAATATATATACGTAGGTAACGATGTTAAAATAAAAATTCCAAATTAATTCCTTAAATGACTTTAATATATATAAAATATTTAAAAAATGCATCATTGCAAGTACTAATAAATGATGCATTTTTTTTTATTTTCGCCTAAAATTTATATACGAAATTGTATACGGTTAAAGAATATGGAAATTATGACCTTTTAAAATGTTTAGCTCTGTCTCTTTCTTGCAAAACGAAATTAAAGATAATTTTAAATGGGTTGACGTCACACATAGGTACGCCGTTCGGTGTCGCCCTATCTATCTAACAGAACATTTTAAACATTCATCACTTTGTTAATGATTTGTTTTTTAAAATTCTTTCACTGTTATGATATATTTAGAAAACTCTTTCATATAAAATAATTTAAAAAAAAATAATAACAGGAAACTAGCATATTATAACAAGGATCAGAACAATATGAGAGCTAGAGAAATGATATAATTTTTCTTAATGGTAATTAATATTTAAAAAATGCAACTTTAAGCAAGTATAGACATAAATACATTTTAACTTTAATGCAACTCAATCCGGTCAGACGGTGTGCTTTGACTAGTTCACTTTCAGAATAGGTTTTTTGTAGGATTGCTTTCCTATGGCATCAAGTTAATACTTTCCCAATATAAAAATACGCTTGGCTATAAGACATTAAAGGTAATAGGGCATACCATATGTACGGTTTCACCACTATGGAATTAATTACGTTGACACAACTATGAAAGACAACACTTCCCATTTGTTTAGAATAAGTTGAATTGTGTGTTCTGATGATATTGATGTCTTCGATGACGGCCCGCTGCTTGGTTTCTCAGCTTCTCATGTTGTGATCTCTGAAGGCTTCGTGGTGACTGATAGATGCGCTGTTGGGTCTGATATTCCGGTTTAAAATAAAACGCCGATGTAAGTGATTTTGTCCGGACGCTCCGTATCTTCAATGCCAAGTGCACGCCACAACGCCGAATGTAGTATAGTAATGAATTAAATACCTAGCTTTTGTCCATGGCTCCGCCTTTGTGAACACCGCAGCTGTTGTACTTCTTCTACAACACTTTGTCAGAACCTTCAACCAAGATAAATAGTATCCTATGTTACTCTAAGTCCCTTCAACTACCTCGATGTACAAAATAACGTTGTTTCGTTGCTCTGTTACGATTTGAAAAGACGTCATGCAAGCACTTTTTTGCATTTATTATATTGGTATGGATTGTTACGCAGGAAGCAGCCACGTCAATCAATCATTAATCCTGACTGGGATTTCGGTAAGATGGGCATCGGCGGTCTAGACAAGGAGTTCAACGCTATCTTCAGACGCGCGTTCGCCTCAAGAGTGTTTCCACCGGAAGTTGTTGAACAACTTGGTAATATGTCATTGACTTTCTGGCTGCCATTTTATTTTTATTTTATTCATCTTACAAAGACAACCAGTTAATATATCCAATTCCACTTTCCTCATAGACACTGGAAATTTCAATAAAGTATAAAATAGATTAGGCTAATTCCAAAAATATTTCAAGATAAATTATTTCTTAGCCATGTTTTGCTATTAAGAGCTATTAAAACAGTAAGATAGTAATTATTTTAAGAAAATAAGTTTAACTGTTTGACCTTGGTTTGACCTCTGTTTCACATTTATATTACGACAGTTTTGTGGGTGAGGTATTAGTATCCAAGTAATAAGGGAAAAAATATCATTGTCTATTACACAGAGTAATATGAATAGGTAGTATTGAAAATAATTTGTAGTAAACGTAAATGATAATATGCGTACTCTGTATTCCTCACACATTAAACCATGCGTCAAACGTCAGAATATACGCCAGATTGTGTTTTATCCTTCACTGTCCTTAGGCAAAAAAAGCCATATTAAAATTTTTGAAAATTACTAAAAAACAATTACTTGCTGCAAGGCAAAAATATTGAAATTAGTTTCTCAAAATAATTTGATTTATCAGAAAAAAATTGCTTTACATACCGAATTGCCATAAAGTACAAATCGCAAGGGGGGAAAAGTGGGATATAGCTTGTATAATATTAAAATAGTATTTAGTATATAACAAAGAAAAAAAAAATTCAATTCAATTTCTTGGGTTAATGGCGTTTCCTTATAGATTTCGCCAATGTCAAGTGTATATGATACTCTGCTTTATAAAGCGGGCTTCGTGAACGAACAAGGTCACAGATTGTAACTAAGACTTAAGTGAGTAGTTAAGCATGTCTGATGACAGGATCGCTGTTGATGTATATTTGTATCACAGATATTTTGAATCCACTTTCTTCTTCTTCTTCTTTTGGTTAATGGCGTTCTAACATATGTTAATTCTGCCAATGTCTAGTGTATGAGAGTTATACTATTTTTATTGAAAAATAATAAAAACAGGCAACGTAGTACGGTTAATATGGAGTTTTTTCAAAATGCCACATGGAACTACGACATTCTACATGCGCCATTTTGAAAAAACTCCAAAAAAAATATATATATATATTCAAATGGAACTTCTCTCGTATTTGAAATTAATAGAAATGAAGAGGAATTCTCAACAGTAAACTCTTCACTTTTGCAGGTCTTAAATTGGTTCAACGCTAATAACCTATTATTAAACGCAAATAAAACAAAATGTTTAAAATTTACATTGCCCAATGTTAGACAAGTTCATGTCAATTTGAGACTTGGAGGAGATTCATTAAGTTTGGTTAATGAAACTGTGTTCTTGGGCATTACTATCGACGCAAATTTACGATGGGGTTCTCATATTATGAGGGTGGCTGGTAAACTGAGCTCTGCTGTTTTTGCAATTAGGCAAATAAGAAAACTAACCGATGTGCCTACAGCGAGGCTGGTTTATTTTAGCTACTTTCATAGCATAATGTCATATAGCATTCTGCTATGGGGAAAGGCCGCTGACATTCAAACAATATTTGTTCTGCAGAAAAGGGCTATTCGAGCTATATATAAATTAAAATCTAGAGATAGTGTAAAGTCTCATTTTAGAGAAGGTAATATTTTGACAGTCCCTTGTCAGTATATTTATGAAAATATAATTTATGTACATAAAAACATAAATGCTTTCTCTAGGGTGGGTGATGGCCACAACTTAAATACAAGGCATAAGCATATGTTATCAATTCCCAGGTTCAGGCTCTCAAAGGTTAATAATTCTTTCATGGGAAATTGTATCCGTTTTTATAATAAAATTCCAAAAGAAATGTTAGACTTGAATTCTAATCAATTTATAAAGCGAGTTAAAGTCCAACTCATGAAAAAAGCTTACTATTGTATTACCGAGTATTTAAATGATAAGTGCGCATGGACATCATTGTAATAGTTGTAAGACTTTAAATTAAAAAAGAAAAAACAATTAAGAAAAACAAATATTTAAATAAAATAAACAGAGAGGAGTTTTTGAACCGGTACCTAATCAATTTTTACGACTTTCAATAAGTGTGTGCAAACATCTTATATTGAATAAAAACTTTTTGAATTTGAATTTGGAAATAGAAGTGGTAGTATCTTAAATGTATGACTTGCACAGAACACGGATTGTCACTTGAGCTACGTAACCAATCACGTGCGAGTGGGCATGTGCCAACAGTGTCCAATTTCGCGTGTTAATCTGCCTTTTAGTGAACCAAATAAAAAATTTATTTTTAATGTCATTATTTGCAATTTTTATCATTGGGTATAAATACTTGGCGCTGGGTAAGATATTAAATTAGCTGCTGTAAGATGATTAGAACTGCATTGTGCATACCATCTTCAAATTACACAATCTTACACAATTTTTTTTTGTTTTTTTGATAATCACCAATGATATAATTCATTAAGCTGCATAGCACCAAGTCAATTCAATTGAGATTTTCTAAATCTACAACATGAATTATGAAATCATTAAAAGATAACCTATGGATATGTGATGATGAGTGAAAATTAGGTGATGCTTAATGATTGGCAAATTGTGTGAATTAATTTAGATTAAAAGTAAATCTCGCCAAATCTGAAACTAATGTACCACCTATGTTTCTTAGCTAATATCAATTAAATATTTTCCAGGCTGTAAACATGTCAAAGGTATTCTACTTTATGGACCACCTGGTACCGGTAAAACTCTGATGGCTCGACAGATCGGCAAGATGTTGAATGCTCGAGAGCCGAAAATCGTAAATGGCCCACAGATTTTGGACAAATATGTTGGTGAGAGTGAGGCAAACATCAGAAGGCTGTTTGCTGATGCTGAAGAAGAAGAGAAAAGGGTAAGAAAATTAGACACCAAGTGCTAACTGATTAAACCAAACGATACACATACAACACCACACATCCTCACGAAGCATGCTTGCGAGCAGGATCGTAAATTCCAATGTTAGAAAGTTAACAATTTAGAAATAAACTTGTAAGTTTTTTTCCATATAAGATTAATAGTTTTAAAAAAATTACTCTATTGTATTCAATTTAATTTACTCTTATATATTTTAATCACTTACTAATTCTGAATTGGAAGCAGTCATCAGGTTCGATTTAGGACCAGTTTCAACATAGTAGTTGACGGATCAGTAATTTAATCGAAACTAATATTCGCATACGAATTTATTAATTTAAAATTATTATCTAACTTTTATACGTAATTTAAATAACATCTCACACACGAACAGAGCGACTGCTGCGATCTAGTCGACGACTCATAGAATTCTACAAACATCTGTCCTCACCAGCACAATGTTCCTTCGGGTACGCTCGGGGTCTTAGACTTAATCTTCCATGTTGTCTTTACGACCATTCTCCGATATACTTACATACCTATTTACTTGTTACGATTTATACAAACTTACATGTTATCAATTTTTAAGAGTGTAGTTGTGACATACTGAATTTTCGTCTCACAGCACTGTGTAATTTTTTTGTATTACATCAATGTCTAATGTCTTACAGTCTGGTCCGAACAGTGGTCTGCATATCATAATATTTGATGAAATCGACGCGATCTGCAAGTCGAGAGGTTCCGTCGGCGGTAATACTGGCGTGCATGATACTGTGGTCAACCAACTGCTCTCTAAAATTGATGGTATTATTTTAAATTTATTCAATTATGCCTTCACATGCGCTTTTGAATCGTCAAAAGCTGAACCAGTTTGGAAAGTCAATTCTACTGAGAAGAACCCTATTTTAATTGTATAAGAGCAAGTGACTAATATTTCACAATGTTAATGATTCTTTTTCGTTTGGGTACTCTCCGTCTATTTTTAGCGTAAACCAGGGCTTAATTAACATTCTTGTAAGTAGGCATTACATGAATCATACTAATCAACAAATAAGACCAACCTGCAAATAAGTAAAAAATAACATCCAAAATTATCGAAAACATTTATTTCGGATTTTATTACGACCGCTTAGCCTAGTGGGTAGCGACCCTGCCTGCGAAGCTGGAGGTCCCGGGTTTGAATCCCAGGTCGGGTCAGTATTTATATGATGAATATTAATACTGGCATCGGGTCTTGGTTGTTATATGTATGTGGTGTCTTCGCTTGGTACCCAAAATACAAGCTAATGCTTAGTTTGGGACTTAGGCGTTGTTGTGATTGTGTGTGTTATTATTATTATTATTACGGTTGTAGATATTTTTTTTATTTCAGCCGTCCAATAGTTTCGCCTGCAGTACTACTATACAATACTATAGTCAGCTGCTGATTAAGCAGCAAAATAATATTATAAGGTTAATTTTTTGGGGACATTTTCATTCTAAAAATTAATATCCTTTATTAGAGACCTTAATTAAAAATCGAAGGTTGCGGGTTCGATACCTGCCTGGGGCAAATATTTGACCATACCTATTTGTTCCATGTCTGAGTGCATAATATTTATGTATGTATTTATTAAACAAAAATTATATTTATGTATATCAGTTGTATAGTACCCATAATACATGTTACATAGTTTCTGACTAGATGATCGTGTATGAGATGTCCCAGATGTTAGTACAAACTCAGTAATTACTCTTAAAAGCTACATATTAGGAGTGCAAGTTACGGACGTCACAAGTCCAACAGACACGTGGTCTGCACGCATGCTAGCTCTTTCGTACGCTCGTGCGAAGTTAGGTTGCGGAAAAAGAAGAGACGGAGACGGCCCGCTCGGCGATGCGCGCCAAGCCATTCCTCCTCCCGCGGCGCCGTCGTCGCACCGCAGCTACTTTTCGTAGGTTGCACGGGAAACCGAGCGCCCACCTTGTCCGCGACTGGTTTTAGTTCTAGGGTGTTTTTAATTATACAGAAGCAAATAAAAATTCCAAAAAAACTTACAGACAATCTCCTTATTTAAGTTTGTCTTGAAAAAAAAAAAAAAAATAGTATTCATTATTTGATTAGATTAGAGCTGTTCATACCTTTGATAAAATTGAGGCAAATATTAGGTACGCTGATGTTTATAAACATTTCGACATCTTGATCCAACACAAACCTAGTTCTACATCAAATAATACTAGATAAAAGAAAATACCAAGATTTTAATGCATTATAATGTGGTATTCATCCTAGAGCGTTTGTATGGAGCGATCTACGAATCCTTAAAATCCTTAAAATCACATCATAGACTTTTCAAAAAGTAATTAATATTTTTATCTATATACTCTTTCCGTGAGTTGTAAAATTAAAAGTATATAACTCCTTTACTATTCACAGGTGTGGACCAGTTGAATAATATTTTGGTTATTGGTATGACAAATCGACGTGATATGATTGACGAGGCTCTGCTCCGACCCGGTAGATTAGAAGTCCAAATGGAGATTGGCTTGCCAGACGAAAATGGGAGAGTGCAGATATTAAATATTCATACCAAACGTATGAAAGAGTTTAAAAAAATGGCTGAAGACGTCGATAGTAAGGTAAATTGGTAATTTCCGAAACGCGTTTAATTTTATTTCTTACATGGCAAATAAAAACACTCCATACGCACAAGCAGTCAGTCGCGGGGGCGGTTCGGCTAACCGGCATTTTCTATGGCACTATACTTTTATGCCAAGTTTTATTAAAGTCGGTTAACGGGAACTTTGTTAAATTCAAATAAAGGTGAGTCACCTAATTTTCTACCCTCAGAGGGCATTTTGTTAAAATTTAAATGGGATCAGTTGCGAGATATAGCGTATTTAATTCGGTTCACAATCGGCGAAGATATGTAACATAAAAAAAAAATTATGTTAATACAGTCAAATTGAGAAACTCGTGTCGTGATAGCCCAGAGCGCAACGAACCTGTCTCAAATTTATAAGGCCCCATAGGGCCATGGTTCGAATCCGGGCGTGTACCAATGAGTTTTTCTGACTTAAGTACACAATATCACTGACACCGTGCTTCGGAGGGCACGTTAAGCAGTCGGTCCCGGACGCTGTCGAGCACCGACCCGCAGTGGAGCAGCGTGGTGGACTTAAGCTCCAAGCCCCCCTCTTTACCCTGGGGGAGGCCTAGGCCCCTGCAGTGGGGTAGAAATGGGCTGATGACGATGACGAGAAACTCATCCGATTCTTAAAGTTGGTTAAAAAAAAGGTCGATTACGCATGGATCTTTGCTGCTGTGAAGTTATTTACAGAAAGCGTCGCAGTAGCATAAAATAGCACGTGTTATTCGTTCGCGCGCGCGGCGTCCGCTTCCCTCGCTGCTCGCGTGGCTGTTGTACCTCGCATTGAGTCATTCGCATGCAACTCAGAGCGGCAAAGATCCGTGCGTAGGACCGTAAAGGCAAATTATGTTACAGGTGAAACATTTTTATCAGCATTAAAAACGCGAATAGGCACCATAATTTCATTCAATATAGTTTATCTACATGTTGCCACCAGAGTATGTCTCTGATGGATATGTCATATACAATTTTAGATAACTTCGAATATATTTTTAACATAGGTTCGTGATAAAATTGCATTATCATAACTTCGGGTATAATATTTTTCAAATTGTGGCTACACTACATTAAGAAAGCGGCCTCTCTCCTGCGACGTCTACAATGTAGTAACAACAGTATCCTGAAAATGATTGCTGCCAGACCAGACTGTCCCTTCAAAAAAATACTGGGTGGGGACAGTTATTGGTCTCATTAAATAATATTTTACTAACCAATTGGTCGAGTGGTTAGAGACCCTAACTGCGGAGCCGAGGGTTGCGGGTTCGAGTCCCGCCCGGGACAAATATTTGTGTACATGAATATGTTTATTTGTTCTGTGTAATAAAAATGTAAAAAAGAATATTTCAGTATGCATATCAATTGTCTAGTACCACATAATACAAGCATAATACATGTTTACATAGGGACTAGATGGCGCTGCGGGATGTTCCATATATTATTATTATTATTATTAGGCAATTTTGTTTTATTCTATTTTGTGTTATCAGATAATTTTATTTCATTGTGTGTTTACTTTAGCTCTAATTAAGATCATTGTAATTCATTAACTATGGACCCTAGTCTGAAATAAATATTTATTTATTTATTAAATGCTACTAACATGGCGGCAAAAAAACTCTTGCTAAAACGCACTTTATAAAAACTTGAGTGGTTGTGTTTAATACGATTTTAATTTTACGTATATCAAAACTTAGCAAATGTTGCTAATTGTGCCTTTCAGTGTTGCTTTGTATTGCAAAATATGTAATATAATATTTGTATAAAATTCTGTTAATAGGAATTAGCAGCATTGACAAAGAACTTCTCTGGTGCTGAATTAGAAGGTCTCGTTCGAGCTGCTCAGTCCACAGCCATGAACCGACTTATCAAAGCTTCTAGTAAAGTGGAAGTGGATCCTGAAGCCATGGAAAAATTGATGGTGGAACGTGGTGACTTTCTGCATGCTCTGGAGAACGACATTAAACCGGTAAAATATTCTTGTGTTTATGATGTAGTCGGCCAATCTAAAATGTTCTATAGCAATTGTGGACTTATTTTTACTACCGAATAAGACACACCTCCAAATTCATATATACAATTGTTTGACAATCAGTATGATACCCAGCTATCTTTTAGTACACTAATTGATAACAAAATGTAACCATCATTTTCTTTTTTATCCTAATAAATATTTAAGGATTAGATTATAAATTTATTTTTGACAAACGCTTGCATGTGTAATATCTATGTTTCACACTAAGCAAACTGTCGTGATAGCCCAGAGTGCAACGAACCTGTCTCAAATTTATAAGGCCCCATAGGGCCATGGTTCGAATCCGGGCGTGTACCAATGAGTTTTTCTGACTTAAGTACACAATATCACTGACACCGTGCTTCGGAGGGCACGTTAAGCAGTCGGTCCCGGACGCTGTCAATAGATGGCGGTCGTTACAGTTCCCAACCCGCAGTGGAGCAGCGTGGTGGACTTAAGCTCCAAGCCCCCCTCCTCACCCTGGGGGAGGCCTAAGCCCCTGCAGTGTGGTAAAAATGGGCTGATGATGATGATGATGACACTATCAAATTAAATATCTTTATTTCATAGTTATGTGACATAATTTTGAAATACGTCACAAGAGTGAATTTATTACTTTGTGGAAGAACATCTAATAATTTAATCTGACTTAGCTACAGTGACAGTGCACATTTTACTATAACAACTGTATTCTTTATATGCTTAGCATTTTTGAAATCTCACAAAGAAATGTATCAAGAAACAATGGACAAGATATTAGACTTTTATTATTATTATAAATCTTAATTTCTATAAGAGATTAACAAGCTATCTTACTAATAAAATTAATTATATTCTATTTCTTGGTAACAATTGTTTGTCTTTTATGTTGCCCAATGACAAAGTTTTTATAGGGATTTTTACCTGCTATTTTTTATGGGAGTTTCTAGTTTCCTACTCGGATGATTAAAAAAAAATTTTGAAAAAGATTTTGTAAATGTTAGTCGTAAGACTGATGAGCCTAGGTATAGTTGTTTGTCTTTTATTGCCCCTTTTTTTAAACGAAAATGTTACAATAGACTCCATATGCTGTTTCGGGATCCTTCTGTTTTTTTTAGTACTATATTGTATAGTTTTGTTAGGGTGTTAAATTAAAGCTAACATGTACAAATAATCTAACTGACATTTTGTGGAACATCCGATCGATAAAGTAATGGTTTTTGTTGTTAGAGTCCCCTGAAAAGACGAATGGAATTAATTTATTCATTAACAATATCATTCATTCATTTGCAATACATCATCAATAGTTTTTTCTATACTTTTACATCATTTTAACAGGCCTTTGGCACAGCTGCTGAAGCTTTGGAGCACTTCTTGTCACGTGGCATTATCAATTGGGGCACTCCTGTGTCGTCACTGTTAGAAGATGGCCAACTGTACATACAACAAGCACGGGCCACCGAAGCCAGTGGTGAGATTTTGATTAAAAAATACAACTTTTTCCGGTATCTCTCCAGATATCAGTGTTTCTGAACTGTTTCTCGTTCGCATCTTTGCGATCGCACTACGTCCTATACTTCTTGAATTCAATTCCCATTTTTATTCCGTATTACAAACTCGAAGCTTTGCTTCTGATCAATTTTAAACGGTAGTTTTGTATCGCGTGTGAACTTTCTACCAGAATTAAACAGTCATGTATGTTACACTTTGTCCTTTCAATCACCTTCGTGAAAAAACCACTTCGTTTCCTTTTTTTGTCGCGAACTGAAATAGTGATCGACTTTCGTATTCATAATATATTGCCGGGACATATTGGAAAGTTCTTTTCTGATATTTATCATGAAATTTAATCACAGGTTTGGTGTCTGTGCTACTGGAAGGTCCGCCCAACAGCGGCAAAACGGCGCTGGCCGCTCAGTTGGCGAAACTGTCGGATTTCCCATTTGTCAAAGTGTGCTCACCGGAAGATATGATTGGATTCACAGAGAGCGCTAAATGTTTGCAAATCAGAAAGGTCAGTATCTGTTATAATCATTTTACTGTTTCATACTCCAAAAGGTCGAAATTGAAACCTTGTCACCAGCGTAACGGACTAGACACTTTTTCCCTGTGCTAGCCACGCGATGCAGAGGGGTGTTTGTGCGTTGTTCACTAGTCCAAAAGATAGTGCGGAATCACCCCTTCCGCATCGCAAGGCTCTAGCAGAGAAGGCCAACGTTACGTGGTATACCTTTAGTTAGACGTAACAAAACTGACAGCTGTGTATGGTGTAATTGAGTACGCATTCTCAGTTTGAACGATGTGTCAAACGTGCACACAAGTGACACGTGCACACGGTTGCGCGTCGTCAGCTGCTCAGTTACTCATCATTCTGCCACTGTACAATCAATGAGTTTAATAGTCTAACGGTCGCTCCGATTCGACAGTGGCAGAATGAGTAGCTCAGCTATTACGCATACACCAGCAAAGTGGGGTTTAGGTAGTTGGACGATACAACGAAATGTTTTCTCTACTATAATGGATGCTGCTGTCATTTTTGTATCTTCTAGGGATTTTAATAATCTACTGGCAGTTGGTTCGTCATAATTCGAATTTCAAAAGATTTTTTTTTATCAAGGAATTAACTATAAAATGTTACCTTGAAATTCTCGTTTCTGTCGAAAATTTCCTGCATGGCTCAGCCTCGTAAAATCGTCAAGTTTAAATTCTCAAAGATTTTCATCATGTTATATTTGCATTATATAATAATTGTTTTTCAGTATTTCGACGACGCGTACCGTTCGAGTTTATCTTGTATCTTGGTTGACAACATTGAACGACTTTTGGACTATGGCCCCATCGGCCCGCGGTACTCTAACCTGACATTGCAAGCATTATTGGTGCTTCTAAAGAAGCAGCCGCCTAAAGGGCGGAAATTACTCATCTTGTGTACCAGCAGTCGAAGGTAATTATTGTGAAATATATTTTCGGCGACAAGTTTCTACTTGACTGAGGTATTAAGCTATAATAGCGAAAAGTTGTCCAATTGTCATAGTACAAACATATAAATAATTTATTGCTAATACGAAATTATATTTTTTGATTTTTTTCATGTATTGTGTTTTTCAATAATTTTGTCCTGTTTTTGTATTTATTGGGTACCATGTCTTCATGACAAGACATTGCCTGGCTGGCATTAGTAACCGGTCGAGTGGTTGGAGGTAATGACTGTAAATGTAAAGATCGAAGGTTCGAGTCCTGCTAAGGACAATATGTGCATGCACATGTATGTTTGTTCCCTGTTTGGGTGCATAATATCTATATATGTATGTATTAAAAATATAAGTATATCATTTGTATAGTACCCATAATACAGGCACTGCCTAGTTTCTGACTAGATGACCGTATGTGTTATGTTCCTGCTATGACAATATTATTACTATTATTTGTGCTGTCAATTAGTTGACCATATATTTTTATTAACTCAGTTATGTAATCCAATCGTATTTAATAATTCCGTAAATATGTGATGCTTGGATTAATACAACAAAATTTCTACTTATATAGACAAGTCTTGGAAGACATGGAAATGCTTTCGGCATTCACGGGCGTGCTACATGTGCCCAACCTATCTACGCCGGAGCATGTGCTGGCCGTGCTTGAAGAAAGTGATGTGTTCTCCGATCGCGACCTCCAGAAAATACGGCATGACATACGAGGCGCTAAGTGAGTGTTTTTATTTGTCTATATGTCATACACAAAGCCAGCGGGAAACGAATGTGTAGTTCAAAATACGAATCCGATACGATACGTTTAAATAACATTAGACGCGCATGTGCACTGGATTAATTGTAACTAATTAATTAACTGGGGTAATTGGATGCGGAAGGCGGAGGACCGTGTGTGGTTGCGAGTCTTGGGAGAGGCCTATATCCTGCATTGGCGAGACTGAGCTGATGATGTAAACTTACTAATAGGCGGACACGAATGCATCTAATGCATTCGGTTAGTCTCTTCTTTATCATACTAGCAAACAGTTTTAAATGATATATGATATAGATATATGATAGATATATTATACATGATAGCACAAAATCTATTTCTCTAACTGTACAGTCGAACATGGAGAAAGATATAAAATATACCACCCCTTACAACTATATGTACATAGCGTGAGCAGTATTATGTTGGTATGAACACTGATCTTGATAGTAATTGATAAGTTTAAACCTATATGATTAAAAAAAAAACAAATCAAAAGTCACGAAAATTATACTTTAATTAAGTTAGATTGGTATTGAAATTTTATTTATTTAATTTCTATGGATACAAGTTGCATGGACAATTTAAAGTGAGCGTAGAAATTGGAACTAAGTTCGAAGTCAACAGTAGTAACAAAAATAAATAAATGAATCATGAAGCAACCTGAAATTAATTTAGGTGTGGCCATATCAAAAATATAATACATATACAGCATGGATAAGATCATGGGTAATATTGCAGATATTATCTCCTGTTTTTTAGACTAATTTTTCCAAAGAAACCATAGTACTGAGTTAGTAGTTGAAATGAATTGGAAAATTCATAACTTACAACCTTATGACCTTGACCGAGTGAGTCAGCTTATTGCAGCGCAGGCGACATTTGATCTGCGTGCAGCGCGGGAATCGCGCCGCGCGCATGGTTGTCACAGCAGTGATTATAATGTATTTCTTTCAGATTTTTTCCTTTACTTAATTACGCCTTAATTAAGTCTAAACTTGTGTAAAAGAGCAGGACATGATAAATATCTGCGATTTGACGCATGAACGTATCCATACTGTATGTTACATACTGCAGTGGCCTCCATTGTTGACAGTCCATTGATAGCGTTATAAAACTGACTAAACCAATTTATACACCAAAATAAAATGCTTGCTGTATAAGGAATAACATTCAATCTAGAGAAAAAAAGACTGAAGGAACCATGTCGGCCAAATGTATACAAAACGGAAATTTTTTTTTATCTCGGTCCATCTCATTCACAAACTAACTGATCGTCGCTGTCATTTCAAAAATCGAATGTAACACAGACTGTTATCAGAAAACACAAAAAACTGTTTTTTTTTTCTGTGACTGTTTATAATAAGACCTTATGCACATTAACATAAAGTGTAATATCGTCTAACATAACTTACTATGATGTTTTGACACATGAAAGATCACGTTTCGTAATACGCATACAGCTAAGATAAAAAGTAACGAATTTAACATACGACTTTTTGAAATGACAGCGACGTTATAAGCAACCAAATCATCAATGAAATGTTACCAAGCTAGTTACAGAGATAGTTACATTGGCTAGCTTCCCATAGTGTATTTATTGTACGCAGATGTATTAATGAAAAATGTTTTGCGTTAGAGATTAGTTTGTACTATTGTCGTGATTGTGTCAGTGTGCGTGTGTTATGTAACTATGTGCACGTGTGGGTAGGTGCTCGTGGTACTGCTCGTGCAGAGTGCGTCAACGCGCTTCGTTCAAAAATAAGCGGTACGAAAATTTGAATATGGATAGCATAGTAACATAGGCCTTTTGTTTCGATATTTTATATAAAAATTTTAAGTAGGAAATTGGCTATATAAGGTGCACGCCACTGACTCATAAATTCGGAAAGTCCATAAATTCGCTCGCATAAAGCTTGAATATCCTGTATAGTTAAAATAATATTAATATATTTATATTTACACATACATATTATTGGACTTATTTTCTCAAGGTGAACTAAGAACAAAATTTCTATGTAATGTTATTATCTAACTAACATATTTTTGAGAATCATCACTTGATCATCTTTTGTGTACTTTAAAATAATTATGATTTTTTTTTTAGGATATTCATTGGCATCAAGAAACTTCTAGCACTAGTGGACATGGTGAAGCAGACAGAAGAAGAATACCGAGTATTCAAGTTCCTCACGAAGATGCAAGAGGAAGGCGCGCTCGATTTAGGCACGAGCGTACAATAAGGATCGTTGCAACCTTAGGGATCGCATGCGCATACCACACACACGCTGCACACCGACACACACAAACCGAACTGCATAGCCAAAATAACTGAATGCACCCCTTGTGACACAGACCTAAAGAGCTATGAGATCGAATACGACGATATAAGCGAAGACTCCGAGGTTTTGGACGTCTCTAGTCAAAGTATAGTTACAAAAACCGCCAAAGGCGACGAAATATCTCCCAACAAAATGCCTCTCATGCGTATCCGTAGCGTAGAGATTGTTTTCGAAGATGATATTTCAGCTTTCGATGATAAAACTTTAGAACTGGTCGCATCTGATAGTGACGACTCTACAAAATGTATGGAAGATATAGATAACTTGCAACATGAAAAAGAAGAGGAAGACTCCGTAACTCTCAATGCTGAAGTTGAGCTTTCCATTTCAGACCACACCGAGTCTTGCCCTAAAGAAAATCTAGGCAATCCAAATACACACACATCTAACTCAAACTTACAAATACTCCATGAAACTGATTCAACTAGCGAAAGTATCATACACGTGAATGAAGACGTAAATCTTTCATTAAACATTTCAGACGTAATATACTCTGGTAGGTTCACAGAAGAGGTGTCATTACAAAGTCAAGATAACGCAGCGTTGTCGCATTCATCGGAAAACGTTCAACCATCGTTCAGTCAAACGACCGACCAAAACGATAGTTTTATTCTCGAATACGTCGATAATAAACTATACGAATATATAGATAGCAATAGTGACAGTTCGGAAAATACGGCCGTGTGTGAAGGCGACCACGTCCCAAGTTTAACTCCCCTGCACCAATCACTTAGTCCTGAAGATGATCACACTATATGCGATAGTTCAGAATTACAATACGATTCGTTTGTGGACATGGGAAAGTTCTGATAACAGCGTGATTTGTCTTTTCAATATATTATCAATTATCCTTCCTTACTATATTGGAACATGATGTATAATTTTTGGTGTTACGCTACTGCTATTCTTGTAGATTAGGAACGAATCTCTTCAAGTGTTTTAAGAATGAGAGATGTGATTTTATGTACCGGCATTGCTTTTTGCAATATTGATATTGAATTAGTTTTTTCGCTGATTGATTACTATATATTTTATTTACCTCATAAACTTATCACACGACGTATAAATAAATTACAGCACATCCGATCTGTACACAGCTTATGCACACGAAAAGCGCTCTGTGGTATGCGATAAAAATGGTGGCCATGTCATTTCTGTTCAAACTAATTCAGAGGAAATGATATATTTAGAAATAAGTTAGAGTATTTATATGAGATGTGAATGTTATTAGTTGCCTTCCGTTTTTATGACATGGCTACAAATTGTCCCAGGGTTGTACGTTGTGTTATAGCTTAATACCATTATTATAGACAATAGCTTGATACTTAAAGGTATTTTTATTTTTTTTAAATCAATTTTTTTTAAAATATTCGTAGTCAATTTATTTACATACAAATTGTTAAAAATGCAATTTGAAGATTTTATTCACGTATTTTCATTTTGTATTTAATGTACCTACTACTATTAATTTATTATTAAATTAATGATTTCTTAGTCATGTAAGGAAATGATGGTGTCAATTTTACGAGATGTAAAAGGATGTCATAGTATTATTGAGCATTAATATGGTAGCCGTTAATTAAAATAGCATACTTTGTGATGCTTTTGCTAGAATTTTAATAAATCACTAGAAAAGTACAATTAAAAGCAAACATTTAGTGACAAAATAATGTGATGCGTGCACATTTTTAAATTGTTGTTACTTGTAATTTTTATGTAAAGTCTTTTTTTATTTATGTTTGGTATTTGATCCAATCATGTAATTCTCTGATTTGTGATTTTTTATGCCTATTCTGTTTAATCAGTTACCACTTAGTACAAATATTTCCCTTGGTCTAATTTAAAATTATCTCAGTTCAGAACTGAGGATAGAAAAAATATTATACAACATACTAGTTGTAGTATTTTGTACATTCCATTATTTGGTATCTGAATTCAAATATGAATGTATTAAATATTTATGTATACTAACTATAATCTTTGTTGACAATGTAAGCTTGTAGTGAGGGATGCAATCTAGCTCAGTAGTTTGAAAGTGTTGCAGAATTATTATATTTTTCTCTTTGAGAATATCACCAAATTCTATATGTGGACTTACTGTTGGCCAATAAAAATAACTCGTTGAATTTTTTGTTTTTATTTAATAATATATTTACAACACGCGCGACCGATGTAAAAGGCCGGCGGCTTTACACACTCGCCTCCGCTCGGCTAGTGTGTACAGCCGGCGGCCTTTTACATCGGTGGCGCGTATTGTTTATGTAAGCAAGTTTGGGCTGTTCCATTTGTTTTTACGATGAATTAATTAGTGTCATGCCCGGAAAGATAGATAGTCAAACGCTTCCGGCGAGGTTTTCAAATAAGTCAATCATAGACAATGCCTATTGCTATGCGCCATATGCGATTGAGCCATGTTATTATTACGTGACCATAAGCTGGCTCAAATTGAAACATGTCATTGAAAAGATGTTCTTTTTTTTTTAAGTAGAATATGATGTATAAAATACTGAAACATGTACCCCACAAGGAAATAGCTTCTAGTACATTCCCACCCTGGTAACAAACTGAGCTTGATAAAACTATTTGAACACAAAAATTATGGCAAACAGAAGATTACCTTATGTATTCATTGCTGCATAAAAGATGCTAAGTTACTCGAAGCAGGCCATAATAAACCTTATATTTCCCATAGGTACTGAAGACTTCATCACAGCCAACTCCAAACATATGTCAAAACGTTTCTGGTTGTATGTCAAAACGTCCAAAAAGTCCAACCTCAGTGAACTATGAAGACATCTCACCTGATGATGGTGTCTGTATTTTTTCCATCCTACTTCAAGTCAACATTTCTCTCCCCTAATAATGCGACCCAATTCCTAACCAACAACGACTGCACTCCAACACTTTCACTAGTACCGCCTGTTTTTTGGATGTATTTATTAATGCTACTTATGTGTTCAGATTGCTTGGAACCTTAGACACCAACAAGGGGCTGGTCTAGATATAATACGTGGGACATCCCTTACAGCGCCATCTAGTCCCAAACTAAGTAAAGCTTGTATTATGGGTACCAGGCAACTGATATACATACTTAAATATTCTTTATAATATTTAGATATTTTACACTCAGACGCGGAACAAATAAACATGTTCATGCACACAAATATTTGTCCCGGGCGGGAATCGAACCCTTGACCCTTGGCACCGCGTTAGGTTCTCTAACCACTGGACCAATCGTTCAGTCAAAATATGATTAAAATAAAGTAGTCAAAACCGTGTCAAACAAAACCTTCAAAATTATTTATTGCAGTTATGTACACACACAGACAAGTCAACCTTATAGACCACGCTTTGACAGGGAGTAGCATTCGCCAAGGCTATGTAGTGACAGTTCATAACTACGTCTCTTGTGAGCGGTCAGTTGGAAGCACGTCGGAAGCCATTAAATTGTCAATTTTGAACGAGCCAATGAAAACTAGCCGACCTCTCCCCGCACCCAGCGACTTTTTGGCGATTTCGTTTTCGTACTAACGTTTACTAAAGCGTGGTCTAAAGGTTGACTGGTCTGTGTGTACGCAGCATCCTTGAGGATGGTTCAGTGGTATGAAGTCCCTTCTATAAGTATATTTCTAGAATTGACCATCCCCAAATTTTGAACTAACATCTGTTATATTTTATTTCTAAAGAATAGGCAATTTTTAGAAACTAATTTGATTTTTTTCTTTTTCAATTGGTGTTTGCGTAGATATCTTATATTGAAAATTCTTATAGCGTGACATCACCGGGTGGCATTATAAGTTTAGCTATTGCCGCTGCATATTTATTAAAATCTATTGACAGTTCTGAGACTGAAATTGTTTTTATAAATATGCAATCGATAAACTTATAATTCCACCCGGTGACGTCACGCTATACGAATTTTTCAATATATCATCGTAAGTACCGATTCACAAATGAAAAAAATTCAAATTAGTTTCTTGAAATTGTCTATTCTTTTGAAATAAAATAACAAGGACTTTAGTTTAAAAATTTGGGAAGTCAATTTAAATTATTCATAAAAATTTTGTTATTTATAATGTTTACAATACAGAAGTAGGTGTCAATTATATGGCTGGCTGTAAAAGACATTCTTTTTTGTCTCTCAAAAAGAGATATAGTTGATGTGGTACTCCTGTATAAAGTTGCTGTCATATTGATTCCCCTCCTCTTTTTAGGAAAATCAGCCTTAATGCACTGACCCGATCCCTACGATCGATGTCAGTGTCGCCTTTGTTATCTACTCTCCACCACTTCTGCATTAACTATCGTAGCAACGGAGTCCCTGCTAAATTCAATCGTTTGATAGACAACTAATTTCACTCTGAAATTAGCCTGTTTGCTTCTACCGCCGCTGGAGGCGAGCGCTAGCATTTTATTTTATGATTTATGCAGCTTCTAGAATTGTCGGATTTACTGATCCATTTTGTATGCGCATTTGACCCTGGTATTCCCTGGTACAACTAAAGCAGATTGAATATTTTCCCCAAAAAAATGGTGACAGAAATAATACACTGAACAGGAATGGATCAAAAAGGACTCACCTGATATGTCATTTCAATTCGCTGACCTTATCAGTATTTTCAGCTTCCACTACTGGTGGCCACCGTATCACCCTTCAGAAAGTATTTCACAATTATATGTATAACAGAGAATATATCTGTGTTTTAGTTTATATTTATACGGCACGGATGCGAGCGTTGAGTGCAAGCGATTTTTGCGAAACGAGTGTGGGACGTGGGTGGGTAGGAACAATTTTCGGAGTAGGGTAAATAAGGAAGGGGATGATATTATAGGGGTAGGAGAATGGAAATGAATTGTATTGGAAACAGTAAACTCTGCCAACTTGATTATGTATATTGCATTAATCTGTCATTTGTCTTTACGTAATAGTGGCAAAAAGAAAATTGTTGGTCTAATGTCAACATGAATTTAACATGAGGAAATTTTTGTGCAATGATTTTCTATGACTTTCATTGTCATTTAAACCCACAATAAAGTTATAACAGACTTTGGTTGGTCTTTCATAATGAAGCTTCATTCCTTGCCACTGTTTTTAACGGGTATAACGAGTTCAAACATGGTCGCATGAATCTAACAATTTGCGTAAGGAACATCCTTCTACGATGACGATCGAAGACATCAGTGCTGTGCGGCTCATGACAAGAGACTGCATTATCTACGTTACTTTAAGCGACTTTTGGAATACAATTTCCATCCTTTTACTTATCGAAATAGCACTACGAACGAAACTTCCTGCATGGCTACCATGAGTTTGAATTGGTTTAATTTGTCAACACTCACGATTCATAAAGATTGCATGTGAATTTCAATTTTTCTCACTGATGCTGTCCTTACAAATCTTGTGAACCGTAGCTAGCGTGTGTCGACATTTTAAACCACTTTGAACTCATGGTAGCCATGCTGGCATGAAATTAGTTAGTTTGGGTGTGGGTGGATACAGTAAATGACAATGGTCTGTGATGTATATGAAATGTGAAGTCTTTATGGTGGTGTAATATAACTAAAACACAATCTGTTAGTGAAAATAGAACTTACTGATTAGGGTCACTTACACATGTGATTCTTGATTTACTCATATGATAATCAGAATACTTGTATGGTACTCGACTTTTAGTACCCTTAAGGTACTCAACGCGCTTGTATGGTATTTGACCTACATGTATGATATTCGCTTCTCAATTGCAGATTATGAAAATTCACATTCAACATACAGCTATCTAGACTAAATTGTCATTGCATGAATTGATGAAGGCCTGATTTATTGTTTTAGAAATGAAAATAAACTAATGAATATAATCTTTTAATTGTCACTTAATGTAAAAATCTTAAAATAAAACATAATTAATTTGCACTCTCACATGCATCAACCCAATCATTATATACATCAACTGGTTCCGACAAAACATTTGTCGTTGTTTGAAAATCTTCTAAACACACCCGGCATTGAATCCTCGCAGTATTTCTTGTCCTATCCCTGTAACATTGAATACGTTACATATGAAAAATTGAAATATTAGTGGCATTGCAAAAGTGAAACTCAAATAGAGCCTAGATCTTACATTTTGACCTCACATGATTTTTCATGATTACAGAATGGGCAATTGAATTGCAGATCCAATGGTTCAATGGCTTTTCTCTTCGGCGGGGGTTTACGTTTCGATTTGCGACGTCCCATGCTTTAAACAATAAGAATTAATTGTTTGCAAGCACACTTTTGAATACCACATTGAAACTGTAATAGTACATACCTTCGCTTAAATTATTTTCTAGATATTTTTATATTACAAAACTACAGCTTGTTTTGTGCTCTAATAGTTGGTCAATAGCAATCCATGCCGTCAACAATGTCATCAATCAATACACAATCATCAACTACAGTCAACGGGGTGTGTCACTTCTCTTTTCTGAGGTTTTTTCGTAATTTTTGATGGTTTTTGTTTGTTTGCTCTGTGGTTTTTGTCAGATTTCGTGTTCAGGGGCATGTCACTTCAAGTTTTGGGCAGTCGACACAAAACAATTAGCGGCGCTAGTGTGCTCTTTCAGTGACGCCATGTTTGGATGTAGTGGGATGTAGCTTATCAGGCAGTCAATCAGCCATGTTCCGTCATATTCATTGATTCGATGTTTAATTTTGTTTAATTTAACAGAAATTTTATCCTCTGTGGTTTATGTTTGAATCATAGACATATATATACTAGCGTAGGAGACCAACTGACATCTAAACATCGCATGACCGAAACGGAAATGAGTATGTGTGCAAAATTCACATGTGGTTGAGCCAGTTTTAGTGATGTGCATGGGTGTTTTTTATATTATCGATAGCACGTAGTACTTTCATGATAATGTGTCGTTGAAATTACCGCGATATCATAAGTCGAAATCGGCAATACTATTTATTATTTTGAATCTGCTATACTACATAATTTTTGTTTTGAGTTACTTTTCCTAACTTTCAGTTTTTTAAAATGACAAATCATCAATCAGTCAATTCAAATGCCATTTCCTTTACTCCAATAAATATTTTTTTTGTTAACAGTTGATAATAAAAAATTTGCAGAAGTAAAGAAAGCGTTAACATCGTTATGGAAATGTTAATATTTAGTTGAATACAAGCCAAGTAATAAATAAAACAATATAAATAAACGATTTTTATTTTTAATTACAATACGTCACGTTGCAACGCATAACAACAAAATTTTAACTCTTTGTAAACAAAAAAATGAGAATGTACAAAACAAAAACATTTACAATAGAGAAGTTCATGATGTTCAAAATATACAATTTAACTCGATAGAATTGAAAGATAAACCAAAACTAATAAAACAGTGAAAGTTTTTCTTAAATTCGTCAATAAATGACTGAGAAATAAATTATTGATATTTATTAATTTGACGACCGCTTAGCCTAGTGGGTAGCGACCCTGCCTACGAAGCTGGAGGTCCCGGGTTCGAATCCCAGGTCGGGTCAGTATTTATATGATGAATATCGATACTGGTACCGGGTCTTGGTTGTTATATGTATGTGATGTCTTCGCTTGGTACGCAAAACACAAGCTAATGCTTAGTTTGGGGCCACGACGTTGTAATGTGCACGTTATTATTATTATTATGTATTTTCGTGCGGTTTGACTGGTGGATTCTTACTGCCCATGACGTCACATTGTCTACTCGATTGAGTGTCGCGTCGTCTCACTACACCACAAATTATGCCTTGGATGCCTTGGACTAGTCTATAATATCTTTTGTTTCTTTGTGTAATAGGTAATTAAGTTTTATTTGAATATAAAGGAAGAAGTTTTTGTAAAAGACAGTGATAATTTGCCTAAAATTGATATTTTCACTGTGATGGACTTTTCTTCAAATCCATTTTATATTAGTGCTGAAATAAAGGTTTAGGCTCTAAAGTTGAAGGTCCTGGTGATATATCCCGGTAAACGTACGCTGACACCGATCGCTTGGTCTTCAGATTGACCTGTACAGAAATTACAGTTGGCATAAATGCTCTGACTTTAGATATTAAGTATTATTAGTATATTACTTAATATACTTAGTAAGCACATATGAAAAAAAAGAAACCCCTAACGGCACAAATTCAGTAGGTATAGATCCTTTCTTCAAAAGTCGTCGGTGATTTAGTTAGACAAAACAGTTATCCGTAAAATGTCTACTGCAAACCAAAGAATGTTTTCGAGGAGTCCCACCTGTTCTATTTAACATTTTTTTCCATTGTTCTATGCTAACCGTGTTTACAGGAAACCTGGATATTATGAAATAGTCATCATTATCAGGAAGCATTTTTTAACACCGCAGTTTCTTGGAGGAAAATGAGGTTAAACTATTGTATACAGTAGTTTTGTCATTCAAAGTTTAATTATTTACGACGTTCATAATCAGAGAACAGATAGAACGTCAGACTTTAAATCATAAATAAATAACGGTTAAAATTAAATAGAGCATCAGATTTTAAATCATAAATAAATAACGATTAAAATTAATTGTGTATATATCTTATATTTTCATTTGAAAAAGTCTTGTATTTACATATATACCCTATGTGTAGTATATATGTATAGATGTCATACTTTCCCTTACAATGTGCTGCCAGGCTAAATAAACCTCACAATATGTTTAAAAACAGTTAACGACATCATTCCAGTGGAACAGGTGCAATTAGGTAATATCAAATTTACAAAATATTTATATTTGAAAATATCGACATATCGATACATTTTGTGCAATCCCTATGCTTCATTGTTTGATTGTAATTTTACACAATATTTTCGTATCGTACACATAATTGTTTAAAATAACAAATTATTTACAAAATAAAGTATTTACCGTATACTACTGATGTATAACCAAGTAAATTTAGGATTGCTTTTTTTAAAAATAAGCATTAAGATAACAGTATGTTATTGGCAGTACTTACCGGTGAAATGTCTCTTTATTTGGATTATTAACATATGTTACAGTGCAATTTAAAACTGAACACTACACCATTTTTATCACAAGAATTAATTTTTGTAGAATTCAAAACGATTATAACACAAAATAGAAAACAAAGCTGGACCTTATTTTGACAAGTGAGTCTAAATGAGACTAAATGTGTTCAAAGAGGTTTTATGTCAGATTTTCTTGCATTTCTTTCTCGCATGTAGGATTTCCGCAAAGAGCTGGATGTCATTCGCACACTGTGTTCCTCTCTTACGCTAGTATATATACCTTTATGGTTTGAATGCTGGATAATACAAATAGTACTTATACTTATCTATGATACAAATACGCATTTTCCATAATCTGTGACCGTTACCGGAATACCGGCAAGTTTTTACGAGTTTTGGGCTATTCAATACAAACAAAAAGAATCTTTGAAACCCGACTAATAATTCCAGAGATCAGCGCGTTCAAACAAACGAACGAACAAACAAACATACTCTTCAGTTTTATATATTAGTTTAAATCAATTATCGTGTAAGTGCGATTGTTTGTGATTCAATTCAATTGCGATATAGGTATATTGTCAACAAAAATTAATTTCACAGATTACTTATCTGATTGTGTAATACTGTTCAGCTTGTTCGAATTTATAGCTGCCGATACTATGGTAGGAACCATGTAGGAACATAGGAACATGGCGTCGCCGGTTAGAAGATGCTAAAGAGGCTGCGGTTTTACCACCAAAAACTTTTATCAACTACTATAATAATAACCCGTTAATATCTATACAGAAACAACGACTTCTGACAACCCGTGTCGTGTGAAAAACATTTTGAAAAGGATCAACTAGAACCTGATGGTAAAAGGGTATTTTTGATTATCCGACTTTGATAACCGAGAGCGGAATCAGACTCATTTTGTTTTTCACCATCCATCTTGGGGTAGGATTATAATCGAGTCATAATGTTATTGCTCAGATGATAAGCTGAAAAGAAAAGACAATGGACTTCTCGTATACTTTGTTTATTATTCTTTTTACACATTCAAAGAACACTTCTACTGGGCCCACAATCTTCAAACTCTCATATTATCTATGTCAAAAATGAGCACCCACCCTGCCCAAGCCCAGTTTTAAACATTGTAGGAATATTGTATAAAAAATCTATAAAAAAAATTGTATGTGTATGTGATAAAATTAGTAAGTTGAGATCATTTATACCAATTTTTCAATACAGTATAAATAGAGCTCATACCAGTTCAGTTCCCTACACCAAATTTTTTGGAGGTACCTATGGCTCAGTTTATTTAAGAAATGTTGAGCGTGATTTAAATATCATGTCGTAAATTAGGTACTTATAATTTAAAAAAAAAAACTGCAAACTCATCTCTTTTTTCAAAGTCGGAAATCAAGTGGTTTGGTTTTTTTTGTTATATTTTAATGTGAATTTATTGTTTCTTTTTTGTTAATAGAAATACAAGTAAAACACTGTAGAACATACCTACATCAAATAGAATCTTTTTTTTTTGTGTGAGATATAATGATATAACCAACAACTCGACTCTTCATAATAAATTGTCAATTTGTTATCAGTAACTATTGTTTTTAATGAAAATATTTGTGATTTTAAGAAACTAATTTCAGTACAAGGATGTTCATAGAGATACTGCATTGTGACAGCAAAAATGTGAGCAAAAAACTTTAAGCTTTAGATCAAATGTACACCAGTTGATCTTTTGAAATATTCGCTGTGCTGTGACGTAGAATGTTGTGTAACCCACCTGTAAAATCAATTTATTACAGAAATATGATTTGCTTAGGACATATTTTCTAGGTAGTTCACACTTTGATTCACACCAAAAAGTTGGTCCAAAAAGTATAATTTTTTATGCTGTCAAACCAAAACGTTAAGTACCTATGTTTCATACTGGTTGCACCAAAATGTAACATGTAATAAATTGATATCAAAATCTTACAGCAATTACTAAATAAATTGGTGATTTCAATGTACCTAAAATTAAGAATTGTGCATAGTGTTTATTTTTAGATTTATCATTGTACTTTGACTTGAGCGAGTTATAAAGTTTTGTAATTTTTTGAAGAACAAAGACAATGTTAGTGAAATGTTAAAAAAAGTTTTTGTGAATAATATGAATTTGAACGGTAAATACTTTTCTGTATTTTCACTAACATGCAGGTGCTAGTGCTGTACGAGAAGTTTGTTGCAATGTCTTTGGTATCTTTGATATACATCGACATATTTAAGTCAGTAGATATATAGGTACTTCCATACCTAATCATTCAATTGTTGTTATAATGATTACCTAGTTTTATTATATTAAATGAAAAAAATTTGACTGATTTTATTTCAAATTTTAATAATTGATAATTTCAAGTCTAATTACAGAACAAAATACATCAATTAAAATATAACATATGTTTATATACCTATTGTGATTGATATGATATTGGTCATAGACATAATATGATTAGAGTAGGCCGCTCCATAAAGCCCTGTATGTATGTTACACTAGGACATGGGAGAAAAAAGGATGGAAAACTACCTAGTTGTATCCCATGGAACTAATGTGTCCTTATTTTAGTTTTAAGCTGCAGTGCTTAAATTTATTTCTGTATAAATCAAGGTACTCTTATTCTCTGTCGGTCCTGTATGTAGTGGTTGGGCATAAAAGAAAAAAGGATGGAAAATACCTGTCCCTACCCTTTAGAAATTTAATTCAAGCAAGAAATAGTGATACTCCTACGGGGTGCAATCATACATTCGAATGAATTTCTGCTTTTATAAGTAATTATTTAGGGGTATTTTTTTAGAAAATACAACCAACATAATGCAAAGATATAAAAACCGCCCTTTCTATTTCAATTAAAGGTTAAGGGCGTCAGAAATTCAGTTCCAGATACAATTTACATGATAATGGTTTGGGTAAGTGAATTCCATTCACCATTCGCGGGGGCAGCGTTCATGACTTATTTCAAAGACTACTATTACAAGTATATAGTTACTTAATTCATGAATCTAGAACGCACCCATTATATTTATATGCATTATTGAGTGATTGTTGAGATCTGAGGCTGAGATGCATTCTGTGTAGTGGAGAATGGTGGCCAATGGCATTCAACGGTGGCCGTAGATGATGGCCGATGGCAGCCAATGGCGGCCGTAGATGGTGGCCAATCCGGTGGCGAACGCACAGAACGGTAAACGTCAAATATTTGGCATGCCGTGATGCCAGCGCCACTTTCTTGTTTGTGTTGACTGGCCGAAACTTGTCATAATCGAGAGTGGCACATCTGTAAAACCTATACTATATAATCTGTGTTCGTGTTGTCGAACGAACGAATGAAATGTTTTCGTGTTTTCGAGTTAGAATCTGTGGTTAGAATTTCAAATATTTTTAAAAGTATGACATAAAAGCAATTCACATTAAACATGACTCTCAATTTACGATTATTAATTTGTTTAGTTATAATGAGTGGTATGTTACGTTACGATTTATGTAAAATTAATGTAGTGGGTTAACGCCCAACAATTTTATCATTTTCAAAAGATTTCTCATTCTCATATTTATATTACAGTGGGGTGTGTGTCTTCAAAATGTACGATACCAATGGTATTACGAAATACTTGGTTTTCTTTCGAGAACGGTAAACAAACTATAACCGATATAAATGCTAGCGAAATGACAGGAAGGTATTATACTTTTTAATTAAGAAATATAGCAATTTGCGCATGCCCCAAAAAAAAGATTTAAAACGACTCTATTCACCTAACTAAGGAATTGTAATCTATTTTTTCAGAGGTTCGTGTGTAAATATTAAAGCTGACTTTCATGTGAACTACACAATGGTTTTTCAATATACAAACTGTTATTACTGTGTGAAACTGATTGTACGCACAGTTAATGTTTTAGAGAAAATAGAAACACCCTGCATAAACTTGCATCAGGATGAAGAACCTACTGTAGAAAGAGTGTGTCAGGGCTTGAACCCCGATCAGCATCTTATAACATTGTTTTCTGAAAATGCTGTTCCTGTAAGTAGATAGCTGTTTGTCTATAATGATCTGAAAAAGGAGTGTTCTGTTTTTGAAATTCATTATGCAAATTCTTTGCTAAACAACTAAAATTTCACCCTTGAAATTTTAGTCGTTTAGCAAAGAAAGAGGATTGACTGATTAGTCAAGTTGTTAGAGATCCTAACTGTAGAACTGTAGGTCACGGGTTTGATATCCACCCAAGAAAATTTTTGTATGCATGAACATGTCTGTTTGTTCCATATCTGAGTGTGAAATATCTATATATGTATGTATTATATAAAAAATATTTTAAGCATGTACATCAGTTGTCTAGTACCCATAATTAATTTTTATATGAAATGAAATGTAAGTTAGTTTTTCTAATGATTGTTTTATCAAATGTCAGCTCTGTAACAGACTATCAATATATAAGCTATTTAATCAATTTTGTTGCTTTAAACTTTGTACTTTGATTTGCACATAGATTACTTTTACTGAAACTGTCAGCAATTGCATGGGAAATTAAATGTCAACTGTTACACCGTTGATAGTTAATGCTTCGACATAGCCAGAGGAGTGTATTCAATTTGTAACAATAGTGACTAATATAAATTCTTGTTAATATTCCTTGGTTTGGAAAAATAGTTTTCTTTACAATTGCCGACATTTGGATATCAAATACACAATAGGCTGGTATAAAGAACTGACTGGTTACCAACTAGTTAATTATTAATGTACAATCACCTAATTTAAATATGTGTTTACAGGTGAATTGCAGGTCATCCTTGGAAGGTGTATGGCAGTTTGCATATCAAAACAGGTTCCGTTTCAGAGGAGAGTGTAATCATCCTGATGCCCAGATAAAATCATGTCAAACAGCAGGCACACAGTTTCTGATTACTAATCAGAAATTCAATATCACATATAGAAAGTGCCCTGGCATGTCTGGAACGTTTGATGGCGTAGTTGAGTTCAGTTGTTTGGGTGAGAATATTAATTTTTATACAATTTATTAATCATTGTAATTCTATGAAAATAAAAATATTTGATTGCACGTAAAAAAACAATAGTATCGAACAGAACTGTAAATTAAAATTTCTCTAATCTCTTTCTGAAAAGATTAAGTCCACCACTAGCTTTAGTATTTCTTATTTGAAGTTTACTCCATGCAATATTATTATAAAGAAATTGCTAAAAATAGAAATGTCTTACAAAAATTTAAACATTCTATTGTTATGCTAAAAGATGACAATTTTGTTTTTTATATTTTACAAATCTTAATCATCAATGGATATTAAATTTGATTCATAATAGTTTACAATTACAGTTACAATCAAACTTTATGGTGGATCTGAAAGTAGGCACAAAGTTGCGTTGCAGTAACCAGTTTTAGGTGTAGCGGGATGCAGTGGACCAAAGGGTATATGACTGTACCTGTGTAAGTCCGCCTAAAGCATTGTATTCAGATCCGCTATAAAGTTTGATGCTATCTATACTTAATGTGATAAATCCAATATCGCTTTATATATAACTAATGTTAATAGAAGTGTATTAATAATAATAATGTTGTATAGGTCACTGGTTTGTGGACAAGAATCACTTTTTTGCTGTGGCTAACACAAAAGAGTCACGGAAAGACGAGAGGTATAGGTGTTTTCTTAAAAATCGAGATGACGATCTATACATTGGTGGTTCTATTACGGCTGAATGTAATACTCTACAAACTGTTGAAAAATCCCCTGAAAGATATAGAGTAACACCAGTAAAGGTAAATTATCTATACTTATTGTATTATGTAAAATCTATTATTTATGTATTTGAACATGCAAAACTCGAGAATGGTTTAACTAATTCGAATGAGACTTTCACTGTTGAATAGCTTATTTATCTGATTTGAACATAGGCTATATATAAAATCCTTTTTTTTTGTACGAGGGCCGTTCAGAAAGTAACCTCCGATCGGTCACAGTGCGGGTAGTGGGGGGAGTAGCGACGCTATCTGTGCATTCACGCACTTAGCAGGTCAGCGGCATCAAGCCGTGGTTGAGTGAACGTTGTACCTGCTCTAGTTTAGTGTTTGTGGCAGTTTGAAATGTGTGCTGCAATAGAAAACCCCGCCAAATGTGAAGTGCGTGCTGTTATAAGGTTTTTTACAGCCAAAGGATATTCTGCAGCAGCTATTCATCGTGAGCTTTGTGCCGTGTACGGACCAAGAGTTATGAGTGAAGGAGTTGTCCGTGAATGGGTACGTTTATTTAAAAGTGGACGAGAAAACGTTCATGATGAAGAGAGGAATGGTAGACCATCATTGGTGACTGACGAACTCGTTCAGACAGTTGATGCAAAAGTTCGTGAAAATCGACGTTTCACAATATCGGAGTTGTCTACTGATTTTCCAAAGATTTCTAAGACTCTCTTGTACGAGATAGTGACAGCAAGATTGAGTTACCATAAGTTCTGTGCACGATGGGTGCCCAAAATTCTTACCGACCACCACAAAACTCAAAGAATGGCCTCTGACTTTCTGTCACGTTATGAGGACGAAGGAGAACCATTGTTAAACAGAATCGTGACCGGTGACGAAACCTGGATTAAGTACGTGAACCCTGAGACAAAAGAACAATCAAAGATGTGGGCACATTCAAATTCGCCTACCAAACCAAAAAAAGCCCGGCAAGATTTTTCTGCCAGAACACTGATGGCAACAGTATTTTGGGATGCCAAAGGGGTGTTGTTGGTTGAATTCATGGAACGTGGGACGACCATTAATCAAGACGTGTACTGTGAAACACTAAAAAAATTACGACGGGCTATACAGAACAAACGCCGTGGTATGCTAACTTCCGGTATCGTTTTTTTGCACGATAACGCCAGCCCTCACTCTGCTCGCAGAACAACAGCCCTTCTTGAGTCCTTCAAGTGGGACGTTTTCAACCATCCACCTTACAGCCCAGATCTGGCGCCAAGCGACTATCACCTCTTCATGCATATGAAGAAATGGCTCGGGTCCCAGCGGTTTGATGACGACGAAGAGCTCAAAGATGCGGTCACAGGCTGGCTCCAGGCACAAGCGGGTGATTTTTATGCAGAAAGAATTTCAAAGCTTGTGAAGAGATACAATAAGTGCCTCAATCGTTATGGAGACTATGTAGAAAAATAGTACAAAGATGTAGTTGTAAGATGTATATATTAAAATATTTTTATTTAACTTGGTTATTTTTTGAAATCAACCGGAGGTTACTTTCTGAACGGCCCTCGTATGTAAGCATTAGGCATGTTTGTGTCATTTTCAGTTTTTATGTATCTTTCAAAATTATGTGTTACCATTACTGCTTTGTTAATGATCGAGGGGATCTCGAGGTCCGTTTGTGCAAAGACAATTTCTGTTTTAGTAATACAAATATATGGATATCCAATAAAAGAGTGCCCCAATAAATTAGGGTAATATAAAAAATTATCATCGACAATGAAAAACTCAATGTTTTCCTTGTTACCTTGAATTTTGACTTTCACTACAGTCTCACCAATAGGTTGTGTTAGATTTGCACCTATATATACTCTTAATATTGAATGCCAGTTTGGATCAGTGTGAAGGTTCAATAACGTAGCTGTGCTCAAGCGAATCATTAAACACTGACTTCTTAAATCTAATGGGATATGAATTGACATCATTTATTTTAATAGTATATAACTTTTTTTATAGTCTGAAGTCGTGGAACCAGGATGTCGCCTTCCACAAAACTTTTCAGGAGAATGGATAAATACGGCGAATATTGATGCAGACGTTTTTATAAATGAAACGCATATCATAGAGACATATTATCCAGATGAAGCGAGATATAGACGGACAATTTACGTGTGCCGGTCAGTTGTTTTATATGATTTCAATTTAGTGTATTAGGATGTATGTAATTCCACCTAATATTAAATTTTTTTAGTATTGTCGTTTCAATTAGGGAGCGTTCAAGTATTACGTAACACAATTTTTGAAGATTTTAGACCCTCCCTCCCCTCCATATAACGCACCGTAACGCTTTTCTGTACCCTCCCCCACCCCTTCCTAAACATTACGTAACATGTAAGTGACCATTAAAGTTTAAAGTCACAAGGTATAATATATATCTTTATCATTTGTTATTGTAATAATTGTGTTTGCAGTAGTAATAAACAAAAGGAGAGAATTTTATGTTTTTATTTATGCATAAATCAAATAAGTGTATGTACGCAAAAACACAATTCAGTTGCAATTACTGCTCCTCTGTCCATGGGTTTGCCAGCCACTCGGTCTCTTTCATTACTGGCTAGCGGAGAGCAGACGAAGAAGGTTCCTGTATTGTTAAACATAATACATAAACGAAAAGGGTTGCCAATTCGGAAGATTCTGATTCCATAGTTTTTTTATTTAAAAAAATGTTACGTAACGCGTTGTTTAAATACCACCCTCCCGCTCTTGTAACGCACTGTAACGTTTTACAAGACCCCCTCCCCCCAAATTGCGTTACGTAATACTTGAACGCTCCCTTAGACTAACAGTACTATATCGTTTTTTTCAAAAATATTCTGGGTATGCCAACCTTAAACCATTCTGCTAATTCTGCAGTAGATTGATACAAATCAGTTTCCTCCAAGGCTTGTAATTTTGCATTATTGAGTTTAGTAGCTGATTTACATCGTGGTTAATTACACAAGTCTAAATTTCCACTGCGAAAACGAGTAAACTAAAACCTTACGGTGCATTCATTGGTCATGTTTCTTCCAAACACAAATTAGATGTTACAAGGTGTATCTGGTTCATGAGCAAATGACTCTTATTCAAAAAACATTTAAATTTTTCTATTTATTAAAAATTTATTAATCCACTCCAAATTAATCTATTTATTTAAAATTTAGAATGCAGTGGTTTTTAAAGAAAAAAAAACTCAAATAAACTTGCCGGTTTTATTTTCATTAATAACCAGTAGCTAGAATGGCAATCATATTTAAATGCCTATTATAAAGACAGAACAATATTTTTTATTTGTTAATTTTAGCTTTTTGGGCTGGATACTAAAATATGGGCTACCAAGATTCCTGAATCCCATCGTGATTCTTAGGAAAAGTAGGAATCTTATGAGGCACGCAGGATAGAATAGTTTTCAATGTGATAAAGATGAAGATAACCAAAGCTCTGAGTCTAGGATGCAACTAGGACTAATGTTTTATTATAAAATGGAACTGTATAATACTTTGTTGTAAAATAGGGTATGTGGGTATAGAAAATAAGTCTGTTTTTTGCTAAAAAAATCAGTTGTTAATTCTAAGTGAAATCTGTTAATAACCTTTCCTCTGTGTTGTATTTAATAACTCAACTGTTTGTGATTTTTGGTTGTAGATTTTGTTAAAGAAATAAATAAAAATAAAATATAAACATATTATTTAACTCTATTGTTGTACTTGCAGTGAGCAAAGAGATACTAGAGTGATGATGGCACGACTAACAGTTGATGGTTGTCAAAAGGACTATGTATGTTTTGATTTTGTGCCTCAGCATCACAATGTTATCAGGTAAATATATATAAATGTTTAAAGTTGTCTAGACTTTCTGTTATTTATTGTATTTCTGAATCTCTCATCTCTTATTAAATTTGGACCATTGTAACTGACGCAATTTTATATTATCTTTGATTCGCCAAAGAGTTCAAAAGTAGATTGCGACTATACCAATATTGTAATTATAAGGAAAAAATGATATAATGAAGAAGGAGTCAACTCAATGAACATTTCTAAGTCATGCTTAAAACGCTCTATATATTTTTTGAACTTCATTCTGGAATTTCATCATTATTCATAATTGTTTTTTCAAAAATATTTTTGGTGCAGTTACGGTATTTATTTCTGAAAGAAAATTATACCTTGTCACATATAAAAAAAACCCTATTATATTTATCTAAAAACCAAAAAAACCAAAAATTTGCATAATACATTTAATTCACTATTCACATTTAAAAAATGTGTGATCCGTTATGGGACGCGTGACGGATGAGAAACATCTAAATTTATTTATATTTTCAAATGGAAATGTCGCCATGTGCTATAAAACATTTTTACTTCCATACAAATGTGCAATTAGATGATAAATGCTAAGGAATGCTGAGCAATGCTGCTGAGGGACGCTGATGAATGTCGAACAACACTAATCAATGCTGAGTAATACCGATGAACGCTGAGCAACGCTAGTCAACCATGAGCAATGCTGAAGAACACTACAATGCTGCTCAACGTTTTTATTTTATCTAAATAAATAAACAAAATAAAAACACTGAGCAACTCCAAGCAACGTTGGGCAACGCTGAGAAACGCTAAAAAGCGCCGAGCAAATATAGAGAAACACTAGTTAATGCTGAACAACGCCGAGCAACGCTATTCAACGCTGAGGAACGTTTATCAACCCTGAGCAATGCTGATAAACGCTGAGGAACAGTTCTCACTAAAAATCCGTTGGAAAATAACGACGTTAGACCGCGAACGGATGGACACACAAACAACCATACCAAAATTATAAAGTACCTCAATTTAATAAAATGACTTAATTATCGTACATATTGCAGAAAAGAGAGAAAACATGTATGAATTCTCATAGATGATAAATATATGAGTGCAAGATACAAGTCGGAAACACTCGACAAGGCACAAAGCTGGTCGAATAGCAAGACACAATGTCCTGTCAGAATGTTTTCACTTCCAGCTAAAATGCCCCATTAGATGTTTCACATCAAATACATAAATGTTATTTTCAGAAACCTAGGGGTTGTATATTTACATAAATAATTTTGAAATTCAGAGTTTGGAAGCTCATTAACATATAAAATTATGTATTTTACAGGTACAGGAAAGGATTAGCAGTGATACAAAACGATTTTCACACAGTATGTTCCTGGGTACAATTTGCCAATAGGGAAGAATGGAGGTATGATATTTTCCTCAAGAAAGATCCGTCGCCAATCAGGTGCCCAGTTGCCGGCAAGTTCAATTTCACCCAAAAGGGAGACGTCAAGTTTGAAACTAGGATTTTGGGAGGTGTGACTCTGAGTCCGAGACCAAATCTGTATTGTAAACAGAATATTTCAGATTTATCAGTGTGTGATACCGATCAAAAACAGATATCTATAAAAGAGAACTACTGTCTAACAGTGGATTATCTCGGTCGACCAGTAGATATTTACAGTGATCCAGATTATAAAATGAAATGTATAGGATACTGGAAGGAGAATTTGAAGTCGTATCTTATCACTTACGATGAACTGGATCCATTCTCGAAGTACAGATGTTGGGTGTACCAAAGAGCTGATTTGAACAGGTAAATTCTAAATTGTCTTTGTATTAAATCTATACTATATAAATACTCTATGTAGTAATGTCTTTACATGTGTGTGAATTTTCTCTTATCCTGATCCACATGATTATAAAATTGTTAGGTTTTAGATTGTCGCTGACCTGTTTTTGTTGTTCAACTTCCTTGTACACTCGCTGCTGTAGTATGGCCGCCATGTACCGCTGTCTTTACTTCCCCTACGTTGTGTTATATTCTAGTTCTGATACACTACTTATTTATGAATTCTGCCCAGTACATAAATGTTCAATCTGGGTATACCAATTCCGCTTATAATAATTTAGATTTGTTTGGTTATGACCCGCACTCTCTAGTTATAACTTACGCAAGGAACTCGTTTCTTTATACTATTCAAACTCACAATAAACCACTTTTAACCTTTAAAATTGTCTCTTAAAACACTCGCACTCCTGCAGCCAAATGTTGGCCCTCAACATTCGGTTAATTTATTACAAAAGGAAGCGTGATCTTGCTTGACTCAATTTTCCCTCGCATATGTAATGTGCGTTGGCCGTCGGAACTTCCACTTATGTCGTTGGGTATTCGCTGCTAAGTATGTCGTCGCCAGCGGTTTGAACAGAGCTGCGACGGCCTGCCAGATACCTGCTTCTAGTGCACCGGTGTTGATGAATGACTGATCGTTTGACCTCGTAGGATCTCCAAGATCAGTATCCGTTTCGTTTATAGTTTGGGAAAGCTAGATAGAAGAAATGGAGTGAACAACATGGAAGTTATTGTGTGACAAACCTTGTTATATTTTAATCAGTCATTCAAGAATCGAAAAACCACATTTTAAATTATTTTGTCTCTATGTTCAATTGCGACTAAAGTGAAAAATGAATGTTGAGGTGGTTTGGCCGTATGAAAAAGACATGAAAGTGGAGTGGCAAATGGAATCTATAGAGCAGTTGTGTGTGATAGATGAATTCGTAAAGGGTTTTCTTGAAAAACGTACGTCAACCATATTGGTTACATTTTAAAGATCTTTTGTGCATCTAAAGCCAAATAATCGACAGTAAAAAATTATGAATATTGCTGAAGAGAAAGTAGTTAGCACCATATATATGGTGCTAAATACTTTCATACCAAAAATTATATCATACCAAATAGAATTCTATGTTTGGTGTCTATATCCTCTTCAAAATAAGTGTAAAATGTAATTTTGTTATATATATTTTTATTTACAGGGTGTTAATGTCCCAAGCACTCGGCCCGTACTGCGATTTGAAACAGGATGTCACTTCCTGGAATTACACCGAGGGTGCGGCTGTCGCTATCGAAATGGAGGAGTATGAGCGTGAAAGGGACCAATGTCCTATGTTTTTTGATGATGGCAGTGATCCTTGGTCAACTAAAGAAAATTACATTAAAGTCTTTACATTCAGCTATTCATTTTGGAGAGGCAACGGAGCATCTACTGTTCATCTAGGATTAATAACAACTGTCATGGTAGCTTTAGCTTATATTTTACAATAAGGATAAATGTTTTAGTGCACAAGTTGTTCTTAAATATTTTTAAATTTGATTGGTTGATACCATTGCTGTGGTTGATTAATCACACCTCCAATAGTTGATAAGATATGTTGATAAATAAGTTCTTCACCTATACGTGGATATTATTAGGTTGTGGCGAAAGCTTCTTCATATTTTTCTTAAAAATTAAAGACCAAAAATTTTAAAGTTGAATTGCATTAATTTATTTTTTGTTTGTTTGTTATGGATAAACTATAAAACTCCTTAACTGATTTTAAAAATTATTTCACCTATAGAAAGCTACATTAACAGGGAGTAATATGGGCTGTATTTTAATTTGAAACTAGCTTTCCGCCCGCAGCTCCGCTCGCGTAGAGCACACAGTTGTACCGGGACCGCTATAATTTTTTGCGTATAATTTATAAGCTGAAGAGCGACATAGGCTACTTTTTATCCTGGAAAAAGGGGTTCCAGTATAACTGTGTAATTCACGCGAGCGGAAACTAGTGTAAACTAAAAACTACTATAAAACTAAATAAATGCAATTTTGATCAATAACTCGTTGCCACCTTGTAGGTAGTATCATGTCATGTATTTCAAGTATTTAATTCGGAAATCATCTTATAAAAATAGTTTTTAAAGTAGTACACAAGTTAATGGATAATATCTTAAAATTAATGTTATAAAACCTTAATAATTAACTTAAATTAGATAAGTTGATTAAGGATTAATTTATAGACTCTGTTTCCATAGCCACATCTTGAATTGGAGGATTTGCTAGAACAAACACTTTAATAGAAATCAAATACTCAGGAATGTCAGGAAGGTTAACATTGTTTTCCCGCATTTTTGTCATCAGATCATTTTCATTTGAACAATTATTAATCATAATCGGTGTATTAAAGATAGTTCTATTATTATTCTTATAAATACACCCTACTGCTACATTAATATAGCTTGGATTAATATAGTTTGGAACAATACAGCCATAAAATCTATTGGTAAAAATTTGAGACTGGGCTTTTAAGAGAGATGGAATTGTTTCAAGATTTTTATATGGATTGAACACTCCGAACTCTTGTAATTCATCTGTCTTTATTAAATTTGATACACTTGATGTCAATATAGTTTTCATGCTTCTAAGGTCTTTAATTTGTGAGCAAGTTGTTAATTTCTTGGGTTTAATTGGTCCTGTTGCTGATGCTCGACTGTTTTTATCGTGAAAAACAGCTTGATCATAAGACGGGGTGTCGTTGAACTCAGGTAGAGTAGTCATAGTCTTATGTGAAGACTCGGTATCTTTTTCTTGAGTGATTGTTGATTTACCTAGAAGGCTTTTCTTTTATCTTTTACAATAATATCACAAAGATAAAATGCATCTAGTTTTTGCTTATTGGCTAAACACTTTGTGTCATTTTCTATGGAATTTTTACAAAATTTTTACTCATAACTGTAAATTTTATAAGTTAATCTATTACTCGTTAAATAATACAGTCTAGTTAATTGTGTTAGTTTGGCTTTTGACTGTTATATATATTCTTGTCAAATTTTTTCCACATATCCAAAAACAACAGTTTAGCTGGTAGAGAGGGGGGACACATGACTCTAACAAAAATTAGGACTTTAGGAGTGCATATCTCAACAACTGTTGACTTAAATAAAAAAAATTGTAACCTTTATATTATTTTTTAAAGACCCAGCTTTTGGTACCTATATCTTTGGTAATATATGATGATTTTTTTTCCTACTTCAGTTACATGTATGGCGGCGACCTATCACAAAAAAATTTTTTTCTTAATTTCACTACGTCGTTGTGTAGCGATTCATAGATTACACCTACTTTCCAAATTTCATCTATATATTACCAATAGTTTCTGAGAAAAACCACAGATAGACGGACGGACAGACATGGCGGAACAATAAGGGTTCTTTTTTGCCATTTGACTATTGAACCCTAAAAATTACTAGTTTTTTCTATATTCCTATTTTATTTCAGAATGTAAATTTTTGAAGGTATTGAAACTAGTCAGGTACAAAAAATTAAACCAAGGTAATATGATCACTACTTCAAATTTACAAAATATGAAAAGATTTTCTTCCTGACCTATTTTATTATGATTTGTGGATATTTAATAACTTAAGTTTAAATAATTGTGCTGATTTAGTAGTTTTACAATAACAAACATTATGTAGACATTAAAACCAATTGACTGAACTATGGGATTAGTGAATCTTTATATTTTCATTTTTTATAATGCCTATCTAATTCTGTATGTACAAAGCAGTTTTTATCATAAGTTTTGTATTTAATATGTAACGCTACCGTCCATGAATAGTTTTAAATTAATTTTCTTTTATATTAGTAATAGCAGTAGATATAATAGAACCAGCTTAATGAAGTGCCTTCTAACATATTAATTATGAATCTCATTGAAGAATATATAATGTAAGTCATGATTTATAAGTTTTATTTTGAAGATATATTTTTGATTTTAGTGTTCTTTTATACTTTACCATAGAAATAAAGATTTATAATGATATCATAAAAAAATGTTTTCTTTTTATACCCTACTCCACACTTGAAATTTACAGTATAATAAATTCTCTAATATTTTTTTATACTTATATAAGAATTTATAGGTATTCTAGTCTAACGGAAATGTGTGAAAAAGAAAGAACTAGTATATTACATACATATATTTGAAACACCTTAAAATTTATCTTATAGTTTTTTTATTAATAAAATATTTTCACAAAGAATTACATTAATTTATCAAAGAGATTATTTGACAAATCTATTTAGTCCATGACACTTTGGGTATATCAAAGTGTTCAGTTAGGCTGTCTAGGTGTTGATTGAATTTTTCCACTCGTTGTTTGTGCGTCATTTCAGCCTTCTGCAGGATTCTTTGTTTTTGCTGAAACAAACATACTTTGATTAGTAAATAAAACAAAATATTTGACTCTTATGCAAAGTTTTTTTGTGAAAAATAATTCAGTAGTATCTGTTTATATCATAACAAGTAAGGGAAGCCTTTGCGGGGCTACTAAAACCATACAAGAGTACAGATCGTGATGAACATCTTCCTGAAGTTGACGCAGTTGCACTTGAAGAAACAAGAAGTTTGGCGCGACCTGTATGAGGTTAGCCAGTAGTAACAGATTTAATGCTTAAGTTTTTAAAATTATTCACTGGATAGTTTACAATAAATCTAACGAGATTGTGAACAGGCAGAATTTACAATATAATGCTTATACATGCTCAAAAATGCCCCAGACTCGGCGAAAATTCACTGTACCCAGATTACGAATCATAGTGTTGTAATTCTAAAGAGTTATAATTGCCAAAATCAATGACTAATATAAAAATATTGCTGTTTACTTTTTCAAGCATTGATTATTAAAAAAATATTAAAAATACTTCTAAAAATGAAGTGCAATCGATTAAATCACGTAAAGTGCATTCTTTTTATCAAATGGCACAAAGTATACTTAATAGTATGTAGTTTTGGTTCATGATCATCATCATCAACTTATGTCTCTCCAGTTTTGCTTACTTTGCTACTACAATGTTTTGTATTATTATTGTTTTTGCCGCGTCTAGATATTTTCAATTTGTATCAATATCTATCAATGCAATACCAATCTCGTGACGTTTTATGAGATCAATTTTGAGGTATAAATCAGACGAGATTAATGAGATTGAGTAACAATATTTAGCAACACATATGCCACGCATTTGTGATAGATGAACAGCAAACTACTTTCAAATATTGATCATGACTCTATGACAGTGAGTAAATGTCATTTAGGTGTGCTACTGTGTTCACAGACAGACTAGAATCATTCATAAAAAATAAAGATGGATCTCTATGAGTGTGGGGAACAAGGGGCCAGTATTTACAGTTTTCATAAAATGGCTTACGCTGGTCCCAGCCAGCGTTGAGTGTGATAGGGTATTTTCAGTCGTTGGCTACATAGTAGCTGAAATAAAATGCTGTTTGTCAGACACCACCATCAACATTTTGTTTTAACTGAACCTAGTCAAAAAAAAATTACGTAACTATTATAGAATAGTGAATAGTAATGAATAAATATTGATTTAATTCATATAGATCACTCAAGAATCTGGGGCTCAATTTAAATGACAATAGGGGCAGATTGCAAGCTAATTCTACATAATTGATACTATTCAATATTTCACTATAGAACTTGTAAATATTGTAAAAATTAACAAGGCAAAACTCACCATTTTCTCTTGCATTTGTTTAAAAGCTTTTTCAGCTTTGGTCCTTTTATCTTGATTAACCTGTTGCTTTACTTCTTTTTCAATTAATTTTTCGGTTTCCTTTCTAGCCTTCTTTTTCTTCTTTTTCTTTACACCAAAATCATCCTTGAGGTTCAGTTTTGATTTGTTCACACAAGCGTATTCGTCCTCTTCGCCCATTTCCTAAAAATGTTGATTTTATATAACTCTGATTTTAACACTTAAATTATTTCTAGCACATTCAAGAAGATACAATTACAGCTCCGATTACAACAATTTATTAAATCAAGATGAAATTTGGAATAAATACTTCGAAGCAAACGCGATCAAAGTACTCTGTGGTACAAATTAAGCATGGAAATGATTGCTACTTTTAATTCATTTTCATTTGATGAAATGACTAACTTTTTTCACAGTGATTTCACCTGTGAAATTGCACAGACAGTGATTTTTAAACTCCACGAGCATTTAACGCTCGTAATATACTATCAATCACTCAATCAATATCAATCAATTAATATCAATCAATCAACATCAATCAATCATATCAATATTACTAAATATAACTACCATTTGCTATTAAAAATTAAATTTGAAATATGAGTTATATGATTATGACCAAATAACGGCCAATTTTTTTAATTTTGACAACAGATTCGTGATCGGAGTCCATGCACATTTTTAGATATCGATTTTGAAAGCAATTTTTAGTGACTAAAACAGTCACATTTACACAAGTCATAACGGACATTTTAAAAAAAATAGGAAACTAATATTCAAATAGACTAACAAGTACTAAACTAATCTATATTTATTTACACTAAGACTAAACATCCAACGATGATTTTGCATAAATTGCAACACACATACAATACTTAAACTACGTAATTGCGACACAATCGCCGTTCACGACTCCCGAGCTACAAGTGAAATCACATTGAAAATATTGAAACTGTGAAAGAGTGAAATCACAATAAAACTGTGAAAAAGTTAAATTTCATTCAAAACGATGAAATGCGCGTAGTCTGCGATTTCGGTATTATTTGTAGCAGAAGTAGCACGTAGCGACCATGTGACAGAAAGTAGCAGGTGCGACGTATGATTACGCATTTCATGTGATTTTTCACATGCTACTTGTGAAATGTGAAAATCTGACACCTAGGGATGCCACGATATATCGAAATATCGATATTATACGCATAGAAATATCGATGTTTATTTCGATATATAAATGTGTAATACATCGAACATCGATATTTACCTTGTTTCGATATTTATATCGATATTAAAAACGTCTTGCATCGTTAAATGAGATGTGATGTAAAGAAACCTTTATAGAAAGTCTATTTCATTGCAAATTTTAATATTAAACGAAACTTTAAAAGACATAGGTGTTTCTGCGACCTACACAAAACAATGTTGCACTGATCTTATACGAAAAATATGCACTGGAAATTTAATTTCTTTATTACAAGATGCGTATAAAACTGTTTTTTAAATAATCCTAAAATAAATGTTTTAAAAAACGTAATTTATAAATTACATATACCGTTAAATCATACGTTTTCATGGTATCCGGTGGGTACAACTACGTTATTTTATTTCGAAAATCAGATTATATAAAAACACATATAAATATCTCTATCAAATTAATCCTTATACCTGATACTCTGTACTAATAATTAAGTAAAATCAAACAACAAATTTTAAATAATTATAACGTTATATAGGGAGGTACATGTTTGAAGACCAAAACTTTCTTTACCGTCTTTTGAAAGAAAATAGTCTATGTATAGATGTCTCATTCACTCTAGTGAGTCCTCCCGCCGCGAAAGACGCGCAAGTCTTGCATTGCTAGTATTTAACTTAAGAATGTTTTATAATGTTTTTCGTCTCTTTAGCCGTTTCTGACGTGTCTTTATCAGTTAATCGTTGCTAAATATTTCTCGAATACTTGAACATATAAAACATTAAGTTTGGTTAATAGAACTGTGTTCTTGGGCATTACTATCGATGCAAATTAACAATGGGGTCCTCATGTTATGAGGGTGGCTGGTAAACTAAGCTATGCTGTTTTTGCAATTAGGCAAATAAGAAAACTAAACGATGTGTCTACAGCGAGCCCGATTTATTTTAGCTACTTTCATAGCATAATGTCATATGGCATTTTGCTATGGGGAAACGCCGCTAACATTCAAACAATATTTGTCTTCCAAAAAAGGTAGGCTATTCGAGCTATATATAAATTAAATTCTAAAGATAAAGTAAAAGCTCACTTTAGAGAAACCAACATACATTTATGAAAATATAAGTTATGTACATAAAAACTAAATGCTTTCTATAGGGTGCGTGATGGCCACTACTTAAATACAAGACATAAGCATATGTTATCAATTCCCAGGTTCAGACGCTCAAAGGTTAATAATTCTTTTATAGGAAATTGTATCTGTTTTTATAATAGGATTCCAAAAGAAATGTTAGACTTGAATTCTAATCAATTTATAAAGTAAGTTAAAGTCCAACTCATGAAAAAAGTTTTCTAATATATTACCGAGTATTTAAAAAATAATTGCGCATGGTTATCATTGTAATTTGAATTTCAATATGTGTGTGTAAATATTATCTTAAATTGAATAAAGACTTATTGAATTTAAATTTGAATAATGAGTGCACTATGGCTTAATAGTTTTGCAAAATAGATCTATTTTCCATAATGTATACAAATAGCCTGTTATCTGAAAGTTTTTATGAAATTGCTAAGTATCCGTATTTCAAAAAAACACCCACATGTGCAAAAAATTTCGCTTTCACTTTTCATGTAAGGGAGGCATTGTAAAATATTTTTTTCATCGATATATTTCGATATTATCGGCTTGGAACGATCGATATGTTGAATATCGATATTCTTCTGTTTTCGATATTTATATCGATATAAATATCCAAATAAAATTTTTCATCCCTACTGACACCTCGTTTCCACCAAGTATAATACACTGTATGATACAGTAGTATGTATGTATGTATACAGTGTATTATACTTGGTGGAGTGGAAACGAGGCGTTAAGACAATGGAGACAAACAGCAGGAGTAGACATTGGCCGTTATTTGGTCATTATCATATAACTCATATTTCAAATTTAATTTTTAATAGCAAATGGTATATTTTGTAATATTGGCATCATTGATTTATATTGTGTGATTGATATTGATTGAGTGATTGATGTTGATTGAGTGATTGATATTGATTGAGTGATGGATAGTATATTACGAGCGTTAAAAGCTCATGTAGTTTAAAAATCACTCTCTGTGCAATTTCACAGAGGAAATGACTGTGAAAAAAATTAGTCATTTCATCAAATGAAAATGAATTAAAAGTAGCAATCATTTCCATGCTTACTATGCAACAGACAGAAAGACAGTGACACATGGTGACTTGGTGACTGAGGGTGAACCAGCAGTGTTTCCAGATTGCAAAAGTAAAATTACAGTGTTTTCAGAAAAAGAATACGATATTTCCCAAAAAAATACAGTATATTCAAATTTTTATTACAGTAAAATTACAGTAAAGAAATTTTGAATTATTTATCAATTTTTATCCAAAAAAGTTCTTCATGTTTCTCGTAAATTTTTCCAGTCATTCTAGCAAAAAAATTATAGGCTTAAATTTAATACAATTTTCTGGAAAAATACCTGAGTAAAATGCTTTGCTGTGCCTTTGAAAAGTGTATAAATAAAACCCGAAACTCTAAAAAGGCGGCTGGGATTACTTATCACACGTAACTTCATAATATTTTATTAATTTAGTTTTCACTAATTTAATTTTTGACAATTACAAATTTGACGGTTGCACATAAATTGAATTAGTTAGTAAGCATAACGATAATACTAATTTCATCTCTTTTCAATCTATTACATTGCTGTACACCTAAATTTTTCGCTATCTCGTTTAGCACAGCGGTTCATACACAAATTTTGAAAGATCAAAGAAAGCAGGGGGGTAATTCTCGAACCACTTGACTTTAATGCACACGAGTTCTAGAAATGAGGTATGTAAAAACAAGTTTACAAGTAAAACTCGTGTGCATACTTACGGCCGAGTACTGTAAAACATTACAATTTTCGAGAATCATATGAGACATATCTGCCAACTTTCATGATACAAAATTACGTTTTGACAAGAAACAAAATATGTTTCATTGAAATTGTCTTAAGAGACTAAAAGTCAAGCGGTACGAGAATCACCGTCACAAAATTGCAGTCGACTATCTTCGGACGCGTTCGGCCATTCTCGTTTGCGTTACGTGCGCCGTACAATGTATAGGGAACTTCGCGTCTAGTAGGTGCCTAAGTTGTATAAGTTGGTGTTTAATGCTCTTCTCTTTGAAATACTAAAAAGTTTTTAAAAAATATTCTTATAGTAACCAACTTTATAAAGGAGGAGGGTTTCCAATTCGACTGAATTTTTATTTCTGTTTTGTTTTTGTGTATATGTGACGCGATATCTTCGCCGATTGTGAACCAATTTTCATTGATTTTTTTTTGAGTAGGCTATGGTAGGCTATCTATATCTTAAGGTTGTCCTACATTTTACCTTAAATAAGGAACATCCCGTTTATTGAATTTCTTTTACTTCCCGTTAACCGATTTTACTTAATAAAACTTGGTACCTATGTACCAAGTTTTTACATGTATGAACTTAGTTCCAATTAATATAAAATATCTATTATGGTGACTTAGAGCTGATCGGATGATGAAAGCGGCAGGCAGTCGCGGCGAACTCCTTCGGTTTACAGTAGCTAACTCGTGTTTGGGCTCATGATTCGTTTTGAGTAGGATATACCTACATCTGGGTTTTGACTGTCATCGTGGAGACCGCGGCCACGAACACAGCAGAAGTGGAAGCTGTATGAAAGATTGTATGCATTTATAGTATGCATTTGTGCCGTCATTTGTTTCCGCTACTGGCTCTGCTTCCACTGTTCCTATTATATACCTATTCATGGCTGTGACCAAGCACCCAATTCGTAAATTTTTGCATTGCTCTCCCTATTTTCTAGGGTTCCGTACAAAAGGAAAAACCTTAACCTTACCTGAACCTTATATGATCGCACTTCGTTGTCCGTTTGTCTGTCTGTCAAGATTCTTTTTCTTAAGAGTGCATAAAGGTATCAAGTTCAAATTAATGTCAAATACTTTTACGTGTCCACGGTTCCTTGGAGCTGTAAAAAAATGAGGCTACTAAGTCAACATTATCAAAGGCCATTTATATAACACATAATTTTTTTGCGATTATTTATTGATTTGAAAACATGCTTTTCCGTGCCATGTGGCGATGAGAAGTGATAAATACGCTATAAAACATACATTTGACTCTTACTGTGCTTTTTTTTAATGATCTTTCCTTTCGTCGCTAGTTGTCTCCAAACAGCGGCGCTTGCATTGAAAACTCATTTAAGCAACGCGTTCAGTTACTCACGATTAAAAATTTAAAAATAAAATAAATTGTTACAAAAAAATATAATTAAAATTTACCTACTTCAGAACTTTGCCTATGTGCACAAATTTAAAAATGATTGAATACCTACTTTACTACAATTTGATCTCGCTACTTTTTTGTCTTTCCGCATCTTTGTCCAGAATAGGTTCCGAAACGGTGAAATGAATTTTGATAATGCCTAGGTACTTTTGGAGATTATAGAGTACTTACTTTCATAACAATAACATAGGTACGTATTTAGCAAAAAATTATAACAAAAAAAATTTTTTTATGATTGTTCAAACCAAAGTATCGAATTTAGAAAATGTTCGGTCGACATGCACAAAGTAATTATAAAAGTAAACGGAGAAAATTAGTGTTTTAGTAATTGACTATAGATTTAGCTATTATTTTATAGTTTCAAGTTTAGTACAGAAAAATAAATATCCTTGTAAGTCCTACCTCAAACGCTCTTTAAAAGTTAAATAGCGAACGCTCCAGCGCACATTCGGAGGCAAACCAACTAAAGATGCATTAAGTCAGCGGGGTGGCGGTGGGTGGCAGGTTGAATAGTAGCAAATATCATAAATAAATAAGTGATTGTTGTGAACAAAAGGCGCGGGGATGAATGGCGGTTCTTGGCGTTATCGGCGCCGGCACCCGCCACCGAGCGTCGCTCCTAGATTAGTTCGATTTCCCGCCACGTGGCGCCACGTGCACGCGACTACCGCCAAAACAAGATTAACGGATTTGCGCACTACAGATTGCACACCAATGGCCAGGAAGTGTAAAGTGAAACGCGTAATGAGCTCACTTTATGGCCGCGCCCGTTGTAATGTATACGGGGAGTTGTATCAAATGAGTGGCCAAAATTTAGAAATCATTATTTTAATATAAAAAAATTGAGTAACCTTTTAAGGTGAAGCTACAAGGAAAGAAAGAGAAAGCATGGATATTTTTTTTTATAGAAATATCGCGTTGTGATCAAAATGTGAGCAAAAAAATATACACCGTAGGCCAAACAGGTACCTATACCTACCCAAATGTAAAATTCGTAGGTACTTATACAGGAAACAAAAAGAGTATATGTGATATTACATTTTATTGTTTGTATAAAACAATGATATTTTATATTGACGTATGGTCTGTCTGGGTCTGTCTCAAGAACGTCTCAAGTATGTAAAAATTGGACTGTAATTTTTTTTACATTCAGCAGTCAACATTCGTGTGCATAACGTCACTGGCTATAGGTATACCTACATACATTTAGCGGTCCAAAGTTATACAAACAAGTGCAACACTTAGAACATCGTAGCTTTATTTAGTAGTGTGATGTCATCAGCTTTACATTTTTAACATGCAATTATTTCTTTAAAATTAATCCATAAAATAAAAAATTCGCTTGACCCTGTAGGCCATCCCTGAAACTTCCCGTTATTTTCGAGTTCAAAGCGCTCGAAAATTAGAAAGCTATTTAGCTCTTCGAACAAAAATATCGATTTTCGTGGTTTTTGAGCTCTTCGAGCTCATAATATTCTTTTTCCGAACTCTCCAAGCGCAAAAACAGAATTTCTATATATTTAGAGTTCTTCAAGCTCGGAAATCTGGGACATTTCAAAGAAAATGTTATTTTGGAAATATTTGAACTGCGATATCTTTTGAACGCTTCGTTTAATTTTAATGCAGTTTACGGCGTTCTTTGCAATTTCGTAAGCGCAGAACTTTTGTGTAAAGTCAAAAATTTATTGGTCGTAAAATCTCAAAATTATGCTAAAAAACACGTTTTCAGTAATTTGTGAATTGCTATATCTTTTGAAGGCGTCATTCGATTTTGATATTTTTGGCGGCACTCGACGCAGTTTTTTATGTACAAAAATTAAATGTATTTCAAGTAGATCGGTTGGAAAATTTCAAAGTTATTTAAAATAAAGTAGAAAAACATTTTTTTATTAAAAAAAAATTTGAAATAGTTAAGCCAATTGATTTAAAAATCTAATCAAATATAAGTCTCAATGAATCCTTTCAAAGGCCGTATCGCGGGTCTTAATCAGTCAATCCGTTTTCAAGATATCGTACGACAAAATACAAACATTAACACACGCACACACACACGCACACACACACGCACACACACACATGCACACACACACACTCTGTGTCTGTGCTGTGAATCTGATGAAAACTCGATTTTCGAAAATCAGACCCAAATTAATAACTTTCCATGGATAGTGAAAAGTTAAAAAAAGATTAATGTACTTCAGATACTCTATATTTTCATAATAAAATATTCAAATGTCAAAAGTATATCAAAAATTTTCGTCCTTAAAGTAAACTTACTTCACTGCTGCATTTGCGCCAATTAAAATAGTAGAAACGCTAATTCGCGATATTGCTTAAATGCTTGTCTGGCAGACTGGTGTAACTCATAAATTAACTGTAACATAGAATTTGAGTCAAATGAATTCAAAGGAAAAAAAAACAAGCCCAAAGTGTTCATGAGGTTTATCAAACAAAAATAAGAAATAAATCACATTTTTTTGGATTCGTTCCTTTGCTTGTTCAATACAAATATTATATGAAAATCTAACACGCATAGATCCGACCGACATTGTTTTATTATTGCAACAATACCCGTACAATTAAACCTTACGGGGTCAGTTAAATGACCCGTACGTTTTTTGAGTTTAACTATTGTTTCTAATATGAAAAAAATAGAACACGTCCAATTAAGTTTCCGGGACGCATTAAAAAATAAACTACGTGTTACTGTAACAATTTTTAAAAGCTTTTATTTAATATCACTTCTGACTAACAATCAAGACTTGTATTTGAATTTTCACCCACTTCACCTCCGGCTCAGACGCGGATACAGGATTTTTGGAAACGTAACACCTCTATTTGAATTCACTTTAAGGTTTCATTTCGCGTATTTAATTACATTGTCACTTTTCGTGCATTTTATTGAAGTTGCAACGTGTCATACGCATTTCGCGTGTTACCAACAGTAATTTATTTAGACATTGAGGCCGCATAAGAGAACAGGTAAGCTTGCAATTACTCATTCATTACTCATTCATTCATAAGTGCAGAATGGTCTATCTAGTCATGCTTACGTACGATTGTCTACTTTGCTTGATGAATACTAAACTTTTGTTCCAGTTTTTATTTGCTCATAACAGCCCAAGTATTTATAATTGGTCGGCGAGAGTAGCATAAACACATCTAAGTATTAACAACAACAGGATATGCATAGGTATGCCATTTATGATATAAAAGCACTATAAAGAACAAACCCTATTCAAAATTTAAAATCTTTAGATTCAGTGCTTCAGGCTTGGTTGTTTATACGTTACAGTCAGAATTCTAGGACGCACAATTATGTCTCGACATGTATGAAAACAAAAGTAATACTACTTTAAGTGTTGACAGTAATCGATATAAGCTGGCGGCTTATCACGTCAGTGGACTCAAGCTGTATAAATCGGAGGACAAAGCGCTGCGTTAGTAATAAACATTAATAAGGCATTTAGTTCTAGGGACGCGCGCCGGTGACGCCTTGTTTGGCAAACTGCCCTAATCCGCGATTTGTTTTGTAGGGTCGCCAATAGTTTGAAAATAGAAGGACGCCCATAGTGTATATATATATATATATATTTAGTTGTTATAACTAATTGGGAAATAATGGGTACTTTAGGAATAAAATAAATGAAACAAGGACCTGCCTCCAGGTTGTCTCAAAAGATTCAAACTATTTACATCAGTATATATATGTCACAGGCAAAGTAATTAAATTACACATTTTGTATATCGTCTAGCAATTATAAATAATATCTATTAAGAATATAGACAAAGTAGTTGTTGATGCAAAAATTCAGTTATTACAATATAATACTATGTACTTGGATGGAGTCAATGATCAATCAATCAATCAATTAATCTATCAATCAATCAATTAAATCAATAGGGCTTGTGACGAATATAGAAACTACTATAAATTTATCAAGAAAATATAAAAATAGAATTTATACGATAACAAAATTCATAAACGAAATTACATTTGGTTGAAGCATATGGAATTTATTAGCTATTTTTGTATCTTTGTCTCTTTCTTGCTAAACGAAGTTTAACATTATTTTCAAAGCCCTGACGTCTCACGTAGGTAAGCGGAGTGGTATTGCCTTCACTGTCCAAAAGGATATTTTAAACAATCATAACTTTTTTATTACTGATTTATTTTTTAAAATTATTTCACTATTATTATATATTTAGAAAACTCTTCCATATAAAAAAAATAATAATAAAAACGATAGTCATCTACCCCATTGACGCTTTACTATGGATTCATAGACTAATGGCCCTAGTTTATTATACAATACAGGTTGCATTACCGTGTGTGATTTTAGTCTCTGGAAAATATAGTTTCTCAGAGAGTACCCACACTATTTTCATATGGAAAATACTTATTAAATGTGATACAGTAAGAGAATAACCACCTCAATTCGCCAATTTTTGGGCGTATAATGCTAAAATGAATTTTAAAATGTGAAAAATATATAAATTATCCCAGAAACAACGTCAAGCCGGAAACGGGTGATGAGGAAAGTAGTGACAGTTATTAGAAACATATAAAAAAATCTTAGTCAAGTACTTTTAAAATTATAGGCACCAAATAAAAATGGTCTGGTGGAATGGAATAGAAAAATCTAGGGAACTGACATGATTAAATACAGTTAGTTTTTAATTTTATACTTCTTTACAGAGGAATTATTCAAGATTAGGTACATAGCAAAAAAAAGGGCAAAAAGTAAAGCTTTACACTACTTGAAAAATAATCACAGAGTGTCAATTTTTTCGATTTTTTTTGGTGCCTATAATTTTAAAGGTGCATGAATAAGATTTATTAAAATATTTTTCTGATAACTGTAACCACTTGCTTCATCACCCTGTTTTTGGCTTGACATTCATTCCTGTGGAACCCAATATGTACTTACGAGATATTAGAAGATATGTCCCGTACACATCAGAAAAATAATACACAATGGGCTTATTATTAAAATTTTTGCAGTATAGTCAAATTTTTTTTGTAAGTATAGGAAGTGGTTGGCCTTCTTTGACAGAAAATTATGACATTTTTTGAAGGCGTAATGTGTCATTACAAAATAATGTCAAGAGATTATAAGTATCTATACTGACTTTGTACGAAACATATATAATTACTTGTATTAGAACCATGCCTACGGGAATATCATTGCCTTTATCTAGACTATATGAATTTGAAGAAAATATAAATAAATATTTCATGATTTCAGATATGGTCACCCTAATGTTGCACTTCAGTCGTGACTTTTGCGAGCAAATCCTTTTCCCACGAGCTTTATTCAAACATATGTAAAGCGTATGATGGATGACAGCGACCCCGAACGTACGCCGCCCACCCTCGCCCTTTTTATAAAACGCCTAGTTGAGGGCAGTTAAAATAAATTTTGTGGAGTAATGTTGAGGCGGAGTTCATTCGGAAATGAAAGAGTTTAAAATAGTGACGGCCAGTTAATGTCACATGCCGGACGACGTATTGGCATTGTTCGCTTTATGGGGTATATATAGGTTACAGTCATTACAATCAAATTTTTGTTGGTCACATATTAAATTTCAAAGTGGCGGGTGTGAAGGCGGTTACGCGGGCGTAGGAGTATGATCGTCGTCAGCATTTTCGTCTACAAACACCAGTAAGCGAATGTTTAGATGGTTGGACGGAACGACCGAAATGCTATCGCTACAACGTAATGGACGCCATTGTAAATTTTCTCTACTAAATGAATGATATTTACGGTATGGTTGTTGATAGTTTTTACGCGACATCTCGAGAATAAAAACGTGAAGACAGACTCACCGCTGTCCTTATTTGTAATCTTTACATAAGTTCATTTCCAGTTCAACACTCTTTTTTTTAATTAAAAATCTATGAAAGTAATGTTAAAAGGCAATGGGACAGGACGCGGATGGGACAAAAAAGCAATTAGTTACGGCACTACTTTTTATCACCATCGGTTCACATCGAGATCCCTTGATTCAATTTCTTTCACGTATGGGTACTGGCCGGCAAGTATACTATAATTATTAGCTCATACTCGGATACCTATTTCACGATAGCACAATAAAAAAAAAAAAATTATATTCCTATAGGATTAGGACACTAGCAATGCATTTAAATAACGAATTCCATAGTCAGTTTAACTAACATTTTAGCTACACTTAAAATATAATTAAGTACAGTTCGCCTCAAACTTTATGGCGGATCGGAACACAACGTTAAATGCGTGCTTGAGCAGGTACAGTCATACATCCCTCGCTCCACAGCGTTCCTCTACACCTAAAACTATATTCACATCCGCCATAATGTTTGATTGGAACTGTATATAGTTTAACTGTAGCCAAAATCATTTGAGCCTCCTTCGATAATATCTTGGCCTAAAAAAATAATATAAAATATTAAATATATGCTTAAAAAATTAATAAATTTAGTTAAGCGGGAAGCAAAGTTATGTTTTACGGGAAACGGGGAAACTTCATTGTTTGTCGAATATGTGACGCATTAGGTATACTTAAGCCGTTATGGGGGACAGCGAAGTTGCGACGTAGACGTTCGCAACTCGCCAAGATGTTTGCTTGTCGGATGACACGACACGCAAAAATTGTCGGGAGGGCGGATCAAAGTTTTCCCATTACCGAGCGCGCAGACATTAGCAGCCCTCTAGGGTTCATTAAAATTTGTCAGCCCGTCGTGCGGCATAACTTCGGAATGGATGTGGAAACTTCTCTAAGTGAAACTCCACTGACGTAAAAACTTAGCTGAAATTTTGAGCTCGCGCGTTTTTTTCTCCCGCTCAACCATCAATTTCGCAGCCCGTCAGGAAGATTATTCGCACTCGCGACAAGGAAAAAAAAGTGTAATTTAAGTTTTCTGGAAGAGTCGTCGCGTCGGAGTTATGATCTTTCTTTGGAACTTTGATTGATTTATGAATTTTTCATTGTCTCAGACCGTGATTAAATGCGATTTAAGTCGGAATCGTTCTGTTATATATATATTTTTCAGTGGTTTTAGTTCTACAGAAAACTGTCCAAACATATTATAAGTTGAACTTGCGTATTTACAAATTTATGACTTAATATATTATTAAATATAAATTTAATAACTACCCATAATATTTAATATATATATTCCTAAAACGGGTAAAATATATCTTCTAATGGTATTTTTTTTCATTCCTATAAAATTAGAATTTTTCATATAATTTTATTAACAGTAAAATGCAAAAATATACAGACGAGTTTTAATTTTTTTGTTAAATTTGACTAATTTTTGTATGAAAGGTTTTCTCAAATGTAACAAAAACGAATTGTCCGTCTTTGTTTTATATAAAAACTAGCGACCCGCCCCGGCTTCGCACGGGCAGCAGAGCATAGAAGCCGTAGTGTTTTTTTCTGTCGTAGTGTCGTATCAGCTTGTTGCGTCGAACATGTGGATTAGATTTAATTAGATTTATATGCGTGGAAAGTGATGGATTTAAGCTCCAAGCCCCCCTCCTCACTCTGGGGGAGGCCTAAGTCCCTGCAGTGGGGTAAAAATAGACTGATGAAGTCAAGAAGAAGTGAAGATTTATATGTAACGTAATTTCATCCTACTTGGAGTATTTTTAATGATTTTATTTCCAATTCTATAAATATTTGAAAGAGTGAAGAATATATACATAAAATAAACCAAAATATTTCTTTATATACACAACATTGATAAATTCTGCCTAACCACACGTGTCGCATCGGTATGGGCACGACGAAGACGCCCGGCGCAGCGCCACGCTATTTCTATGCGCCGCGCCCGGTCTCTTGTCGCGTGATAGTTTTTTTTTTCGCGATAATTCCTAAGATATTAATTTAAATTGTATGGTGTTAAGGACAATCATAATCTGCATGAAATGCTGAACGTATATAACGTATTTAATTTGATAAGGATTAATACTGTATTCGTATAAATTGATTTCCAATTACCTCATCATATGACACCATTTTTTCAAACATAAAAATAGGTATAGTAAGCTATCTATAAAAGATAGACATATGCCATCGCGGAATTTTCTTTAGTCCTATAAAAGAGAAACAATTCCTCCATACATTATTTTGTTATATCTCAAAGGGATTAAGCAGCGTTTTCGATGAAAGCTTCCAGCGATCTTGATTTTTTTCAACTACTACTTTAACAATAATCGTCACATTTCAACTAATTTGCACAAAACATTCATAAATTATATACATAAATCTTCCTCTTGAATCACTCTGTCCATTGATGTCAACCTTATGTCAAGCCGTTTGATAGTTTTTGAGTTTATCGCGTTCAGACAGACAGACGCGGCGGGGGACTTTTTTTTATAATATATGTAGTGACGATACCACGTATGCTCTAGTAGCATAACTGAAACCGTAATATTTTTCTTTTTGGGGCACGTTGGCATCCAAATTCATCTCCTCCCCCAATCCCCTAGAGCAAAAGCAAACTTCCCTCCACATCTTAAAATATACTGTAGTAATAAGGATTTGTTTGTTTGAAGAAAGGAACAATTCCACTCAAATTTATTGCTTACAAACCGTACTAGTAGACAGGCAATGAAAAAAGATCTTGATTTTTAGCATGAAAATCTCCATAGAAAAATATATTAACACAGCGATCGATTGGCTTAAGTATAAAATATTTTTTTTTAGGAATTCTAATGAAAATGTTATTTTATTACGTTTTTATTCGATGCTTTTTGATTTGTTTTAAATAAATGAAAGCAAGGAAGTTGAATAAACAAAAATTAGAATTAATATCAAGAGATCATGAATTGGGTAAATAAAAGCAAGACATGCACTTTTTATCTCTAACTCCGATATTATAAAGAATTTCAAATCAGAACAGTAAGCTATAAGGATTAGTCCGTCAAGTTCTCGCATTTGACGGGACATCAACTACCAAAAGTCGTTGATTGTGTCCCCTAAATTATGGGAATCGAATAAATTGTGGGGAGGGGGCGACGCGAATTATAATCCAAAAGCTGGGGTCACTTGCACTTTTCGTTTACATTTTATTCTCGCTACGGGCCCTATCTAATGAAAACCTATTCAGATGGGTATCAATATTTAATTATTCCAAAGATAAAATATTTTAGGTTGTTATGATTCACATGGTACAGATATAATTATAAGTTATCAGTGTGCTATTTCTGGGTCATATAGTTGTGATTTCTGTATTTAATAAACATTATAAAAATTATATTTGATAAATGTTTAAAAAATGGAGTGACGTATTCGACCATGCAGATACATGGGTCACTATATAAGTTTTGAGACACCCGAAAAGTAAACAATATATTTTTATAATTTATTATAAATAATTATATTTTGTCTAATATCCGCCTAAACCAGCCTTGAAAACTCTATTGTCGTCTTCCTCCGACAGTTCAGAAATGGTAGATTCGTTGACAGCCACCGCTTCTTCAGTACTTGAAAAAACTTTCTTTTTATTTTATGCTTCATAATTTAGAGTAAAAAGTAATCACGGGGACCAAATACGGAGTTGTAAGATGGATGAGGGAGAGTTTCAAAATCTTCTTGTATAAACGCCTTTGTTCTGAGGGAAGTGTCTGAAGAGGAGTTGTCGTGCTGCAGTATAATTCTTCTAAGCCAAGTCTTCGGCAGTATGACTGTTGTGTCTTAGTTAATTCATCTACATGCCTTGATGTTCAATTTTCGATATGTGTGACAATTGTCTGCACTAATCCATACCAACTTGTTTTTCCGTTTCGCAGAGCACACGCGGAATCCAACAACAACGAACTTTCGTCCCGACAAGATGTTTATGTACGATGGTATAAACACTAAACGAACTGATGTCTAAGATTCAATCAATGTTTTTATCAGTAGTCCACACATTTTTTGGAGTGACTGCCATTGGCGGGTGCCAACTTTTGTCTTATCTTCATGGCTAATTCAGTGCCTTCGTGATAAATCGTAGCAAACAAAAAGGCGGGAAGTGATGACAGAATCAATACAAAAAAAATTTGTTTTTTTTAATTGTTCTAAGAAACCTTTCACGTTCGATATTTAAATAAAATCGCTATTTAAAAATTTCGATTGAAAATTTGAAAAAATATCAGAATTGTTGGCGAACTTACCTGCTCACGTATAGTACAAAAAATAAAAGAAAAATCACAATATATACTCGTAGATACATTTACGTATATAGATAATCAATAGATTATTAATTTTCTTGAAAAAGTGTTACGATTTTTTAGATTTCGCTATCGAAATCTAGCGTTTTCTCAACCGGCCCGGTCTTTTTACTTTCGTATGAAATCGCACAATAATACTTATGATGGAAACAGGCAACACGAGTGTCAGTTGAAAGCTGGCAACGAGCTCAAATAAAAAAAAATACTGGAAATGGTGTGTAAATAAACTATATCTATAAATTATTTAGAAATAACGCATCCGCGTGAATTTTGTAAACAGTACTCAATGTAAACTGAAACACTAATTCATTAACCAATCAGTGCATCGCATTTAGCGTGGATGATCCTCGCACCCCACTTCAGCTACAGTTCTATAAATAACTACAGCAGCGCCCTGAGTTAGTCATGGAAATTCAGTAATAAGCGTTCCTCTACCTAATTACATATAAAAATGTAATAATTCAAATAAGTATATAATACTAAAATATAATAATAAACTGTTAACTGATAATTTGCTATAAAACTGGGTCGTGTAAATTTTAATTTCATTTAATTCAGGTCAGGCCGTCATTGAATAAAATAAATATTATTTTATTATAATATTATAAAGTATAATTAATTACAAATAAATAAATGGTACATAAACAGTTACAGTTGAAAAATAATGTGCGAAGAAGATGTATTCTCGAAATCAGTAGATTTTTCAGGAGTCTTTAACACGTGGCAGATTTAGCCATATGAGACTAAGCAATTTATTTATATTAATTTCCAGGTTATTTTATGAGAATTATAGATAATCTACTCATAATAATATTTTAGCTACAAGGCTATACAGATAAAATAAATTTTAATCGCTTTTCACATCTACAAAATACCAAAAACCTGTGTCAATATTTTGCTTACACCCGTACTTATCTAAAAAAATGTTTAGGCCTGTATCATATAGTAGAATTGATTTATGTAATTCCTAGAATAGGTTAATGTTTAAATAAGAAAATTCTAATTATACGTAAGTGTGGACTTTTCACACACCCTTATTTGTGTATTAGTAGCGCACTAGCCTAGAAACCATACATTTTTGGGAAATATTAATAATAATTTACTACTTTAACCTCGACTTACCTTACTTAATTCTCAGTAATTATACGTCGTGAATGGAATTTCAGATACTTTTTTAATTGGACGTTTTAGTTAGCTACGACAGTTTTCATCTCATGTCTTCTGAAGGCATCGTGAAATAAATATTGTATAAAGTATTATTAGTAAACTATATTAAGGTATTAAGTATTTGATTTTACTATGAAAACACTTAATACCAATCTCTGCGGGGGTGAGGTGTGCGTTTGCGTGCGATAAAATAAGATACCGTCTTGTGATAAAACGAAACAGCTGTCATATAATTTTGACGACCGAATGGCCGAGTGGTTAGAGACCCTAACTGCGGAGCAGACGGTCGCGGGTTCGATTCCAGCCCGGGATATATATATGTGTACCTGTACATGTTTATTTAGTTCCGGGTCTGGTGTATAATATTTATCTATGTATATATTAAATATGTATATCAGTTGTCTAGTAACCCATAACACAAGCATAATACTTGCTTACTTTGGGACTAGATGGCGCCGTGAGGGTTGTCCCATGTATTATTATATAATGTTGCATAAAGTGCCTGTGTCTTGTTATAGATCACGGAATAAATTATATGCTTGCTCCATAGGTGCGAAAGCGACTTTGTTACCTCTATGTTGTAGGTAATATATCTAATATTTATTTCTATATATTATACCTCAGTATTAATTTTTTTTGAAATAATTTTAAGATATCGGTTGTAATGTATTTTAGAAAGTATTTGATTTTACTATCGATATTTGACAAAATTAACGAAAATATAACACTATATTCCCAAAGACAAAAAAATACTTTATTAATAAACTTTAAATCTCACTGACAGATTGTCTGTTAGTATTTAATAGGAATATTATACGAAGTCTATTAGGGTAGGTAGCGTTTTGTAGTTTTCGCAGTCGGGGTGGCCATGGTAACCAGAGTTGGTAATAAATCAAAGCCCATTGTGTGCAGCGTAATTATTCCCGGATTGGCAACACCGCACTTGCATCTGTTGGCGATTCTAAACATCAGAATCTAATACCACTTTAGTAGAGAAAAAGGAAATATTTAAAACATCTTTTTTTTTGTTTATTGTTTAATTCGTAAGTCAGTTATAACAAGAATATATAACGATATTAATTAATATATGGCTTTATCTAAAAAAAATTTAAGAGTGATTTTTTTTACGATTAGTTTTTTTTTGTAGCATATAGGTATTGAATAGGTAGAACTTGAATTACTTACTGGACTAGATCGAGACCTCAGTATTTGATGAAATCATCAATTCATACCGGAACCACAGCCGGGACAGACAGATGGATAACACATTGACCTTAGAAGGATTTCGCTTTATTTTTTATTTTGGCATATTGAATAAAAAAAGTTTGTATACACGTGAATTTTGTTTTTCATTGGGATCATGTATTCTTTCGACTCCCTTAACATTTTTGCAGGCACTACATTTTCATATAAGAATATTACAGAAGGACACAATTTACAAATAGGTAACATCTGCAAAATTCGCAAACCGATCATCATTTCCGGGCTGACTGTTTCTTACGAATACGGTTGCTTATTGAACCAATACCTACACATTAACCCAATTGGGTCAGATTGAACATCACTAGCCATTTAATTGACAAGAGACAATTGATTGAAAATGATTGATGACAAGTTAAAAGGCTAACAACCACCAATGGTTTTTGGCGGTTGACAATAATCGAAAACCCAATCTAATTTCATTTTTTTTTCATTTCAATTTTTTTTAAACTTCATTTTTATTTATAAGTACGTCCTTCTTCATGTAAGTGAATTTGTATATTCTTAATGAGAAATAAATATCTTAAACCTAAAAAAATTATATATTTAATAATAAATTAAGAACAACGCGTAATCAAATTTCAGTAAACTTGATCTTGATGAGAACATTTTCTCAACAAACGATATGAAATTATGTTATATTTAGAGTGAACGAGTAGGGTGGTTTGACATTGAACGCATGTTCTGCGCACAATGGGGCGGCACGCGTCGTGCGGCGTCGCTAATGTCGCGTCGCTTCGATGGACTCACGTTAAAAAACCTCTGAATAATTGCTGTTAAAATGAACAATGGATGTAATCGAGTACCTTTTTGAAACTAGAGATGACAGATTTCACACGTTCTCTCCACGGATTCTCAGACTAGGTAGCTGTATAGATAGAATGGAATTGTTTGCTCGTGTACATCAAATGACTATATGAAAAAGTATTTCTAAAATCTAAAGTACAATTATAAGACTGTAGAGATATTATCACATGGAAGTTGTTCTAGGGAAACTTATTGTGACCGACTAATTAGAAATATTGTGTTATCCCTGACTGGTTGGCCGAGTGGTTAGAGACCCTAACTGCGGAGCCGAGGGTCGCGGGTTCGATTCCCGCCCGGGACAAATATTTGTGTGCATGAACATGTCTATTTGTTCCGTGTCTGGGTGTAAAAGTATCTATATATGTATGTATTATAAAAAAAAATATTTAAGTATGTATATCAGTTGCCTAGTACCCCATAATACCAGCATAATACTTGCTTACATTGGGACTAGATGGCACCGTGTGGTATGTCCCGGATATTATTATTATTATTATATTATATTATATATATTATTATTATCTCTGCGAACACAAAAACTGAATCTAATTTTTTTGTCTGTTTGGTTTGCTTGCGCCTTTATGTCAATAACTACTAAAGCGATTTTGATGAAATTTTAACATAAAAACATTGTACCGGTATTAAACATACAGGATATGTCTCTATTTCTATTATTATTAATTACTAACCTACTTATGTTTTTCGTACAGCCATGTATAAACTCGCGACCATAACTGGTTGTATTTATATTCAAATTTTGTGGAAGACCACCGTCAACTCCTATAATACAGGCTAACCACCCAGTTTAGGAGTCGGCGCTGGACTGATTTCTTAAGACTGACTTCCGTACGACCATGTTTTACCAATCTTTTGTACCTGTCTAACTATCAAAGGGAATTAATAAATTGATTTGTTAACTGGCACTTATACGTACTAATGTTAAGTATGTACTAATACCAATTTCCTTAAACATTATGTACATTTCTGGTCAGAAATAAAAACATTATTATTATTATCACGCTGCTGTTTCCATGAGCAAAGCATGAACCTAGGAATACCGGAACGTATATAGTATCTCGAACATATATAGTATACGACGCACCCCTAGCAAGTCAGCTTGCTATGTACGTACACGTCAACTTGAACACACTCACACCACAGTAAGTCCACCGACAGTTAGTGTACTGCGAATTTCCACTCACACATACTAACGCGGCCGAAATTGCAGTGCTTCTATAGTTTTGTTTGTAGTGGTACTGTATAGTCTGTGAAGCAGATCAATTTGAAGAAATGTCGTGTAAAGCATGGTTACAAATTACGAAAATTACGAATCGTAACGAAGTTGAAATAAAATCTATACATTTTTTTTAAATTTTACCTTCGTAGAAATAATTAAATAATACATAATTTTGACTTCGCTGTAGTCGGGTCGAATATTAGAGCCGGGACACGAAATGTTGGTTACAAAGGAATTAAATTGACTCAATTTAAGCAGCTTCATAAAATAGTTATTATTGCGGTTTTATTGCGAACAACATCAGCGGGTGTCCACGGCCGGCAGATGGCGCGATCGCGTTAACTGCTGTGTTGACAACTATTACAGAAGCGCTTCTGCATGACCCTACGATTACGTCACATGCATTGATTGCACTATTTACCGATATGTCTCTCTAGGGTAACAAAATTTATTGTTAAATTAATGGTTAATTAAAAAGATAATCGCGTCTTGGCATACATAAAATATTTCACAATAAATGCACTGTGTTCAATATTTCAAACTTTTTGGTATGCATCGCAATATTCTATTTCTCGAGCTTACAAGCTATTAATTCAAAATCAACAAAAAAATACTAGGATGTTTTTTCATCTCACAGCTTGTTTAATAATATTTCGTTTGTAGGTAGGTACATGAAATATCGATGTTGTTCTTCTTTATGTATATAATAATAATAATACTTGGGACATCTCATACAGCGCCACCTAGTCCCGAACTAAGCAAAGCTTGTATTATGGGTACCAGACATCTGATATACATACTTAAATATTCTTTATAATTTATACATATATAGGTACTTTTACACCCAGACACGGAACAAATACATATGTTTATGCACACAAATATTTGTCTCGGGCGGGAATCGAACCCGCGATCCTTGTGGTCTCCAACCACTTGGCCAATCGGTCAGTCAATATCATTGATATAGTACGGATATTGAAGTTATCGGTCCGATGTTTATAATAGAGCAACCTTGTAGTTTACGGTATATACCTACGTATAATATTCTGAAACCAGCACCAGACATATTTCAGAAAAATCTGCCAAGCGCTTTTCGGATCACGTACAGTGAAGGGTTCCAGTCAGGATGAACATTCATGATTGAAATTCAAATAATACTTTTTATAACGAATATCTCAAAAACTGCTCAATATATATTATTCAAACCAATATCCGTTGAAAGCGTTTTTAGGTTGTACTAACTTATTTTTTTTTTCAGAATTTTCCACACCATAGTTGAAAAGTTTAAAAAAGGATACCTAAATTTTTTAGGACTTAAGGAGCATATATCATCCACTATAAATTTAAAGAAAAGAGTCACTTTGAAATCACTATCATTTTCAAAGACCTATCCATAAGTATCCTTCACTTTAATGTGCCCTGAAATATTTTTTTTCGTAATATTCCTACACCATTGTACTCGTATGGCGGGTCATAGATTACACATCTTCCAAATTTTATCTCTGTAGTGCCAATATCCTCCGAATAAAATAGCTGTGACAAACGGACAGGCCGACGGACATAACGAAATTATAAGAATTCAGTTTTTTGCCATTTGGCTACGAAATCCTTCTAGGGTATCGTGCTGATTTACGGAAACTTAAATTTGTATTGAGATTGCGTTTTTAAAGTATCAACTACGTAAATGCTCGTATGTACTGACTTGGTAACATTTTATTTAAAATTGCATTCATTATTAAGCGTCTTATCACTGCATGTTTATTTAACATGCGTTTCGTAAAAAAATTACAAAACTTAAAGCTGTGTTCTTTAAAGCTCCAAGCCCCCTCACCCTGGGTGGAGGTCTAGGCCTCTGCAGTGGGGTATAATGGGCTGATGGCATAACATCGCTAGCATTTTTTTTTAGTATTAGTAGTGTGTAAACGCAAGTTATAGTAATTAGAGTGGTATGCCGAGCGTGTGGTGGCCGGAAGCGGAAGCGCGCCGGAGATGAAGGCGCGATACAATATCCGGTTAGACGCCATTTCCGCTGTAAGACGACGACCGCTGCGTGTGTGGTTACCGTATACACATAGTCATTGTGTTTGCAATGTTCGGTGTTTGTTGATCAGTTTAATGTTAAAGTAATAATTTTAACAAAAAAAAATATACCATAAATCTGAATACCGACGAAGGAAAATAGTTTAATAAAAAAAATCTATTCTTAGATATTTATTTTTAGCTATAATTTTACAAGTATAGCGCATGTTCGGCTAAACGTAGTCCAAACTTATAGAGCGTGTAGAGCTTACCAAACTAAACAAAAAAAGGTGAGCACATCGTGCAAACTAACGGTTACCAAGAAAAATAATTTTAAAGCTTCATTTTTAATTTTTTTTTTAAAGTTCGGTAAGCTCTACACGTTATACCGAACACAAGATACATGCATATCAAAATTAAAGGTTTTAACTTATCGCGTTTTAGTAACTCATTATGATAATGATAACGCTTTGGTTGTTTATACGTCCATATAAAGCCACGCAATAGGTACAATGCCAATAAAAACAACCTACGTTTTTTGACGCAATCTAAAGATTTATGTAACTAAAGCGATATCGATGACTAAATGAATATATGATCATTAGTTTTAAATTTCAAAGGAATGACTTTCCACCAGATAAATACTAATCACAACGCGTCACAGCATTGCTAGTTGCAGGGCCTAGGAATTAAAATAGAAATCACTAGGAATAGGAATCATGTGCGACTTAACTTCAATGCGTTGTTTAACATCACGGTGGCATCACCGTATCTTTTAACATTGAAAATGTGTATCAGATCGTTTTCGTGGGGAAGTGTGTTTCAGCCATATTTGCGAAATTTATGATGGTAGACAAAAGACAGTGGTGTCAAAAGATGCACAAAGGCTTGTGGAACATGGTATGATAGTAAGTTTTCTAAAATCGGTTTGTAATTTTTTTCGGAAAATCGAAAAAGGTGAAAAAAAGACGCAATTTCCCCATTTTTCGGTCAATATCGAAAAAATTAAAAAAAAAATCTCGAGGTGTTTAAATTATTTACCGTTTGGAAAAAGAAATTTTGGAACCGGTTGAAAAGGTGCCTATTTCGAGAGTGAGGTTCGGCTATATTTTATAAAGTTATAAAGGTAGACGAAAGGCAGTAGTATCAAAAGATGCAAGAGCTTGCGGGGCATCGTATGGTACCAAATTTTTGAAAATTCGTTCATTACTTTTTTCGAAAAATCAGTAAATGTGTTTGACAAAAATGTCTTATAAGTTTCTATTTTTTGTGTACATTTTCAATATCTTCCGGCAGTCGCGAGCAGCGCGAAATCTATAGACTTTTTTGTCTGAGGGTTAACTTATGTATATTTTAAACGACCATCAAGTAAAAACATATTAGTTAACATTTTAATTCAAAACCACGTAGCAACAGCCAGCGCCCCCCAACTTTTGAAACGAAAAGAGGCCCTTGCGATCGCGAGAGCCGGCGATGGACTCGATAAGGCACATGCGACTGAGGCCGCTGCTGCGTTACCTGATGCTCGTTACTGGTCATGATGAGGCCAAGCGATCAGTGCTTTGTACACGTGAATGCTTTAGATCAAGTACCCAGTTGAAAGTTGGCGGAGAGTGTATTTGAAAGTTGGGAGGAAATTAAGTGCGCAGCGTTCCAGAGAGGACTAGAAAATAAAATCTGGTCGAGTGCGAGTCGGAGGTGTTACGTGCAGAAAATTATGTCATAAACTTACTATATTTTTTGAGTCTGGCCCTTTTGGCTGAAATTCGAATCCAACTGGTTTGTTTAAGTAGGCTTCCATGGTGACCACTAGACCAATTGAACTTATTTTAAACTTGTTAGTCCTCGGTGAAATTAACCAACACCTTTTGTCTCTTCACGTATATTTTCCGTTCTTCGCGGTGATTTAAAGGCTCTTAGGAGTTTCGTTGAAATTTTCCTGTAAATTATAGTGAGGCCTTATCACCCGTATTTTTTTTTAACTTCCCGTTATTCAAGGGAAGTTATTGATTTGGGTCCGATTTTCGAAAATCGAGTTTTCATCAGATCTCCACGTTTTGAGGTCCTAGGAAACCATTCTGAGTATTTTCGGCTGGACGTACGTATGTGTGTGTATGAAATTTTTTTTGTCGCAAGATATCTTGAGAACGGATTGACCGATTTTAAGACCCACGATACGGCGTTTGAAAGGGTTCATCGAGACATAGCTCTGATTAGATTTTGAAGTCAATCGGTCGAGTTGTTTCAAAAATATTCAAGAATAAACCTCAAAAAAAAAAATGTAAAGTTTTTTGTAAGTAACTTTGAGATTGTCCAACCGGTCTACTTGAAACCTGATACGTTTTTTGTACATAAAAAATTGCGTCAAGTGTCTTCAAAAATATCAAAATCGAACGACGCGTTCAAAAAATATCGCAGTTCACTAATTTCCGAAAACGTGTTTTTTTAACATCACTTTGAGATTTTAAGATCAATCGAATTTCGGTTTTACACAAAAATTTTGTGCTTACAAAGTTACATATTCCATCAACTCTTTTTATACCCCACTGCAGAGGCTTAAGCTTCCCCTCAACCCCCTAAATTTAACCTCCTAACCCCCTAGATTTAAGCTCCAAGCCCCTCAGATGAGGGGCTTGGAGCTTAAATCTACCACGCTGCTCCAATGTGTGTTGGCGAATTGTAATGACCACCATCTATTGATAGCAACCGGAACCGACTGCTTAACGTGCTCTCCGAGGCACGGAGTCAGTGACAATTAATGTACTTAAGTCAGAAAAAAATCATTCGTACACGCCCGGATTCGAACTACGACCACATTGCCTTATATATTTGAAATAGGTTCGCTGCATTCGGGCTATCACGACACATCAAATCTTATCAAAGTAATGCATTAAAAGCAAACGAAGTTTTCAAAAAACATCGCAGTCTACAAATTTCCCAAAAAGTGTTTTTTTAACATAACTTTGAGATTTTACGGCCAATAGATTATTGATATTACATAAAAGTTTTGTGCTTACAAAATTGCATAGAATGCCGTAAACTGCATTAAAAATAAACAAAGCGTTCAGAAATATCGCAGTTCAAATATTTTCAAAATAACTTTTTTTTATATGTGGTTTCTGATTTCTGAATTTGAATTACTCTAAATGTCTAGAAATTCTGTTTTTGGGCTTTGAGAGCTCGGAAAACGAATGTTATGACCTCGAAGAGGTCAAAAACCACGAAAATCAATATTTTGATTTCGAAAAGCTAAATAGCTTTCTAATTTTCGAGCGCTTTGAACTCGAAAATAGCGGGAAGTTATTGGGGAATATTCGATTTTCGTATGACGTTTTTTTAATACCTTTAAAAAAATGGTTCTAACGACCAGGGTAATATTTTATATGATTATATTTATATTAGTAGATATGTATTATTTTAAAATAGTTTCCTAAATAAATTTTAGGGTTAATAACCACCAGGGGCCGCTGCAGAAGATGTGTTTCTACGAAACTACTCGATTTATTTTGATGCGGTTTTTTGCGTTATACAGGTCTACGGTTTGCTTATCTACGAGGAAATAATTAAATAAGTTGAGCAGTTATGCGCCACCAGAGGGTGCTGCAATAGATATGTGCCTCCAAAATAGCTGGAAGGATTTTGCCACGGTTTTTTGCGTTACATTAGGTATCACTTAAAGTCAGGTTGTCATATAACCTTCGTGGTTATGGATCCCCAGGCAACGACGCTGCAATGGATATTATGTTTCTTTGAAGCGTCTGCGTCTATTTATACACGGTTATTTGAGTGGTATCAATTGTTAGTAGGTATCTAAAGAGATGGCGCGATATTTTTTCTATTTATAAAACTAGTTCATATGTAGATAAGATCGAAAAATATTCATATTTAATCGGTATGTAATTCGTATCTAAATGTCTTACCCAATATCACGCGATTTTACATTAAAAAAAATATTGTACAAACGGTAGAAGGTCCCACCTTCCAACATTTGTTCAATGTTCTTCAAAAATTTTGTTATTTCAATTTTTATACGCAAAATCGTGTGATTGTAGATAATATATTCATATTTAATCAGTATGTAATTCGTATCTAAATGTATTACCCAAACCCACATGTTTTACATTAAAAAAATTACAAACGTTGGAAGGTCCCACCAATTTTCTTCAAAAATTTTGTTGTTAAAATTTTTTTAAATGTTAAATCGTGTGATTGTGGATAAATATTTAGATACGAGTAACATCAGATGATGAACGCTTTAATTCGCTAAATAAAATATAGAGTGAAGCTATATAGGTCACCTGATTTTTAAAATTATGTATAAAAACTTTTTATTTTCCATGACGAGCCCAATACATTTGACATGTTACATTTTTGACAAAAAGCCCTATAATAGACACCCAAAATAAGAATTCGTTTTTTACGCCAAACGACCATGATTTTTGTCTCCAAATTATTATTATTATTAAGTATATGTATCAAATTTTAACTTTTGTCGTCCAGCAGATTCTTAGCAAATAGACTGAGACAGACGGACAGACAAACATCAAAGTGATCCTATAAGACTCCGTTTTTTCATATCGAATGCACAGAACCCTGAGAAGACGGATTCATCATTTAGTTCGCTAAGTATATGTCGGTATATGTGTACACATGAGCCTCTCGCATATAATGCTTTCGTAAAGTATTAATAGATAAGTTTTGGGAAAAACGCTCGAACTGGTCAAATTTTATTGATCTTTGCGCATGTTTTTAATATAACTAATACATACAGAATGATCTAGAATAGCGGGTATGACGTCATTGGTGTTTTATTAAAACAACGACTCCCATATATATTTAAGGTATTTGACAGAGTATATTTTTTTTACATACGAAAAGATAAAAACTCTAGACTTCCTGTCACTGAACAACCAATGAAGTACTCCCATGACAGCCGCATAAGTATGTGTGAGTGGAATTTCATAGTTACGAGTAGTTCTTGTGCATCGGTAGTTACTTTGCGATGCTACGTCCAGGTATTGGTCCTAGGTTCGTTCAAGTGAGATATAATAAGTAACAAATTATTATTATTTAAATTAAATTAAATTGAACGGATTGAAATCTGGCCTCTTTTGATTAAAGAAACGAAAATTCATAAATTGTGGTTCTAATTTAAATAGTCGCTTTTCAGAAAATTCAAGAGTACACTATCACTCTAAGCAGTTGCACCTCAAGCGCATATATTTCAATGGAGCGAAAATATTTAAAGAACAACTTCGTTTAATGAAAAATAAGATAGACAATCGTGGAAAAAACCTATGTGGTATGTCTGTCATAAAAGAGGTTAATGTGTACAAGGTCACCGATCTATATTGTAAATTGCCTATTTAGACATTATTTCAATAAAATTCATACGACCACTATAAAAATTAATACGTCATTTATCTATAAAAAATAAATGCACTTATCACACAGTAAACCAATTAAATTGTTTTATTTTTATGCACTTTGCCCCTTTGTAAAGTGTACAAACAATAGTAAGGAAAACTAAGCTCAAATGTTACATAATGTTTTTTAATGGGAAAATATATTGTTTTTTACAGACTTATTTTGTTTTTAAAGCATGAGCTCTTTCATTAGACGTAAACTAAAAATATTATTGTTTTTATTTCAACTCAATAATCCTGATATTTAATATATTACTGTCATTTATTTAAATGAAGAGTTCATTACAAGAAAATATTAAAAATAAAAACTGTTAATTATTAAGCTTTTTTAATTATTTAGAGAGTATAGTTACACTCCGTATTGTTGGTGCTTCTTAAAAGGGGCATACTGTGTATTTGGTTTAGTACCTACCTGCTTCACTCGCTAGACCTCTGATGTCATCTATTTAGCTGTTATGACTGGACCGCAACGGACGTGACGTGTTCAGTGTACGTAATGTCGTGCCTGTTAGCTAGGTCAATGTAGGAAGACGTCATTATTTAAGAAAAAATATATTCTCGGTCACGTAGACTCTTGGAAGTTACAGTTTGATTTAAAAAAGTCCATTTTCAAATTTTTTAAATTACATTTCTGTTTAGAAACGTTGTAAACCTCACATTAATATAATTTATGCCATTTTGTTATATTAAAAACATTTTTTTAAATTAATTTCGTAATATCTTTAATTTTTTAAATTTTAATATTACACGAAGAGAACACAATACTTAAATTTAGATTTCTAGCCACGTCTTCACGTTACTACCCCTGAAACGATTGAGGTAAATGAAAGTTCATACAAGCTAACTACGAGCGGTACGTATATAACGTCATTAGTACGTATGTCGGTACGTACACTGCCAGTAATAATAATTATTCGGTGTCGTGTTGCGATAACACAGATTTAGATAGGACGCCATCTACGATAACCCCGCACACAACGACGCGCACATAGTAAGACTCACCCTCTGTTCTGTACCGTCAGCAAAACTAGGATGAATTACAAAAAGTTATGTGAATGAATATCTGAATATCGAGAGAATATAATGAGTATCGATCGACCCACATTACTGATTATTTGTTGCAAAAATATATTAAACAATTAAAGTATAATAAAAGAAGTTACGCAAAAAAAAAACCGTTTAGTTCCGATTTCCATGTATAATGGCGTTTGATAAAAACGGGATAAAGTTGTGAAATTGACGAGTCGATCAAAAAAAGACTAGACAATCCAAACATCCAATAGACGCAGCAAAATAATTTGTAATTGAATTAGTTGTTATACTTTATCCCAGATGGCGTTCTGATAATTAGATAGTTATTTTCTTCTCAACAGATGGCACTTCCACCAGTGCTATCTTAGAAAAACCTTAATTATTCAGTTTTTAACAAAACGTATAAAGTGTGAATTATCTACGTAACATCTGTTATTTCGGAAAAATACGTATTGAATAAAATAAAAACATTCAAATGTGACTGTGCAAGAAATAAAAAATAAAAAGGTGCACTTATTTTCAATTAGGAAATAAGTTCACTTTTTTATTTCTGCTGGCACTTAAACTATCACTGTCTGTGCTATAAAGATGACGGAATATGTATATGTTTTAATACAAGATATGTCGAAAACGCTGCTTACTTAAAAATATCGTGTTATACTAATAATTTCCAAGAAACGCAAGTTTTTCCATGTCATATGTTTCGGGTATCTTATAGTCAGCTAAAAATATCGCAACTGCATCTCCCTCGCCATCTCAAATCCAGTATGGGAAATACATTAGTTAAATTTGTAATACAATTATTGTCCCGATGGTATGACTTTGGTGCCGTGGAAGAAGGGTAGGTGTCTACTTTGGGACGCCACGTGTGTCAACACATTTGCCGCCTCTCACCTTGGTCACACTGTGGGATCGGCCGGAGCCGCTGCGGAGTCTGCAGCCGCCAGAAAACGAGTCAAATACTCTACTCTGGATAGTAAATACTTGTTCGTTCCTCTTGCAGTGGAACATGCTGGCTATTGGGGGAGTGAAGCTGAACGTTTCATCACGAATATCGGCCGTCGTCTGAGAGAAAGGGGATTCGACCCTCGTTCCGGTTCCTTCCTGGTGCAAAGGATTGCCATTGCAATTCAGCGCGGTGATGAGCATCATGGGCGCATTTGCGTCGGGGGCGACGAGGGGTGGATTATTAGATTCGTTTTATTTGATCACCATTGAAAAGAACTAAATTATTGTTAATACAATATTTATAATTCAAGTACCACGAATTTGCTATGTGACAAATGATGTCATGAAACTTTCACGTTGACTTTATGGCCAATCCAAACATAGCATCATATAATAGTAGGAAACAGCGAGTGTGAGCAGGGGTGCTATATCGTCGCAAACTGGCATATTTTTTCTAACATCAAACTTTATATAATTAAGGAACTAATGCATTAGGTAATTGAGAAAATTATTTAGTTAATTCTAATAAATTTAAAAGTTATTAGGTGTTTCGTTGCAGAAGCGAATATAAAACATTAAAATAAATATATATTTTATTTTTATATTAAACAGATGCGTCCGTCTATTATTTGCAGTTCTGGGAAAAATTTAGCCCTAGTTTACACTTTAAAAATAAGAAGGTATGGAAACTGGGCACGTTATATATAGATACCTACATCATGATCATAATTTTAGAAGCATAACATAAAGAGAAAAAAAAATGTAGTGCGTGGTTTAATTAAATATATCAGATGTGTAGATGATGTCAAAAATATTTCATACATTTTGTCTTAAAATATAAGAAATGTGCGTTTATTTTTGCAGCTTAAAAACTGAAAAAGGCGCATCGTATTCTCACAAAAGTAAAAAGCTTAAATTGTATCAAATTCCTTTAAAGCTTTACTTTAAACACCTAAAATAAAGTTGCAGAAAGTTGTGTAACTTTCGAAATTAGTTAAAGTTAGAAAGTCCTTACTGAGAGACAAACTTTTTGCAAACCATACTTTGAGTGGTGAATCTCTGAAAGGCTCCAAGGCTGTGCTGTGAGTGAGAGGGCTCGAGGATGCGCCGGGTGGCGGGAGGGTTGGTAGGGGGTAGGGTAGGGGAAGTTGTGACGTCACGTCCTATCTCGGCGGCCATCTTGGATTATCTCGTCGCACCTGCGGAGCGGGGGGTAGGGGTGCTCCGTATCGACCCGCCTCTCTAATGTAAGTAGATTTTTCAACGCCTTGACGTTTTAAGTTTCAGCTTTTTTTAGTCTACAAATTTGCTGGCGTTTAGGCTTCATTATGTTAGATATTTTCAGTTTAATGTCTTGACTTATTTAGAAAATCAATAGGTAATTTATTTATGTAGAGAGCATGGATTTTACATGTGATATAAGTACCTCCCGGATTTAGATGTAGTGCTTACCGAACTAAACAAAATGTTTAAAAAAATTAATAAGATAAATGATTAAAAAAAAAAATGAAATTCTAAACATGTTTTTCTCGGTAACCTTCAGTTTGCGCCATCTGCTCACTTGAAAGTTTTTGTTTAGTTCGGTAAGCTATACACGCTCTATAAATTTGGACTACGTTCAGGCCAACAGCTGGTATATATTTACTATTTTGTGATAAACTAATTACGTATCCCTAACCTAATACACAAATATTTCATTTGTCTGTTCATCGCTATGCAATTTTGTTTGAACGCGTATAAGTCACTAACCATCAAACCGATTTTGATAAAAGTTTCAGGTTTGAACAGACGAAATCGTGATTATTGAATTGTGATATTATAATGTTTAGTAATGATATAAGGATGTCATTAAGCTGCCATTTTTAGGAACAGAACATTGTGGAATGAAGCATAAAAGTGCTGTCAAATTTATTTACTCTATGGAATAAAATAATGGTATAGCCAATATATATATATATAGATCAAAATAGCAATAGCAGTTTATCTTGACGCAAGAAATCTTCGTTAATTATTGTTTTAATTAAATAATTTGACCCTCACTTTAAAATAGAAAATGGTCACTCATTTTCAATAGGTTTTATTATTTACTTTAATTAGTGCTATTAATTTTCAATTATTTTTTTTTAGCTCTATCACTTGAACAAAGTTTAGGATTTGATAAGGGTTATTTAAAAAAATTATTATAACACTGAAACTTTTAATTTTAAATTTCCAATTAAAATATTAAATACCGATTTTAACTGTTTTCCTTTAAGGGTTAAATTTCTATAACAGGCGTTTCGTGGTTTCTATCCATAAAGCCAAATAATGCATTTCATTGTTTTAACTTTAAGATTTATAGAAGTTCAATACAAACGTTCATTGCCTATTTGGCTCCTTTAAGGGTTACATTTGCAAAAAATCTTGAAACACGACATATTTAGTTTCTACCCAAAAGCCCAAATACCAATTTTCATGCATTAAACTTCAAACTTGACGGACATTATACACATAATTTCATCCCCTACTTTATCTTCATAAGTGTTAAATTCTCAAAAATCTTGAAACACGACTTATTTATTTTGTGACACAAAGTTTTAATACCATTTCTCGTACATATAACTTCAAAATTAACTGGAGTACCAATCCAATCAACTGATAGTGTCAGGTTCAAAAAAATAGAACTAAAATTAGTTGAGATGGTGTTTTAATTTCTTTTTTTTTTACCATGCGAATTCTTGAATGAAGTTGTAACACAAAAGATTTTGAAATAATATTTGTTTCATATGAGTTATATCTAAGAATTATAATAGTTAATTGTGATATAAAGTTTTTTCAAAACACCATTTTAAGGCAAGTGTCTATAAGACAATAATGTTACTCCATAACATAAACAACAATGCAGGCTTATATTGAAATTATATTTGATATCTATTCGTTGTAGTTATTCTCTGGTTTTTAATTCTGCAGAAAAATGGTAAAGCAGTATACAGTAATTTATACCACCACATTCTTTTTTCAGTTTGTAATGCAATCAACATATATAAATAATGAAAAGGTGATAAAATCAAATCCAGTTAAAATAATTAAGCCACCAAAAACTAAAAGCCAACTTTAAACTAAGTTAAATAAAATCTATTGAAAAGATTGATTCTGTCCTTGTCCAGCTTGACTAAGTACTGATGGATCTTCAAATATTGGCTGCTGAAGCTTGAACTGTTCTGCCGATATTCTTGTGAACATGATCCCTATTCCTTCGATGAGTGCAAGTAGTACACCACCGACCAAAGCACTGCCCGCCATTGCCGGTACGCCATTTCTAGCAGCAAGAATGCCTCCAGTTAGTGCTCCACTCATAATAGAATTCCATGGGTCTTCTTTTTGTCGAAGGTATACTAAAGAGCAATCAATTGTTGAGAACATGCCTCCCCAGACAGCAAAGTTACCCGCTACTGTGGGTGACCGTTCTTTGATAGCAGCTAAACTTCCCAGCATTTTTGAAATATGCCTCCTCCAATTGCACCCATGATAAAAGCACCTCCTGAATCATCCAGAATACGCCAAGGGCACGGTTCTCTGGAGTACTCGTCCATAATTTTATCTTTTATTTCTGAATAAAGGCAGTCAAAAAACTAATATGTCTATGTAGTGTAACTGCAAAATTTTTAATCGATTTTTTAATTTATTTCTTGGCCCCCATTGCGTTTCAAGGCGTTCAAGCAGTTTCATTGAATTGAATTGAATTGAAATAAAAAGTAAAATTACCCTTTATAACTCTGATATAATACCTTAAAGCTACATAAGAAAAGATAGGAACCAATCAGAGTAAGAGTTGGCCAGCCAACAATACCGAGGCGACTTCCGCAAAAAACCTAACTTTTTTCAGTAAGATTGTAAAATATATTCACCATTGTCTAATTATCCGTGTTTTCGCAAAATCCCTAGAATTTTCGCGAAAATATGAATTATCAAATCATCCTACGACATATACAACATTGATTAATTCTGCCCAATTTTACATCACGCGAGTCGCGTCGTTGTAGGGCTCCGCCCCCGCGCGCCGTTCCGGCCGCTTGTCGCGCCATAGTTTTTATTTCTCGATATGTCCTAAGATAGTAACTTAATTGTGTGGTATAAAGGGAAATTATAATGTGCATGAAATGTTGAAGGTAAATAACGTATTTAATTTGATAGGGCTTAATCCTGTATCCGTATAAATTGCTTTCAATCACCTCATAATTTGACACCATTATTTTAAACATAAAAATAGGTATAGTAAGCTATCCATAAAAGATGGACATATGCTATTGCGGACTTTTCTTTAGTCCTATGAAAGAGAAACATTTCCTTGATACATTATTTTGTTATATCTCAAAGTGATTAGGCAGGGTTTTCGATGAAAGCTCCTAGTCGGTTAAATTTTTTTCGACGTCTTCAGCAATAATTGTCATATTTCAACTAATTTCCACAAAACATTAATAAATTATACATATAAATCTTCCTCTTGAATCACTCCATCCATTGGTTTCAATCATATGCCAATCCTTTAAGTAGTTTTTAAATTTATCGCGTTCAGACAGACAGACAGACGCGGCGGGGGACTTTATTTTATAATATGTAGTGACATAGATTAACTGGTCAAATGCACAACAGACATACCGATACACATATGTCGATAGAGCCTTAGATTTATAAATTACTAGCGTATAGATATAGTCGCCGTCGTTGCTTTTGTGTCGAATTGACACCAAGTTACAGCCAATGTATGGCTGCCAGCAGCGGTCTCACTATTGTTATGGTAATAAAAGTAAATAGTGTAATCTATTTTTATGTTATTCTTTCGTACTTCATTGGTTTAGATATCGGTCTATCTGTTGCTATGGTGAAAACGTAATCGTACGTTAATAATTATATTAATGTAATATGCGAGTGACGTTAACGTGACATATAAACAGAAAACTCTCCGCGTTTTGAATGGAAGCTAACAAACAGCAACAAAAACGCGTTATCTCTACGCGGCAGTGCGCAGATAGTATCTGCGGCGGGGAGTCCCCCGAGGGGGCAAGCGTTTCAGACTTCAAACGTTGATCCCGCTCTGTTTACTGCGACCGTATCTCCGCAATTTCATTTTTGCTTCTTTTGGTGTCAAAGAAGCCTTCTTCCTCGCAAAGAATTCCTTTAATAATAACAGAGAAATCGGGTGGTTTTTTAAAGATTTGTCTATTTAGAGATTGATTTCAGAATCATTCTATAAAATAATTATATACTTAACTAAAATTGCAATTGCATCCACTTACCCCCGGTATGGTGCTTTAGGTCATCAGTCTACCTGACCGATGGGCGTCCAACGTTTGGCTTCCTGGTACGTGGCCTCCACTCAAGAATTCGTCTACCCCATTGGTTGTCGGTTTAATAGTAAATGCCACTTCAGCTTGCTAATCACTTCTGCTATGTCGACAGCTTTAGTTCTTCGACGGATTTCAGTATTCCTAATTTTGCCCATCAAATAAATACCGAGCATAGCTCGTTCCATAGCGCGCTGTATGACTTTAAATTTGTAGACCAGTCCTGCCGTAAGAGTCCATGTTTCGACACCGTATGTCACTGTAGGCAGGACGCATTGGTTGAAGACCTTGGTCTTCAGACATTATGGTAGTGGCGACGAGAACAGACGACGGAGCTTCCCGAAAGAAGCCTAGCCCAGTTGAATTTTTCGGTCGGCCTCTTTGTTGAAGTTGTGTTTGCCTAACTGGACAGTCTGTCCTAGATAGACATAGTCTTGCACAACTTCAAGAGTCGCACCCTCTACGGTTACCGGTCTCGATAGAATATGTCCGTTGAACATGACTTTCGTCTTGTCCAAATTCATCCCGAGTCTCACCCGCCTAGAGGCGGCATTGAAGCCGTTTACCATTCCACTGAGCTCCTTTAGCGACTCTGCGATGATGACTGAAAAAGTTGAGCAAAATCGACATAATAGTAGTTACGAAATTGCTAATGAACTGAACATTGACCATAAGACAGTTTTGAGTCATCTGAAAAAGTCTGGGTATATAAAAGTTGCATTTCTAGTTCCTAATTCTTTGGAGACTTATATAATATGCATTTCAGTTTCTGTTTAACTCATTAGGAAGCGCCAGAAGAGCGAAATACAAAAATATTTTTTTTCCATATATTATAGTCTAAATTGATCCCTCCACCAAACAAGACTCCACTCTAAATTAATTTTTTGCTACTATAATATGCACAAAATATACTATAATAGCCGACCATGGACCACCGCATCGACATCTCCACTCAACTGGAACAAAAACACTCAAGTAAAACAATAACACGATGAGGTATCATTAAGAGCGCGTGCTATGCGCAGCTGCATAGCTTTCTTCCGATATTAAAAATGGGTACACACTTCAATATTGTTTGAAAGTGGTCTGTTGTTGTTCGTAGTAGGAAATATTATACTTTCAAAGGGCGAGTGTAGTGCATAAACTAAGGCACGTGCTGTTTTGGTGGTGGACCACCGGAGTGGTGATTAGCTTCTTAAAAGCGTCGATAATTCAGGAAATACTTGTTGGAAACTTATTAGATTTTCGTGTTATATTATATAGGAAATCTAACTACAATTTATCCCATCTATCACTGATAGATGGGACTCTCCATTTATGGCCCATCTGCATGTCAAATAATTAATAAAGTTTTTAGTTTTACTATTAGTTGTATTCATTTATTGTTAGAATTTGTTAATTATTTTTTTTAAATTGTTCGGTTTAGTTTTAATACTTGATATGTAAATACCGTATAAATATGTAAAAATTACTATTGGGCAAGCACCAGAAAATAAATGATTATTATTAATAATAATAATTATTATTATTATTAATATAATTTGGTATTAGATTGATAAAATTACATATAACATCTTTTCTTATACTATATAGTAGATGTACCTACCACAATAATAATTAAGAATTGGCAGACAATTTCAACGAAATCCGTCGGCGAATCAGCTAAATATTGATTCGGTATTTTTTTGAACAAGATATGACTTGAACTATAAAAAATACATGTCAAAGTCATGTTTTATCATGTATGGAAAATTCCACAGCATTAAACACAAGCGATTTAAAATGAAAACATACTATAAATAAAATATGCCAATTTACATGAGTATCACAACACAACAGGTATTATAACACAGTACATTAACACGATTATCATACAAATATGAGACGCTAAAATAGCTCTGGATCCAGTACTGTTCCGTATGAAACTAGTATCCTCCCGCTATTTCGTCCGCGTTGTATTAAGGTATTGTATTGTATTTTTAATGTCGTGCTTATGAGTACATGAATTATCTTAAGTTAAAGGTGTGTTGATTAATATGACCCGTAACTTTTAATCCCATCGCATCAGTGGTTGAATTTTGAAATATTCTTTTGTGACTTGTGTTACTTTTTTATGACATATCGTACTAGAAGCTCAACGGAACACCGTTTATATATGCTTAGTACTACTAAGCTAACTTCGTGTAGTCCGTAATCAAAAAATTCTGTTCGTATGTCGATATACTGATAGTGTTTTACTGTACCTAAAAATGAAATAACCCTACTTAATTTTTATCCTATTCTATTATTAAATTTTGTTCGAATGCCCACTCACAAACCATATGGAACTAGTTTTCAAGAGAATCCTAAAGGTTTATATTATTATACAACTATTATACTGTTACGAACGGACAGAGTAATGACCGCCATCTAGCGTCAACTAGTAAAACCACTTTGTAGAAGGGTTTACAATAAGGACAACACGAAACCTCTACTCAATACTAGATGGCGTTAGAAAAAAAGAATGTCCTAGAATTATCCCATCTGGTCGATTACGTTCGTACGAGTGGAGTGATTTCTGGAATGTTCTAGAGGCTAGTTACGACCTATATAAGTGGCTGCAGGAAGACGAGCGGACCAGTTCAGTTTTTGGGCTACTTTCGAAGCGACTTCGAAGTGAAAACTAGTGATCAAGAGTGATACCAGTGAAACCTACGACTTGGCTACGACCTAATACATCGTGAGTGCTTAGTGTTTGGACTTAGTGCTTAGTGTTTGGACTTAGTGCTTTGTGTTGGACCTAGTGTTAGTGAATAAAGTCTTCAAAAGAGTCAGCAGGTCTTTCTCTCCAAGTTCGACGAACCTTAACACGTAACAATACAATAATTTGTACAAAAAAGGTATTGTACAAATTATTTTTAGTGTTTATTGTGTTTAAATTTAATAAATTAAAAAACCGGCCAAATACGTGTCAGATTGACTATATCGCGTGTAGTGTAAGGTTCTCGAATCTAGGTAATGCGACTATATACGCGGATTACATGTATATAATTCAATTATACCTACCTACACGTTTTAGTCAAGATTTAAATATTTCATAGTCTTTTCTATTTCATTCCAAAACCAAGGTATTAAGAGTTACTGGATACAATTTAGATTGAACATTTTAACCAATATCTTACAAGATATTCGTTACAATACTTACAAGATTTTTGCAGATACTAAAATAAATTAATTTAGAAATGCCAGGAGAATGAAACTCCAGTGCAGGCGTAAGAAACCTATAGCTAAAATAAAAGTGATCTATATAACCTGTATTTAATTTCTAGTGATACCCGACGTGATGGGATGAGCAGAAAAAAAATTTCCCTCCACCTGGATACGTTACGTTTGAAAAATTCTTATTTGATTACTGAATAAATGTCAACTCGTCCTGTACAATATACTACCTACATGTAACTTTTTATTTTCTATGACTATAATAAATACGAGTTGTGACAGACAAGACAGACTAACGGATTGATGGATACGATGAAGCTATACTTCCTAAGCTAGGCTTCCGTTTAAGCTATTCAGGTACACCTAAAAATGAAACAGTAAAGTATTTTTCTGTTTGCTAAGTTAGAATCAAACCATGCAAGCACGTAGGTTATTTAACCACACAAGGCTTATAATAAGAAACGAGTAAGGATACGAATAATAAAGTACAAGTAAGTAAAACTTATAATAGCTATAATATGTTATGCACAGCATGAAAAGGCTACCGGTACGTTCCTTCTGTACAACTTGAATTGAGAATTGATCGAGCTAGTTCGCTGGAAATGCCACGGGGGTCCACAAAACGACAGGGACTAAGCGCACAGTTATTACTTAAAATATACAAATTTCAATTCGAAACCTCTTAGTTTACACAAATTAAAATTTAAAGTTTCGCGTATATTGATTTTCGATTTGCAAACGAACAAATCTATTCTGACCTATGCCATTTGGTTCTTGCATTTATTTGAAGGAAAACGCTTTTAATTTATATTTTATTTATATGTTTTTTAGGTAATATAAATGTGATTTAGGAGGCAACCTCAAAAACCATAAAAAAACAATTTCATGAATTAAAGTATGTGCTTGTGCTAGTAATTGTATTTATCCAAAATCACAGACGTAATAAAATCCCTAGACTCCCTGTCAGTGAATAACCAACAGCAATGACAGCCGCGTAAATATGTGTATGTGGAATTTCGCGGTGGACTGGCGGTTGGTAGACTTACTATCATGAGTGTGCTCAAGTTGACGCATGCGTAGGTACATAGCAAGCTGACTTACTAGGGGTGCACCAACTTCGCTTTTGCGATGCGTCTGTTAAGCGGTTGCATTATTGGTTTTACGGTTCGCCTAACGTATGCGTACAGTATTCCATTTATCGAAGTTAAAAAATGTCTACGTGAGAATATGAATAAATATTATAGCATAAACTTGACATTAAAAAGTATAAAGATGTAGCTGTCAAAATATTGAATACAATCCGTACCCCGCGGTCTACCTGTTCGTAGAAACATGATCTGTTAAAGAAAACATACAAGTATAAACATGTTTTTATAACTCTGTTGTTGTGGTTGTGAAACATGTCATGAAAGAGGTGAGTTTCGATTCCATAATAAACGAATTCGATATCAGAGTTTTTGTATTTACGAAGATCAAAGAACGCGTTTGCAAATATATCGTATAAATTGTATACTACCGACACTAGCTTCCTCTCATGACTTTGTTCACGTGTTATACTTTTCTTCTTACTGCTTGATTGTTGTAAATTTTGCTTTCAGTTATTGTTAATTTTATTGGTTGTTTACAACAGATTTCACTCCACAACAATTTTATGATAATAGATGCCATTGTTATGATTTTTGCAAATTATATAACTTTGATTTAAGTAAATTATATTAATCGGAAACTTAGTTTTACTCGTATTGCTGAAAAACTATGAATGAATTAATTCAAAGGAATAATAATTTAATACTTGTTAAAATTAATAAATAAAAATAGATATATATATTTTTTGTAACCAAGGTCATCCAAGTTATTTTATATTAAAGATAATATCTAGGCGTTGGTAAATAATTGAGAATTTAAAGCTGTGTATCGATTTATCTTTTTCAATGTTTTCTTATTGCTAAACTAATTATGTTGTTTTGGTAAGTAATCCATTCCTATTAAAATGTTTATTTGCAGACATTCCATTTTTAAGACATAAAAATTAGAACAAAATTAAGTAATGAATTTGTGATAAAAAAAAATCGGTTTAATTCCTAGACGGTTTACACTTTTTACTTTTTGTTTCATGGAATATTCAGAATCAATTATTTTTATTAGCATTTATAGAATAATTATATTCAGACATTTAAATTTTAAGACATAAAAATGAGAACAAAATTAAGCCATGATGTTGTAATTTAAAAAACATGTTTTTAATTCCTAGACGCTTTACACTTTTTACTTTTTGTGTTATGGAACATTCTGGATCAGTTATTTTGTTAGCATTTGTAGCAGCCTATCCCCTAAAAACTAATAAAATACGCATTCGTACTAGTTTCCGCCACCGAGCTGATACTTAATATTATTTTATAACAATTGTGACAAGGTCTCGCACATACCATACTTTCACAAAATATAATGGTGAGGTAGGTACATATTTGTGTGATTTCGTTCATGTGCTTCCATTTTGGCCAGTCAGCGCGGTCCGATAGCGCCGGGTTGACTCGACCGTATTGCGTGTCCAAATTGATATAAAAGAAGCTACAAACCGCTACCTTGACAAATAGTAGTTTTCATAAATAGACAATGACCCTTCAAATACTTTTGATGCTGTACATTTGTAACAAAATATTTATCTATAGTAACAGTATATAAAATTTTGGAAAACAACTAAATCTATAGTAACAGTATTTATATACATATTTACAAAATTTTGGAAAACAACTAATGATCATATTTTTTTATTATTCTATAAACGCTTCTACTTTGATTAAGGTGTAGCCAGAAACTTCGAGCACACGCGTCGAAAAAATAAATCAAACATAGCTGGTACGACGCCCACCATTAATAAAACTCTTTAAAAATATTTAATAATGTCCACAAAAGCAGCGAGCACAATACGCCAGTCATAAAGGAGCTGCATTTATTATGGCGACAATATATCGAATACAAAAAAGATAGCGTGACAAAGAAGCGTAGGTACTTTTTAATAATATTGTCATTTCTCAGCAGCAGTGGACTCTTTCAAAAACCCATAACGTAATAATTTATCTCTTTATAAAAGTTTTTTCGTTGTGGGAGCGCGGGTCCAGGTGAGCACGGGTTAACTTCGCTACAAAGACGAGGGCAGCTCGAGTACGAACGCGACATCGCGTTTGATGGGTTTTTTATTGGGCTCTCATTGAGCGGTTTTACTTATGTTACTGACTGTACATTTAACATCTTCGTAGATACTAAAATAAATTTATAAATAAAATTTAATTACTTTTTGATATTTAGACAATTTTTTTTTCTACTACAAACAATCACCTTACAGTTACTGATCAAACAAAATTAAGTTTGTTGGTAACTGAAAATATCGGATGTCTAAAAAAATTGTCGTCTTATCTTAGATCAAACTTTTTTCTCTGAAAGTGTTTGTCGAATACTAGGTACTTCCTTGATTTTTTCAGATTGTTTAATCACAAAGTTTAAAAGTTACAGGAGGGATACACTGTTAACAGAATTTTGGAGCTCATATCTCGCGACATATTTATGTAAATAAGAAAGTTTTTTCTCAACCCTCATTGCATTTGAAACATTTGTCCAATGTTACCTCACACGATGGGGCACGCAAAAAAAATCATCCCTTGGTTCAGTGTATAGAGAGCCATGCCTAAATAATTGAATTTCATAATTACTCAATAGAATTATACTTCGAAATTATAAGACTTCATTTATTGTCACGTGGCTACTAAACTATAAAAAATACCTAATATAATCACCCAAAAGTTAAGAGCCTACGTGAAACTAGGCATGAATATCAATAAATGTAAGAGGTATCTAGGCTTGTAAGGTCCATGTGTACATCTACAAAGCTTAGTTATGTATGTATTTAATATTTTGACAGAATTTAAAATTATTAACAGGACAACAAAAAGAAATAGGTAAAAGCATAAAGAATTCGGTTGTCCGCAAAAACTTTGGGGTCCGTAGACGAAGTTGACAGCGGAGCCACTATAAAATCGATGAAATATCTATGAGGGCATGCCGCGTTTGTAACTCATACGTTGATGTTGGCCTTTTGTGTACTTCGACTTAGACAGGTAGTGAGCGCTTTAAAATTTATGGTACACGTTGTATTACTTGTCAACAAGAAAAAGTTTTGAAAATTTTAAATGTAGATACGAAAATATAGGAAAATCTAATAAAAAATTTTAAGACGAGATCGCATGTGAAAGAAAGTGACCAGTATAGGTATTACAATATTGCCGCTTGTTAAGAGGAGAATTGCAGGTACATAAAACATTCAATATCTGTTCAATATTTTTGTTTGTTTTTGTCTAGCCAGGTGAACAGATGACCTGAAATGTATAGCTGGAGGTGCTGGAGAAGACCGTGTGTGGTGGCGAGTTCAGGAGGAAGCCGATATTCAGCAGATAGACAGAAAAAATGTGACGAATTGCTTTTGTGCACACTCAACATTAATTAGTCGACAATGGGAAAGATAAACCATGTTACAACAATATGTAGGTACCGATTATTTAATAGCTCCAGCTAGATAGCTCTAGCTAGATAGCTCTACGTGAAACATGAAGATGAAAACAATCAGAAATAAAACATTAATTATAAAAATATATAATTATTTTGAACGAGACAAAATTATAATAATATAATAATATCTGGGACATCCCACACAGTGCCATCTAGTCCCAAAGTAAGCAAGTATTATGCTTGTATTATAAGGTATTAGACAACTGATATATATATATATATATACTTAAATATTCTTTTTCTATTTTTATTATGTATACATATATAGATATTTTTACACCCAGACACGGAACAAATAGACATGTTAATGCACACAAATATTTGTCCCGGGGATCGAACCCGCGACCATCGGCTCCGCAATTAGGGTCTCTAACCACTCGGCCAACCAGTCAGTCGTCAATTGTTCGAAGAAAATCTTGAATTTTAGGCATTATTTCTATTCAAACTTAATGAGATGGGTATATGATAAATAGGCATTTTAATGTACAGAAATTTCGAAATACCTTAATGGTCAATAAATGCTCACGTAAGAATATTTGATAGCAAGTTCCGGGAAGTTGTATGAAGTCGTCTCATCCCAGAGGTTTAGACCGTTGGCGCCCCGTGGCGCCGGTAGCGCGCGGGCGGTCCCGTCCAGCAACCGCCCTTATTAATTAATTTTAATGCACTTACCTGAAATCTCGAGGGACATTTTTTCCAGTAAAAGTAACATATGTCAAATGTTATGAGATTCAAATGGACATCGGGTTTTTTGTTAGTTTAAAATAGGATTTGACGTGATAGGTTACAATAAATTGACGAATTAAATGACAAAGTTTAGATTCTTTATGTATTCTACATGTTATCGCTAAAAATGACCTGGATGTTTTACGCAGTTGACTTTTAAGCCTGCGCTAATACGATCTTTGTTGATTAAAAACGTCTTCTGAAATTAATATTTTTGTTATATTTAGATTATGTTAAAGTGTTAATAGACATTAATTTGAGTATCAAAATAAAATTTTATAGGTTTTTTATACCTACTAATATAGATATATACTACTACGTACAGATCGTTTGTTAGGGTTGTCACCACAGCTAGTTAATGGCCAAATTTAATTCAAACAAAAACAATAGCAATATTAAATCTAAGCGTGCTAGAGAGCTATATCGCGTAATACGCCTTTGGTTACGCTCGTGCCCACGGGAATTTCTGGAACCAGGTGGCCATATCTAGCTATCTCTTTTTCACATTCTTTTGTTGCATAATGTTGCCCATTCATCATAAATACCTACCACAGAACAGGCATAGCGTATGCACAGATATTGTTCTGTGGCAAAGATTTCATTGCCATTGGTGTGTTCATTCATATAAAAATCATATTAAAATATTTATACGCATAATGTACTTATGAATGAAAAGTAATTCCTTTATCCTATTATCCTTCGTTAAATAAGGTTTTTAGTTTACACGTTGTTATTACACAGGACGACATTTTGAAATTTTGAAACTTATGTAAATAATAAATATTCATACGACACAATTCGGCTGCTGTGTGGTGACTTTCAAGTGACTATATATTTTGTGACATTCTGTCACAACGAATATCGGACCATATACATCTATGATGAGATTATCGGACCATGTGCATCTATTAGTAATTACTATTTGTACGATAATAATTACTAATCCAAGCCTACTAATAAGGACATAAAATGAGCATCGTATATACACTCCCGAACTGCATCGCTTCATTCTCAGGGGCCACACAAACATCGATATACCGGCGAGGGCATTGAATTATTAATAATTATATTTTATCGTCACGAAATCCTTGCTCACAAGGTAATCGAGATAACCATCAGCTTCCGAACATATCCCGGCGCGTCCCCGGAGTGACGTCGCGTCTCACATCTAAACTTAATTAGGCAAATCATTTTCTTGCTCTATCAGAGACGAAGGCCGGTAGCTGCATATAAAAGGCCACTGTCGTAAATAACTAAATATTGAGAAATATTTATGAAAATCCGTTTTCATATATAAATTAGAAGAAGTTTCTCTGTCCGTTTGTTCTTGAGCTGAATGAAATTGACTGAAGTTTTGTTGAGTCATTTTTCAGAGTCTTGAATAACGTACTAAATAGATTATCAGGTTAAAAGATATTCAGGAGACTTCAGAGAGAAGAAAATAATTTGTATAAATACAGTAACATCACATGCAGTTTTTGATGCCGTCCACTTCTTGATGAATGAAAGATACAATTAATAAATTGATTAAAGTTGAAATGTTGGAACACTGAAACAAAATCGAGATTGTAACTAAAAAAGTTTAAGCGGTATATAGAGGGAAGAAAAACAGAAAAGCATATGGTGGCAGTGCAAACTTGCATTAAGTTCTTCACTACCTTACACGTGAAGAATCAAAACGCGAGTGCAGACTAGATTATGCCTTTATTTTTATTCCTTACTCGTATACAGTTATATTTTCCTATACTTTTTGTTTTGATTTGGTTCAATTTCGACTTGCTTCCTATATTCACTCTTCAAATGGACCCTCTTGACGAGCGTTTACGAACTTTTTATAGGCACTCGAAAGATCGAATTGAATTTATGATTTGCGTCAATTCATCATAATGTTCGCGAGTCGTATTCCGTTTATTTTTCAATTATTTTTCCAGTAAGGTCGGAAATCAGCCTGAGTAATAATGATACATGGAATATCCCACACAGCACCATCTATTCTCAAAGTAAGCAAAGCTTGTATTATGGGTAATAAACAACTGACATAGGTGCTTAAATATTATTAATGAGTCAGGGCGTATCTCTAGTATAGAAAATAATGCTACAAGGTGGTCGGGCGGAGCTAGCCGCCATTATAGCCAGTTAATATATTAACTGTTTATATTAAATATTTTTAATATATTATATATCAACAATATTTAATTAGACAGAGATGGTCGATCACGCAGACGAGTTTAGTTTTAAAAGTTCATTTAAGATTTTAATGTTCCATCAGTTTTCGTAAGAGCCTCCGGATGTGATTCGTGGAGAAATTATATATATGTACATAAAATGTATTCGACGTTCACTATTGAAATAAAGAAGTATTTGAAATATATAGAGAATGTTTTCTAATACTTATTGTTCCTGATACATAATTCAATCATAACGTAAATGTATCTAGAGTGTCTTACACCAAAGTATTTTATTACATCAATACTTTTCTACGTATATCTTCAAAAATTGGGAACTGGTCATTTAATTTTGGATCTCATGCCAACAGTCGTTAGGTATAATCTTAAAAACACACTATGTATATTATAACATTGAACTAGCTGGAACATAGTGAAAAAATCTGGTAGTTTTTAACTCATCTACAATGCTATTCGACAAAGTTTTTGTTTTTGTAATATCATATTACTGTACAAAAGGACATGACGTATTTATATTTTTTTTTAAAAAAGGAGGCATTCATTTTTAAATGTTTGTTAAATTAATCACCTGCTAAACAGCCATCGTTGATTATGTCTTCTCTAATTAGTTAAAAAATCCCTTGTTAATCTGTGGTGAAGTTTTTTTTTTAATTTGTGTAACGTCAATTCGCTGGAAAGACCGAGCTATACCTACCTTTGACACAACATCTGAATGCGACATTAAATAAATGAACGAATTGATAGGTAACTGAAATTGACTAACGAATTTGAAAACGAAATTGACTAAAAATTAACTAACGCCTGTTAGTTAATTTTTGTATCAAAATTTAAAATTAAATACTGGTTTACAAATCAACGGTTTGACCAGGATTTCATAACTAAGGTGGTTGTTCTTTGTCATTTTCTTTAATATCATAGATATTATATTAGTTAGAATTTAATTTTGTTGTCAATAATATGTAATTAATATCTTGAGCCACACGATTTACGATGTTAAAACATTTTTTGGAGATTTTTTTAATTAAATATAAAGTGGGTTTGTTTAATGCAATAATGCTAATCCTAAAATATTCTGTGGCGTTAGTGCTGCGAACAGAAAAATTCCAACAATGAATCAGTAGCAATTCCAAAGAAACCGGGCACTAGTTTACTTTTTATCAATTTAATTTCTTCACCGAGTTTAAACACTTGCTGTCCTGTTAACTAGACTTAAGTCAAAGACTTTGGCGGTCCAGGAATCCACAAGGAAGGTTATCATGTATTCCCTTTGTTAAGTTATTTGGGTTGGCTATATGAGCTGTAATCCGGCTTGTTTCAGTTAATTTTTCAGTCAACCCCACGCTTTATAGAGTCAGTCATGTTATTAACTCATAAATAGCATGTCGGAACTGGTAATGACGTTTCATTTTCAATTTTGAACGAAATTCAAACCTGATTCTCTTACTGCCTTGTTGTATAGTTGAGCGAAAAACTTTCAGCTTGCTCCATATCATTTATCAGTAAAAACAAGGACAAGGATCAAGCAGGTCTGAGAATTATATCTATTGTATTCATAACTTATAGAATACGTCGTACCGCATAACGTTAGTACCAGAATTGATACAGCTCAGATCATCCCATAAAGGCCGTGGTTTATGGCTGTGAATTATTACGTATTGCCTGAACCCAGTCTAATTTTCTAGGCGGTGCGTGCGGTGAAGCGTGACGTCATAAATATAATTTGCTTAAACGCGACCCTCCGGTCGTGTTCGCACCATCGCTAATCTGAGTACGAGGAATCCATTTTGTGTATCCATAGTCACAAATTAATTCCACACGAGCATTTATAGGGATCATGTTATGGCAGAAATAGACGATGTTATTAGAATGGAATCTAAATATTGTCGGCTAGACCTAGGCCTAATTACATTTAAGGCATATTTAAGGCCTGCGAAGCTGGAGGTCCCGGGTTCGAGTCCCAGGTCGGGTCAGTATTTATATGATGAATATCGATACTGGTCATGGTTGTTATATGTATGTGGTGTCTTCGCTTGGTACCCAAAACACAAGCTAATGCTTAGTTTGGGGCCTAGACGTTGTTGTCATGTAAACGTTATTATTATTATTATTATATTATTATTATATTTAAAGATAAACAAGATGTGCAGAAAGTTTTACTTCCTTGCTGACAGCTAACTGTACGTATATGATTTAAAAACTATTTTTGTTTTAGGTTTTGAAGGAAAGATATGTGGTGATAAGGCCAAGTAATGTACGAATGTAAATGTCTGGGAGTAAAATATCTACATATGTGTATATTATATTAAAAAAAGATATTTAAGTATGTCGGTATATCAGTTGTCTGGTCCTATAATACAAGCTTTGCTTAGTTTCGGACTAGATGGCGCTGTGTGGGATGTCCCGGGTATTATTATTAATAATAAATAAAATATCAGTATGTAAATATAGGAGTGCTTTTAGGCACAGCGGTCATGTTTGTGTTTATCTGTCTCTGGGATTGTTTTCTTAATAATAATCCATTTACTTGATAATTTTAACAATTTTGCTGAGATTCGCGCATTTAGTAATACGTATTTGAAATGATTTTTCAGACGGCCTACAAGTAGAACAATATTTTTAAAATTATTTTTCTGATCAAGATGGAATGGCGTTCGATTAGCGACTGAACGCCCGAGTTTGAAAAGCTGTCAAATCGTAGGTTAGACAATAACTGTGTAAAAAGCAAGTGGTCAGTTTCTGGTGCTACGTATGGCGGACATAGGACCTGAGAAATATGGAAGTAGCTAGGTACATGTGTGAGGTGGAGGACTGTATGTACCTACAGTGGCGAGTCTTATGGGAGACTTATGCTCAACAGTGAACTGTAATTAGTAAAAGAAATAAAAATAAATATTTTACAAAACTCTCGATAAAAAAGAAAACAAAAAATATTTAAAAAATTGTCATCTAAAAAAAATGAAACAATTATACAACCGTTTTTCTGCTTTATAATCCCAAATCAATGAAATTTAAGATTTTGATCAAATAAAGTTCTTTGATTAATATTTCTTTAATTAATAATACTCTTTTCAGGAAACCCCTTTTGTAAATATTTTTTCTTACGGTGTCTTTGTCGCGGGGTTTTATTTTAATTTTTCTCTTTAATTTATTAGTTGTAAAAGTCAGTAGATAACGAAAAAACAATTATGAAAAAATCTTACTACTGTAGCGCCCTTTAGTGGCTCATAACCATAAACTGACCCAAGCATTTACACGGATGTGATACTATTCAAATTAAAAAGATACAAAAAGTTACCTAGTAAGGACCTAGTTTTTACTGATCTGAATACCATATAACTTTTTGCGTCAATCGGTTAAGGTTTGACGGAAATCAACAGTTAACACCGTTTGGATGAAAATTTGCTAGTTAAGATTCATGTAGATCAAATACTGAATAATGTAAATGGTGAAAATACACGCACACTCACATGTAAAAGATAATGGTATATTTATATTGTTTAATAAATCCCATACCATAAACAATATATTGTCTACGTTTATAATTTTATAATCAGTGTACCATATCACGCCCGGTTCGTTTGATGTAAATTAAACGCGTTCACGATAAATGCGCACATCCCCGGCTATTAGAAAGTACTTTGGAAGAGCGAAATCTTTGTCAACGTGTTAAAGTTTGACCGAGTTAAGTTACCCGCGATTAACTTGGCGGGTGGTTCACATCATTAAATTATCTCGTATTGCCATAAATATGTCGGAGATTGGTGTTTTATTGCCGTGTTTGGAAACAACGCGCACCGTGGCTAATTCTAACTGCGGAACGCCGAAGGGCGGCGACGCAGTATCAAACGGCTCACTGTGTGGCGCTGCCACTCATAATTGCGTTGACCAATCTTTATGTTGTTTTGTAGATAAACTTTATAGACTGTAGTGTTTTGTTATATCAGTCGTAAGTATCTACATCATGATTTTTTTCTACAATAAACATGATTGATATATCTCTATATATGTCTACGATAAGTTGATTCAATTTTATAATCCAAGTTTCGCCCTCCCGCTCCGGAAGGCTAAGCGTGATGGGTGGTGAGTCTCGTCCCCGCAAGCAAGCCTACTGCTCCTTCGTAACGGCGGTTGTGTTTGAGATTTGCAATCGAGTTTTTTTTTTTCAGGAAACTTAGAAGGGTGAAGATTGAATAATACTGCTGCCCCGGAAAAGAGCAATGGTTGGCAATAGCTTGAGGACTTGGGGTTCATGCACTCGTGTGTCCCTATACAATACGGGACAAGTATTTGTCAAGGAAACATCCTCTGAAAATCAACATGATTAGTCGTCGTTGTTTTGATTTATTGATATCTTTCTTTATATCTTTATAAAATCACAATAATTTGTGCAAGAAGGTATTTACAAACTACTTCCCATTTAAAATTTACTTTTAGTAAAAATGACCACCGTCTTTGAGCATTTTGTGTATCTGTGATAATAATAGAACGTTTTTGCTTTTCTGTTTTTATTCACAATCAATGTATCGATAAAGCTGTGTATATTACTTATACCCATTTCTTCATATTGACATACAAATTTACAAATCATATTCATCAAAGTTATTAATATTTACGTATAAAAGGGACTATTTAAATATCCTTTTAATATTAAAGATAATACTTGATTAGTTTGTTTACACTAAGCCGTGGTAATTTTGCAATATTGAAACAAAAATCATTTTGTAGTAATCCTTTAGAAGTATTAATACTATTATTCTAAATAGCAAAATGTTTGGTCACCCTATTTAAAAACATTTAATGTATTATGTTTTGAAGAGGATCAACATTTTTTGCAACATGCTCAACGAGGCACAATAAAGCAAATAAACGCAAAACGAAAACTAAACTAAGAATGTTGTTTACTATTGTTTTTTGTACCTAAGTATGAATGTTTACGAAGATGGAAATAATTTGAAATAAATATTACAAGAAGCGTTCGTTTCTATTTGAAGCTCATTGTGCTACTTTTAACAAAAACCTTAAAGTTAATTGTTAGTTGTTGAACTGTATAATTTATTTAACATAAATATAAAAAGAATAAGTATAGAGTACGTATGAATACAGAAACATGTTTAAAGGCTGGAATGTAAAAACTTTTTATTTACGCATATAGTAGGTATGTATAAATACGCGTTACCTTGAAATAAGTTATCGAATTTTCCACATCACAAATAGGTATAGTACCTAATGTTTTTCTAAAATAGGTCAGTATGGACTTATATTGAACCGTAAAAGGTACGAGAAAACTGTATTTAGAATAAAACGAAATTTCCATATTTAGTTTTTTAGCCAAATGCTATCTTTACGCGATTTCAATAAGCCGCATAATTTGTAAAAAAAACTTTACACCAATCGACTCCTTTTTTATTTGGAACAAATCATTCTATTAACCACTTGGTTTGATATTAGCTGATAATAATTTTCCGTTTATGTAAAATAGTAAAAAAATATTTTTATTACGATTAACTTTTGTTTGGCGTTTTGTTTACCTCAAATTCGCCATGGCGTTATGTAACCTACCGAAGAATTTACTAATCACCGTAATGGGATCACTTTGAGGCTTTTCCAGAAGCTTCTTTAAATGAAGCTACAAATAACACAATAAGTCACAATTCGACAGAATGATAATTATTATACCGATATGATTACAAATGTTATGATGACAAGCCAGTGTTGATCGAATTTTTTCAAAATTGATCATATAGTCCGATGGAACCCATTTTTCGAATGATTCGAATAATAGAATATGTAATAACATAACGACTGGAGACGGATCGCGTCGCGTCGCGTGCCATGGAGGAGGTTTATTTTCAGCAGTGGACAGAAAAAGGCTGAAGTGCTTATGAAAACGAAAATCGAACTTGATTGTAAGCACAATCAAGGTCGATTTTCGTTCAATTGTCAATTATTGGTGTGAGGTATTAGAAAATCTAATTTTTGCTGTTCATTTTTTTTTCTGTGTTTTTCTGTCACAGAAACTTTTCAAGAATATTTCAATTGGTCAAAAATCTTGACAATTTTTTAAAAATAAATTTCAATTGGACGGAGCTCTTAAAAAATGCTACTTGGCTACTTAAAAAATGAAGTGTATACGAAAATAGATACAACACAGTAGAAAAATTAAAAAGTTGTGGATTGGATAATTATGAACAATATTCATCACAGGTAGCTGCCAAAAGCGAAGCGTGGTTATCACTAGCGTGACTGTATCCAGGAAAACGTGTGTCACTTTGAACACTTATCGTAGTATTCGACAACCGCTTATCCTAGTGGGCAGCGACCCTGCCTGCGAAGCTGGAGGTCCCTGGTTCGAATCCCAGGTCGGGTCAGTATTTATATGATGAATATTAATACTGGCACCGAGCCTTGGTTGTTAAATGTATGTGGTGTCTTCGCTTGGTACCCAAAATACAAGCTAATGCTTAGTTTGGGACCTAGACGTTGTTGCGATTGTGTGTTATTATTATTATTATTATTATTATTATTATTATTATGCAATCGTATTTAGTGACAAAACTGCAAGAAATATTCTTAATTATTATCTAAAATAAATTTCTACAGTGTGCTGATTTATTTGGTTCATAAGAACGCTTTGTTTCCAACAAAAAAGAAGTTTCTTTTATGGTGTAAAAAAATCGCGAATTTCACGAACGAAAATTTTATTTTTTTGAAGAAAGAGCTCAAGACTCTAAATGCAGTCTTCTCATATCTCTTACGGTTTAATATATGCCTGTCTTGTCCTATATTAGAAATAATACTCTGTATAACGGGTGTTTGGCTGCACGTAATCTAAACTTAGAGAGGTACGTGTAGAGCTTCCCGAACTAAACGAAAAGTTTCAAGTGAGCAAAAAGCGCAAACTAACGGTTACCGAGAAAAACTTGTTTAAAATTAAACTACGTTCTGCTGAACAAACACCCCCGTATATGATATAACGCGTGTTTAAATAATTTTTCTTTTTTTTATATATCTTTTTTTCAATCTTTTTATTTAGTCCGGTAAGTTCTACACGCTCTATTAGTTTAGTCTAATTACGTTCAGCCAAACATTCACTACATCAGAAAGTGCGGCAAAAAACAAATGACTACTATTTAATGGGAGTTTTCTGGAAGACTTTAGAACTTGAAATGTCAGACAATTTTAAGTAACAGTTGAGCTAAGGAGAAATGTTATTCTAAAAGAGAACATGGGGATGTTATCACGATATCCTTAGGAAAATAATTGTTGTTGGCTAAACAAATATGTAGAGAACTTACCGTATGTTTTACTGAATACACATAATCCCGGCGTTCTTACATAATATTATGTATAAATATCGTTCTGCACTTTGATATAACTATCTAATTAAATACGCTATTCAATAATAATTTAATAACAATAATCCTTTTTAAATTCTTTCACTGTAGTGTTATAATAAGGAATCTCTTTCATATAAAATAATAAAAAAAAATATTCAACTGGCCTATTCTTATTAATCTCACAAAATTAAATTTAATTTCTATACACAACAACAAAATACTGATATCTATAATCACCATCAGTGGTCTGATTTAAAAATAGATTTGTTTACAAATTCGTTAGAAAGCTATTCTTAAAGACAACAAACTGAAGTTAACATTAGCCAACAAATAAGTACACTCTCACTCTTGTTTTTCAAAGTCGCAAAGCAAAAGCTTCAATCTTCGAACATCACAAAGCATCAACACAAATACATTGTGGGATCAACAAAGTAAAATAAATAAATAATACGAATGTAGCCACAACAAAGGCGACCAATAAATCTAATGGGTGCCGTGTCACCGCATTTGTTGTACAATTACCTAACGAGAAACTGTATAACTGGCATAATGGCGGGAGTGACGTTGTCGAATATTGCAGTACAAAAGCTGTGATAAATTATAAAATATTGATTACTTTGAGTTTCAGGGAATAATTAAAATGAGAAATATACAGCTATGTGTTTTTTTTCTAAATTAATGTGTAATTATAGAATAACGGACACATGGAAGATTTTTTTTTAGAAAGAATAATAAGATTATTCATCACTGAATGCGAAATAGTATAATTGAATTTTTTAGCTCTCTGTTTGTTTCTTTGAACAAACAGTGAGCCAATAAAGTTTGTCTTCTTCTCTGTTTGGCTTCTGTGGACATCTATAAATAATAATAAACCAAGAACCACTCAACTGATTTCGATGAAACAACGTCCTTGGATAATGATGAAGTAGCGAAAAAATATGATATCCGCAATTTCGTGGCGGCGGCCATCTTGGATTGATTTTCATCAAAGAACACTCCAGACTAATTCACCTTTCATATAAAAAAGTCCGCATCCAAATCGGTTCATCCGTTTGGGAGCTACAATGCCACGGACAGATACACAGATACACACACACGTCAAACTTATAACACCCCTCTTTTTTCGTCGTGGGTTAAAAATTTAATACTTAATAATGGATGAAATAAAATTTCTACATTTAAGGTGACGTGTTATCGCGCTTCTGTTTTTAAGAGTAGAGCAGTGAAAATAAAAATATTGTAAGGTTTTATAAAATAGGTTATAGATATGTAACAAATCTACGACATAAAAAATATGACAATTTCTTTAATGTCGTGGAAAACCTTTACACACAAGGTTCTGCATAAAGATTGGTATTAACACAATAAAAATACACATAAAGATATTCTGAACTAACACATTAATAATTATATCCAAAAAAAATTTAAATTTGTCGCACACTGAAGAAAAGAATTTTCGGCCAAATAAATAAATTGATATTTTGTTGTCCAAAATATTATTTAATTTTGTAATAACTAATCTCGCAACTGTAATAGACTTAAGGGTGTGTGTTCAACTTTTGTAGCATCATTAGCTCTGGACAGGCGTACCTGCCCATTCATTATCTTGTCACAACATTTCGCGGCGCATTTTTTGCTTGAATATTTTGGTGAATTTGTCCAATTGTTGTTATATAATGGTCTCGGGCGTGACATCTCAATATTTCGACTCGACTATCAGAAAGATCATTTGTCATTGTCCATTACGTGGTTATTGTTGGAATAGAAATAAATAAAAACGTTAACTTTTATTTAGATTTTATTTATTTGTTGATAAATTTCTACGTAACATCTTTATGCATAGACCGGTGTTTGGTGATATGTGCAGGATAAATCTAGTACTGCTTGAAGTAGCAAATAATTTTAAAAAAATTACCTAGTGAAATAAAGTTTTCCAATCTACTTTTCTCAATTCGATCAAATAAATCTACTTGTGCTTTGTAATGATAAAATATATTTTTTAGAGTAAAGTTGATGAATTGGTATTTCTTATAAGCCACTGTAAAAACAAATCTACTAAAATCTATTTGTCAATATATATCTCAATAGGCAAAAATGTCATTTTTTATATTATATAATCTAATTAGCGAAATTAATAAAAAGAAATTATTTGTTAGAATTTTCCCATCACTAAATATGAAAAAAACCGTCATTTTTTAATGGTGTCAACAGCAACAGTTATCTGCAACAGTATCATATATAGTAAAAGTAAATATGGTCAGGTTCAAAACAAAGACAAAATAGGTAACGATGTAAATATACAATATACCATGAATATGGCATGAAATAAAAATCGTATTGTAATCCGGTATTGGCGTGAGATAAGGAGGGTCTGTGACAAGGCAAGAATTATGTGCTCCAGCGGGCAATTTTTCTTTTCCCGGGATTTATTCGTGTAATTTATAGCGGATCTGCCGGTATCTAGGCTAACCCTGTACATACGACGCACAATTAACTGAGAGCCGCGCCGCGCCTGCCTGCTACACTCCACGAGTAATAAACTCGTTTATAAATCAAAACAACTAGAATGTAATTTATATATCTAAATACCCTAATTACTTACCTGTATTTATATTTTAGTATTTTTGATAAGTGTGGGTACCAGATTATCTGACGTGAACAAGTAGTTAGGTAGTTTAACCGGATAACGAATATACCTAAATAAACCTGAGATATCTCAGACATTATTATCTATAAATATAAATAACATGTTAATTTTTTCCTTAAGTTAATCGTTGAAACGTTTTAATTCACTTCTCTAAAGTTATTCGCACAACACGGAATAACGTCGAGGTGACAAAGAGCCAGCCGTGACACGACGAGTGGCTTAATGCGCTCACGGGGCGCCTCCCCTGGCCGCACTCGTAAATTTAGGGTTTCATAAAACCAGATCAGAGATAAGACACAGTGTAGACCCATCCCGGATCAAATGCGAGGCTCCGATCCTACGCCCGCACCGCGCATAGACAATAAAAATAATGGCGTCGCATCTGCAGATACCATTTTACATCACTCGCTGAATTTGTCGTGTTTACATAAAATACGTTCGGCCGATAGCGATCGCGGATTCGCTAGGATGGGAAAAAAAAAGGAAAATGTCACTTTCGCGCCGAAACGCGCAGGGCTCACAGAAACACGACGCGCGTTCGCACGGCGAGCAAAAAAAAAACGAGCTGTCAAGGGCACAACAAAAGTATATTATAATCTTAACAGTTTCTGAATTGGCGAACTATTATGAGTCGAGTATTATGCCTTTCATCGGCACACAGGTATTTGGGTGCCTTTGTGGTTCGGTATTGACAAATAAGTAAGATTTACTCTTAAAGTAAAAATAATGGAGGCTTAGGCGGCGTGCACTTTTGTTGGGTTTAAATTATTTTTTTTATAGTTGGATGGATGGCGCCACTGGGCCAATATTGCATTATATTGCTAGAAACCGAATTCGGTGTAGGTACGCCGGCTTACATAATTCGTTTGAAACAAAGAAGAAAAAGACTGACGAATTTTTTCTTACGTAACACTAATTCTGATTTTATTTAATTTCAATGTCACTATACGATTTCATATATAATATATGAAGTCATCTACGAATTTACGGCATTTTCCCACAAAAAACGTAATAAACTGGTACCGTAGTGCTCGATCATAAATCAGGCACCTTTATATCTATACCGTATAACAGTACGTTTTCGAAAGGTGAATATCGAATCTGCGCCAGCCGACACGCCTACAGTCCGCACAGAAAGAGTTTCAGGCGGCAGCGACATATATTTAAAGCTTCAGGAGATAGGGGTGCAATAATTTTGACAATGACTAGCGGCCTTCCCGGCGAGGCCTAGACGCGGGGCCCGCTCGGCTGTGCGGGGGAAACGCGCGGGGGGCAATCTGCGCACTAAATCACGCTACGAATAAAATTTATGGCGCCGAGATAAAAACTCGCAGCTTTTCTCTTTTACGTTCCTTCCCCTGCCCGCGCCCGCACCCCACCGCTCGGAAAATCCATAGGGATTTTTCCAAGTGTTCGGGCGTGTGTGGGGACGAAACGATTTTGTTTTATGCTTATTGCCCGCCGCGATGTTTTGTTTGTTAAGTTGCACAGATAAGGGCGCGGGAGTCGGCCGTCTACGGCTTCGATTGCCCGGGGTGAGAGCGTCTCTTTTGCATGACTATAAATATTATCTTAAAATTTTGATTTCATTGTTCAATTATATTTGTGTAGCCCTCAAACGTAACTGAAACTTCCTCAGTCGAAATTAATTTAACCATAGGGGTATAAAAAAGAAGCCAAATGGTTAAAATAATACCCAATGGCCGCCCCTTCTATCTATATAACGTAAGTGGTAAACTTTATAAATTACTTACCTAGCAAAATTCTCTAAAAGTTGACCGCAATCACCAAATTAAACATCTTGGATTCGTTTTCATTTGGTTATTGGTTAGGCGAGACAATTTTATCTCTCTTTAAATTTGGATACATTTACTTCCTTTGTGGTTGGAACGAACAATTTGTTAGTAGTAATTCGTTACAATTGCAACTGCACTTTCGCTTGAACCCATGCTACTATTCTATTGTTTTTTTTTTTCACCTCTATTTCGCTTACCTCGTGCCTCGCCATTCGTGTCGTTTAGCTTTGTTATGGTAATTCATTTTTGTTTGCGCCACTATGCAAATGCTTAGCAGCATGATCTACAGGAAAATGGCGTTAGGTACGTATATAATATTTGTAATTGAATTAACGCTGTGGTCTGTTATATTATAAATAGGTTTACGAATGTCAATATATTTAATATAGTGTCCAGCCACAAAATACTACGCAATCGAGCTCTAACGTCGGTCGCTCATCGAGGCCGTGTACCGCTATATTTTGGCGGTAGCGATATTATGTCGTGTCTCACTCTAACTTTCAGTGAGTTCCTATAACTGTATCTTTGGCAATTCAGTACCGCCATGATGTCACAGTTCATCATCATCATCATCAGCCCATTTTTACCCCACTGCAGGGGCTTAGGCCTCCCCCAGGTCCACCACGCTGCTCCACTGCGGGTCGGGAACTGTAACGACCGCCGTCTATTGACAGCTTCCGGGACCGACTGCTTAACGTGCCCTCCGAAGCACGGTGTCAGTTATATGGGGCCTTATAAATTTGAGACAGGTTCGTTGCGCTCTGGGCTATCACGACATGATGTCGCAGTTCGCTTCTATGGAATGCAAACGGTATATGATTGCAATCAAATAGCAGATTGCAGATGTGGTGTCAAACAGCATAAAACTGAGTTTGTCTTATTCCATATCAGCCCATTATGCCCCACTGCAAGGCTTAGACCTCCCCTCGGTATGAAGGTGCTTGAAGCTTAATCTGCCACGCTGTTCCAGTGCGGGTTGGTGGATCTCACTTCTGATTGTCTTACTTATGTAATTAAATAACATTGATTAATAGTTGTTGCTTTGATCGATACACAAGTTTAAAAACCCGTTAAATCATATTAATACATGTATCTATCGAATAATTACATAGAAACATTGCTTATACTTGATTTTACTAATATAATTTAACTATGTGTTTCATAAATCAGACATTGATTTAAATGTCATATTTTCATTGTTTTGATTTGGAATTGAAAATATTTCTAGATAAATATGTAAAAACAACAAGTAATAAACGTAACATACCTACACACATATAGGTATGCTAAAGAATACTGTGTTAATGAATATAATACTAAACGTATTTATATACTAGCGTTAAAACCTTAAATGTACTTAATAATTGTAAGTGAATAACGATCGTGTTTCTTATCTGGACGCCATTTGTATGGCGTGATTGACGGTCCAACTTTTGTAGTCGACTCCTAAAGCTCTGATATGGCTATTTTATGACTTAATTCCACAAAACTTACACTGTCGCCTCATGAAATTAAGTGCCCGAAGCAGTTGCTCAGGATTTAAACGCTGAATTTTAAATTTAAGCAGGTTTATTTAAAATTCATTCTCATAATTTGGAATTTAGTACGTGAGCGAATGTGCCTGGTGTTATATTAAAAAAGAGAAAAATTGATCTGGTATTCGGTTCACAGAACCTTGAAATAACTTACAAAGTTAAAATTAAACGTTTCGGGTAGGTGTTCATAATCTTGTCGACTCGTTTTACTTATTAATGTAAATTAAATACAAAACATGCTCGTATAAATATTTTTTTTTCTTAAGGCCACCATTCACTACGTCAGCGCTTATAAATTGATAATAATCTAAATAATAACAAAATGAATAGATAATCGCGATCCGTTCGACGCTAGACCGAATTTACTGTGATTTTTTGGAACCCCGTTATTGACAATCGAGCGAATATTGTCCGCTCGCGTCAACCAACAATGGTGACGAGATGTTATCATAGTGTAGTTTTGTAGCGAAATAATGTAGGCGGATATAGTATTACTAAATTCGACCGCAGCTGGGCCATTCGCTCGGGTTACGTCTCAATACGAACTTAAATTCGCGTCCCCGCAAAAACTGCACGACCGAGCACTAAAACTTCGTTTGTCTCACTTATCATATCGTCAATCTGTGTTTACACGTTATGCGGCGTGCTCCACGTCAAAATAATGTCCCTATTAAGACTACAAAGCGAGATTTTCAAAGGAAACCGGCAAAAAATGTCGAAAATATCCACAGACGGAGATTACACGCGAGAGCCATCTGTGGATATTGAGACGGTCTCGCGCGAGATAGCTTATCGGCCGATCTGACGCTGATTCTGTGGAGAAGAAGATAGTAAAAGGCTCTATTTTTAGTGAAGGACCCATACAGCATAGTACAGAGCGCAGCGGCGGCACAATCGCATTGTAGTCCGGGAACCCGTGACCGAATATAATCACGACTTTCTAAAAGTTGAACTTTTTTAGGTCGATATATTTACAGTACTCATACATCAATTGCGGTCAGGCAGCTTCCTAACATAATTTTAGTAAAAAAACATATTTTATTTTTATTGTGTAACTACTAGTGGTACATGGTAGCACAACTTAGTAGCTTTTAGAAAGTAGTTTTAAACTTTATGTTTTACTAACGATCACTTGAGGCTTCGCTTGCATGTATTATACTTGTTTAACTGCATTTATTAAGGGCTGTGCCCTAGGGTACTATACTCAGACTATATACTAACCGCAGTCAGCAAAAGAGTAAGTAGGTACTATTATTGCCAAAAAATCGGCTTTCAGAACAATTTCAGTGACAATTTTCAGTCACTGGCACTCCGACTATTAGTTCTCCCCGTCCCGCGCCGCATTACGATGATTTGAATTTCCATTGTTTATGGTGGCAGACATGTGTCAAAGTTCGATTGGAATTTAAATTCGGCTCCTTTGTTGTTTTTTTTTATAATTTTGTCGAGTTGTAAACACGACGCGGTGATGTTCCAATTTGGTTAGCTGAGCGATGGAAGGTTGGATCCATGACTCTACTCTTGTACGCCGAATAATATTTCTTGACGTGGGTATATATTATGGTATGCGATATGAATTATTCCGAATCATGGTTGCGTCATAAATTTACCGTCTACGTAATAAAATTCAACTCAATATAATATTCTATTCTTGTCCTTGATTATACAAAATTAGTTAAATATTTTCTCAGACGTAAGTTACCTTATCATACCTGTCCGATTTAATTGAATTCGTTTGACGCGAATAACAGAAATATTTGTTCGGTTTTCACAATACATAGCTAGCTGTAATTTTTTAATGTTACATTCACGACTATTTTATATCAAATTTAATTGTATTAACGCCATTGATTTAAAAAGGCCAGATAAGCCCAACCGAATGTCTACCTCGATTGGTCGACTAGAAAAAACTAGCGCCATTTATAAGAACTTTTAGTACCTACTCACGTCGTGATTATGTAGGTATCGTAGTTAACACAATATCAAAACTAAGCATTTTTGTGCTGTCTAAAGTCACGTTGGTTTGTTGAACCCAGTTTCAGTTTCTACGATGTTTGCGAGGTGTCATTTGTAACGCGCTATGCACTCTGCCCTTATAAGTACTACATGTTAGTACAAATAATAATTGAAATTAATAATTTCTTAACAGGATAAGGCCATTTTTTTTCCTCTTTGTTTATGTTTTTTTTTCTATTCGCTTATCGTTTCAAAGCTGTAGTGAAAATTACCCGATAAATAAACTCATATACAGAATAATTTAAAATCACAGAGAGACACCTCGATTTTATTTATATGCATAGAATTTTCCTCGGATAAAAAGTAGCTTAAATTATTCTACGAAAAGCCCTCTATCTGCTATTCGAAATCCCATCAAACTTGCTGCAACCGTTGCAGAGATTAAATAAATATGTTAAGTTACATAAATCAAACAGACAGATAATAATATAAAAACCTCTTGTTTCTGTTTTGGTTACCTGCAAATAAACATGAGCATAAGAAAAAGTCTTTATTTCTAAATCACAGACACTTAAATTTTATTTATATGTACAGATATAAGCATGATTACCTAATGTGTATCTAATTACATTTTCCAGGCTTCATAATGACAATTTTATTATTAACTAGGTTCTAGCGTTTGCCCACGGCTTCGTTTGTGCGGTTATATCTAACATGATTGTGCTTTTACGCCCACATTCCCGTAGTTCCACAACTTTTATGTGGCATATTTTTTAAAATCGGTATTACATTTAATTTATATTGGAAAAAAGAAAATTTAACTTTCTTTCCTTATTCTTCAGTTATTATTTCCTAATTTAGTTATATTTAAGTGTACGCGTACTTCGTATACTATCGTGTTTTTAGTTTTTATACACATATAATTTTTTCTTCCTTATAATTTCAAAATTAAACAATTTTCGTTGGGTACTATTCTTCTCCTAAAAATAGAAGCATGAATATACAGTATTATATGTTGAACAACAATTTTGTCCATTTAAATTATTAGGTTTAATTAAAAATGGTAGATACAGTGCATGGTTCGTGAGGCAAAAAACAAAACAAAAAAACAATAAATGTTATTCTTCGGTCCAAGGATGTCTAATTAGTTGATCGTTGAGCCCAATAATATCCTTAATTAATAAATTTAGAAAATATATTTTTAAAACACAAATTATATACTTGTTAATATCCTTGTATGTACTTTTATTTGCAAGTAAAGTTTTTCGGGTTTATCTATCTTTCTGACTAATGTACGCATTAGTTTGTCGTGATAGCCCAGAGCACAGTGAACCTGTCTTAAATTTATAAAGCCCCACAGGGCCATGGTTCAAATCCGGGCGTGTACCAATGAGTTTTTCTGACTTAAGTACAGAATATCACTGACACCGTGCTTCGGAGGGCACGTTAAGCAGTCGGTCCCGTACGCTGTCAATAGATGGCGGTCGTTACAGTTCCCAACCCGCAGTGGAGCAGCGTGGTGGACTTAAGCTCCAAGCCCCCCTCCTCACCCTGGGGGAGGCCTAAGCCCCTGCAGTGGGGTAAAAATGGGCTGATGATGATGATGATGATGACGCATTAGTTTAAATTACGAGTACAACTAGTAAATAAAAACTCTTATTAAATTCCTAAAACATCTGCCAAATTACGAACCGTCCAAACAGAGGCGGGGGCACAAAGCGGCGACCATTTTGTTCCGACACTTTTCAAAATTGGAACGTGACGGTTGTAAAGCGCGCGCATTCCGCGCAGAGACAATGACATGAAAAGGAAAAATATAAACGCACCTATTTAAAACAACCAGTAATGCACTCCCCAATTTTTTATGTCAAATAAAATTGTCAAGCGATTATTTACTATACTGCTATTAGAAGTCGAGGAATAAAGTCGTATTTTAGAGTAAAATTTAAAGGCTGTTACGTCGTTCCAAACCCCACGGTAGTTAATTTAAAAGTACGTTCTTGAACCCTTTCAGAGGCATTGTATCTTTGTGCGCTTTGTACGAGAGATGGTTTATCTCGTCGCGGGGTACATAAGTGCTGTTTTTTCATTCCGTAATGCTTTTACATTTCAAAGGGGTTAAATGTTATTCAGTCTGTCTGTTTGTGAGGTTATAAAATATGTGGGTGCTTGACACTAGGAAATAGGTAGGTATGTAGGTAGGTAGGTAGGTAGTTATGAAGTGACGCATTAAAGTTTAACGTAAAAGACATACCTCCTAGTATCTGTAGGTAAAATAAATATATATTTACGAATATGAAAATAGTTCTGAAAAAATATTTTTTAAGTATACCTAATATATTAAATTTTATTTGAATCACATCTTTAGTTTTGTAATAAGACATTTCTTGTTGTTTTTGCGTTTTTTTTACTACCATCTATTTCACATGATTTCTTTTTTACGTTACGATTACATTAAAATAATGATTTACGATTCACATGTTGTCATCGCGAACTCACAACCACAGACAAACCATTAAATGGTTTTTGAGGGTTGTGTTGGTATATGTTTGCTGTAACATTTTGTAATTTAATAAATAAATATATAAAAAAAGAATATATAAAAATTAAGAAATGAGACACGTCTCTTTATGTTGGCCTCGTTAACAAGTTTAAAATCTGACAACGTTTTATACAATGAGGTATAAGTATAGAATTTGACAATGTTTTATACAAAGGGGTTTATGCTTAGTATGATTCTTCAAGATAGAATTGGTGTGACAAAATCTGCAGATGAACTGGAGGAACCGACTACCTACTCTGAAGTAGAAATGCGCAGGCCACATCGCTAGCAGAAACGATAACTTCTGGAGAAGAAAGCTTGGGATTTATAATATGGAATGGCACCTCACTAGTAATGTCCACCTGGCAAAGGTTCCAAGCCTGGCTGGTGACCCAACACAGTTTTGTCGTTGAAATCTAGGGGAAGGCCTATGTTCAGCAGTGGTCTTCTGGTGAAGCCGTCGTCACCGAAACTGCATAGTGAATGAAAAGTGTGACCAGGACGTATATGCTGATATTTCTTTTACATATCGATACTCATTTGGCATGGCGCAGTTAAGAATATTGGTCGAAAGTTTTTGATTTCACACAGACATGAACCTCCTGATAGTGCATATCTCCAATATAAATTATCGATACTATCGATATTAAATTATCGGTATTGAATTTCTCTTCCAGGAATTCTTTGTAAAATAAGCAAACACTTATTTGAGTTGATAGTCCAGGGTTTCGGATAGCGCCTGAACGTCTGAATTTTTTTTGAAAAAGACGCACCTGACTAACGAAATGTCAAATCCATTTTATAAAAGTTAAAAGAGCCAGTTGAGCGATGACGAGTGAGGGTTAAGGTATAAATGAGTTGTCAATGAGTGTCAAAGTGACGTGTTTAAGGTTAAGTATTGGTGTATTCATTTTACTATAAAATAATGTCTAGCGAAACACGTTAAATGAACTTGTAGTGTGTTCTACTGAACATACATAGAAAAAACACATGGCAAATTGTACATTGTCGGAGTGCGCTTACACCATAAAAGTACGAATTGACTGAAAGCCCTCTTCAGCGCTTACCGTCTAACCACTCATATTCTAGCTAGCTGGTGTAACCTTTTGGCGAGATGACGAATTTCAGTCCGGTTTCAGTCCGCAAGGTCCCCGCGCGCCGGCCTTCACCCTTGCGTAATTGCATTTGACAGTTTCGATACTGTGAAGTGACATTTCTGACTCTATCAAAACCAAACACTGCTGTCAAATTTATTTACTCTATGGCTTACACAAACACAAAGCTATGCCTCGCTGCTGGCTACAATTGTATGTCATTATACTAAGGACCATGGGGAGCATATTAAATTTTGGCAACTTAGTTCTAGATAGAAAATCACTTAAAATGTTAACTTTATTGCGTTTCTATTTAACATACCATGCAAGATCATATTGTTGGTCAGGCCTTCAATATCTAAAAATTCTTAAAATGCCTTGTCTTAAAATTCCAAACAATGGATTGTCGAATAAGGTAATTGGAATGAGGGCGCAAGAGTAAATTAATCTAACAGAAGCATTTGTATTAATTAAAGTAATAAATGCCACTTCGCAGTGTCGAAAATGTGAAAAGCAACTTCTCGGGGGTGAAGACCGGCGCGCGGAGATTTCGCGGGGGTGAAGACCAGCGCACGGGGACCTCGCACAGACTGGATCTCGTCATCTTGCAGCAGCTAGCTAGAGTATGCGTGGTTAGACATTAAACGCAGAAGAGGGCTTCTATAGCCAATTCGTATTTTTGTGACTCGTGTCGTAATCTCTACACGGAGCAGAAATTCGTTCTAAAATTGGTCAGGGCAGTATTCAATTTATAGATAGACCTCGTACACGTCATTTCATAATATATTTCTTGTACAAGCACAGATCAACTAAAAATTTATGCTTTTGTATTTTACATCAGTAGGTAGGTATACATAATATACTGATGCTGTAATTTGTAGCTCAAATTACAGCGTCTTGTCCTTGAATTGTAAGTTAATTTATTTTCTTGATGTACCAAAATTATAGTTGTTTTATCATTTTTTATTCATTATTTTCCAAAGATCAGTAGGTACATAAGCCCATTTTCAACGATATAAGTAGGTAGGCTGATGATGATGGAAAAGTGGTTTTTAAAAAACATCTACTGTAGCACCCTCTAGTGGTCCATAACCACAAAATTTTGCTTAGACTTGTTCTCTTGAGAAAACCGCATCAAAATCGGCTCACGCGCATTAGAAAAGTACATCTATTGTAGCACTTCCTGGTGGTTTATAACTGGGTAACTTAGCTTATGTTTTATAGATCCATAAAAAACAATTTAAGATCCGGCAAATAATAAAATATAAAGACTTAACGCATTCAAAAAAAAGAAGTTTTATTTGTGATACCGTAACACATTGTATTGAACTAAATGTCTGTTACGGCGGGGAAACTATTTTATTTCCACTATCTGTATTATCCATGCTTCAACATACCTTGTAGTCGGGGAAAAGTTTCTTCGCATTTTATATGAAAACTCAAGACACTTTTTTTTTCAAAATTTATTTACATTTAATTACCATATATATGTGTCATTTTGTTCGATGACTGTCTGCCATTTTGTAGGTAGTGACATGATCAAAAAACGCGACAAGTAGTTTTGGCAGTCCTCTCTTAAAGTTAACCTGATATACTGTCTAAAAAATTCCTAAGAGACCGAAACAGGTAAAAATATGAAGGTGCAAGGTCAGGTCTATATGACGGATGCATTAACACCTCCCAGCCAAACTCTCTTAATTTTTTCTGAGTGACTAAAGATGTGTGACGTCTAGCGTTATCGTGATGAAAGACCATACCCTTTCTATTGATTGATTCCGGCTGCTTCCTCTCAATTTCTTGCTTAAATCTCATCAGTTTTCACAGTAGAGATCTGAATCGATGGTTCTGCCCGGCTGTAAAAGCTCATAATCAACAATACCTTTCCAATCCCACCATACACACAGCATCACCTTATTGCCAGTCAGCCCGAGTTTTGCCACAGTCTATAAAGCCTAACCGATCTTTGATCACGACTTTTTTCGCGCGTTCTTATCGTACTTGATCCACTTTTCATCACCAGTTATCAAACTCTTCAAAAACGGTTCGGTTTCATTACGTCTTAAGATAGAGTCGCAAATGAGTATACGGTTCATTACGCTTCTTTCAGTGAGCTCATGTGGCACCCAAATATCGAACTTTTTTGTATACCCAGCTTTATTCAAATGGGTCAAAACTGTTTTGTGGTCAATTACCAGATCTTCAGCCATGTCGTAACTACTGACATGCCGATCTTGCTCCATTTTTTTTTTAAATGGCGTCCATTTGAGTCGTGACCACATGATGACCACAGCGAAATGCATCTTTGGCATCAAAATTCCCGGATTGAAAACGTTTAAACCAACTATGCTCCTCTTACTGACACTGCATTAGGGTCATAGACGTCACAGTTTTTTTTTTCACAGCTTGCGTTGCATTTTTTCCTTTTTTTTAAATAAAATTTTAAAATGTATCGAATTTCTTCATTATATAGGTTCACTCATTTTCGCAGAAAGAAAAACAAATGGAGACTGGCGGGTAACAATATTTTACTAAACTGTTAAAGAGATTTTCTTAAAAGTATATACAAACTATGTGCGAAAAGTCTTTTTCCCCGACCTATTATATAATTTTAACATTTCGCCCGCGCATACCTATGCACACTATGCAACCTATAGTCGTACACGTACCTATACTAAAATATTTTGTGCATTATTCACTTATGGCAAAGTTCATAGTACTTGTAACTCGATAACTGCTATATCAACAGGTACATATTTTAATGTTTTATGATATTCAATAATTTATAAAGCATGTGTTTTTGTGCTAGAAATATCATACCAAAATAAAATATAATGAAATTTTACAAAAATATCTTACAGTGGGTATGTGCAGAGATATTTTTTTGTACATATTTTGAATATTCAAAGGTTCTAGAAACTAAAAAGGGAAAGGTCTAATATTTTGTTTCCTTTTAAATGACCTTCTACAATAATTTTTTTTTTCATTTATTATTTAATAACATATTAAGTTGTAAAACACTTTAGACACCTAACTGTCTTTAGGCATTCGGTTACCTAAATTTGTTCGTTTGGGAAGCTTCAATGTTTATATGTTTGTTAAATATTTAACTTCCTTATTAGTAGGTACCTACCTAATAGGTACCTACCTATTATATTACAAATCGAAATATTATACCTTGCTACTTGTATTTCTATTACGAACAGATTAATATATTTTAATTTAAATTAATCAGCATTATTTCTAATGTATATCTAAACATCGTATATTACAAATATGCTTTTATACCAAGATATATTTTAAATTTACGTATTTTCTACAGCAAAATATTGTCATTAATAAATATTGATAGATTTTATTTTTACAAGTAATTTATAGTACCTATCTATACAAATTTATTGCGCTCTACGTTAAATATTTAGGTTAGGTAGGTATAGCCTACACATTTTTATTTTGAAATGGATAGGCAATTATACCTACTTAGATTGTTCAAGATTTGACTTTTCCTTGTATCTATGAAAATTGGTAGTATAGCAGCCTCCAGTCGATTAGGGGATGGTTTCCGGTTTTCGCGCGAGTTTTCCCCGAGCGCTGACTGGCTCGGGGCGCGTCGTCGCGACAGATTTATAGCTACCGTATAAATCACGGCGAGTGCCGCTTTGCTTTTCCACCCTGTACATAACTACTATGCGGCTTTTCAAATGGCGTCGGCTTAAGTAAGCTGTAGATGAAGAAATACAAAAGTGAATAGCCACCATGTTACTGTTGATAATCGTTTTCGTAAATAAGTTATATTTGATGGGTTAAATTATATACTACTACTAATTATAGTATAATTGTTATTAAATAAATTCATAAAACAATTGTTAAATACCTATGATATTCTAATTGTTTAAAACGTTTAATATAAAAATGCAAGTAATTTCAAATGGAAATTATAATATTAGCAGTAAGCAATATGCTACGACTCGCAAAACGTGCAATGGTCATTCTATATATTTTAATGTTTATGTTATCTTAATCATGATCATAATCATGATGTCAGAGTAAGTGTTAACTCATTATATAGATAGGGCCGCGGGTGTTAGTTTGATGTAATGGGTCGGTGCGAGCGGAGCCGGCGGCACCACTCCGTGTCTATAATAAACAAAAATGCCTCCATCGCCGCTGAACGGCCATCCATCAGCGACGGGTTGCGCGCCGCGACTGAGCACGCACACTAACGCAAACCGCACGCGGCCACACGCGGCCGCCCGCCCAAAAACAGAAAAAGAAAATTCTTAAAGAGAACGCGCCCTTCCACGTTGCTCGGCCCCGCCCCCTGCCCGCCTGCCGTCTGGCAACCAATCACAAGGAGTGCGCCGAGCGCTGCCGGAAACGCCCGAGTGCGCGCGCTCACAACAAAAACTCACACGACTGGTTTAGTGTCGGGTTGCGTCCCACCGGTGTCGCTTCGTGTGTAGCGGCTTGGCCTCGAGCATCCGTGTGCCGCGCGTGCGCACCTACCATGGACGCTGGTATCTCTAACCCAGCCTAGTCTAGTATACAATTGATCAAACTTATTGATCTACATGCGCTAGATCCTCGAGGATCAAGAGCGAGTGACCTGTGATACTAAAGATTTTTGATACGTTAAAGAAAATGTTATTACAGCCAGAATGGAGCTTATAACTACAGTGTGTTATCCTATTACGACATTTACAGTGATATATTGTGATGGTGTTGGGTACTTGAGTGATTTGCTACTGACAAGGACACATGAGGTAATTAAATATTGCTTGAAATAATTTTATTATTACAAATTAAAATAATAAGACTCTACCGTAGAGTTCAAGGCGAATCTCTATGCCTGTTGTAATTTAACGAATATGAATTTTTCATTGATGTCTTATTTTATAATATGGGTATATTGAAATGTCAAACTTTCCAAAAAAAACTGTTAAACAGTACTTTATCACTGTAAAGAATTTTGTATAAAAATATTATTTGTTTTCAGTTGAATTAAATTTACGCATCCATTAACATAATTAGATTAAAACCTCATAAAGCAATAAAGATTTGAAATTGAAATTGAAACCGATTAATACTAGCTGCTGGTATTTTAAAATATTGTTATCTATAATAGAAGTATCTATAATGCAATTACATAGAGAAAAACAAACGACAAATATATTAATTTGTATATTTATCGATCACATTCTACAATATTTACAATTCAAATCCACTTTACTAGCGCCCAGCTTAAATTTAATATTTTGTTTTTAGCATAGTAGATATAAATATTGTCTTTATTTTTAATTTAAAAAAAAATCAACAACACTGACACCGAAAAACACTTAATATGCCTACATAAACAAAACAAAAGATTTAAGGAAACATGATATAGGTATTCTAATTTAAGATTTAGAGGATGGATACCTACCTACCTATTCTTTTTTTATTTAGAATTCGTGAGAACGTTTCGAAGTAGCGGCCAAATCTTGAGTTTGTGTATTTTAGTTTGAATAATTATATTTTTTAAGTAGCATAGTACATCACAGCTAGAGTTGCCAGTAATACATTATACCGCGCACAGCATGCGGCCTTATTATAATATATTAATTTCACAGAATATATATACTAATTGCAGTTTTTGTTTCTATGTCTACGGCGCCGTGTTATTGTGTTGACATGGTTATTGCATCAGCAGGTCCTAAATTATAATTAAAAATTAAAACGTACGATAAAAAACACTGATGTTTAAAAACTTTAAGCCCCGACGGCGGCGGAGTTTGAATATAAAATACAGACTTGTGTTAGAAATATATTAAAAAAAAAATTAATTATTCGTGACAAAAGTGTTTCAACGTATATTTGCGCTACTCGTTGTTTTGTTTGTTAAATTTCCTTTTTTTGTTAAAATGCTATTTATGTTGTACTCACAATATTGGATTCAATTGAAAAAAATATTTATTTTTAAGTCTATAAATTAAAATTCCGCAATATTTGATTAAATAAAAGATTAGAAGTTTTGCCTATCACAATTTTAATTAAAAAAATATACCAAAGTAAGCACAACGTAAAATAATACTGCATAATACTGCCAACAAATTATTATGAGTAATTTTTATCACGACGACATATTTTAGGATTCTTATAGTTGCTCCATGTTTGTTTATCTCTCTGTATGTCACAGAATTTTTTTTTCGATACTATATCACACCACTATTAGAGTCGCTTTTACCACACATGAAAAATGAGGGCAAAGAAACTTTTTACTTGCCCCTTTGAATGGCACCTCTTGGAATGGCTATTTTAAAATCATTATTCTATAATGGGTTTTAAAAATTAGGTCTCTTTTATGAAACAGTCCGCTAAAGCGTTTTTTATTCAAATACATCTCCATATTTTAGTGTTTCAAGATTCAACAGCGATCCAACTATATAAACAGAGGGTAAACAATGTCTTAAAACCTGATAGTTTATGAAAAAAAAATAAGTTTTAAAAATTATAACAGTTTGTAGTGCCAGAACGCACCTATTCCTAGCTGGATGATCGCAGTCTGTGAGTGAGGTTTTTAAGTATTATCACTTATCATAAGTTCAGCTATTAAACAGTCGTAACCATTTTCGATTGCGGGCTCCCAAGCTATAATAGGTACATAACATTTCTTTCATCAACTCTCATAACATCGTTGGTTTTTAGGACTAGGCTTTAACTCATTTATTTTAATTTATGTCACAGATGGCCCGAGAATTCGAGATAGTCTGAATGTCTAGAATTTTTGATGGAGGCCTGCAAATTTTATAAAATTTATTGATAAGTAAAACGATTTCAATAGTAGAGAACGCTATATTTAATTATATTTCTGTTCTTGATGTTATTGTTTTGTTTCAAAACCGGCAAACTGTGAATTATGTTTGTGGTTAAATAAAATAAGTAAAGCGATCTAGGATAATTTATCGGCACGATTCATAATTAAGAGCTATCACAATCCTATTCTAAGCTATCCATGACATCTGCTTAAATGTGTAACGTAAATTAGCGACTTCATGGCATTTGAATTCGGAATTTGAATACGTGTAAAGATGGAGGAGGCACTCTGGCGCAGGTTCGATTATCCTTTGATAAACATCTGCGGACGTGTGATCGCGTCCGCCGGATCTACATATGTAGACGGCCATTGTCCATCGCATCCTGTCGGACTATACCTCACACTAGCATGTATAGAAACACTAGCGTTTGCTTGTGGCTTCATCCATGTAGGCGGTACACATACATATATGTAACTTCAATATTTTCCAAGTTTTGTGCTAATTCACTGATGGAGTTGTACTCCAATTACTATTTCCATTTTTCAACTTAAAGTTTTGCTCATCATTTATTTCAAATCTTGTTTATTTTTTTATCCCATTGGTAGGTAAGTTCGATCAGTGTATAAACAGTATTATTATCTGTCCCATTAATTGCTTCCAACAAAAATCGTGTCTTTTCGTACGTCCGTTACAATTTTAACAAAAAAGACAAACAAATAAACAAAGACTTAAAATTTATAATATTAAAGATTATATACATTGTAATAACAACGTTTCCTTGTCACTGATCATTTGTTGGAAAGTTCGGTGAAGAGCAATTGCAAATAATTGAATATAGATAATCTCAAAATAATAATGTTTCAGGAAAGAGCTAAAACGATCGAACCTTGGAATATATAAATGCACGTTTGACAACATGTCATTCGGGTTCGTCAGATAGATTTGAAATGACAGTTGAGTGATACCTAACCGGTGGTGCACAACAAAAGAAATAAATAAGTTATCGGAACGTTAACGGGTAGACTTTAATTAATAACTAAATTTCGTAGTCACACGGAACTTCAAGTCGTAAAGTATTCTCAATAATTAGAAATTATTATGAGAAAATAGTTTACTTTTGTTTCGCTCCTTTTTAATATCAATCTTTATGACGTGGAGTGAGAAAAATTTAATTCTACTCTACTTGACACTTTAGTTATGATAGCTATTATCTTATTCTATTAACTGTCATAACAGTTCTATTCTATTAATATATTAAAATATTAGTAATTTTATAATTACTATCAAATTACAACTTAATTTTCCTTTGATATCGTGATAAAAGACCTAGCACCTATGCCTAGCACCTAAATAAACTTTTTAAATACTCGCATACCAAGTAAACTGAAAATATGTGTTTTTAATTAATCTATTATTACAATATTTGTCTATGAATGGTTAATAATAATAATAGCAAGCTTTTTCATTTCATTTAGCAAAGTAGAATTCAAAAGCATTCGAAGATGTATGGAAAAGAAAATATTTAGATATGTTTTACTAATGTGTATATCGTATTAGCGATTTAAAATGCAAATGAATTCTGTTTTACTACGAGAAAAACCGAAACAGTAACAAATTGAAAATTAATAAATATTAGAAAATAAATAATTTTGTACGTTTAATGAAATACTGTTTATAGACCAAATGTCAATATTTGACGCAACAAGGTTTATTAATAATTTATTCAGCCGGCGGGGATCGATTTAAAACGCATCGATCAAACTCACGCGACAAGGGGTCTTGCGTCACAAATGAAAGAATTTAACTTTGTTGCTTATTAAGCAGAAAAAAACCTATGCTAGGTATTATTAGAATATATCGGTGTGATGTCAGAACGTACGGAAAAATTATCGGTTACTGTATCTGATTGACTAAAAACACATATTTTTGTCTATTTAGTTTGTATGAAGGTTTATCTCATGGATCATTGGGAACAATTTTCACATTTTTGCTTTTGCTACAGGTTTTGCTGCAAAATATTACAATTTCATACCTATAACAGTTTTTAAACAATGTTTTCATTTATTCAGAGAATCGGTTTTTAGATTTTCAATTAGAATACATTTAAACAATATATTTATAAATATAAAAACATCACAATTTAAAACAATTTTAGATTGAAATGTAGCGTATATACGACTATTGTTTTCACTTGCAAATGTTTTTTTTTTAATTTTAATTATTTCATTACAAAGTTTGTGTCTCTTCTTTCATAACGTTATAATATTATAACGTTGTATTTATGGGCTTTATGGTTTATGAATAACTCTTTAAAAGTCTATTTATATTGGAATTTTTTTTTAAATTTAATAATATATATTGGTTTTTCGCTGATTCTTCTTCTTCTAGTGTTTTTTAAGCGATTGCGAATTCATCTCGACTTTAAAAAATTATGTAAAACACCTTATATTGAATGAAAATACTAATATCGATTTTGATCACTACGCTGTTAATTTTAGGAGCAAATGAACAGTAATATAGAGCGAACTTTGTTTTGCATACTTTCAAATATTTTTTTGCTTTAGGTATGTATATAGTACATAGATTACTAACAATCTATCTAAATAAAGCCAATCATGAAACCCATGCAGGCGAAGTTGTAAAAAAAGCTAGAATATAAAGAATCGTAAAATTAGGCACCCAATAGATATACATAAAATCAGACGGTAAATTATCAAGAGTTTAATTAGATAAATTGTTTTTCTAGAAATGTTTGAACGAAAATTGCAGGCCTAAACAAATGCCATTTTGATACGCATCAACTTAGTTTTCCGTAGCTACTATGTATAAAGCAATCACCTTAAAGTCACAAATTTCACGAAATTAAGTTTTTGGTAACTGATGATCACAGACATATCCAAAACTTGTGATCGTATCTCGATAAAAACTATTTCAACTGTAGCTTTCTTATGTGATACTTTCTTGATTTTATACAGATTTTTTTATTTACTCGGTAAAAATGTTAAAGGAAGCACACACATTGTTAACGACTTTGGGAGCTAATATTTTATGAAAGATTTATTTAAATAAAAAAGTCACTTACGGAACTCTCATTGAATAATTTAAGATCTATTCGACGATCGGATACGCAGAAAAAAATAGTGCAGTGTATTGAGAGCCACCTTTAATTTTTTTAATAAATTCTACATAGAATTATAATCGGTAATAAAAGTCGTCTTCTGTCTTTGAAGTTTTATCAAAATGTATAGAAAAATAACGGAGATGAGCATTAATATACAAACAGATGAACATGACGAATTCATAAGGTTTCCGTTTCCGCTTTTTGGCTATAGGAACCTTGAAAATTAAATTCAGTAATTTTAAGAGTGCATCTAGGCTTAAAACCTTTCATGCAATACACTTTTATTCCAAAATTTTGTGTTAATTTATTAAAAGACTAATAATTACACACGTCAAATAAAACGAAAAACATGTATCCAATAGACGACAAAGAACTGAGAAGCATTCACAAAAAAATTATAATGCTCCGATTTGGGACTAAAAATGAAGATTCAATGAGTTTTAAATAAAATAATGTTTTACACATGGGGCAAAAAAAAACATTGCAATTCGTATAAACTTACATTTTCAGACTTAATTAAGTGGGGTTAAGTGGGGTCCAGTTTTTGGTGTAGATTTTAATATTGAATCGAAAGAAACCATTTATAAATCGATACCAGTACTCGTCATAAAGTGACGACAGATTCCTTGAACCGGTTGTACTGAGAAACGTTATCTGAGTACGACCATTACTATTATTTAGTTATAGGAGTTGATTTATGAAAACCACCCACAAAGAATTTCCCATGAGTACCGCCAGTGGTATTTGATGGTTGTACTACAGTGTACAAAGAATAAAAAATCGAAATTGATATATTATTTTCGAGCACAACATTATTACGTTTATTTAATTTCCTAAAATAGGTGTATTAGTCGTATAGGCTCTATCTAGTTCTACACTCTGGTTTGACTCTGGCAACACTGAAATTTTCCATCGTTCAAGAAAAACACGGCCATATTTGTTCGGCATGTAAGCCAAAATTTTATTCAACGCGCTTTGCTTTTGCTTTGCCATTTTAAACATTTATAACTTTTTCAATAATTATTTATTTTTGAAATTTCTTTCACTGTTATATTTTAAAAATTCTTTCATATAAAGAATATTAAAAAAAAAACATAATAGTCAACTAGCTTATTTTAAACATTTTGCACATAAACCGGCATAACCAGCTTAGGTAGGAATATATTTTCAGATTTTTTTTTATAAAACTTCTGAATCTCCATAGTTTAACTGTAGGCACAAAGTCAATATCCTGTTTTATTTTCAACTTTTTTGGTGCAGCCGAAAAACTATGTTATTAATTTGATTTATAATTTTACTTGTATTATAATATAATACAAGTAAAATTATAAATCAAATTAATTACATAGTTTTATACAACATACAACATTATGAAAGTATATATTAATTAATAAATTAAAGTATATTATACAACATTATGAAAATATATTTTAATAAAATAGTGCAAAACTATAATACAATTACTATGAAAGATGAATCATATTACTTTGCGTTGTAATCTTTATGCGATACGGAATAAAATAAAAAAAAATCAAAATCAGCGTTATCGGAAATTAACCTTGATGGACAATTTTTTTTTTTAATAAACACCTATCAGTTATCACGTATCGAAGATAACTTAAACTTTAAAATTTATTAATAGTTACTACAAAAAAAAAAAGAATTCTGTTGTCTTAAAAATATAGTCTTCAAAACTCAAATGCAGCATATTCTTGGATCAATGCGATTCGCATTGATTTGAGGATTCTTTTTCTTCTGTGTACACATAAAAAAAGAATTCTTATGTCAATGCAATTTGCATTGGTCCAAGAATATGCTGTATTTGTATATATTGAAGACTATATTTTCTTGACAACAAAATTCTTTTTCTTCTGTGTATTATCACTACATATCAAAAAATAAAGTCCCCCGCCGCGTCTGTCTGTCTGTCTGAACGCGATAAACTCAAAAACTATCAAGCGGATTGGCATATGTTTGACACCATATGGAGTGATTCAAGATGAAGGTTTACGTGTATAATTTAATAATGTTTTGTGCAAATTTGTTGAAATATGACGATTATTGTTGAACACGGCGGAAAACATATTGCCGACTGGGAGCTTTCAACGAAAACTCTGCCTAATCCCTTTTAGATATAACAAAACAATGTATATGGATGAATTGTTCCTCTTTCATAGGACTAAAGAAAAGTTTGCAATGGCATAAGTCTATCTTTTATGAATAGCTACACCTATTTTTATGTTTAAAAAATGGTGTCATACGATGAGGTGATTGAAAAGCAATTTATACGGATACAGTATTAATCGTTATCAAATTAAGTACGTTATTTACCTTCAAAATTTCATACACATTATGATTGTCCTTTACACCTTTCAATTTAAATTAATATCTTCGGGGTTATTGAGAAATAAATACTGTAACGCGACAACGCAGGGATGGCGCGGCGGCATGGGCCCTGCACCAACGCAACTCGCGTGATTGTAAAATTAGACAGAAGTCATCAATGTTATATACATAGAAATATTGTATTTTTATTTTTAATGTATTTATTCTTTACTTTTTCAAATATTTATGAATTGGTAATAAAATACATTAAAAATACTCCAAGTAGGATGAATTTACGTTACATTTATATCTTATTAAATCTAATCCATATGCTCGATGCAACAAGCTGATACGACATTGCGACAGAAAAAACACTAGATACGGCATAATATATGCTTTGCTGCCCGTGCGAAGCCGGGGCGGGTCGCTAGTTAAATAATAAATAATAAAAAGCATTCGATACGATATAGCAGATTTTCAATAACAAACTTTAATTGTAATAACCAAGTTGTAACGTTTTCCAAAATAAACAAAAGGGAAACTAAATTTCGAGATCCTGTTTTTCACTGTTAGCGGTCATCTTGTTAGATAAGTAACCGATAGCGGGTCGTTTTGTTAACAATTTTTTTACGGCCCGACTTCACCTGATACGGGCCTTCGTGAGGAATCAATTATCTTAATTGGGTGATGCTCTAATCTTAATCACTCGAAAGTATACATATAGGAGCATGCGCGTTTTGTTTACCTAATTGATTTTGTGTGAAGTGTCTATATGATTGATTGCCGATTGTCAGGCGAGATTTTCTAAGAAAAAAAATCGTACTTATTTTAAATTTTTCTATTAAAATAGAAAACTATGTAAAAAACCATTATGATTTTTTTTAATATGTCACGGATTGCGGAGCAAATAAAAATAAAAATAATGTATATCTAGAGGTAGGTAAGTATGAATAATTATACTAAGTATTAATATTAAAAATAATTAAATATATCCAAGACAAATTGCGAACATGTGGCTTATAAACCGATTTTACAGATAAGTTATTTTTGAAATTCTTTCTTCTTTCTGAGGTTGAAATTTTAGTAGGCACGCAAACAAAAAGCTTCGCAGTCCATACATCGAAAAAGCGATATAGTAAGAAACGTGTGAAGTTAGTCGTCAAAGACAATTAAGTGCGTATTTATATAATACAACATAATGAAAAAGTTTTATTATATTTAACCTACTTCTAAAAAGAGAAGACTCTCAAATCAACTGTAAAGTTTTTTGTATTACCTAAATTAGGGGATATCTTCGCCTATTGTAAACCAATTTGATTAATTATTTTTTATTCTTTTTTTATATATTTTATTATTTAGGCTATAACTCAAAATTATTACAATTAAATTTGAAGAAAATTAAGGAATAAATTCCGTTTATTCATTTCACTTACTTCTTGATTAGCGATTTTAATAAAATTTGGCACAGGTGTAGTTATATTTATTTATAACAGACTTATTTCTATATAAATCAGATTGTAAAAAGAGCAATCTATGAGCTAAGAAAATTAAAACTAAAACTCACACATATCAATTGATAAATTCAAAACCTAAACAATTCAGTACATAAACCAACCTAACAAAAAACAAGATATAGCATTGAAAAAATGTATAGATTTGTACAATGTATTAATATGTACAGCTTTTGAAAATATACGTGCAATATTATGGTGACCTAGAGCTTAATAAAAATTAATGATGGAAATGGAAGATAGTTAAAGGGTGTACAGCAGCTACCTCGTGTTTGGGCTCATATGATTTGTTTGACCAAGACTTCCGTCCGGGTTTTGACTGTCATCGAGGAGGTGGCGACCACGAAAACAGCGGAAGCGGATACATGGCGGGAGCAGTAAGAAAGATTCATATTTGCATTTATATGGAGCGGTAGTTTGTTACCGATAGTGCTCTGCTTCCACTGTACCTATTCATGGCTGCAGCCAAGCAATAGATCCATAAGTAATTGCATTTCGTCCTTCGCGTTAGTTTCCTTCAAACTGCGCTGTCTCATTTGAGCAGTGCGCTTAGAAGGCCTATTCTGATAAATTAAATACAAATAAGCTACATGACTAACAATTAAAACTTGTACAGTTAATTTTAATTATAAAATTAAAAACCGACAACAAAATTTAGTTTATACCTATATAAATAAAAATAAGTTAAGAAATTAAACATAATATTCTTATTATTTTAAAGGAAAGAGCGTTAAAAGACAATATAGGTACAAAATTATTGGGCTTTGTAAATATTTACGTATCCATAAATTTATATATTTTACTTTGCTCTTTATTTAAGTAATAAAAAATATAATATCTAACTTTTAGTTTAAGTTAGTACCTTCACATAGGTAAAGTTGTGAAGTCAATTCATTAAGTATGAATTTCAAGTGTTGAAGCATTTTAGCATTTGCTTGCCAAATTAAGTTTATTTAACACATTTAACAAGAAAATAAACTTTTGCAATCTATGAAAACCTTACGGGGTAATCTTGCAATGCAGTTATTTTTAGAAGTAATATTACTAACCCACGTATACATTTGTATACTCACTGTTTCACATGCAAAAAGCTTAGGAAAATTAAAAATAAAGAGCTATTGGAATAAAATGCAAGTCAATATGTAGTAAGAAATAAAGACATGAAAATAATTTCATTTTATAACACCCGTAGTATGCAAGTTTCAATAGTAACGATCTATCATACTGACGGGATGATCTCGATCATAGATCAGTTCTGTTAGATCTTTTCGTAATATCGATCACTTGGATTATCAGCAGGCGGAGACGTGTCGTCTTGCCTCATCAATTGCAAATAATTGTCTCGTATAGTGCATTACGTACTCAAGTATTAAGGAAAGATCAAATGATGGAGCATTTATAGTTGCTTCAATAACGCATTTTTTATACAGTTTTATAGAAAATTTAAAAAAGATATCGTTTTATCTCTCTCTACATCTTCAAAATATATTTAAAGGTCGGATCAGTATTTGTATGATGAATATTGATACTGATACTGGGTCTTGGTTGTTATATGTATGTGGTGTCTTCGCAAAAATATTTATATATGTATATCTTAAATATTTATTATATTATTTACAAAAATATTTAAGTATGTATATCAGTTGTCTAGTAACCCATAACACAAGCATAATACTTGCTTACTTTGGGACTAGATGGCGCTGTGTGGAAAGTTCCATGTATTATTATTATTAAATATTAATTTGTATATTACACAAATATAATAAACTTTTGTCACAGTTTATAATCGGCTTTGTAACTTCAAAGATTAGAATTCATTATGGTATTTTATTTATTTTAAATTAAATAACTTAAAGTATTAAAAGTCCATATTTTTTTAAATGTTTAAAATGACGTTTTATACTTACAAAAACTACTTTACAAAAGTATTCTAACTGTTACGAGATGAATTAATTTGAAGTGCACTTGCGCGCGAAGTGAATTACGTTGAGATTAGAAAATGAATGTATTTTTTTTTTGGTAAAATTTCTTGCGCACGAAAAAGTACCCACAAGTTATGGTAATAACAATAATTTTTCAAAATCATTTCGACATAAGATTATTTCATGGTAGGCTTATTCCAAATTTGAGTTGCTGAATTCATTTCATGTTAACGTACTACTATTTCGAAATAAAAACTTGACATTTGTGACATTGAAATACACTCGATATTGTTATAATCGATTTGCTATCTCAATACGTATTTTCGATAAATTGTGTCCTTTTACATTGACCTAAAATTAATATAAGACGATCTATTTGATTACGTTTATCTTTCGAAGTGTCTTATTCCTTGATGAAAAGTAGATATAGAAGGATACTACAGTATTTTTCAAATTTATTTAGGTGCCTAATTTATTTAAAACCATCTGTAACTGTATAACTTAAAATTTACTGACAACGTTGGTTTTAGTGTATTTAAATACTGAATATTTATGTCTAATACAATGTTAAACAAACACTAATAGAGTAATTACACTTTATGTAAACACTAAAATATAGAATAATTATTTACAGATGAATCACAAAAGTACTAGGAATCGGTTAACATCGGATGCGCAGGTTGGCCCGAAGTTATCCAATGAAATAATTTTAATAAGAATAAGTCATAAATTATAACGAAAATACTTGAAAAAATTTTTTTTATTACTTAATACATTTGGTTCAAATTGTCTTGCAAATGGCAGGCACGTCCAGTCACATTACTTTTCTGATAGATCTGTACCTACAACATTACCTAACAAAAGAATATAAAAATATATTAAGAATTAAGTAATATGGCAAATGTAAATTAGAAAAGTAGTCCTTAAATAAAAGAATAATAAACTTATAAATGATGACTAAATAATTAATATAAGAAACATTTCACCTATCCTACTGAAGTAATACACAAAAATAATAATAATAATAAAAAATAAACTAATATAATAATAATAAAAAAATAAAGAATTAAGTATATTTATTGATTTATTGTATAAGGGAACAAAATTACGGCAACTACCGGTACAGTAGAGGTATCATCATATTGGTCGTATTTTTCAACCATTATATACAATTTTCATACACTAGTCCATACACTACTTTTTCAGTGTATAATTTGCCAGGGCGTAGGTAAAACGATTGATGGTTTCAAGGTATTAATAATAATACATTAGACAACCCACACAGCGCCATCTAGTCCCAAAGTAAGCAAGTATTATGCTTGTGTAATGGGTTACTGGACAATTTACATACATACTTAAATATTCCTTTTTTAACAATATATACATGAATTAATATTTTACACCCAGACGCGGAACGAAATAAACATGTCACACAAATATTTATCCCGGGCGGGAAGCGAATCCGCGACCCTTAGCTCCGCAGTTAGGGTCTCTAACCACTCGACCAATCAGTTGTCAGGTAATGATCGTTTGCGGACTCTTCGCCTTCACAATCGCCATTTTTGTTCTTGTTCGATCCGTAATTGACTTTGCACCGTACACTGTGCAAAATAAATTTGACATTGACTGAATTTGACTGACCGATTGGTTAAAGACCCCAACTGCAAAATCAAAAGTAATGGGTTCAGTTTCTTCCCGGGACAATATTTGTGTGCATATGTCTATTTGTTGCATGTATGCTTGTAAAATATCTATATATGCATATGCTATAAAGAATATTTAAGTGTGTATATGAGTGGTGTAGTACCCACAATACAAGCATAATACTTGATTACTTTAGGACTAGATGGCGCTATGTTGGATTTCTTATTATTATACATATTATATTATCATTATATATAACTGTACCTACGCTGCAGTCAATTTCGTTACTCTAAGATTTCTTATACCTATACTGTAGGTCCAAAAAATAATAATACAGTATTTAACATTGTTATTTTTTTTAATTCCATGGGGAATTGTTTTTTGCTATATTTTATTATAATAGACCCTATTTTATTCTAGGGCTTTCTGACTTATACAAGAGTATTTCGTTTATTGTGTCTATACCCGGTAAGGTGATGTGACACATCAAAATCTTAGAAAGGCATATGGATATAATGGGTACAAATATTAGACCTTAAATAAAATAGGGGTCAGTTTTATTTTAGATTCCCATTCCATTATATGTTATATGTAACCGCCAAATAAAGTGACAAAAGGATTTACAATTTTATTATTTTAGCTGACATATGTAGGGGCTAATCTAAACATGTGACACTGACCCTAATAGTGTAATTATGCGATACTTTATGAAATAATGATGAGTAACGCTTACTTTAAAAAGCCGATTAAAAATATTTTAATATATATTTTAAATCAGGTGTAATGTGTACTACTAATCTCGAATTATCAGCGCGTTATCACAGCTGCTTCGATGTTATCGACAAAATCACGAAAAAAATAATTTGTGATAAATATACGATTTTTCTGTATACTGTTATCTGTAAATCCGTTTTCAGTCGATAGCGCGATAGCGGTGATGTTGGTCGTGATATAGATTCGCTCAGAACCAGTGTTGTGTCAATAATACTATCACCGTATTTTAAGGAAATCGCCTTATCTGTGGTGAGATTTTTTTTCTAGATCCTTTCGATTTTTATTTTGATAGATCTTTGTGTGATTTCATTTGAGTACAAACTATTGTAACATGACTATGATAGGGTTTGACTGGCTTTGGTGGACTAATTTTTGTAAATCTACCTACAGTTTGATAAAATATTATAAAATGTCGCAATTCTAAAGTTACATCTCTTAATAATAAATAGACGACGACCGCTTAGCCTAGTGGGTAGCGACCTTGCCTACGAAGCTGTTAATTTTCGTTTTGCAATAAAGAGACAGAGATAAAAACTTTAATAAATTATTATTTCCAAATTTTTTATAATTTCAATATTTTCTTGATAAATGTAATATATTTAATATTAGTCAAATACCGTATTATTTGTACTTACCGTATAGTTAGTAAATACGAAAAACTGGAGAAGATATTTTAAATAAATCAAACTGTCTAAATATAGGTGTAAATCCACATTGTCCCCAAAGTAGTTAACGTTATAATTATTAAATAATAATAATATTAACGTATACATCACAACAATGTCTAGACCCCCTAAGCATTAACTTGTGTTTTGATCACTAAAATCAGTATCAATATTCATCATATAAATACTGACCCGACCTGGGATTCGAACCCGGCACCTCCAGCTTCGTAGGCAGGGTCGCTACCCACTAGACCAAGCGGTCGTCAAAGTATTATGTACCTATGTATGTTAAAATAAAATACACCGGGAGGTGTTTGGTGCCGGTTCTTCCTCTTCCAGTTTTCGGAACCGGTACGCGATTGACTCATATTAAGTTTCAATGAGTATGTGTAACTTTAGGTTCCCTCGATGGCTCGAGAAAATATTATATTATATAATGATTTTCTTGAGCTATCGAGGGAACCTAAAGTTGAATTCGTTATAGCTAGTTCAAAAGTAGTTATAACAAGGGATTATTGAGTATTTTTATTAACTTTATTTTCTAAAGAGTTTCCTATGTACAGTAAAAAATTACAGAACGTATTTATTGTAAGATTTAAGATAAATTTTCACCAAACATATTTTGGTAGTTGGTTTGTCACCGGTCTGTTATAAGTTAGCAATTGATGATCGATATCATCATAAATACGAGGAAATCAAGGATAAAAACCTACGCGACATCATACTTATTAGGTTACAGTAACCGTAATTTCCGCAGACGAATATTTTTTTCTCTTCGTATTCCTAGTTTTTTATTATAGGGGTCATCTATTGTTCGACTGACGATAAACACTTTTCTCAGGATACAGAACCCTGCTTAAACAAGGCCCGATGCGCTATGACCTCTTGTTAATTACATAAAATAATCGTATTATTCATAGGTAGGTAAAAACGCATACAAAATTTGATGCAAATTACATTATTACCGAACAAAGATCACATCTTATCAAATTGTCTGACATTGTCACAAGTGTTGCGTAAGACAAAGTGTGATTTTCGAAATGTATTAATTTTATTCATTTTATTTTTAATATATCAAGTTCGATAATATATTGAATCTAAAACGATTTGCAGTAATCAGATAGTTGTGTGATAACTTTGAAAACTTTGCTTGTTATCTTTATAGGTAGACAATCACGATTTTATCACGAGTAAATAAGGATTTATATTTGATCGATTGCGTTGTTATAATAAAGCCGTCGTCGATGTGGCGATATCCTTTGATTATTTACATGTCTAGATAGGGATTCGACGTAAAAAACGAAGGATGAAATATCACCTAAGCGCTCGGTTATAATTCACGCACACAAAGAACATTATAATCCCACACAAGTATGTAAACGTTGGCTCCTTATTTTTGTTGTCATTGTGTCGTGTGGTGTCAATAGTAAGTAATCGAAGAACCATATAAATTGAAACCTACCAAATCAAAGTCCTAATATTCTATACATTTACATGTTATTATTATGCAAATGAAACAAAGTATTAAAAAATTTTAAAAAAATGTTACTAATAATTTTTAATAATGAAGCAAAGGCAAATGAAATATAATCGAATAAAGCAACAAGTTTGAATATAACTAATAAATCTTATTCAGATTAACAACAGATTACTGGCGTATAGATAAGATATGTTGTCATCATATGTGGACTTGTAACAAATATTAAACCAAAGAAATTTGCCACTTAACATAGAAAGAGACAACACTATCATAGTCAACCTTAAACCGGAATCAGACTGCGTTATGTACGTGCGAGTAAGACAGAACGATTTCGCTTCATAAAACGGCTACCTTTTTCAAATTTTTTTTTTATTGGCACGGCTTGTTTCATTAGTAGCAACGTACCTATTATAAACTAATAATGATTTATTTAAGAGTATCTATGAAAATGAAAAAAAGGAAAAAATATTTATTTTACATAAATTATAAACCATTTCTTATCACTAATTGTTGAGAATTCCCTTTTAGGAATAATATAATGCCTATGTTAAGGAATCTGATTCTTCGTTACATAAATTAAAGTATTTAAGTATAACAAAAATGTAAAAATGAAAATAGATGAAATATAATATAAATATATAGGTAAAGTAAGTATCATAGATAGTATGAATTTAATAATAGATAAATGATACAGTAATATGCTCAATTATACACGTTGAATGTGAGTTATGTATATGTGAGTGTGTGGTAGGGTGTGTGTGTGTGTGTGTGTGTGTGTGTGTCTTTATGTGTGCGTGAGAGTGTGTGTGTGTGTCCATATATATGCATGCCAGAAAAAACTAACGTGTAGCCCGGCTCAACCATATTCATTGCATATTATTTTCTGTTGGGCAAGTCCAGACATTGACTTAAGGCTCAGCCCAAAGTTACAGAAATTTCGTGTTTCCGTCCCACTTCCCCGCAACGTTTACGCTTGGCGACGCATGCCAGATAGGGCGGCGCGCGCGGCGCTCGGCACGGCCGCTTCCTTCTAACGCATATACGGGCGTACGCCATCTCTTGAGTAGTCTGTAAATCATGTCCCAATAAATCCCAAATAATATTTTTATTGCTTTTAGTCTTTGTATGATATATGGTTGTTTCTATTTTATGATTATTTATATGAAAACGATTAATTAATAATAAAAAAAGGTAAAAAAGATAAACTTTTATCTTCGCCACTGGGAATAGAACCTAGGCCTCCACCATTCGCCCGTAACTGCGGTGCAACGATATCACCATACCTAAAACCAGGGCATCTTGGCATTCGACTAGTAATAGTATATGCAAAATATTCAGCTAAATCTTCAAATAAACTGAATTCCGTTTTTTATGTAAAGGTGAAAAGGTACTCATATGGTGCGCAAAACGGAAAAAGAGGCATGCTTGACATTCAACATGTAATCTAATCTTACTAATGTAAGAAAGTTTGGATGGATGAATGGATGTTTGTTATTCAATCACGCCTGAACGGCTGAACGAATCTAGATGAAATTCAGCACAGATTGATTATAGTCTGGAATAGCGCATAGTCTACTTTTCTCGGGATTCGGGGGGAAAGGGAAGGGTTACTATGCGTGAAAGTACTCAATACTTTAGTTGTTTATGGCACTTGGAGCACTTAACAATGTCTTTATTTACAATAATATATATTGTCTACATTTACATTTTAATGGTAAAAAGTCCGTCCGTCATCAAACGAAATAACGATTTTATAAGAGCCATTAAAATGAAAAAATGCCAGTCACGACGATGATGCAAGTTCGAAGTTAAAATTTTTTTGAGGATGAAACTTTTCATGTTCATTTGTCTCAGATTTCACATATTAAATATACTGTTTTAGGTCCTGTAGTTTTTTTATGAAATAAAAAATATCTACAATTCTTCTTTCTTCTCCTCCTTCCACTGCTTCGTTTTGGAGGGCATCAGACCTAGACATAAAACAAATGAAATAACAGATTTATAACAAACTTCGGTTATGTTATCAAAACTTAGGTACTGCTTGGATACATTATTTTACTTTTTGACTACTAAAATGTCTAATTGTGGATTTCATTTTTGTAGGCTGCTTAGAGAAATTTAATACCTTTACAGGGAATATAAAGATTCAAATAAAAACGTTTACGAAAGCTACTCCATAAAATGTAGATCCGTACCCAAGATTACCTAATATTACAAAATAGAACAAATAAATTAAAATACTAAAGAGCAGGTACAATATAAGATCAAAAAATAAAGTGGCAAATCCCAAAACCATTCCGCACTTAAACTTACCATACATTATCTTTTTTCGGCTTTTGCTTCCTTTTTATATGTTTCTTTATAATTTTTTTCTTGTTTATGTACATACGTCTTGGTAAATTTACATCTAGTGCCCTGAAAAGTGTTTATTCTTATGTTCACACAGAATCAATTGACGACAACATTTACAGTTCAGCTCACTACGGTTCACAAGTAAATTTATAATAAATAAATAAATGAATCTTTCATTGTTTACGTAAAAAATTTATGAATTTTAAATTTATAAATGTATATTTGAATATATAAGTATATTTATGAAAAATACCTTTGAGCACTATCCTCTTTCGAAGTAGATGGTAAAACATTTTGTAGTTCAGCAAAGATGGATCTGAAATAGGTTTCATATAATAAAACAGAATGTCGAGTTTGATAACCTCAACATATTTTAAGAGAATAAAAAATATATAATAACGACTAGATTTGTAAAATTATATTTTAAGATTTTAGTATATTTATGAAAAATACCTTTGAGCACTATCCTCTGTCGAAGTAGATGGTAAAACATTTTGTAGTTCATCAAAGACGGGTCTGAAACAGATTTAATAAAATAAACCAGAATATCGAATTTGAACAAACCTATTTTAAAAAACTGACCAAATGCGAGTTGGACTCCGCACACTGTGGGTTCCGTGAATTAAAAACTATTTTTGTGTTGTTGATTATTATTTTTACAAATATTTTGCGTACGTACGTAAAGCATTAGCCGCCGGTAGCTGCAGATAATATATATTTTTAACTGATATTTTTATGATTTATTGAACGAACAGGGTTTGGAGAAATTAGCAATCACGCTAACCGTTGTGGTCGTTTCGCCACCGAGTCAAGCTAACACAATAGTACCTATTTATTGCAAATGTACTAGTCAGCAAAGAACGTTCGCTTTTTTGGATACATAGAATACATTTTGTTTTTGGTTTTTTTAGTAAAGTTCACTCTGATATTCAGTTCTCCGAATGCGCATTTCGTGTTTTCCGGTTTTTTTTTCGAAACCTGGCTATTGAAATTGTGAAGATTTATCTCAATTACCTACTTATACTGTACCTCGCTAACCGTAAGGCCTCCGACAGAGCTCCGCTGGCGATTAGCAGCGCGTTTCGTATGCAGTTCTCTACGACGCCGACGTACCTACCTACACGACAGACATCAGCGTCGCTCTGTTGTAAGTCTAAAAACAAAGTTGCGAACGCACGCCACATCGCATGATATCTACCCAGTAGGTACCTACCTAGTACTACAAACACTCGATTAGGAAGACACCGTTTGAATGATTTGTGTGTGCTTTACCTTATAACTAATTAGGTAGCTACCTATGTCTATTACTCACCTATCGACAATATTCATGATATTATTATTCTCTTGATGTAAGTTCGTGTCAGTGATCATCGTGATACACAGATCCGCTTCACCTGTAGATACTTTTCTAGATCTGAAAATGGTAGGTAGTTAGGTACTTGGTAAGACTTTTACTTAGCGACGTGCGATCGTTTGTTTTGTGGTAGCCCCTATAGGTACTACCTATTGCTTGTTTATAAGTAATTTGTAGCTAGGTATCTCGTTTCATTGGCTAAAATACTTTATTTATAAATATTAGGTATTTTCCAAAAGTAATATAAAAAACAAAGCGAAATACGAATCTGTGAACCCTACATTATACGATTTATCTCGTTTCTCTGATTTTGGTTTATTTATTGATAGGTAGGTATATAGTTCAATAAAAATACAATAAAAATAAAACTAAATAAAACGCTAGGAATCGAACCTGCGTACCTCACTGACATGATTTATCTCGTTTTGCTGGCCTTCTTTATTCACATACTTCAACAGACATCAAACTTCATATCATATATCAATAAAAAAAAAGCATGCGAGGGATCGAACCGGCCAACTTCAGAACGGTTTCTTGAATTTGTGTTACGCGCTGTGGGTACTAATTCCAGCAAGACGAAATTAGCAATACTATTGAAATGACAAACTTGAAAAAAACATTAAATAAAATTTATAAAAATACACTTAGAAATTTTGCTAGCTTACCTTATTACGTTCATCAACTGTTTTTGTCTATTTCGATTCATCTTAATTTTAAATTTTCTGAATAGTTTTTGTTTATTCCCCATATTTCCGAAGCACAATATACCCCTATAACACAATCACAGCAATAAACGAAAACCAACGCTTGAAAAAAATAATGAAATTATTCGATGGTAATTTGTCTGCTCTCCAAAACAAGTAGTACGTGTACACGTTCTCACTTTGAGAGGCCGACTGAGGCTCGGGCCGCTTGAGCGGGGCAGGTAAATACGCTGCCCGTGGTGTAAGCAGATGAGAACTATAGCGAACTCGCACAGACTGAATTAAACGTAAGCGTCACGACCTCAAAAATATTTGAAAAAATTATTATAGACATAGTACAAACAATACAGCCTAAACGCTTCTATGAATGGATGAAGAAAAATACAGAAAATAATAGTGTAAAGTTTCACAGCACTAAGATGGATAAGAACTTAGCCAGATGAAATTTTCGTTATTTTTGAGCTCTTACTTTGCGATTTTCTTTTAATCGAGAAAATTTTATGTAATTATGTTTTGAAGTCTATGAATGGATGCTTTAAGCTTTTAAAATCATGTATGTATTTTCTTTTTATTGTAAAAACTGCTACCTTCCATAAAAACTCAACAAGAAAAGAGTGCTCCTCGGTGCTCCTACAAAAAGGCGCAGCCTTAAAAGCTCTATTATATGTAAAGTTTATTTGTTTGCTCAAAGTAATCTCGGTAAACTTTATGCAGATTTTTATGGAGCTGTCATCAATGCCTTTTTTCAATTTGAAATATAACATGGGATATAAGCTTCCCACGCGTTAAATGAATTCGAACTCGAACACCTAAAATGTGTTCAACATTTCATAATATTGGAGCAAACGTCAATAATGTTCAAATAAAATACATTATTTACTACCAAGGCCAAAAATCAAAAAGATTATAATATACTTTAGAGAGCAGAATGATTAAGATGGAGCATTTCATACATCGGAACCATCGAACATCCCGAGCGTAATGTCAGACTTAGAAATTATAGACCATATTACGACCATTGTTAGTTTCAAGATATTTTTTTTAAATTACACATAAAATGTGATTTCCGCATATTTATTTAATAATAATAATAATAATACATGGGACTTCCCACACAGCGTCATCTAGTCCCAAAGTAAGCAAGTGTTATGCTTGTGTTAAGGGTTACTAGACAACTGATTTGCTTAGCTAAATTTGCTTATTTAGTATGAAATTTACATGTGCGTCATACAAAATTCTACTTTACAGTGAAAATATCGAAACGCCACTGGCGTATATTTAGTCTGTGGCATATATTTAATTCTATAGGTAATAACAATAAAACTATTTCATGAAAATTAAGCAAAATTTACCCTTTCCAGCTTTAACAATAACACAATCAATTGCTTATTAGAGTAGACAATGAAATGTGAATCTGGATGCCAATATTGTATTATCTATATGTATATCGACAAAGTGATTTCCCGAAAATTATACAACACAATACAATTGTTCATGTTCGTATACGTCGTTTTTAAAGAAAATGCAAAAACGAAATAACTTTTTGTTTTTATTTTCTAATTACTCGAAAATATATAAAATCGTAATGTAATCAGAAGACAATCCAGAGAGATACAGATCTGTGGTAATATTTTTGTGATATCCATACTGTACCTATACGTATAATGAATTCAAGTTTAAAATTTTCTTGCATTAATTAATATAATTTAATTAAATAATATTGATTATTAAATTGTATCATTTGACATTGATTGAGTTTAATTCGTACATAGAAGGTTTCGTATTTATTATTTTTACTGGAAATTGCAAAAAAAATCATATTTAAAATAGAGCAAAAGAATGAGGTTATTTAAGTAACTGAAGTATTGTTACAGGCTATTGTTTCACATATATGGGATTCACTAAAACACTGATTTAACTGTACTTTATTTTATTATGAAACAAAATCGCAAACTGGTTTAATCACAATTCATACAGATCACGAATTACACTGCTGTCGCACTTCATACTTCGCAGTTAGTCGTACTTGACTTATCGGTAAACTGACTGTCTGACAACGCGTAGTCGCTCTTTTATACCCTCAGAATCCCCTCACCAACAGGCATTTCGAAAATTCCATCCTCTAATATTCAATTTCAAAATTATAATCTCAATTTAGCATATGAAAGTTGTAGCGTAATAACTCGAATTATCAATAGCGCTATTCCATTGACCAAAAGCCGTCTTTAAAACGAATTTAATTCATGGAATTTATTTTGTATCACGATGCTTCTGTTCTTAATCGATGTCTATAAATAGTTGCGTGATCTTTTCGAGTAGGTACATTCGATTATAACACGTCGATGTGCTTCTATGCCTACCCTTGTATGTACTTAATACTGTGACCCCCACGTAGGCGTCACGGTATTAAACTAGTAAGGGTACGCAAGTTTGATATCTAAACAAAACTGTACAAAGTTTGTTGTTGTTTGGTGTTGTCGTACAAAGTTAACATAAACAGTTTCAGAAAAATGGTCGGTTTTAACAAAATGAAGGACAGGTCGAGGGCGTTCATTCTATATTTATAAATATAAATCTAATAAATATAACTCGTAAAATGTCGTGATAGCCTAGTGATAGCGAACTCGCTTCTTGTCTAGAAGGCCTTGGTTCAAGTCCTAAGGCATGTACCAATGAGTTTTTTCTAACATATGTACATAACTATCACAGACTTTACCTCGGATAGCACATTAAACCGTCGGTCCAGGTTGCCATCAATTGCTGGCAATCGTTACAATCCATCAAACCTCACTGGAATAGCGTAGTGGATTAAGCTCCAAGCCCCCTCATCCCGAGTGGAGGCCTGAGCCCCATGTAGTGGCATTTTCATACGATCAAAGAAGCATATAGGAGTGATTAAAATAAGTTCGGCTGACGAATATATTATTCGGTTTGTTAACTTCTGTTTGCAGAAGCGATGTTTCATATTTTTATCCGAGGATCAACAGCATTATTCGCACTTTTCCGTTTTCTCATATTTAGTCAATTGAATTAATGAATATACATTAAGCTGGTTTACGTGTTGTGATTTTTTTATTTAATGTTAATTTTTTTATTTCACTCGATCTGCACACGTTTGTGTCTTTAGTTAGCAATGGTCGGCTAAAGAGAGTTGTCTCAGAGTGTCTTGCTAAAAATTTGCTTCGGTGCATAATGTTTTCTGAATTCCAGTTTTTACTTATACAGGATGTAACTAAAGTTTAGGCATTTATTCGATGTAGTGATGCAGTGAAGCAAAATAAATATAATTAAAAAAAATTCATATTAAATGGTCATTGAATTGTCGAGAATTATTTTTGGGATGAAATGCATTTAATTATTCGTGTTCATATTTTTTAATTGTCATGATAATCCAAAGCGCAACTTTTTTTTTTTTTTTTTTTGTTTAGTGAGGGCCGAATCTGCTTACAGACATCTGCGCGCCCGACCTACCGCGCAGATAGTGCCGGGTTGGGATTTCTACACAGAAGGTGCAGCCCGACCGGCTAAACGACTCCTCAACCTATACTCCGGAGAGCGTATAGGATTTGACATGAACGACGACCGGACGCATTGAGGATGCTTCGGTGCGTTAGTGCCTATTGGCGGGCGGCGCCTTAAGGGCGCCGTCTCGTAGGCTTATGATTAAAATTAAAATTAAGAATTAAAAATTCGGCAATGGAGGGCAGTTCGAGCTGGACGGCCCGACTGTGAACAAACAAGGCTCAGATGCCATTCGAACAGATTTGCTACGTTAACTAGGTAATATCGGGCGCTAGGTACTGTTCGCCTATGTCAGACTGAAGGTCTGATCTGCCTGCATTCCTGAGACTCTCAACCTCGGTGGTGAGATCGTCAGGAGGATCTGTTAGTGCATTCCGTGGACGTCTGAGAAAGTGGGTGGCGGGCGGGGGCTCGTAAGAGGCCGCTGCCGAAAGTAGCGGATTGGGGTGCGCGACCGCAGCGGCGAAGAAGCGCTCTGACGCGTCCTTCATGTACTTGGAAAGAGTTGGTAAGTCGAAATCGCTGTGAAGTATACTATTTCGAACGTACCAAGGAGAATCTACTGCTTTTCTACAGAATCTGCTCTGTATGACCTGTAGCGGCTTAAGTATCGATTCTTTGGCGTAAGCGAAGACCGGGCATGCATAAGTCATGACCGGCCAAAGCGCAACGAACCTGTCTCAAATTTATAAGGCCATAGGGCCATGGTTCGAATCCGGGCGTGTACCAACGAGTTTTTCTAACTTAAGTACATAACTATCACTGACTCCGTGCCTAGTCGGAGAGCACGTTAAGCAGTTGGTTCCGGGCGTTGTCAATAGATGGCGGTCGATACAATCCCTAACCCGCAGTGAAGCTGCGTGGTGGATTTAAACTCCAACCCCCCCCCCCCTCACCCTGGGGGAGGCCTAAGCTCCTGCAGTGAGGTAAAAATGAGCTGATGGAGTTTATATTTTTGTACTATAGTAATAAAGCTTAAAGAAATAAAATTATAACAATATTATTTTTATTCTGCTTAATATTTATCTATTCCCAATCATACTTTTATCTGGGGCATATATTTATTGTCAATAAATACCCGATCTTAAATTGCAACCTGTATGTAGGTATCTAGTATGTACTTACAGACATGCGAACCATGTATAATCGAGTCGAATTCATCGAATAGTAGTTACTAAATATCGATATGAGTGTATGATCAAAATCGCTAATATTAAAATCAAAAGGGTCTGCCTGACTTTTCGTTAATGTGGTCATAAAACAAAAACGGATATCAGTGAAAAGACAAATACCGAACGAATATTGAACGCATCGATACCTATAGGTACGTGAAATATCATAACATTAAGACGGTGATACGCGTGACTACCACGGATTGACTACTACGACCACCTGTGGTTTTTAGGGAAGGTTCCTGTGACTAAGATGCCAATGATGTTTTATTTTTATATAGATACAGCGAAACGCAATAAAACTGACTTCTATGAACACATTTCTAACATACTGCAAAGCAAATGTCCTGTTTGTGCTTTCGGCGTTATATAGCCAATAATTTACAAGGGGCACTCGTTGTCATTACTAACTGCGCTTGCGTGTAGGAATAGGCCAACGTTTACTAAGCATTTGGAAGTTGTAATGATACTACAAAGAAAAGGTTTATTCTTCACTGAAAATTCATTTATAGGTTAGCATCGGTTGTCTATTAAGCTAATATTAACAGTGTGTATGTATCTATTGTAGATCAAAGCGATTCGCGTCGTATCAGCGGACGGTTTAGTGGCAATAAAAATCAGTGTGCGGTTGGCTAACAACACTTAATGCGGCCTTATCGGGGCGGTATCGCGTTCTGCTATCACTTAATCGAATTGGGAGCGTACATCGATATCGGTATGGTTCTGCGATAATGCCGAAAACGATTGTTTATATCAATCGTTTTTCATTCTGCGTCTTTCCGAGTTTGTTCGTTTCCGATACGCTTGTCGAATATATTTTTAAATTGGTTTATAAATTAAGGCATAGATAATATTAATTTTTCAATACTAATACTCGGAAACTACGATTGAATTTACCTGATCAGTGGGATGATAACAGTACTTTCCGTTCCTGGGAAACAATTTTCCTTGCATTCCAAAAATAGGAAAAAAATAAAAAAAACTATGCAAGCCGCGTCTCAACTTTTTATACAGCAACAGTAAAATTGTAAAAAAAACAACATTGTAATATGACTTTATACCTATGTAAAATCTACTTTAAAATAAATTATCATTTAATTTACATAGATTTGAGCAAAACATCAACCATCATCAATGATAAAAAATACTGGCTGGTAGAAATGACACATTAAAAGAAACATTTATAAGGCGAGAAAGCAGCAATTCGACCTTCAGTTGTTTTGTCAAGTGCTAATTGTTTACGTATATATATTTGTATAAAATGAGTTCACCAGATTCAGATATGGATTTGACGCTTTTTTTACTTTCCTCATATTCGTAATGACAAGCAGAATGTTTACCTCGGGTGAAAGACCTATTTCATCCTTTGTGTAACAATTTAGTATTAATATCACCGCTTGTACTATAATTAGGAAAAATATTTTTTTGAGAACGTAATATTTAAATTGATGTTTTAAATAATTAAAACATCCGTTGAACAAATATTTTGATAATTTAAACACAAAGTAGGTTATTCTACCTGTTTTGTTTTAGTACTATGTTTATTACCTATATTTCTTAGATAATTTTCCTGTTACGTTTGGGTGCCAATGAAATAAGGTTCGTTTGACCAGTCATATTTCAATTAAGTGATTTTAATGTCTGGAAACCCTTTGCATGTACGTATATTGTGCACCGGCCTGCTACACGTTGGTACAACTATATCTTAGGAAATAACTATCGGAAATAACAAGAGATTGGCTCGCTATTTCACGTAATTAACCAAATAAAATTGTTGCCCTAACACGCGACGTCGTGTTGGCAAGGAACGTGTTAACAACAGTGTCATCAAAAATTTTGCATTCACTCTATTCTTACTTGCCTACTCTAAACAACAATATAATCTTAAAACTTTTTGTTTCAGAGCGTGGAATGAGAGAATCCCCACATACTATTCTTAATGATGCCCAGTCGAAAACCATATAAACAGTTAAATGATGAAACGCGGTGGGCAGTTTTGGACTATATAGGCAGTGTTTAGTAAGATGCATGGTGTGTGAGGCGGGCATAATGGACATGAGCGGTGAGGGGGGTGCCGCGCTGCAGCAGCGGTGGTACGAGGGCCGGGTGAACGGCAGCCCGGCTGCCGCTGCAGATGTGGCTGCCGAAGTCAATGGCGAAGGTTTCTTCCACTCGCCGTTAGAGGGCGCCCACCACAGCAGGGCGCGATACTACCATCAACAGATGCATCCGCCCTACTCGGCCGCTGTCTCGTCGCACGGTGAGTTCATCATTTCACACTTATGAACACTCCACGGCCATAGAAATTATACCTACAGGAAGAAGATGTTCAAAAACATGTTGAAGCAAAACTAAGTGATAGAGATGGAGAATAGCTATGGACTCTTTTTCTTGTTTAGGATGTATGCAGGCCCGGCGAGAGCCAGAGCCCCGGGTGTAAAACATTGCGGGGCCCTCCTCACCAATGAAAACAAATCAATTAACCGGGCCCCCGTTTCTTAGTCCGGGCCCTGGTGGTACTACTACCCTTACACCCCCCCTATCGCCGGCCCTGGATGTATGCGTAGTTGTAGATTGTTTGTTGCGGCAGTCATCGCAAACCAAAGAAACTTGAAATTTTTTTGAGTATGTCTGCGTGATTAAACAAAGAAGAGAGGCTCTTGTGCTTTTCTTTCTCTTTCTCTCTTTGTGTTCTGCAGCTGTTCCTGACTCCTCCCTTCTCTGTAGATATTATCTCTATGAAATACGTGCAACGTCATTTAAGAATAAGTATTCCATAATCGATATATCGTTGTCAAATTATGGAGTCTCATAAATAAATTATAAACGAACAAATTCATACGTTTTACGAGATAAATACAAACTTTAGATATAAATAATGCTAAAAATACTTATGTAGATATTGTAAGTATGTGTGTGTAAAAGTATTAATTTATGTATGAATGTGTTGGTTATTCGAATTTATAGATACATATCGTATTGGCTTTTTACGTTAGTCTAAATTTTGAATTTAGTGTCTTTACAAAAATATAATTTAATGTTTTTGTCAGAGAGCTTTTCTTGTAGACGGTCCCAGACCTGAGGCCATGCGTAACTAGTATGTATGTGTGTATTCCAAAAATGACCACAGCACTGGGACGGCAAAATTCGCTACTATCCTTCTGTTAATAATTACCTAATTATTTAGGCATCAGTCCAAATCCAGTCTTGAAATATTATCTACATTTCGGTCTTAGGGCAGCTGATATTTTTTTGCTAGTTATTTTTTAATTGTTTACATTTAAAACCCGGCGAAAATAAGGTGTAGCTGACAATTTTTTACGTGTGGCAATATTATTTTAAATAAATGCTTTTAGGTAGGTACATGATAACCAAGTTATGTAGGTATGTTTGAATTTCAACTAGACAGTGACATCAATATTAAGTCATGCCTCTGTACACTCATTTAAAATGTAAAACTTTGGTTTGCAAGAAAGAGAAAGAAAAAAACGTTTTACTAAACTCTTATATTTGCATGTTATGTTAAAAGGCTATTTAAGCTTTAAGAGCATTCATGCCTGTAACATTATGCTTACAGACGTATATAAGACTACTTAATATAACATTAATAAGAACAGTGGTATTATGAACGTACTTTATCTGAGGGGAGGGGTATCCCGCTGGCGACCGCCGACCGACGCAAGGAAGATAATGAAAAATCCACCCAGTAAAATTAAGCTACTTTAGCAGTATAAATGTTCATTATTTTCCAACCGTTTTTGATTCTGTTTTTAGATTTTATTATCATATCAATCCGTATTGCATAACAGCTGGAAGGGAGCGTCAACTTAAAAATATTTCAATTAATGTAAGTAAGTTATCATATGAAACGTATACATTTATTCCAATCGACATCTGAAACCCAAATTTTCAAACCCCCTAGCCTGTACAACTATTAAGTTAGATATTTCTAAATTACTAGATGTCTAGATAACCCGCTCTGGTTTGATTTCGAACCGTTTAGTAACACCATGAATTGCCTTACATAACCTACCGATCGATGTTATGGTATAAACAAAGTGTTTTATTGGTGACTTCGATTTAACCATACATTTAATTACTCGATTAAACTGGAATATTTTGGCCGTTCTTTTTCGTTTAAGCGTCACGAATATAGCGTCATTAATCAATGTCGTGAGTCATTTCGCAGAAGCCCGTCTGTGCGTCCCCGGCGAGTCTCGGCCGGTCCGCACAGCGCTGTCAGCGCTACACAAATAGCCCCCTCGCAGTGGTAGGCAGCCGCTGTCCACCGTTCCTTATCTCCAAATCAAACGATATCTCTCAAAAACTCGACAATTAATTTAACTGACCCGACCGGTCAAATCGCCATTCTGTGAGGTGACAGCTTAGGTAAACACGATCTAAAATGGGCCGCGTCCGTAAAGAAACCAAAAAATTATTCCACTCTTTTTTGTTTTTCCTTTAAGGTTAAGATTTTATGGCGGCTATAAAGTTTTTCGTGGAGACAGGTGGCTCTTCTTTATATTTTAACTACTCGAAGGGGAGGCGGCGGGTGTGAACTTTTTCTCTCGGGCTGCGTCGCTAGAGGCCATTTCGGCGTGCGCTGGCCCGGCCCGGATCATTAGAATTTATTTAGCGGCGCGTCGGTAGTGATGTGACACTTAAGAAACTGTGTCACTTCTCGGAATCGGAACTGGGAATTGATTTCGTCGCGTTCACAGCAGTTATTTGTGAGGTTTATGCGAGGCTCGGCTCGTCCCCTACGTACCCGTGAGTCGATTGGGTACATCGCCTCAGTGATTTTCGGTTTGTTTGTAAACTCACTCTTATCGTGTAAGTTTCGGGTGTCACGAGGCGGCTTCTTGTCTCTCGCCGATTGTATCTGGACTAAGTGAATTCATTCGTCGAGAACCAAACCAAACTTGTATTAAACATGTGTTGATTTCATATCACAGATGTAATTTTATTTTTGTTTATCTATTAATGATCTAAAAGATTTTATTTTTACTTATGATATAATGCTTATAAATGATGTAGACTGTACGTCTTTATATATATAATATTACATTGTATTCGATAAAAGTTTACGTTACAAGTCACCTTTTGGTGCTTTTTTTTTTAGAACGAGTGTGCATGGAGTGCCTTAACCAAGATTTTCGCACCTGAGCTTCGAATAAAATGTTATTTTTAAGCGTCCGCCGCTTCCCGCACAGGACATAAACAAACACGATGACAGTATACGGATCGTTTTTCGTGCGAGGACGCCATTTTTTATATTTCCGTTCCTTCCATATTATATACAAAATTTTCGCGTTTGTATGAAAAATAAACAAGTCTTTGTCGGTTGGTTTTATAAAATAATTTTAATTATGACTTGAAGACATTTTTATCTTTTTCTCATTACTTAAGAAGAAAGCTCATATAATGGAGAGACGGGTAGTTTAAAAGTCACCTTAGTTGATACCGGTAAGTTTGTGCTTTCGGGTAACGCGATACTCGGCGTCATGTATCGGCCCCCGATTTTTTGACTCAAACGGATAATTTATAGAGCACCCGATCCGTGACGTCTGAGCGCTTCGGAATTGATGACGTGAGGTAAATTATTTATTTCGTTCCGAGCCCACTAACGTTTATTACGCGGTGACCGTATTTGTTTTTTTATTTAATGATCTTTCTTGTATATCTAATTACAAGTTTAAATGTTGAATACAAAGGAATCGATCTACATTTTGGATTCAAACTTCAAAATCTCTGATATGAAAAATAGTTTGAAACTAATTATTTCAAAACTGTCAATAAACCGTTTTTCTCAGGAAAAGCAGAGGCATGAATTTGAAATTAATGTCACATACTAAAGTCTACGGTCTTTTGGAGGTGTAATAAGTTCAAGCTTCTAAATCAATGCAATTAAAAGATGCGGTCGTATATGTCACTATTTTCAACCGACTTCGAAAAAGAGGAGGATCTCAACTCTACCTACTGTAATTTTTTTTGTGTGTGTATGTCACGCGATATATTTGCCGATTGGGAATCGGTTTCATTGGTTCTTTTTTTTTATTAAATAGGTTATATACCTATCGAACGCGGTCTCATTCAAATTTAAAGATAATATTCAACCTCTAAGGGTGGAAAACTAGGGGATTATATCACGTTTATTGTATTTCACCCACTTCCTGTTTACTGATTTTAATCGAACTTGGCAGGTAGGTATAGTTTCAATGAAAATAAGATACTGTGGTGACCTAGAGTTGATCTGGTGATAGAAATGGCAGTCTGTTAAATAGAATTCTTCGACGGTGTACCTACAACAGCTATCTAATGTTCGGGTTCATATGATTCGTTTTGATAAGGACTTCCATTTGAGTTTTGACTGCTATCGAAAAGGCCGCGACGACAAACACTGCGTAAGCGAAAACGGGGGGAGCAGTAAGAAAGATTGTATGCATGTGTATGGAGCCATCATTTGTTTCTGATTCTGCTCTGGATCCACGGTCAAATTTAAATTTGTACATTTATTTTATTTATTTATTTATATATTTATATGTTTATTTATACAAGTACCTATTGATGTCAATTTTAATTTTTGTAAAATAAAAATAATGTTTTGCACAATTGTAACAAAAATTGACCATCTTTAACGGGTTAAAGTACAAACTATTGGTTTAAAATGACAAAATTTCTAAATAAAATTTTTATATTTGGTGGGATAGTCGAACCGCCTTTCCTCCGCCGATCGGGCGACATCACTACGCGCCTGGCGTATTCAGTGAATGGTGTAGTCGTCGCATTTGCGACTTTGCTCACAGACACATTAAGTTTAAAATACGACAGACCTTCTTACGCATTCTTGCGTGATATTTTAATATTTCAAACAACGTGGCCGAAGAACCTGCGTCGCAGTGGTTTGAACTAAATTAATAGTCTTAATACCTGCGGTCTACGAATACGATATATACGTTAATACGAATAACCTATTGATGAACACCAACCTTCGTTACGATATAGCATGACAAGAAGGAGACGTTTTCATGCGAAACTTGATATAAGGCCTACGGTCGTATATGCAGGATCATATCACAAATTTTCCTGAATTAATAAAATTTTAAATTTACAAAAAAAAGGATTAGGATTATAGAAAATAAATATTAGAAATAATTTTATGTAAACCACTGTTCTTTAAGCAAATGCTGGGTATTTGCCGTCTTCGCCTACACGCCTCGAACTATGTTTAAATAGCCGAACTAATGTTGAATTCGTCTTTATCTACACATTCGATCGGTTATTGGTTTAATAATCACTTACACGAACGATAGATTAGCTATAATAACAACGAGGCTGCATCTCATATATGCGTGGGGTACACTCACCTCAGGCTATGATTTTTAGTTCCAAAAATAAGGCGAAATTTTAGATCCGAAAGTGATAAAATGGCTATTTATATAAACAGCCTATTAAAGATAATACGATATGATTTGAAAATATTATTATGTTACTAAGAATAATCACAGAGGCAAAATTAATCTTGTATATAATTATATTCTATCTATATAGGCAAAGAAATTTTCTATTTTATTTATAATTAAAATTTATTAGTTTATTTATTTATATATATATATAATAGAGTTTTTTCTGACTTAAGTACATAACTATCACTGACTCCGTGCCTCGGAGAGCACATTAAGCAGTCGGTTCCGGGTGCTGTCAATAGATGGCGGTCGTTAAAATCCCCAAATCACAGTGGCGCAGCGTGGTGGATATAAGCTCCAAGCCCTGGGGGAGGCCTAAGCCCCTGCAGTGGGGTAAAAATGGGCTGATGAAGATGAATATGAAGAAGATTTATCTATATAAAATATGTATTTAGGATAAACATTTTGCAGATGCATTAATAACGATCATTGATAAATAGTTTGGCAGCAGATTACATTTATTCAAAGACGAGTTGCTGTCTGATTAATTGTCAGAAGCTATATTGTACCACAAATGATTCAAAGAAGCATGCTAATATAGTTACTGCGAATTTAAAAAGGATAGTATGTTAAGACGACGGCTGATGAAAAGAAAATTTTTTCAGTACTAATCATGAGGTCAAAATGAGCAGAGAAATTCGTGCAATCCCATAAATTTCGTAGAAATACTTCATCATTATATTGTTCAATAAAATATTATTCAATAAGATAATATTTACTCAATAAAATATTCCTCAATAAGATATTCTTTCGTTTATGAAGTAAACGCATTTCGTAGACATTACTGTCATATCTAAGCGGTAATACGTGATGATAAACATATTTAAGTACTATTCACTGTGAAATATACGCATCAGATCTCTATTGAACGCCATACGCATGTCATACCTAATGACATTTCTAATTTAAATTGATTTCTGTGGAAATCGCTGGTGGATGGTGACTTGTACTGCATAAACAGTTAAGATTGGAGGCATATTAAGAGAAATATCTCTTATTTTGGAAGTTTGTTAATAACCCAAACTAGCACACGATGCGTAGAAGAAGCTGAGAGCTGTATAATGGTTGTTTAAAAACGAGTAACTCCAAAATAACTTTAATGGGCAGTTAATATATAGATATAGTCGTCATAGGTAACAGTTGTAGAACTGTGTATTGAAAAGGAAGATTCCCTTCACGGAAGTCGTTCAAATCCACGGATAGGTAATTAGGATCCGTTATTAAAAATTGCGGTCGAGTGTACCTGGAAAACGACGTAACTCTGTCGAGCCCACAGCAAAAAGTCCGACAAAAACAATGCATAATTCAATTCTCGGCAACTCGCGTCGTGTATCGGCTCATCGCCAATTTCACACCTATTGAACAAAGCCAATATTGAACCCGAGTTTTGTTTCACCCGACGAACGATTCACAACTTTCCCGCCTTGTGTGTTAAGTTTGTTTTCATATGACATCAAATAAATATCAAACTGGGGAAGTCCGCTAACAATGTTATGTTTTATTGTTGAATCTTTAATACGTTCGGTTCCTTGATTAAACACGTGTGATGTGATTATACGTTGCACTCATTATTCAGTTGTTGATTGTTGTTATTACAACACATAATATTAACTGGTTTGTTGTGTACACTACTTTAAGCATCCTAGGGGAATATTGAAAGTAATAACAATAATAATATTTTTTACTACTTTTCCGCCCGCGGCTCCGCTCGCGTGGACTACGCAGTTGTACCGGGACCCCTTTTTCCGAGAAAAAAAGTTGCCCAGTCATTCTTTTGCTTATGAACTATATTTATGCAAAAAATCTTAGCGTACTGTATAGTTCACGCGAGCGGAGCCACGGGCGTAAAGCTAGTTTGAAAATAAAATATAACCCATGTTATTTGCTAAAAATTTAGCTTTCTATATAGGTGAAGAGAATTTTTAAAATCTGTGTAGAACTGTGTAGTCCACGCGAGTGGAGCCGCAGGCGGAAAGCTAGTATGTTGATAAATTATAGCCTGTGTTATTTTGATATATAAGCTATATTATTGGAAAGTTTCATTAAAATCCGTTAAGTAGTTTTTACGTAAAAGAGCAACAAACACTCATACAAACTTTCGTGTTTATAATATTAGTAAGGATTGTACACCTAAAAGTAATTTATACGAAGCAAAAACAAAAAATGTTGAACAAATAATTTAAGTTTGGCACAAAGGGCGGTCTTATCGCAAAGAGCAATTCAGACAAGAATATTCAGTTTTGAAATTGATTTTCCAACTTCTTCTATCATCATCATCAGCCCATTTTTACCCCACTGCAAGGGCTTAGGGCCTCCCCCAGGGTGAGGAAGGGGGCTTGGAGCTTAAGTCCACCACGCTGCTCCACTGCGGGTTGGGAACTGTAACGACCGCCATCTATTGACAGCGTCCGGGACCGACTGCTTAACGAGCTCTCCGAGGCACGGAGTCAGTGATAGTTAATGTACTTAAGTCAGAAAAACTCATTGGTACACGCCCGGATTCGAACCATTGCCCTATGGGGCCTTATAAATTTGAGACAGGTTCGTTGCGCTCTGGGCTATCACGACACTTCGACGACTTCTTCTATCAAATGACATGAAACCATAAATAAGTAGGTAGGTATATACATCACTACATACGTATTGGAAAATCAATTGTCCCGATAGTGTATAAAAGTACGAATTGACTGGAAGTCCTCTTCTGCGCTTACCGTATTACCACTCATACTCTAGCTAGCTGGTGTAACCGTTTAGCGAGATGGCGAGTTTCAGTCCGGTTTTAGTCCGCGAGGTCCACCGCGCGCCGGTCTTCATCCCGCGAAATTGCGTTTGACAGTCTCAATACTGTGAAGTGACATTTCTAACTGTATTAAAACCAAATGTTGCTGTCAAATTTATTTAATCTATGCGATAGTGGGTATGGGCCTAGATAATCTAGCGATAGTGGGTACGGGCTTTTCATAAAAACAATCATTTAAATAAATACAAAGAAAGGCTATGAAAGGATTCGTTACAAAAATTAGCAGGCCATAGGCAACATAATAGTGTCCCATGGATATGTTTTTTTTTTAGACAAAAAAAAATTTAGTGAAATATGCATTACGATGATTAGGTAATATTTTTAGTAGTAGCGAATAAATAATTAAAGTTAAGGTATTAAAATATATTAACTAACCGAATGGCTGAGTGGTTGGAGACCCTAACTGCGGAGCCGAAGGTCGCGGGTTCGATTCCCGCCCGGGACAAATATTTGTGTGCATGAACATGTTTATTTCGTTTCGTGTCTGGGTGTAAATTATATGTACCTATATGTATATATTATAAAGAATATTTAAGTATGTATATCAGTTGTCTGGGTTACTACTATCAGTTGTATGGGTTACTACCCATAACACAAACATAATACTTGCTTATTTTGGGACTAGATGGCGCTGTGTGGAGTCCCATGTTATTATCATTATTATATCTTTATCATTAATTATCCTTATTTTCTCATTATTAACGTTATTGAAATTAGATAGATGCGTCATTTTTATAAACACTTATACATTTATGAGTGGGAGACAATATTATGGATACGTAAATACCACGAAAGATTTATAAAAACGATAGAGCAAATCTAAATTACTATCTATTATTTATATACCTACTTCGATATTCATAGTACCTACCTATCTGTCTACTTTTATAAAAATTTACTGGAGCTGTATTAATTTTATTTATTTTATTTAACTAAATTAATTCACACCTTGTCTAGTCAGATATAATAGGTTTTTTTTAAAGTTATAAAATACATTACATAGAAATAGTAAACACACTAAATACAATGGGGGCGTCCTCTTCAACAAAATTATGTATAAGTGTAACTGATGGCTATACTTTTTGGATTTCGATAAAATACCGATTATTGTCGAGATACAACAAATCACAGTTTGTGTTTTTACGACCCGTTTGTGACGTCAGTCGGTGCCGCTACGTACAAGTTATCCACGTTAGCCCATAGTAATGTCACCTAGTGACGTCATAGCACGATTTATTTTAAAAAATTGTATCTTCGGCATTTTTGTAGATGTCAAAAAAATTATTCCACTCATTAGTTTTTCTTAATATATTTCTAATGATATATTTCTATACAATGCAAAAATGACAAGACTCATTAGTTTGGATCAAAATCAAAATATCTATTTATCCATATAGTTACAAATGTGTATACCTACATACAGAACTCAAAACAGCAAACCCATAGTAAAATAATAGTCGTTTAAAATGCAAAACAGACATTCTTCCTTTATTGTAGGCCTGCCCATGTTAAACCAGTAGACTTTTAAAATCTTTTTAAATCCTTCCAATAAGCACGTAGCTAATACGCATTAATGTGAAACACAAAGCGTTTGTGTATATATATCTATACAATATACACATATGAGCTTTTATGGTATGTTTGTGTGCACGCGTGTGCGTTTGTTTCCTTTGCTCAGATTGGCGCAATTAGCTTATGGGGCGTGGCATGGAGACATCTCGCGAACACTCCCGGAATTCAAATAGCTACGGCAGAACATTTTATTGTACAACTAAATACGACAATTGGATTTTTTTGATGCTTCAATACAATTAAACTTTTGTTAAACTCCTTTTCATTGTTGATCCTATGAAAATATTGTCAAGTGTGAATTTATACAGTGAGAGAAACAATCGTAGATTTTTGAATTGACTTGCAATAGCTATTAAAGTAAATTTAGGTAGGTATTAATTTGTGTTTGCTCACGGTTCGAATTAGTCATCGAGTTTTTAATATTTATATTATTATTATTATTTATTTATAAAACATCCCATCGGCGAAGTTCTTGAAGTTGGCTCCAAATATTTTTATTTAATTAATTTTTCTCTACACCTCTATCCCTTTTTCATTTCCAATTACTATTTATCACCTCCTAACTTCTTTTTCCTTTCTCAATTTCTCTGTCCTTCGTACCCATTCCACTGCTTCTCTATATTGTGGTGTAAAATGTAAATTAATTATTTATTTCTTAACCTCATATTAAATTACAATGCTTCTGACTGCTCTGTTAATAAACATTGCATAACGTAGCATTGCAATAATGCATATCTTATATGTTCATTGAACCATGAAATATGTAGCTATAGGTATGTATATATCTACTGTACCTAATTGTCAAGTTATAAAGTTTAAAAAAGCCCATAATCAAAAAATAAAATTACGTATTTTGGGTTCAGGGACACTATTATAGTACATTATGATGCAAGTACAGTAAACTGCATATTATAGTCGAGGTGTTATATTATATTATAATAAATCGATGACTATAATAGCCAGCTTACTAAGTATGAGCATTAAGCGACGTTTTTCAATACATTTGCGATTAAAATTAGGTAGATACCTCAAATGTAATAATGACGAGAGCTGAGGGCGGGAGTGGGTTGCTTTTCGCGGTTTACACATGCGTTACAAACAGAATGCTCGTTCGTGATTTGTGTAAAGTAAAAAGGCCTAGTATGGTAAAATACAACATTACGGTACAAAGTTTATACGTCATGAAGAGCGTATTAATAACAAATGCATTGAAAATAAATCTTACGATATTCCTTGTACCTACTTACTGATATTATCTTATTAAAGTTTTTTTATTAGTTAAGATTCTTGATTTGAATTGTAACTTTTAAAAAAATTTAAACAGTATTGATACTATTTTTAGATTTTTTTTTAAAATACTTACAAATAAAAGAGCAATAATAAAAATAATAAAATGAAACAACCTTAACATCAGATTGATCTCATATTGGTTTTGTCAGTAATTAACTTACGTACCTACACGATTGAGAAGATTGTGAGGTAACGTAGCAAGGGGAATGTATTGGAAGCGCTGAACTTCGCAGACGGTCGAATAAACTTGCGATTCTAACTCTGTCGTCATAAGTTGAAAAGCCGCTAAGTGTCGCAGGAGTTATACGGATTAAATTATTGAGTATTTGACTTTACTCTCTTGTTTATTCTATTTGATACTACGGATCTCTAAGTGCAGTTTAAAAACTGGTTTTAAGCTATATATATCTGAGGGTCTTTTATTTCGATTTTATTGGTAAGTAGACAAAACGCCTATTTCGGAATGAAAATGTTACTCGGAACCGTAGGTATAACTTATACGAATAGGGAATAAGCATAATTTTTTTTTTTTTTTCTAATCGCCAGGTAGCTATACCTACTATAAACACTGAAAATAATATTTACCAATGTGAAAAAATCATGCTATGCCATGCCATCAGCCCATTATACCCCACTGTAGGGGCTTAGACCTCACCCCAGGGTGAGGAGGGTTGGAGCTTAAATCTACCAAATCTACCGTGCTGCTCCAATGGGCTTTGGCGGATTGTAACGATCGCCACCTATTGACTGCTTAACGTGCTCTCCGAGGCACGGAGTCAGTGATAGTTATGTACCTACTTAAGTCAGAAAAACTCGTTAATACTCACCCGGATTCGAAACACGGCCGCACACGGCCTTGTAAATTTGAAACAGGTTCGCTGAGCTCGGGCTATCACGACATGAAAAAGTCATAATGATTTATAACAAAATAATGAATAAACTTTGTATATAACGGGGAAGTTAAAATTGTCCGTCTGTGACGTCAGATTACAATGCTTTATATAGCATTGTAATCTGACGTCACAGATCCTTGCACGCCTACCTACAATCACTACACGTGTGCCTTCTCTGGCACACATATATCAGCCTCACATCCCCAATCCCAATAGTCTGTGACGTCACTTTATACTCTATCTGTTCCGTTACATTTAAATATATCACCTAATTTTGGCATTTTGTATTACTCATATTAGCAATTTGTAAGGAATTAAAAAAGCTTTTTAGTTATAATGATAGATTTGCTCTAGATTATGAAAAAAAATCAACTATTTTTGCCTCATATACATATTATTATTTTTGTTATATTATTATTATACTATATATTATTATTATTATATTCCTCATTGTAAATACCCATAATTATTAACTGACAGATCACAAGGTAACTAACTTTTATCTGTGCTTTTTCTGTATGGTTTTCATGTAAGCATTAACTTGTAGTTTTTACATTTCAAAATAAACTACTTTTTGTATATCTATAGTAAATTTCTCCACTTTGTATTACTTTCCTTTTTATTGGTGTGCTATTAAAAATAGTAACATAATTATAAGCAAATACATTTATGTTATGAACTATGACATCATCTATTTAAAGAAAGTTTCATCAAAATCGTTTCAACGATTCGGGATTTATAAGAGGTTATATTGAAACACAGACAAGTCAACCTTTAGACCACGCTTTAACAGGGAGTAGCATTCGCCAAGGCTATGTAGTGACACTACATAACTACGTCACTAGTGAGTCGTCAGTTGGAAGCACGTCGGAAGCCATTAAATTGTCAATTTTGAACGAGCTAATGAAAACTAGCCGACGTTTCCCCGCAACCCGCCACTTTTTGGCGATTTCGTTTTCGTACTGACCTTTATTAAAGAGTGGTCTAAAGGTTGACTTGTCTGTGTATTGAAATAAGACTGAAACGAAAACCATGAAACAAAGCATACTGTAAAACACAAACAGTATTTATGCCTAACAATAAACATGTTAACAACCTATAATTTCCGACGCTACCAGCAACGCGACGCAACAAATTCGCTCCTCGTTCATAGCTTTTACCTGGTACGTAACAATGAGAGTTACGTTTCCCTTCCCACTGCAGGAAAATCGAAAGTCGGTAAGAGAGCAACATCACGATTAATTAAGTCAAACACGGCCCGTTATACATTAGAACCGCGGCCGCTTATTAGCCGTCACAATACATTTAACAAGCCACTGCAAGGAGCCATAAAAAAAGAGCCGAGGCAACCGCGCGTGCACACTGCTCGACCATTTCGACTTCCATGGTTCATGGGAGTTCGAGATGGGCTCTATTATAATGTTGTACTTTTTAGGGGCCTCTTAATACCGTATAGTGCGTTCAGTATATTGTTTCTTTCATAAGGCTTTTTGAATTAATTTATTAAGACAATGTGTATGTATTTATAGGAAAATTTAAAAATATATTTGTACTCTACATAATGCGTTCTAGACAATTGTTATCACCATACGTGAAAGGAAAACAAAATAAGAGCACTTTTTTCGTCCTGTATTATTTATATAAAATGTGATTCTTGAAACGATGCATTCCTTAGAACTTAGAAGTTATGAACTCCTTGTCAGACAGTAAACGTCGTTACCAACCGACTGGAGGCGAATATACCCGATTCAGCGTCACTACACGAGAGTGAGACGATTCAGTTTCGTCCACTGTTCTGAAAAAGTACACTTGAAGTTGAAACTAGAAGTTTTCACTTCAAAACAATTCTTTTTGTGTCACGGGAAACCTGATAGATGTGAAACATTTTTGAACTTATTAATATTTTTATACTGAAATACTTTTAAACGCAAATAAAATATTTTGAAAGGAAATTTCTTTATAATTTTTTTACAAGCCATTAAAAGTATTACTTTAACTTTAAAATACTGTTCACAGTAAAATATTGAGAGGGCAGTGCTAATTAAGTTCGAAAGAGTCAACAAGACTTATCACAGAATGTCATAGAAGGTAACGGAAAGTCACGAAATAACACGGAATATCATGGAGAATCACAAACTGTCACAAAATGTCACTTATCATCATCATCGACGACCGCTTAGCCTAGTGGGTAGCGACCCTGCCTATGAATTTGGGGTCCCGGGTTCGAATCCCAGGTCGCGTCAGTATTTACATGACGAATATTTATACTGGTACTGGGTCTTGGTTGTTATATGTATGTGGTGTCTTCGCTCGGTACCCAAAACACAAGCTAATGCTTAGTTTGGGACCAAGACGTTGTTGTTATGTATACATTATTATTGTCTTAAAATGTCACTGAAAGTCACGGAATGTCACGAAATGTCACTGAAAGTCACGAAATATTACCTACGAAATGTCACGGAATGTGGGGAAACGTCACAAAATTTCGAGAAATTTGAGAAATGTTATAAAATGCTATGGGTAGAGGACCACTTAGCCGCGGATATAGCCGTCAAGGCGCAAAGCTGGTCGAACGCCAAGATGCAACGTACCATTTTAAATCGCTCCATTAGATGTTTCACATTAAAGAAACAGAATAGAAATGCAATAATTTGGGGATTGGGTGCCTGCCCACAGCAATGAGTACCGTGGAAACGGGGCAGTGGCAAAAACAAATAACGGCTCCATACAAATGTATACAATTTTCCTTACTGATGCTCTTGCCCGCCCGTCCGCTTACTGCACCCGACCTTCTTGATAACAGTCAAAACCAAAAATGGAAGTCCTCATCATAACGAATCATAAGACCTTGAATACGAGGTAGCTGCTGAGGAGCTCTCCTCAACTGTCTGTCCTTTCTATGATCAGAACAACTCTAGGTCACCATAACATTCATGTTCATTTATATTATGATGGTGTATTCTAATGTTTGTATACTAACGAGCGCTAAACATTAGAATACACCACCATAATATAAACGAAAGGATGTATATCGCCTACATTATCGCGGCCGGCTTCCCTTCACCGCACGTCACTGGGAACTACATCTGAGCGTCAAGTTTTACTAAAATCGGTAAACGGGTATTGAGTGAAATTTACTAAACGGGGTGTAATACCTTTATTTTCTATCCTTAGAGGTAGAATATTTTCTCCGAATTCAAATGGAACCATCCTCAAAATATAGCCTATTCAATAAAAAAATCTATCAAACAAATCGGTTCGGCGAAGATATCGCGTAACCTACACAAAAAAAAATAGAGTCGAATTCAAAACTTCTTCTTTTTTGAAGTCAAATAAAAATATGTGATGTATACGAATTATACGGCTGCATCTTCTTATTGCATTTACTAGAAGCTTGAATTTATTACACTTCCAAGGGACTTAGACTTTAGTGTGTGACATTAATTACAACTTCATACCTTTATCCGTTCCTGAGAAAAAGGGTTTTGACACACGGTCAGACGACAAACGCAGTGTCCCTATAAGGTTACGGTTTTATCCTTCCGAGGTACGGAATATTATAAAGGAAAGGAAGCTTCAAAATATTGTAGAAGGTATATCCTACTTGTGCGCGCCTGACCTGACCTGACCTGAAGCGCCATACCGGGGGTAGCTGGATGCGAAAGGCGGAGGACCGTGTGTGGTGGCGAGCCTTGGGAGAGGCCTATATCCTGCAGTGGAGAGACACGGGCTGATGATGATTATGATGATGATGATATCCTATTTATGATAAATACAATGTTGAAACTTAGTATAGAAATTTCAATATTAATTTTTGTTAGAAACATTAAGCATACGAGCTTTCTTTCGTACCCTTTTACATAATCTCAGCATTAAGTGTGCTTAAAGTTGAAACAAAACCCTATTTGATCCGAATCACTTATGAATTTGTTCTTCAGAACTATTATTAGTTAGTGCCAAGTATATAAAGCGTCATTTGCCCGGAATCTTGATAAGGGAACAAACAACCCTTAAAACATGGCGCTAGTTTGTTCGTGTTCCACACAAGTGCCTTGGAACGCCAACTAATTTAAGTTAATTCTCAAATTATGCGACAAGCTTGTCTTACTTGTCTCCTTGTGCATCAACGTGAACTGTAGGTGCATCGTTTATATTTTTGATTTACATGTAAACGTGGTTATAAAATTTTCTTGAAGATATTTTAGCCAATAAAATTTTTACAGAGTAGGTAATATTATAGAATAAGTTTATACTACGTGTTATTTTTTGCTTCTTCCAAATTATCGTGCAGTAACTAACTGTCAAATTCAGAAACGTTGATATATCATCAGCCCGTGTCTCTCCACTGCAGGATATAGGCTCAGCTAATACTTAGTTTAGTTAAAAAAATGTGTATTATCTCTACCTATTTTCTGACCTTGACACTTAAATTAGATGGAAAGAAAATGACGAAACATAGTTTAACTAAACTTAGTCTTAATATTCTTGAAGCAACGGTAATTTAAAAAAAATCCAACATAAAATTTAATTACATTATTTTTATTTTAATAAAATTAATGCATTTTCACCGCTGTCATATTTCATCGTTTTGTAGTCGGTAACTTTATGCGAGCGTTTAGGTATTGCTTAGCGTCGTCGATTTGACGCGGCTGCATTTGATAATATAAAAAAATTACGAGGTCAGAAAACTTATAAATTTGCGTCGGAGATTTCCTCAATAAAAGCAATTAAAAAAAAACAGTTTTTAGGCTAATTCAATGTGATATATGTAGGTATGTTACAGTGGATGTAGATAGACACACTGATGTGTTCTCCTACTGATCTTTTATATGCTTTAACTAGATAGAAGAGAAAACCACACTTTGTATGCAAATTAAAGGATAAATTTGTATTTAATTTAATAAATTATTTAAATTAATAAATAGATAATTTAATAAAGGATAATTTTGCGTAGCTTATCTATTTCACAGTTTCTACAATTTGAAACCAATCTAAGATTAATTAAGCATTGCTTCCACGAATTACAATTACGTTACCGTAGTTGCTAGCGCAATAACAAGCATCGAATAGATATCACTAATACTCACCCAATGAGTGAAGTTAGTTTTAAATGCTTTAACATAACCTTTCAAGGTAGGTCGATTCATCTGAAGTTCACACTTAATATCGTCGTTCCTTTCTAACAAATATCAAAAGACAGAGAAGAAAATAGAAAGGTTTTTTATGAGTATATATGTATACACCTAGAGTGTGTGAATTATTTATTTGTATCAGTTATAACGGTTTTGTTTTTTGTGACTATAATCTATTGTGACAGATCTAGTTAGATTTATAATTAATTTTTTTTTAAATTATTTATAGTATAGGTATTTTAAATCGACTTCAAAAAAGAGGAAGCTCTTAACACTTAAAACTCATGGTAACAATGCAAGTAAAGACTAGTTAAGGGTGAGTCGAAACGTAAAAAAGTAACAGTCATTGCACATAATAATATTTAATTTATGATACACCGTAGCGAAAAAATTAAAATTAACAATAGAGTAAGTAAATTTGACAGCAACGTTTGGTTTTAATAGAGTCGTAAATGTCATACTTAAGGCATATCTCATAGTCTAAACTTTAATATATAACATCAAATCATGACGACCGCTTTGCCTAGTGGGCAGCGACCCTGCCTGCGAAGCTGGAGGTCCCGGGTTCGAATCCCAGGTCGGGTCAGTATTTATATGATGAATATTAATACTGGCACCGGGTCTTGGTTGTTATATGTATGTGGTGTCTTCGCTTGGTACCCAAAATACAAGCAGTTTGGGACCTAGACGTTGTTGTGATTGTGTGTGTTATTATTATTATAGAAAAGATTTGAGTGAAAAGGATGAACGACTTAATCCTATTCTAAAATGATATAAATTTGATACAAAACTATATTTACGTATACATAATATTTATGCTTATATTCGTAGTGTGACAATTATTTTTGAGGCACATGTCTGTGAACAAATGTCACATGGCACCTCTACCTACTTGATTCTCTGTGGTCAAACGCAATTTCGCGAGAGTGAAGACCGACGTGCGGGTACCTCGTGGACTGGAACTCGCCATCTTGCACCAGTCTAAAGCTTTATAGTCTTTGTCTTTACACACTTCGTGTCTTCGTGCACAGAAGAGGGCTTCTAGTCAATTTGTACTTTTATGAAATTAACATGCATACAGTACCTACCCGGCCGTACGTTATGAACATGAGTTTTAAAAAGCGGCTAAATAAACAGAAATTTAAAAATAAAATTATCCATATTCTTATCGTTTTTTATTTAATTCGAAAAATACATTATTTGACGTTATTATAATTAAATAAAAAATTATAAGCTTACTTATGATTTTATTTTTAAATTTACGGCCGGGTACTGTAAGTCGGTTTGTATCCGCATGTCCTGTGATTTTGTGGTACTCAGAATAATTTGTATTAATAACATACAACATATATTTTTTGCTAGGGTTCATATTCATACCGATTACAGAGTAGGTAAGGAGTATCGATTAAAAAATATTAAGAAACATATTAAATCGATATATTTTTTTGTGTAATTACAATTTATACTTAATATTGTGTCTGTATGACAGGTGGTTAGTGGTACAGCAATAACTGGCATATTAATCTAGGTCCGCAACAGTCCTTGACATCGTTTCGCCAAAATTTAGATATTGTGCCGGTTACGACCCTGTCAGCAACGACCTACCGTAATGAGCAATGTAAATCATAAATATCTATCATCTCTATAAATGTGATCCCTCATAAAATAAATCAAAAACGTTAGTTAGGGGAACTATACAGGGTGAGGTTTTAATGACCAGCCAAATTTTAATATAATGATCTTTGGTAGAAAACCGATATCCGTCTTGTTTCCTTTTAGTATCGTTCTATAGGAAAATATTGAGATATGACTACACAAACCTTTCCCGAAAAAACCAGTAACTCTAGTCACCATTCATGCCCACCGCTCTATTCCGTTTCAAGGCCTCGGACGCTTACGTTTACTATAGCGTTAAGAAGGTAACCAAACGTTATAAAATAACACTGTAGATAAAATAATTTATTATGAAAATGTAAGCCATATTTTTTATTTACGCAATGAGGTCTATTGGTGATACCTAACATCTACAAAAATTTTGGCCGGTTACTAAAATCTCACCTTGTATAACGAATTCAACGTGAGCGAAGCCGCAGTAAACCGCTAGTTTGTTAGAGAAATCGGATGCTACACACGCGAATATATGACCGCAAGTGTACTGAAGTATGAAACCAATTCTCGTACTGTGTTCAAAAATGGGATATTAAGATTGATGGACCTACACAACACCTAATAAAACTGTCACAACACATTTCATTATGGTTTTTTTAAATAATTAAATATTTTTTTTTCTATAATATTTATAGCTTATAGGTATACTTAGTTAAGTTTGGCACGTTTGAATTGTATTTTTTTTGTTGTTGTTTTTTAATTGTAGTTTTAAGCGTTTATTATGTTTTATAATGTTTAATAATCATTTATTTTAGCAAGCATCATTGCTTGCATTCTTTAGGAATAAGAACTATGTTCACATACTATGTTCATAGAGAGAAGGCTGAGGCGTTAGATTTTATGTACCTAACACTAATGTCTGTAAGGCACTAAATGTATTATCAAATCTAATGCTGTTTATTCTCCAATAAATAAATAAATCAAAGCGACAATCTAAAAATTTTATGTAACACGCCGATAAACTAAAGACTGATTTTTTTTTGCTTCCGCGAGCACCAATTAGTTTTGTTAGTTAAAACATTAAATATCGTGGTGTACCGGACTAGAAAGTTGGTATAATCAGCTTGCAGTAGGTAGGTAAGTACAATTAGAACAATCGATAGTTACAAAGTGGGAGTTTTAGCTTTATAGCGGCGGCGCACCGGCGAAAGTTTCGCTCCAATTTCAACCCATCGATCGCAATAGCCGCCAGACACGAGACTGACCTAATTGCGTGCTTTTTCATTCGTTTTCTTAGGTTGAAGCGTGATTTAAATAGTAGAGAAACGTATACGACAATCAGAAATTTTGTTAGCGGTTCTAGAAAAACTACCGCCATGTATTAGTACTTCAGTCCGGAGTTCGGAAAGAACAAAGTTTCGTATTGACCCACACTATTCATTATTTGTTTAAAAATAAATAAACAGGCCCTTAAGAAAATCAATATCAAAAATGAAGTTACGCGAAAATACTTTTCACAAAATTTTCATTATTCAATTCAATTTCTAAAACTTCACAAAATCTTTTGATTTTGTGAAGCGAGGTTTGATAAAGTCTGAAAATAAAGTTGTGAAACTCCGATGGAGTAGATCAGTCCTTAAATGTACGCAGCGAAATAAACTGCAATCGAATAAGTTGCTATACTTTGCCACAGACGGCGCTGTCAATCTCTTTGGTGGCTAGAGCTGTGTTAAATAAACCATAATTATTAAATTTTGAACAAAAATTATAAACGTTCAAAAACGTAACAAATATTATTTCGGATATACCTAATCTTTCGATTGTTTTTATTTGAAAGAATACATATTGTTTGTAATAAGATAAATCGAATATCATTGTGTGACGTATAAAGATGGCGCCATATGCATAAGTTTTAATATATATCTCGAAAATTACTTACAATTGAAAAAAAGACGCTGTCAATAAATGGCGGTCGTTACAGTCCCCAACCCGCAGTGGAGCAGCGTGGTGGATTTAAGCTCCAAGCTCCCACTCCTCTCCCTGGGGGAGGCCTAAGCCCCTGCAGTGTGGTAAAAATGGGCTGTTGAAGTGAAGAAGTGAAGTGAAGAAAAAAAGACTATCATATCAATGAGAAAAAGACATATATTTCAATTTGAGACAACTTATAGTCACGTAATAATAAGTTACATTGCAATTGCATATGGCACAATGGGCATTATCATTTAGAATACATATTAAGATATGCATGTAATAGGTACTCGTACCTAATACGTTAAAACTCGAAGTACGTCTATCTACATCCTGGATTAGTCGACTAATACGCGTGAATGAATAGGTGTAGCTTCATCCTAACGGGATACATCTAGTTCTAACTGGTAGCAACCGGCTAGAAATAGTTACTGGCTTCGAATTGTCGGCTAATAACAGAAGTAAGTATTTAATTATACGTCTCAGAGGTTATTCTCAAAATCCACGTGACGTGAATATATATATATATTTTAACAATCAAGGATTATGAACTTTTTTTTAGTTTTACAAGGGGGTGAGGTTGGAGTTTTTGAACAGTTTTAATGCTATAGGTAAAGCATTCCACTAAATACATCAAATTTGCAAAAAAAAAACATACAGTTTACGAAAGATGTGATATTTATTTGTGTGAATTAAAAACCAAATAATGCAAACGCTAAAAAACCACATCCGAAAATATGTAACGAAATCTAGTATAATAATTAAATGTGTTAATATTATTAATTTAGTTTTTAATTTAGTATGTGAAGTCGATATCTTTGTAGTACATACTACGTGTATCGGCTATGATATTATCGATTAATAAAAACGTTCACACGTAATATTTTTTGTAGTGGGTCATTATTAGGTCCGACATAAAAAGGTCCCAGGCCGAAGAGGGCGCTTCGCTCACGACCAACTAAAGATATTAATGTATTCATTTTGCTTTTATATCTTTCGCGTGATTAACTTTGATTGATTACATCCAAATATTGATACTTTGTATTAAAAGTCGACTGCTATAAAGCTCAATAGTATTGAATATGACAGAGAAGGGAGGCGATAGAGTTTTTGGAGTATTGGTTCTAGATTTGCATATTATTATATATTGTTTGCTTAAATGAAACTGGTTTTAACCGTGTGGGCTACATGTTTTGTATTATTTTGGAATTAAAAAAATCAATTAATGCATACTTATTACAATCACAGCTGTTTTTTTTTCCTCTTTCTCTATATAAAAATACCTTTAAAAATACAGTCAAAATTCATTTTTAAATTAAGCATTTCTATATTATTTTCAAAAATATAACACTTTGCATTAATGTGCACACCCATGGCCTAAGTATTCACCAACGGTAGTGAAAAGATATTAGTTTAAGTAAAAGATATAACTTTGGATAGACTTTCGAAAAATTGGATAAATTATAACCATTTCTTTTTTATTGGCATCTGATACGATTTGATCACATAAATTACTATAATAAGTAAAAGAGATGTGGTGCCCAAGTGCGAAGCACATCTAAAACGTCTAAAAACGTCGTAATGATAGGCCGATGTCTTTTAATTTATAAAAATTCAAGTAAAATAACACAGCTCCGCCGATATAGTCACTTCTGTTACCGTGTAGGTCGATAGTTTCCAAACAGTCCCAGACAAGTGTTGTACGCTTATGGTTTAAACTCCATATCTCAGTTTTAAGGTGTCAGAAGGATGGGTTGTACTCCAACAGTGGAAGGCATGAAAAAGAATGATAAAAAAAGTTACTAAAATCTACTCAGAAGTTTTATTAAAGTGGCGAACTTATTCATTATTTAAAAAAAAATTGCGGTAATTTATGTAGTAAATAATTATGACATTTTATTGTGTTAGGTGTCAGTAGCATGGAGTTATGAATTTTAATGCGTGATTACCACTGAAGCTATCATTAAAATTTAATGAGCTTGAAACGAGGGTCGAATTTGACTCTTAAACATGACTTGTACGCCTGTTGCTTCGTTTACCAGTAAGCATATCTTTTCACCCCCGGAAATTGTTCACCAAGTTTTGATACAAAACTTATTTTATGCATGCTCTAGTATGAGGTGGCACAAAAACATTCGTAACTTCATGATTAGGAGGTCTAAAGTGCGAGTAGAGAGGAGGGTATTTCCAGACCGTTGCCATAGTGACGGTGATGCGCTTCGAACTTGATGGATGAAGGTAGCGCGCGCGGGCATCGGGCAAGGCTCAGGAATGCCTGTAGATGATTCGGTGGTTTTGTTACTATTTGTCATACAACTCGTTTTCATTACACTTAATCGACAGGAATGTAGGCGCTTAATTAAATTCGGTTACAATATCAAGTTTAATAGAGTACAGTTAGGAAGAAATACAGTCATGCGTCTATCCATACATAGTAAGTTTAAGCTATATCGAATGTACGGAATATACTATTAAATTTTAAATATGCTTGAAATGTTGTGTTGATACATCTGCAACGAATGTTACAGGTTTTTTTTGGAAAATATGTTTGTGTCTGATGAAATGAATTGAATGAAAAGAATAACAATAAAAGTTATAGCCGGCAAACGTGATGCCAATGATTGGAAAATTTGAGTGCATTTGACAGCTTACTGGCATCATAATTTATTTAAATATCCATGTGAAAATGGATCATGGAGGTCCATTTTCACTTCTTTAATATTTTTATTATTATTAAATAGTTATTTGTTAGTTATTTTGTATTTTCACAAAAAACTTGTCTAACGTAAGAGAAGCTTCAAAGTAATTAGTTTAAACGTCCAAAGGGACAAACAATAGAGGTTGGTTTGAACTTTGCCTGTAATATAGAGATGCTTTAAAAAAAATTGTCACATATTCGAGCATCGAACTCATCGATATAAGATAGAGTTCGCGATGTAGAAGACACCTGAACTACTATGTTAGAAGGAAGCGAAAAAGAAGTTAAAGAAATATTGTAGTTACTGAAGAGACAAATGTCATGTAACAATAAATCACAGTTATGTAACAATAATTATTTTCTATATAGGAAAAACGTCCAATAAAATTAAAGTGGCACGTATATACGTAAAAAATTAGACTATATCATAGAATATATATATTTAATTTCTCTTTGAAAACTTCCATTTAACAAATTGTCATATATATTATTTTATATTATGTTACGTTTCCTCCTTTGTTTTAAAACGTAACAGACGCGCAGCGGTTTTTCCGTATCATTGAAACAGACAGACAAAATATACTTTAAAGTCCAGGAAAATTATCGGGTCGTAATTTGTGCACAAGAGCGTAAGTAAAAATAAGTTTGAAAATTAAACAATAAGTATTCTTACAAATTTTTTATTCAATTACAAAAACATCGTTGTTTGAGGTTTCTGTGATTGCCTAACTTACGGCCGAATACGTAGTGATGCCGTATATTTTCATTATGCTATTTATTTAGAAAAGTTTTAGAAAATAATTAGTCGTATACTGAATCAAGTGTTGGAGTTGGATTCTTAAATTGCTATAAGAACGAGGTCGCTGAATGACTGTCTAGCTCGTGAAATATGGTAACATTAAGGTGGGTAATGCTTTTTATTTTTATGTTTAAGCCATTAGGGCAGGGCACGGAGGCGCTAACCGCCGTACGCCGTTCGGTCGCGAGTGGAAGCCTATTTTCGCAGTACATTACCGAGGATGAATGATTTCCTGGCCCGCCATGATTTATGTGGCGTCGTTGTGAACGGCTACTAGAGCGCCACAGAGTGTTCGCGTGTGGAGAGGGCCATTTCCTTTGTCTTGGGAATAAAGACTAGTTGTGGTAGGGGGTTCAATACCAGTTTCTTCTTGATGGAAAAATACAAATAGCTGGATAGTTATTTTTTACAACATTGAGCTAACAGATATTGTACAAATTCGTAGATTTCTTTACAACACGCTGTCGAATACCAAGATAAGAATATATTGGCAACGAATACATGGTATTATTATTATTTATTGTTTAATAATTTTCAAACCAGAAATATGGTCAATCGATTTTGTATAATATCTACTTACCGTATCTGTACTTAATTGCACGTAAGCCTGTATTGCTCACTCCCTACCAGTTGAACATTATTTGACCTCATACGGTGGATAAATTGTTAGTATTTATTACAAATAATATGATTTATAAAACTTTATTTATATTTTTAGATGACATTTTAATACAGTAGAAAAGTAAGCGTCTGAACATGACATGTGAGTTTTTCATTTTTTGGAGTGCGGATGTTCATTGCTTCTCCAAAGTATAAGAGCAAACGTAGCTTGTTGAGAAATTTACGATTCCCTATTATACATTGCAAAATTACTAATACATAGTATATGAATACGTTTATAAACATGGTAGTTGGCCTAAAGCAAATATGTAGCTTAAGGATGTTGTCACAGAAGTAACTCTGCCTGCAATACAGTTTCAGGATGAACTGTTTAGTTCTTCAAATACAAAAAACACATAAAAAACCATGGCCTGATCTACCGGAGTTCATAAAGAAAAATATATCTAAGCAGTTTGAATAAGATATAAACAAAGCTGTTGTGAAATTAATTGTAAAAAAAACATGTATATTCTGGTACAGTTACTGATTTGAACAAACAATTTTCGTGATTTCTCAAGGTACATTGCGAAAACGAGATATTATTATGAATTATATAATAAAAGTAAATATTTAAAAAAATGCTTCCACATATGTGGATAAACCATTACATACCCAAGTCAAAAAACAATTTTCTGTGTGCGCACTGGAATTTAAATGCGAGAATAACTTCTTAAATTATTGTTTGAGAAATTAAATTTTTATTTGAGAGAGAGAGTGTCTTTTAGCTTCTACTGTCATCATCATCTCAGCCATAGAAAGTCCACTGCTGGATAGAGGCCTTCTCCATTGATCTCATACAGGACCTATTGTAGCTAGCTCAAAATCATATTTAAACCCGTGGGTTCTTCTTGCCTCCGTACGTTTTCAATAACCACAAATTCGATCGATCACCATCAACCTATGTTAACCACTTCGAACTCACGCGCATGATTAAGTATTAATGTAATTTAAATTTTTAAAACCATAAGTTACAAAGAAAGTATAAGAAAAAGATTTTCTATAATGTTTCAGATAATCACTTGTACAATAAGTACATGTTTATTAAATTATAAAATATGGTGTAAAATTATTGGAAATTTGACTCGTTTTTATAGTTCTTTGAAGTTTTTGTAATTTTCTAATAAAAATACCTGAAATCTTAAACATATTTTCTAGAAAAAAGAAAAAATATTTTAAGTGAGACTTCATTAAAAATTGGAACACCTATAGAGGTAGACGTCTTAACATGATACGCTCATATACTTAAAATATACTATACGGATAATTCGCTTTTAAAAATTTGCCGACGTCGTCGGTTCTGTATCTACTACTCATTTAAAATTCATACTCTTTTAGTTAAATTTAACCTTCTCATTCGCTTTCTAATCTATGTTACTAGTACTATAGCTTTCGATTCGACCTATTTTGCGTTACAGTACCTGTAACACTTCAACTACTCCAACTAGCAAAAGATCGTCATTAAACGAATTCATAATGATATTGCATTGGTGAATTACATGTACCTATCTACAATTTTTTTTTTCAAAAGTTAATGTATTAGTGAATACGTACTAATTGACTAGAAGCCCTGTTCAGCGTTTACCGTCTAATCATTCGTACTCTAGCTACCTGGTGCAATATGACGATTTTAGTCCGAGTTTCAGCGCAAAAGGTCCCCGCGCGTCGGTCTGCACCTCGTGAAATCCCCGCGCGCCAGTCTTCAACCCCGCAAAATTACATAATGTTACTTCGATACTGTTGTGAATACTGTTAATTAACATTTATGGCTCTATTAAACCAAAGGCTGCTGTCAAATTAATTTACTCTACAGCCATGATGGCTAAGATGTTTTTAAAAACTCGAGTGTAGAATACTGGCGAGTTTAAGAATTAATACAAGTTAATGTATAATAGTTGTAGCGTTGAATATGTTGAAATTTCGCAATTCATTATTACAAATTATATTTATATCGCCAGCCATTTTATTTGTTTTACAGAGAAAAGTAAACCCATCAAAATGTCCAATGAATGGTTTAACATTAAAATTATAATAAAGAAATTAAAACAAAAATTATAAAAAAAAATTGATTTAAATATAAATGGTAATCTCCTGTAAATTTTGTTCCCTTTTACACTTGTCAAAAGAAAAAGCATCGGCCAATCACAGACAGCACATAGCGCCGAATCCCACGTTGACTAACTCAAAACTGCTTTAGCTTGGCCTTCGTTGGCCAACATTATAAGATGAACCATTTTTCGTTTTTGCATTTCGCGGGTAAAATGACCAGTACAAAAGTTGTTTCTTAGTGCACTGTATTTTTTCATTTTACAAATTTAAGATTTTTATTGTAAAAAAAATATTATACTGGGCAAGAAAATTGCAGCATGGTATATTTTGCTTTAGTTTTGTTTTAATAGGTAATAGAAGTGATACGGACTTTAATAATATAAAATAATAATACCTGGGACATCCCACATACCGCCATCTAGTTTCAAACTAAGCAAAGCTTGTATTATGGGTATCAGACAACTGATATATATATACTTAAGTATTCTTTATAATATATATATATTTTTTACACCCAGACAGAGAACAAATAGACACGTTCATGCTTTTTCTTTCAGACTATCTCTCATAACACAGGGGATCTTAGTGTGAGAGATACGGGACCAAATAATAATTTATTGTTAGTGTTGCATGCAATGCTTTCTCGGTAAACAGTAAATAAATAAATTTCATTTCATTTCAAAATTTCAAATCAATAAATTTCATTTTATGCACACAAATATTTGTCCCGGACTGAAATCGAACCCACGACCTTTAGCTACGCAGTTAGGGTCTCTGACCAGTCGGCCAATATTATAAAATATGTTGGTCTCAACTTTAGATTAAATGCATTTCCCATTGAAAGTCTGTTTTTACCATTAATTTACCATAAAAATAATATTTAATTAATATCTTTTTTTTGAGTCTTAATTCATTTTGTTTGTGACCTCTATCATGCAATCATAATTGTGGTTTTTTTAATTAAATACGTATTAATGACACCAAGTAAATTACTACTTAATAACTTCGCACTCGTCCTTTAATAGGTAAGACGTGTGGAGCTATGTTAAACTCTAAATAGATATATCATTTCCAATATTTAGATCACTAACATTCAAAGAGTATTTTTTTTTAATTTCAATGGATTGTACGTCATATACTTCAAATGTAACCTGCTTGCATATTATAGTTGTCGATAGTAACAAGATCCACGGCGCTATAGTTATCGAACTGCGCCGGCGCCGACCCGATGAGCAAATAACCGTGATCAGAATGGCTTGTGCACGCTGCAGGTGCATAACCACTACATTAGTTCCGTATCATATTTCTGAATTAAGTGTATAAAAATTATTTTTAGAAAGAAAAATATTTCACAGTATACTAAGTCACGGTAAAAAACATACATCGCTCTTAGCTCAGTTCAGTACAGTTACCTACTTTATGTTCCTATACTAACTAACCCTACCTTAACCTTTTAACTAACCTCGAAAGAGTTAGTATAAACATACTAGAATGTTTTTCACGTGATGTTTTTCGTTTCTATCATATAATTTAGTGAAATACTTACAAACTTTCAAATCTTGATCTGCCATTGTTTTTTGTCATTTTAATTATTTTAACACTAGCGACTCGCCCCGGGTTCGCACGAGTAGTAGAGCATATAGGCCGTAGTGTTTTTTCTGTCGTAGTGTTCCTTTTATCAGGTTGTTGCGTCGAACATATGGATTCGATTTAATTAAATTTAAATGTAACATAAAGTTAATCCTACTTGCGAGTATTTTCAATGTATTTTGCTTCCAATTCTATAAATATTTGAAAAAGTTAAGAATATATACATAAAAACTAACAAAAATATTTCTTTATATATATACAACATTGATAACTTTTGCCTAACCACACGTGTCGCATTGGTATGGAGACTACGCCCGGCGCGGCGCCCCGCCCGGCCGCTTAGATAGATATTCCTAAGATATTAATTTAAATTGTATGGTGTAAGAACAATTATAATCTGCATGAAATGCTGAAGGTAAATATCGTATTTAATTTGATAAAGATTACTACTGTATCCGTATAGATTAAATTAATTTAATTAATTTAAATTAAATCATGATATGACACCATTTTTTTTAAACTAAAAAATAGGCACAGTAAGCTATTCTTAAAAGATAGACAAATGCCAATTCAGACTTTTCTTTAGTTCTATAAAAGAGGAACAATTCTGTCATACATTATTTCGTTATATCTCAAAGTGATTAGGCAGCATTTTCGACGAAGGCTCTCAGCTGGCTTGATTTTTTCCCGACTTCTTCAACAATAATCGGCATAATTCAATTAAATTGTAAAAAACATTAATAAATTATACACGTAAATCTTCCTCTGGAATCACTCCGCCTATTGGGTTCACCAATATGTCAATTTGATTGGTAGTTTTTGAGTTTATCGCGTTCAGACGGACAGACAGACAGACAGACGCGGCGGGGGACTTTATTTTATAATATGTAGTGATAATTATTTTCAAACGGTTTAACGAATATAATAGTTTCATAGGTCACTTTAAATAATATTCATTATTATTATTATTATAACACAAAATCTGTTTCAACTTGCCAAAATCTTACAAGCCAGTTTCGTTGTGTTATTTAATGTTAAACAAATAAACGCCTGGAATTTCTAACGGGTGTAAATGTCCGGACGTACCTAAACTCAATAATTCTACAATACAAATTTGACATCGTGAGGTTCAAGTCCGTACTCGATCACGAGATTCTGTCACCGCATTACACTGATTATATTATCTGGAGATAATAATGCGTACCGATTCATTATCTATGATTACGACGGAACTATTGGCACGCGTGTCTACAGTAATTGAAACGTATTCTCATTGACGCTATGGAAGTTCTCTTGTTAAATATTCGTAACGAATATTGTTGATGTTTGCGACCAACTACCTATAGGCGAGAAATCATAATTTTATATCTGCACTTATATTTTTTTTTGCTCCGTCATAAACCTGTTTTTTGATGAACTGACGAAATTATTAGGATTCAGTTTTCGTCATTTCGCTACGAAACTCTAAAATTGGCTTGCATTTTTATACTAAAATAGCAATGTGGTCGATAATATAGTGTAGCTGTTGGTTGGTACATAACGTGTATTTTGAGAAATAGATAACGACATAAATAGTGATGGGAAAGTGTAGACAATCCATGTCGATGTTGTGCATGTATGTACTGTGTCTTCTGCTCATAAATCTGAATAATATAATGCAATGGCATTATATTATTCAGATTTATGATTAAAGTTGATTGTACTTTTTCGATTTTCCCTCGGGAATTTAGAGAAAAACTGGGATGCTTGTTAGTCTATAGAGTTATTTATGAGAACAAAAAAGATTTTGTTCAATTTTAATACAAAATTTTGTAATTTTTTTTACACTAAAGAAATTGTTTTGTCTCAATGTTCCGTAACTTCCTATGTTACGTTTCATTCAATTTGTTTCTACGTTCTGTGGCCGTACCCTACACACGTATTGTTCTAGGTCAAAACTAGCTTGCCTTGAATGACAATAAAAATAATAAAATTCAAATAGACTGACCGTTGTTGCGCGGAATAATTAATACCCTCGAAACATTCGCACCACAAAACATCCTGTTTAATTAAAAAAAGTGTAGATTCAAAATTTGTGTACATATGTTGTTTGAAATTTAAACTCTATATCCCTCGTTTTTAAATAGTGGTATAGAAACATATTCGATTTTATAAAATCAACCAATTCTTACTTATGTCAAAGAATGCTGCATCAACATACTTGCTTTGCGGACATAGAAACGAATATCGCCGTTACCGGGGCTCCAGTGTTGTGAACCGATTCAAAAAATTTTATATACCTATTTATGATTTTCCTGGCTCTGGCTGCTACTTCATCTACGAGGACTTAGCTCTTTATTCAGAAAAACATTCAATACTTTTTAGATAACCCTATTTTGTAATTAGAGTCAATGAGTCAGTAGAGATTTCAAAATTTCAGGAAATGAAAATAAAAAAAACCATTTTTTTATCTAAAAACTGTAGTATGAAAAAAATTGCCAAAATAAGGTCCAGAAAGATTGTTTTAAGATATTTAAATAAAAATATTTTAATTATGACGATTGTACTTAAGACTGTCAAATTATAATTACCTATCATGTAATATCATACGTTTAAAATTTTAGTAATGATATATATAGATCTGTAAAACACAACCAAGTGTGATCAAAATGGTTCTGTTCTCAATTTTGGGGTACCTTAGAAAAAGGAATCTTTAAGCAGGAAATTATCAAAAAGCTTTTACTACGAATCACGAGTTAAAAGTTGTTAGTCCTTTATCCGGTTCAATGTTGTTTAATATTAAACTAGACGAGAGTGCTTATGTAGGTGAGATTAAGTTATAGGTTGTTGACGACCCGTGAAAGGGCCATGCTGCGTACGCGCAGATACGGACTCTACCTAAAAGTAGTATATAGGTTCGTTTCATAATAAAATTTTCTTACAAAAAACAAACATTATGAACATAATCCATCGGTAGCGTTTAGCACATTAATAATACATATTTCGTTAATATTCTTCTGCTGGCGTTGCCGGTAATTTTATTATGGGAGCATCCATAGATAATATCTGTGGTAATTTATGATTGGAATATCTTTACCTAGAACATAACATACCCCACGGCAAAAGCTTAGGCCTCCTGTCGGGATGAGGGACTTGGAGCTTAATCCACCACGCTGCTCATTCATTGAATCATTGAGTGTCCATCTACCAACCCGGATGGACACTCAATGACTCTAAATCAATCTTGTTTAATTGTTTTCGTTTATGTTTAAAATAATCCAGGTTACGGGCTCAGATTCGACGTTGAAATGTATTTATATTACCATCTAGTAAGTTTCACTAAAAAAACTTAATGCCTTTAAAGTGTTGAAGAAACGATCTCACTGCAAGTAAAGCTAGCTGCTATGTAAGTAACAACATCTACTAAACAATACCACGAAACTGTGGCGCTACTTCGTATAATTTTTTTAGTATTTTATAAACGGAACTATTGCAAAAAATTACTTGAATTCATACCATGCAAAAAAAATTAACTGTTACTAATATAGTATTAGTCATTTTTTTCCTTTCCTATTGGGTTTTTTGCGTATTAATTTTACTATACTTTTAGTTCAAGAGTCTTTTAGTTTTTTATCTGAATTTTACTCCAAGATAAAATAAGAGTAGATAAATGAGTTGATATTTGGTGAGTGTACCCTCCCGAATGTATAACTGTAGTTAATTATTTTTTTTTAAATAAAAATGTGTTATTTTGAATGTACTTCAGTTGTTTTTTTTTCATATATTTTAACAACCATATTTAACTATGGATATATATGTATACGTAATGATTCCTAATTGTGCTTAAAATTCCATATAATTATTTAAAAATATTCATTTTGTTATAATCTAATACATCAATTTAAAATACATTTTGTCCTTGCCTTTCGATGACACTTGCGGGTTAAAAGAAAGAGATAAATAAAACTTATTTTAACTAAACCGGGTCTAAATAAACTTTTCTGTTGACGATAACCATCTGTTTTACACACAGACAGAAACTATTCCTTCTTCCAATTCCCTATTCTATTAACATTTGTAAGATTAGTCCACTGTGTCCATCCCTGTTTTGGTCGGACCGGGTGTAGTATTTTTCCCGATACCGTAATGCGCGAGTCACGAGCGGTTATGTAAGCAGCGGCTGCGGTGTGGGGGCGCCGTTATTATAGGCATTATTACAAAAACACTCGAGGTCCTCCGGCCGGCCTTTGTCGAGATTGCGGGCATCTAACTAGATTGTTATTTCGCTAGGAAATTTTAATGGACGTTTTCGTGCTAAAATATTTTCACTAATATTTCTGATGATTTTATTGCCGTAACGTCTTGTATAATCTATTAATTGATAATATCGGTAGGAAGAAAAATTATAAGATTTCTTATTTCATAAATTTTCAATTTGTAATTAAGTGGTGTACTTAGGACCTACTTGGAAGATGTTTTTGAGTTAAATATACATTTATACTTTTTTTTGTTTTCCTGTTCAGAGGTTTGAACTGTTATGACTCAAAAAATACTAAACCATTTTAATAATGAAACTTTTTATTTCAATAGATAAAATGACATTTTATATAATAATAAAAAAAATGACGTATACATCACAACAACGTCTAGGCCCCAAATTAAGCATTAGCTTGTGTTTTGGGTACCAAGCGAAGACACCACATACATATAACAACCAAGACCCGGTACCAGTACCAATATTCATCATATAAATACTGACCCGACCTGGGAATCGAACCCGGAACCTCCAGCTTCGTAGGCAGGGTCGCTACCCACTAGGCTAAGCGGTTGTCATTTTAAAATACGAAGTACGTATGTTTCTGTTTTTAGAAGCAGTAAAATAAGAAAAAGAAAATTATGTAGAACAGTTTTTTCAGCAAACAGATCACATTTACAAAAAAAAAAAAAAAACGTTTACCATAAGATGTATGAAACATGCGTTATTATATAGATCAATAACTAAACGATAGGAATCGTGAGAACCACGGCGCAGTCACAGACAGAAGAAGCTGATATTCCATAAAAACAAAAAACAGAAATATCATATGACTAACAGACATTTTTTCTTGTTCTATTATGTCATAGCAGCATAGTTGACCATTATGACACGACTTCGGATGTCGTTTAATCACTGACTTACATTAAACATGAACGTAATAATGATGATAGGCGAGGGATAAAAGCAAGAAGTAATAAAATTGACGTGTGAGGCAGCCTAGCTAGCGTCTTTGGAATAGTTATAAACTAGAGCAAAACTTAGCCACAGTATATGGATCACCAGTAACATTACTTATGAATGTACAATAGAAATAGCGATTTACACAAAAATTTTACTAAAGTCCAAATAAAAAATAGCAAATTTGAACAAACACCAAGTTCAGAAGTTTGGACAGGGTCAGAAATAATTTTTCAAAAATGGTTTATATAAAGAAAATAATAATAATCGCATTTTAAGTTATTATATTTGAATTCGATTAATGGGTTATTTTTATATTTGATGACCGCTTAGCCTAGTGGGCAGCAACCTTGCCTGCGAAGCTGGAGGTCCCGGGTTTAAATCCCAGGTCGGGTCAGTATTTACATGATGAATATTAATACTGGCACCGGGTCTTGGTTGTTATATGTATGTGGTGTCTTCGCTTGGTACCCAAAATACAAGCTAATGCTTAATTTGGGACCTAGACGTTGTTGTAATTGTGTGTGTTATTATTATTATTTTAATAATGTTGTCACTTGGAAGTTTTATAGTTTTTGACGTGTTCCTCCGTCAGTCCGTCTGTCATGTGTATCGTGCTTACTACATTGTGCATAACCCAACACGTACTGAACCAACTTCTTATTAGTTGAACTTTAGTATTTGTTTTAGGATTAAACGCTTGATTCAAAACACTAACAAGAACTGAATTTTACTGTTTTCATTTATATCTAATTTATTTATAAAGCAACCGTTCAAATGCTTACAACAATTAGCTTTAAAAATTTACTCCAAAGCTTTTGTTTAACAATAACAAGTGTAATAGACAATAATTTTAGACCAAATACTTACTAACAGTTGGTTACTTCCCACACCCGCAAAGTCGCCATTGCTGCGGCACTGAAGTACGATGAGCATGCCAAGTCGCGCTGACACACTTTACTTACATTCGCAATGTTTCTATGAAATTATTTCACTGCGACTTTTTTGTTGCTAGTAAGCCGCACAGAACGGTTGCACGTATTGTGCAATTACGTACGTCTACCCTCACAATACTATTTATTTTAACTCTTTGATTTCACTTCGAGACCAGTAGACCGGTTACGATAGTTCTCCCGAAAAAGGCGAACACAAACATTCCAGATATTAAATACGAACCTAGTTAGCCGAATTTTCCACATAACCAGTTTATGAATGCTAATTCCGAGGGCTTGCGCACATCGGGTCGTATGTTAGACTACAGATCTCATATATTTTATACTTTGTTGCCTTCGTCATAGCGCTAGCTATAAATGCAAGGGACGCTTGGATCGAATGGAAAATTTAAAAGGCTAGTTGTTTTTGTGGTGTAGTTGGTACGCGGCCGGCATAGTAAGGCGGTATGAGCGATGGCGGCTCCTCTTTGATCTGGTGAATCACAAGTGTACCGTGACATATTTGTGTCGGCCGCGGCCACGACCGGCTCACGCATCGCTGGCGAACTTATTGGTCGATCATGTCGTAGGCTCCTACGAGAATGAACGACTGACAGACGGACGGCCTGCCATTCTATAGAACTACTGTTTTATTTCTGAATTAAGGTTTGGATAGTGGTTTCAACCATTGTGAGACATAAAAGCTATTTAGCTAATAAATAATTGATATCCTTAGTAATATTCTAAAGGCGAAAGTTTATCTGTCCTTTCCTCGCGTCGTAAAGACAAAGTGATTTTTTTGCATCATGATTGTTGAGGAAAAAAAGAGTAATACAGAGTATCTAGGTCGAAGGTTTCAATTGGATACAAAACTAGTCAACATTCAAAATGAATTACAAGAAAAGCTTCAACACTTGAAGGTTTTCGGTAAACGTACGGTTTTTCACACAAACAAAACGTGTCATACCTATTGATCATGAAAAATACAAAAACGAAAGTATTTTTTTCTAATTTTTGAAATTAAGGAATAACTGACTGATTTTAATAGATTATTTTATTATTTATTACAATAACGTATAATCACAATAACGTCTAGGCCCCAAACTAAGCATTAGCTTGTGTTTTGGGTACCAAGCGAAGACACCACATACATATAACAACCAAGACCCGGTACCAGTATCAATATTCATCATATAAATACTGACCAGACCTGGGATTCGAACCCGGGACCTCTAGCTTCGTAGGCAGGGTCGCTACCCACTAGGCTAAGCGGACGTCTAAGATAATGTCTTGTAAAAGATTTTTACTATGAAGGAGGATTTCTAAATATTTTGCCCTACCTATTAAAAATAGTCATGCAACTTATTAAAGTATTTCATTCATTATTTCTCAAGACGACGCTAATTTTTTTGTAGTATTGTTTTTACGTTTTTTTTTTCACTAAACGCCATTTCGTTTAAAGCAAAAACGCGGTACGTGAAAATGAAGCAGACCACAGCAGACATCGGCTCGATAGTCGCCAGACTGACTCGAGCTAAGTACGCCGTTTCCGGCGTAGGAGAGCAATCTATAGTCTATTGTTTTAAACTGTTGCTATTATTTGAATTATTTATTAACCTACCTATCACATTTTTGTTTTGTAGGAGACTGTATGAATATGCATAATGTATTTGATTTTTATGTAATGCACGAAAACTCTTAAATACTTTCGGTACGCACTCTCATCCTGTTACCCAGTGACCGTTTAAAAAAACAAAATGAAAACAAAAGGCCTTCCTTCCTCTGTACCGAGAACGTCAGAGGAGAGCTATCGACAGGCCGTCGTTGAACAATGAAAAATTTATTAAAATGCAATAACAATAAAATTCGTGTCCGGACATTAGCGATGTTAAGTTATTCTCCAAATGCCACTTAATGAGAAGTGATGGGTTCGTAAGAAAATATAAATAAAAATACAATGTGTCCGCTACCCCGAGTTCCAATGAGGCAAGCGCATCGCGTATGCAGGCCGCGCGCACCTCAAATTACATGCCCTGTATGCAAAGAAATTCCCAACGGGCAACTATGTAGAGTGAAATTGTTGTATAATCATCTCGTTATACTAGCTTAAACGGCAGTTCCGGATGACAAGAGCTCTCCGTCCAATTATGATATTCAAGTAATTCCACTGAAAAAAATACCAAACGATAATGATTGAAAATTAAAACAAGTTCATCAAATCCTTCATTTAATATATTCTTTGAATTAGTAACGTTGCAAATATTTAACAAGACGGTATTCTCAGGAAAATGTAAAAATTTAAAGTAAAAATATAACTTCACAAAACGATGTATAAAAATAAGATTAATTTAATTTATTTATTTATTGACGAAGTCGCTATATTTATTGGAGAATGCACAAATCACGTAAAAAAAAATTTCATTACATTTCCTATTAATACGGTCTTTATGACATTGAAATTTGTACCGTAATGTTGTATTTTACGGTACTAGGCTTTTTTACTTTATATCCATCACAAACGAGCAATCTGTTAGTAACGCATGCGTAAACCGCGAAAAGCATCCCGGTCGTGCCCTTAGTTCCCGCCATTATTACGTTTGAAGTATTATTTTAATAATTTTGATCGCAAATATATTGAAAAACGTCGTATGATGCTCGTACTCAGTAAGCTGGCTATTATAGTCTCGGTTGATTATAAGCACTCGGCTTTGCCTCGTGCCTATAAACACCTCGACTATAATATCCAGCTTACCGTACTTGCATCATAATGGATTATTATTCGTTCAGCGATAAAGTAGAATTAAATAATAATAATAATGATATGGATACCTATCTATTTTAAAAGTATAATATATAGTGTTTCGTCAATCATTCTCAAAACACACAATTGATTTTATTGTAGTTATCGAAACACTATGACCGGGTGCGCGCGCGCCGCTATAAATCACAAAGACACCCACGACGATCGCTGAACTGGTTAAAGTTAACGTGGACCTTATTACTGAATCGGAGCGAATCGAAAATCGACGCGTTCCATATACTAGTTATAGATATATCGTCTATAGAGTGGGAGAATCATAGACACGAATGTCTCTTTCCCTCGTCTAACGATGCGTGTCAAAATATTCATATTCCTTTAGTTTACGATGACTGCCGCAACAAGTTATAAAATTGCATGTTCTTTTTTTTTAAATTGGTACAGAGGTTCCCTTTAGTTTTGTATCCAAGTATCATTTTGGAGCTGATTAGGGGAATCGGAGCAATTTGGACTTAAAGGTCATATCTAAATAAACCAGCGGTATGTATTTAAAAAATTCTTACGTTTGACTCGTTCATGACTGCACTTTCTAAATACACATGCGATGAATACGGAATGTTTTACTGCAACTGACACCGAATCGAGCATTGTTATCGCAAGAGTATTTATCATAAATGGGTTGTCAAGTAGGTGCGCTAATTTTATAACCTTATTGGATACTTGCACATTGTTACACTGAACTCGGATGTTCACTTTCGATTCGATTCAACGATGCCTCGAAGTCCGTAAAGCACTAGTTGTTATTCCACGCGTCACTTGTCAGCTGGCACTCGGTAGCGGGCAAGCGCTGTATTAATAAGAATATAAAAGCATTATAATCCAATCACAAGTTATCGAACCAACGGCCGCCCGTGCGCTCTATTTACTATTCCTCGCTCGTGTCGCTCGTAAATATAAGGTCTTTTATTTCTACTTCTGACCACTGGCCACCCCGGCTGTAACGGTCGTTAAGTGTCCACTGGATTATTTTCGTCACCGAAATGTCGTTGGTTATACACATCGGAACGGATAGTCGATTGATCTCGACTGAAACGTCAAAACTAATTATTTTCGCGAGCCGCGTAACGAAGTCGACTGTGAGGTTAATTGGCAAATAAAATTGAATACGAAGTCTTGTTATGAATTTCGGAAGACAGAGCTCTACATATATTAGCTTTTATAATGACAAAATATGCAATGTTTAACCCGTCTTCCGTAACAGCAAAATCTCACTAATTGGCGCGCGAATATTTGTCGGTAGTACGTCTGTCCGTCACGGCTCGTTCGCAAACATTCTACTTGATTAAGCTATAAGTAGCCGGATCACTTTTTTTCATGACACGAATTGTTTGTAGCAACGCCGCAGCTGATTCATTAAAGCGAAAACTGGATTGGAATCCGTATCTAAATGATTTCCCACGTTCGGGTGATTACATTTAAATAAATACATACGTGAGTCATAAAATTTGTAACTGAGATTGACGGATGAGTCTCTGTAGCAGACCTACCTTTAAGCTATGGTGGTCACTTCCAAAGTTCATTACACTTAAAAGTTGTCAAGTCTAATATCCGAGTGTTTCGTCTCTATGGAGGTGTCAAAATGAAGAATGAACGAAGAAGTAAAGACAGGTAAAATTATATTAACTAAAACGGCTTAGCGTGACTTCAAACACGCTGTATATGCATTTTTTAAATTGATTATTGTACGATAAATATAACAAATTATTTCTGAAAATGTAGAATGGGAATATATAAAAATAAAAGCATAAAGCTTATATATGCCAGCGACTGCTGAGGTCACTTGGCTGTGGGTCTTCGCCAGCGTATCAACACAAATGTCCGACCAGCGACCTCCTCTATTTGCAGGGAACGACCACGACGGTCATGTCGTTGGCCTCTTTGCCATCGACATGTCCAATTCCGTCCGGCTATAATAGAGCCGGCACGTTAACGGAGGCAAGGGCCTGACGGATGATATCGCTACCGGCACTGCGAGAACAGCTGTGACCGTGATGGCCTAGAGGTTCGAGTTTCTGCCGCACCGGCATCAGTGAGGCTCATTCGTTCTGACCTCGAGACGCAGATGGGTGGAAAATCGTGTTGTTCATAATTGTGCCCTGATTAGGGAAAATTTATATTACATGTTTTGTTTGTGTACTATCTACATTTAAATGAATTTAACACACAATTCACTATTACTACTGTTATTAAATGTTGGCTAAAAATCTGTCAGTTGTACGAGTAGGCATTCAATTTTCATGTTTCATAATTTTCAACATTTTGGTGGAAACAAATACATCGCTACATAAAATTATTTACCATTTCAATATATCAATGAACATGTTTATTATTCCATGCATCTGCAGTGACAGGTAAAGATTATATGAAATTTTTTTCGACAAGCGGTGCTAAATAGCGACAAATTATTAAACCAATATCTAAAATTATACGATGTCCAGTCAAATAAATCAATTTATATGAACTTTCAAGATAATAAGCTATGGTTGCATTTGATCCAATTGCTCCTAAGTGTTATAATATTATCCCTACTTATATTATTATGAATGTGAAAGTGTTTGTTGGTTTGTCCTTCTTTCATACAGCTTAACGTAGTAACGGATCGACGCGACTTTTTTCATAGATATTCATGTTCGATATAGAGTTTTCTTACTTAGTACCACCTACCTAGCTAAGTTTTCGAATTTCCTAGAAAATCTCACAATGTTCTAGAGTGTCGAGTTTCTTTAGCGGTACAACTGTTGTAATCCACGTAAGCGAAGCCCCGAGCGAAAAGCTAGTTAGAAATTAAAAATGAACTGCATTTATTTATCTTCATTCACGCAACATTCAACAGCTGCGATTGCTCTTCTTTTGTGTCGACCAAGATGTATTTACATAAAGCGATGAACCATAAATGAGTCTCTTCGCGCCTAAGTACTTAAAATACGCCATCGATACGCCGATCAATAAATTAAAATTAATTCGGCGTGCGAACGGCGAGATCCGATACGCGATTGCGACGCCTACATTTATCATTCGCTAACACTTTGTGTGCCCTTGTTGAGCTAAAATAGTACCTACGACCCAGTTAATAAGATTCGGGGAACGACGTTTATCTATAGCGATGGAGATAGAACAAAGAACGAGGTGTGAACTTTCGATGGAAAGAAGCGAGAAGCGTCATGCGCGGTACGGTAAGGCGCGTCAGACGTTGCGTCGCGTCGTCGGCAGCTCGACCTTGCTCGAGTCAACCCCAATACACCTCTAACAGCTGAAGTACTTGTAGTGATCAAATACTAATGTATTCTAGAAATGACACTACTGTGTCACAGTTAACAAGCGTTACGTGATATTAAAAAAACACTTATTGCTTATTTCACGTTTGGATATGTATTCTAAACATGGAGCAGATTAGAGTTGTCATTGTGACAGTATTTGTATGAAAACATATGTCTTTAAAATAATTATCACACAACGAAAATAAGTACAAATAAATATTATGCTTACGTAAACAATCTTGTCTCAGATTTGTATAATTTTAGACAGCCTTTTGGTACGATATTATATCTCATACTAGCGACCGCCCGCAGCTTCGCTTGCGTAGACTACAAATTCCTGTTATAGGTACTATTAACGTTCGAGATGGTTTATACGTACTTTTTGCTGGAACCAATTTTGGTCACACCCATTCAAACTTTCAATCTTCATTCCCCTTCCACCCTTTAAAAAACCGATACAATTTTTCATCTCCCGTTTCCCACTCTTAAAATGTGAAAATTTTAAAACCCTGAAACACGTCATTATTTAAGTCCCTCCATTCCCATCCTTAAGTTTGAAATTTCTAAAACTTTAAAATTTCTTTCTTAACTTTATAATGCTCACGTTATAAAATAAACTTATGTTCCAAATTTAAGCTTCCTAGACTTAGTACTTTCGGCTGTACGTTGTTAGATCAGTGAGGACAAACGACAGACAGATAGACAGACAGACAAACACAAAAAGTAGCTTATCACACTCTTGACAACCTTCTTTCACGTCTGCAAAGTTTCATTAAAATCTGTTCAGCCGTATTGGAAATTAGCTCGAATAGATAAAATTGAATTGAATAGACGTACAGACAAACAGACGGACAAAAAGTAGCTAATGTCAAATATCTTGACAACCTTCTTTCCCGTCTGTAAAGTTTCCTTAAAATATGTTTAGCCGTTTTGGAGATTAGCTCAAATAGACAGATACACGTACAGACTGACAGACGGACAAAAAGCAACATTTGTTAGTTTTGACGACCTTCTTTTCATACTTGTGATGTTTCATTAAAATTGGTTTAGACAGATGGACGTACAGACAGACATACAAAAAGTTCTGTATGTCACTTTTGACTACATACTTTTCATATGTGTAAAGTTTTATCAAAATCGGTTAAGCCGTTTTGGCCGAAGCCGATTTGCTCGAATAGACAGACAGTTCGTTTTCATGTATATAACCTATAACTCTCTGCTAGAATCAGGCTATCAAAGGCAAAAAGAATTTTTCAAATCCGACTGGTAGTTTCAGAGATTAACAAATTCAAACAAACAAACAAACGAACAAACGAACGAACGAACGAATCAACCAACCAACCAACCAACAAACAAACAAACAAACAAACAATCAATCAATCAATCAATCAACTAATCAATCAATCAACCAATCAATAAATCAATCATTCAATCAATCAATCATCAAATCAATCAGCGCGCGCGACGGAAGCTCTCAAAAGGAATAATTTTTCCCGTTTTTGCAACATTTTTCATTGATGCTCCACTCCTATTGGTCGTAGCGTGATGTAATATAGCCTATAGCCTTCCTCGATAAATGGACTATCCAATACAAAAATAATTTTTCAATTTGAACCAGTAGTTCTTGAGATTTGCGTATTTAAACAAACAAACGAACAAACGAACGAACGAACAAACCAACCAACCAACCAACCAACAAACAATCAATCAATCAATCAATCAATCAAAAAAGCAATCTATCAAACAAACAAACAAACAAACTCTTCAGCTTTATAATAAGTATTTCTATTATATAGATTAATAGATTATAAGATAATAAGAAAATAAGATATTACTAAAAACCGTATCAAAGTCTATTGGTTTGGAAGTAAAAAGTTAACGAACAGAGGCAGACAGCGAATTTATTTTCGCCCGCTTTAGTTTTTAAATTTCAATAAAAACTGTTAAGATATTAATTTAAATTGTATGATGTAAAGGGCAATTATAATACGCATGAAATGCTTAAGACAACTAACGTATTTAATTTGATAAGGATTAATATCACGTTTAAAAAACATCTTCGCAAATAGTACATTATGTTGAACAAATTTGATTGTCATAAAAAAGGTTATAGTAAGTTAACCTTAAAAGATACACATATGCTGTCGCAAACTTTTGGTTAGAACTTTTAAAGGGGTACAATTCCGTAGTACATGATTTTTGCTTAACATCAACCGTTTACGCAGCGCGCGCGACGGAAGCTCTCAAAAGGAATAATTTTTACCGTTTTTGCAACATTTTTTATTGATGCTCCACTCCTATTGGTCGTAGCGTGATGTAGTATAGCCTATAGCCTTCCTCGATAAATGGACTATCAAACAAAAAAATAATTTTTCAATTCGAACCAGTAGTTCCTGAGATTTGCGCGTTCAAACAAACAAACAAACAAACAAACAAACTCTTCAGCTTTATAATATTAGTATAGATTAGAGTTTAGTTAAGATCTGTTTTAAATATGCGTTAAAAACATATTTGAAGGGGACATAGTATCTGCCTACATAACAACTCTAATCTACTGTAATGCTCTGTGACTCTGACAATAAGCCAGCATTTTCTTTTTGCCTACAAAAAAAAAAACTAAATAGGTAACTATTACCTACCTTAATTTCTATTTACAACATTGCCATGCAGTTTTTGACTTGTGTGCTTATTTTAGAAGCCGATGTGGCTTATCGCCCCGGAAGCGCCCCGTGGCGACCGCGCACCAGTTACGGGGCACATTTAAACAGACGAGGGCAATTTCCCTGCCACCTTGAAGATTATTACTTTAAGGTCCAACGCACTCTCCCTAAGCCACGCCCTAATGCCCCTCCGGTGCGTTTGGCTGTACTGCGGTTAGGCATTTAATAATGGTGTAACTGCAGTTTTATGCATGACTATTCAAAATTTGACGATATATACCTACTCTTAATGATGTAACCTCATTTATTTTGTGTGTTGTATCAGCTGCTATCGATTCCTCATGTATTGAATTGATTACATTGGCAATAAATAGGTATGTTTGCTTTGAGGATTAATCAAATAAAAATATATTATAATTGACTCGGACCAAATTTTATAACACATAGTTTTTATTGACGACCGCTTAGCCAAGTGGGTGGCGACCCTGCCTATGGAGCTGGAAATCCCGGGTTCGAATCCCAGGTCGGGTCAGTATTTATGTGATGAATGTTGGTACTGATACTGGTTCTTGGTTGTTATGTGTATGTGGTGTCTTCGCTTGGTACCCAAAACACAAGCCAATGCTTAGTTTGACGTCTAGACGTTGTTGTGATGTACACGTTATTATTATTATTATTATTATTATTATTATTATTACATTTTTTCTGAAAATATAGACCAATTTATACCCTTCCCTTAAAATAAAAAAATAAAGTGTCTAATTTTCTTAGTTTTTTTCTCCGGAAATTGATTGATGAGATATCCCTGTGACGTCAGCCGGACAGTTGCTTACTAATCGCATTATCTTAGACTAAATAACGTCACACTATTTTCATTGATTAATTAAGATTTCAATTTCATTCGACGTAATGACCTTTCCTAAACATTTTTTATTTAGTGCTTGGTTTTTTACTGTAGAAACAGCGCCATAAGCTCAACTACAGATGACGTCACAGGGACAATTTTAACGTCAGATAAATTTTCCCAAATGTCTGGGAAATTCGTAAATAGAAAATATTAATATTTTTGAGAGGTTATTATAGAACCTTATTGATTTTTATTTTAACGATCAACTTCAAAATTTTGATCCAAGCCCATTAAACAAAAACTAAATTAGTTTGTTGCATTGATTAAAATTTAATTTATGCGCAAATAGAGTTGTTTGTACATATTACAGCCGAGGTTTTGTATAGTTAACTAGTTTTTATAAACGGTAAACTACTAATTCCAAAATTATATTGGTTTGTAATTATCTTGTAACAATATCTTGTAACAAAACCAATGTCAAATAAAAAAAAATTAAAAAATTACATTTCATGTACCCATTTAACAAAATCATTAAAAAAGTATATTCTAGTGTAATAAAGAAATGGAATAATTTGATGTCAAATTATATTTTGTATATAATAGCTGAAATCGGTTTGAGTCTTAGATGGCAGTATCATTGAAATGGGTTTTGTGTTTCGAAACGATCGCAAACTCGAGCGGAATAACAATACCAGAGATTAGACAGACGATGCGTCCATATTGTTTTAAAATTTTTTTGAAATTACACGTGAAATTGTGTCATTTCGAGTCATCATTTGTTTTTCCGCCCAGTAAGATTTTCTTTTTTTGCGTCACAATAAATTCTACTTTTCTTTATTTAGCATTTGGCGTATAATTTTTTATTCACACTCATGTGGTCGCAATGCGCTATCTATACGTGCATCCAAGGTTCGAACTAGTTAATAAGGGTGAATACTAAGAACCGTTATATTTATATTAGAGTTTATTTATAGAAAGCGTTTTAGGAACTTTTGTAATATGGTGACAGCTATAAACTCATTTTAATTTAAAGTTGTTATATATTTGTTTTGTCATATATTTATTATTGTTTTTTGTACTTCCCAAGACTTTATTCTCATTTGTAAGCCTAATACAGTATAATTTAGATATCCTTAGGTACGTAGGTTCCTCGAAATCGGTTGAACTCGAATGGTTTGGAAAGGTTTGTTAGGGTTCAGTAGCCCAATGGCAAAAAAGGAACCCTTATAGTTTCGCCATGTCTGTCCGTCTGTCCGTCTGTCTAGGGTTTTTGTATAATACATACCTATAGGTATGTTTTTTTTTTAATTTGAAATTTCTTTTGACCAGAACTTGAACCCGATTCCTTCGTATAAGTAGGCTGCCATAGTAAACACTAGACCAAGTGAACTTATTAGTTCTCGGTAAAATTCAGCAACAAATTTTATATGTTATATGTGAAGTTTGAGTGTTCCTCTATATACACTACTATTTTCAAAATTTTAAGTACGTTTGTTTCGAAGATGGGGCGGGGGATTTCTATAACATCTTTTAACCTACGATTTAAAATTATAAAAAATACAATTGTAATTATCATAACAAGCCCGTCCATTTGATATCTCATGATGCACTAAATACATTTTTTTTTTAATTTTCCTACTTTACAACCAAAAACGGAATTCGTTTATTTACTATAACGTCTCTGACAGACTCTCTTCATTTTGTATATGCATGTAACTTTCAACTTTATCGTCCAATAAAAATAGGAGACGGACATACAGACACCAAAGTGATTCTTTAAGGGTTCCGTTTTCATCTTGCGTAGATGAAACCCTAAAAATAATTATTTATTAAAAAAACAAAACGGAAGGGTTCATTGTTAGCGGCTTCGGAACGACAGTTAATTTAGTTAACAGAACGACTGCAATAGGATACAGGAGTAGATGTCAAGTTTAACAACACTTGCAGAACCCCGCGGCGTCGCAACGATAAGATCGGGCGCCGCATCTGCCCGATTCGGGGGGTTGGAGAGGACCCGGTTAGAAACCCGCAAATGCCGGCTGTGACGTACGGGGATCACAGGCCAGTGATTGGTTTATGATACAACACTGTCGTATAATTCGATTCTTACGTTTATATACGAATATTCCTAATTATCTATTTATGTAGTACTGACTTGTATGTAATTTTTATACTGAATTCAGAACAACTTTGGCGCTCTGAAGCTTTTAAATACATAGCGAGTGTATTAAAAATAATTAATAAGAACAATAGATCTATGTTATCGTATACACAGTCTATAGTATTTAAAATTCCAATATTACTATACTGTAATAATCATTTTACACGCAGCCACGGAAGAAATGGATATACATGTTCATATACACAAATTTTTGTCCCAGGCGGGGATCGAACCTTTCGGTTTTGAGATCGGGTTCTACGGACGTAAATTACGGGCGATTAGAAAACTTTATGAGCAAAGTCATAGGTAAAAGTTAAGTGAAAATGAGTGGGTTTGCTAATTTTAGTTTTTATAAAAAGTGTTATCTTTATTTAGTGACATCATAAAAAATTACGAAACAACAAATTCAAAGGTTGCGTCAGGCTTTATTGTCATTTGGTACGAATCCGCTCGCGGCAATATACGTAGCCCGAATCGAATGACATCACATGCAAATCGATACACATAAACTTTGATTTGTCATTTCTCAGGTAATAATCGGTATTATACCAAAATTTAAAAAGTGTAAATTTCTAGGTAGGTAGATACATACAGTGGTCATGTGGTTAGAGACCCTTACTGCGGAGCCAAGGGTAGCGGGTTCGGTTCCCGCCCGGGACCAATATTTGTGTGCATGTACATGTATATTTGTTCCGTGTCTGGGTGTGAAATATATATTTATATGTATATATTATAAAGAATATTTAAGTATGTATATAAGTTGTCTGGTACCCATAATACAAGCTTTGCTTATTTTGGGACTAGATGGCGCTGTGTGGGATGTTCAAGGTATTATTATTATACTTACGTTAAAGGAGTCTCGTTTATTGTCTGCATAAGCTAGTCATATTCTTTCAGACGTTACTATAAAAAGTTTATTACACAAAACATTCGTGAACTGTGCTATATAACCCTTATAAAGCGAACATGAACCGAGACGGGGCACAGTAAACACAAAATCCCGAAACAATCAAGGCTTAGTGGCACACAGCGTCGTGTCTAGCACAAAGCGGGCCCCAGTAATGAATAAAAAGCCGGTGGCCAGGTAGGGCATGTGGCGAGATGTGGCGATAACACGAATTATTCATACGAGGTGTTATCGGGCCGCCATCGGCAGCCATTGTGAGAGGGGTGGTTCGCGGCCACTGTCAAAATGTTTGCTGCGCGGGAAACTCCGTCGCCGTTAAAATAACGCTGGCGCTTGGCGTATGTTTTCGATTTAGCTAAAAGGTTGAAATGTGTTGTTTTGTAGCATAGAGTATATGTGGATTCACAAAGAACAGGGTAGTCCTTATAATGACATATAATAATTTAATTCATAGAAAGCTCACTATTAGTTTATTGATTATTTTTATAATAAACAATTTTTCCTCTCTGAGACTTGTGTTTTTGGATCTTTTTAAAAAGGCAGTTTAACCCTTTGGTGTAAATACATGACATAAACAATTAATACGTGTTTAAGTAATTTATTACTTAGACATACCACCTAAGAGTGCAACGCCATGTTTTTTAAATAATATACTGTTTGAATTTTGATTAAGTTAATACCAGAGTGAAAATGTATCTACATATTTGATTCTTTATGCTTTTACAGAATAAGCCTCTAGGCTATTGGAGATGCCTATAGGTATAGGTAAGACGCGATATTTGAAAAATAAACCTACAATTAATTAAAATAGCGTCAAATTATCGAATCTCTGTAGAATTTTGGCCCAAAATATGCATATTGCGTACACTAAGACACCATTGTGAATAAAATCTTCTATTTCTTTGTAATATGGCCAAAAAACTAAACTGAATTCAGAGTGAAACGTAATTTTTGCACTTATATATCAACACTGAAAGCTTTTGATGATACCCAGACAGTTCAAAGTTCAAACCCAAAACTTTTTCGTATAAATTTAACCATAAGCTGTGGTTTTTAATATTTTTTGACATAAATAAGCGATGTACCTGCTTTCATAAAAATATCTCAAGTAGAGTGGAGATACTTAATTTAAATAAAACATTTTGATTTCTTTCCACGTATTCAATTTTCACCAACTTCTTATATTTTTTGGGTATCTCAAAGTAAACAGAAAAATTACCTACACGCGGGTCAAAAGGCGCGAATTTGATTCACAATCGGCCGACATTTTATCCTTGTAAACAAGTTTAGTAAACAGTAACCACTGAAGTTGATAGTATTACAATATATATAGCCGTTTTGTCGCGTTGCCAGTTCGTTCGCCCGTATCGATTGTCACAGTTTACACGTTTCGCCCCGCCTCACCCCCTCGCGCCTATAGACTTTAGGCGCCCTTGTGATAAGCATCACCCTGATAATCTACACGTGATCCACACCTGGACCGGAGTATGCGGGCGGTCGATACTCGTAACTCTCAGTTAACTAACTACATCGATTTATTTCTTGCTTTTTGGTTTACTAATAAACTATATAATGTGCCAATGTGCAATGCCATGAGTAGTTAGCCAAACTAATTAGCAAACGTACAGCTGTAATATGATGATATATCCTCACTAATATTCAACATGTACACTTATCCTTTTTCTCAGAGAATTGACCTCCATTTTGTACAGTCAGTATAAAAATGTATTTCGTATTCAGGGAAGACTAATCGGTTGATTCCAATTGATTGCCTAACGATTATGTTTCTTGTACAGAAATCACTTGATTACAATTTCTTAATAATAGGTATACGTGAAACCAACAAAAATTAAATTTTATAGTATAGTTGTTGAATAGGAATCTTATGATAAATAATCTACATACATGCATTGCTACTCCCATCCTAAAGCACATAATATAGCATGTGAAATTCCACTTCTAAAGTTTTACAAAATTAGATAAAGTACTTCAATACCTAAACAATTCCATATTTACCGATACGATGATTTCCCCCAAGCGTTCGCAATAAAATACTTAATGTATCCAGTTTATTAAGCTCCGTGAGGGAAATTCGCGCTTATTCGTCTGTGAGCGAACGTAGCACACCCGCAGAGCTCGCTAGGGGTAAGCGGGAACTTTCCAACAATTATACACCAATATTACCATTGGGAATTACCAGCGGGATAGGGATGAACCCTAAATAGCGGCAGCCAATGGTGGCGCGCCCTATACGTCATTACAGTGCGCACCCCATGAAACTGCGGACATATGTTTGTTTTCATTCTCTTTAAATAATAAAATTGTTTAGTACTCGGTTACATATTCGATCGTACTCTGCAATGAATTGCGGGTGTGTACGACCCTTTATATCATGGCGTTACATTTGATGTCAGGACGAAATATTTAACTGATTTAAAATAATACGTGATTTGCACATTACGAGGACTTGAGAAACGTTGGAAAATATTCTGTTTAAATTTTCCCGGACAAAAACATACAATAGTGCTGTTAGAGGTATTAATTTTTTCTAATTTTTGACAGAATTCTATGTTACGTTGCCAAGAAACTTATATTTAATTTTAATTTTGACATGATCTATGCTTAACATAATAAAACTAAAGAAGATTTAATTCTTTTGAACGCGCTAATATCTGGAACTACTCGTCGTATTAAAAAAAAAATTTGTGCAATTGATAGCCCAATTCTTGAATAAAGCTATGTACTTATAAGGCTATATATAATCGTAATGTATCTCTGTCTGTCTGTTTTAGCTAATCTTCGAAACTGCTTATTCGATTTTAGTGAAGCTTTGCGAACATAAAGACAACGTTATTATGAGTGGCATAGGCTACTTTTCCTCTGTCTGTCTGTTTGTCTATCTATCTGTTTTCGCTAATCTTCAAAACAGCTGAATCGGTTAATGAAACTTCACAGACCTGAATAGAAGATCGTCAGGAGTAGCCACAGGTTACTTTTTGTCTGTCTGACTGGACAAACTAATCTCCGAAACAACTGAGCTGATTTTAATGTAACTTCGCAGATACGAAAAGGAGGTTGTCAGGAGCGAAATACTCTATTTTTTGTTTGTCGGTCAGTCTGTTTATTCGGGCTAATTTCCGATAGGGTATAAACTTTCGACAATGTATAAACTGTGGAAATTATGAAAACCAGGCGCACAAAGACGACGCGGGTGGTCGCTATATAATATAATCATGGAAACGGAATAACCTAGAACTAAATAGTGTAAATCGTGTAGGTCACACAGGCAAAGCCGTGGGCAGCAGCTAGTTCGTACAATCAAACTGAAATAGAACTAAATTCATTTTGACAATATTGAATAAATAAACTCAGATATTTTATTGTTTTTTATTATTACTTAATTATTCTTTATTTTAAATTCAATATGAAACTTCGACATTTTACTAGCGTCGTGTTACTGTTTTTTCGCCAAAATAAAACGCTTAAAACATGCTTTTTTATTACTTTTATCACTTTAATTAATTGATCTTTATGATTTTTAAAATTTCTGTACGTACGTAAGACAAATATCATTTTGTTCTCATTCCTAAAGAAAATTTATACATTTAGAAATTTTGCTACAATAGGCTAAATATTATAAATGTAAAAGTTTGTATGTTTGGATGTTTAACCAATCACGTAGCAACTGAGCAACGGATCGACGTTATTTTTATGCATAGATATAGTTTATTACCTGAAAAGTCACATAGCCTTTTTTTATCCTAGAACAGGTAAGGTTTCTGTGGGATACCTATTTTTTATGGTAATATGGCAAAACGAAATATGATGAAATTTAGTATGAAGATGTATTAAGACTTGGAATAACAGACACGATAAATTTCATCCCCTGAACATACACGGTTTTTGTGGAATAACCATTCTTCATACTAAAATAGCTAAGCAAACTTTAATTAAATTTGGTATAGACATTTTATAATTTTCTAGAAAGTTTCACAATTCCCTGGAGCGTCGCGTTTCTTTAGCCATCCCAGTGCAACTGTGTTGTCCACGCAAGTGAAGCAACGGACAGTAAGCTAGTCACGTATAATTTTTAGTTTTCAGTAAATATGTCAAATCAAAACGACTGAACCGCAACCCAGTACCATATGTGCTCAAACAATAGCCGCACGGAATCAACACCGCCATAGTATAGCAGGTACCTGCATAATTAATGAAATTTCCACCTGGCCTACAATTTTAATTGTTGGGTGTTATGACACGGCGCTTTTGAAACGTTCAGAGGAAAACTCGCCGAAAAACAGTCATTGTTCACGGCCAGCGGGCTCATTCGGATCCGTCCGTATTAGAGGCTATTATTTGTTTATCAAATACGCATTAGTGTCCACGAATATTCATGACCATTACGGTGTTTGTAGATGAAGATGTCGTGTGAAAGATGCGTGCTCACGATAACGATGATATTAATTTGAGTGGCGTGCGGCACGGGGAAGCAAAGCGGCTCAAATCGTGTTGCAGTGGGTAGTGTGTCGCGGCCCTTATCGTATTGAGGCTGCGTTAATGACACGGTAAACGCTGCTCGGTCGCCTGTCGCCCTATACACCCTTAATCACGAGCACTTAAAGAGCTATTTAGCGTGGCCGCTCTTCGTTCTATTACAATAACATCGTGTAATCAATTACGAAATCGCGGTGGTACAGAGTTAATGTACCTATCGTTTCTACAATCATATTTAACTATACCTATTTACACATCACGCACATTGCTACATATAACCCAATTGTTTGTACCGCACAAATAAATAATTATGTTATATGCAGATTGAATTGGCATTCCAGTATTGGTTATGAACTATGACGTGTATTGTGTGTGTGCAGGGCGGTCGCTGGGCGGCGGTGGCGGGCAGGTGTGTCGTCCTCACTTCCACACGCCGCTGCACCCGTGGTTGGAGTCGAAGGCGCTGAGTGGCGGCTGGGCTGGCGGTTTCCAGGAGGGCGGTGCGGGAGGTGCGGGGACGGACAAGCCCTTGTCGCCCGCCCAGCACCCACACCCGCACCCGCTGTTTTCGTTCCCGCCTACGCCACCCAAGGATTCGACGCCGGACTCGGTGGCGGCGGCGGCTCTCGGCCAGCAGGACTACCAGGCAGCCGTCGCGCACGCCACCGCCATGAGCGTCGCCTTTATGCAGCAGCAACAGGAGCTGCCGCTTTGCGGAGACGTCAAGCCCATGATGGGTGCGCCGCCTTCCAAGCAGCGCGAAGGTGCGCTACCCGACGGCTGTCCCCAGGAACCGAGCCAGCCCTCCGGCGACTATAGTGCGCAGTACAACGGCGCCGGCGCCGACTACCCTTACTCCTACCCGGGCAAGGGCTTCGGGGGCGCACAGCAGCAGACCAAACCGCGCCCCAACAAGACGCGCACCAGTGCCGGTGAGTGCCGGGTCGATTCCCGCGCACATACACACCCGCTCCTGACACATGACATGCACGCAGCATCCGTCTTTTATCCGACCATTTTTATTATTCAGTCAGTCAGAGACAACATTGAGTCCACGAAATCTTTAAAAAGTGAGGGCTTTTCCTGTTGAGAGCATAATCATCCAGAGACCGCTTTGTTCAATATAAGTACAAACCACAGTATCATTGTTAACCTCGTTAGCGTGCTGCCGGTTTACAAAATGGCTGCTGTAATGGCGTTCTTATAATTACAATCTCGATGCAGATCGTCTCGTCGACAATCGCGATTTATTAATTCGATAAGCGGGGGCCTATCGGGGATTAATATTTCCGAATGGCATTGTCGAATAATTACTTTCGGAATCTGAGCGGTGCTGAGATGTGGTCGGATAAGAGCGGAGGCGTTTTCACCGCGCACGACGCACGGCGCACGCATGGCCAAGCGGGGCGCCCGCCCTACGGCCCCGTGGCCTCGCCCCGCGCGGCTCTCTCACTGATCGCTTCCCATGTCCTGCGCTACTGGTGACGGGCTCTACTAACCAATCCTTACTAATCATTCTAGCAACGGTCGAAGTCGTTACGCCGTTTAGGACACCTCTGATAGTTTCATAACGTAGCTTTCCAAATCTCGAGACAGTTTGACCAAGGAGCGAACAATAAGGCCGGTGGAGGCGTCGACGGCGGTGTGCGTAACTCCTATTGTGCGGCTGATGTGAATTCGAGCGGTTCTTTTGATGCTGACTGAACAAAATAGAAGTTTCTCATTCTTTAATTATGCCCTCCATTGTCTTAAGTTTCGTAATTAAACAAACATATTTGGGAGATTCTATTAATTCGTCAAGTCAGGACCGACTCATTACGTAATTCGTGAAATTATTAAAATTTAGTAAATAATAAATGTAACGACTCAGACTATACGAAAAAAAAAATTAAAATATGAACGTAAACCAAGAGATGAGAGAAAGAGATGTGTATATCTCTATGATTTTTTCAAATCCCTTACATTTAATTTCGTGATATCTTCTTTCAGTACTTAGCAAAAATCTGCTGCACTTGGTGATCTCGGTACGAATGTTAAAATAAAATTTATGGTCGGGTAAAGTGCAATAATTTCAAATATTCATTTACCTTTAACACTCACTAATTAAAACCAACAAGGAATTACCTTATATTGTACAATTTTAAAATTTGGCAAATGCGTGGAATTTCAATGAAATTATAAATATGAAAAAATTTATTTTGACGAATTTGCTCTTTTTTAGAAAATTTAATCTCGAAATCAAAAGATTCCATCTGTAATTTACGTTCTAAATAGATTCAGAACTGTCAGCTTATAAAGCTCTGACTCGTCAAGTTTTATTCTTTTCTAGCAATCTTGGATATCAAAACTTCCCAAGTTATCATCCGTCCAATGAACCCTCAAAGTAACAGATTGTGGAAGTTTTTTGCTATTGTAATATTTAGCTAATTTTTGAATAATGTCAAAGTGATTTCTACTCCTTTATGGCCATTTGATATTTTGCGATTCATTGTGATTTACTAACAAAATACACGACATGATTAATCTTTATGATATAGAAAAAATTGAATTCGGTCATAAATAATAAGAAAAATCTCGATGCACAACACAAACAAAGAACTATTACACAAATGACAAATGCCATTGGTAAGTGTAACAAAATAGTCTTGATATTTAATTATTTATTAGAAAATTATATATTTTAAATGACATTTACTACTTATTATATGAATCGGTAATTCATTCTACTATCATTTTTAATTTATAGTTTAATTTTCAAGTCACCTTCAAAATTTATTATTCGGATAACGTTGAGGACCTAAAAATCCAAAACAATATTAAAATGGGCATTGTTCGAAATTGGGCAATATAATCCAAATATTTTATATTTATAGGAATAAGTGTTCTTATTGAACACAAAACATGTGACATTTCTTAAATGGTAATAACAGAGATATAAAAACGAAACGTGAAACATTATCGTGATGTCAGTACTACATGCAGCAGTCAGCAGCAAAGAAGTTTAATAATATACAGAACGTTGTAGCTATAAATTAATAGCAGTGACGTCATCAGCTATAAATTTTTAACATTCGATCATTCCATGTAAAGAGATTCCAAATATAGTGGAAAATTTTCAAATGTAATGTCAATTTTTTTTATGCCCATTTCTATGGATTAAATTTGGTTTAATTGAATATTACCTATAAAAACTGAAATTAAATATTAAAAGTGCGACTAAAATAAAAACAGTAAATTTTGTATTTGACATTTGATTGTTTTAAATATTTCAAAGTTGATAAATATATTTCTTTTTTTTTTCAATTTATAACGGATCAAATTCTTTCTGTCAGGCTACATTAAGTGTGACCATAGTTTAAAAAATTAAATTCGCCACAGTTTTCAGGACTCTAATAAACAAACAATAACTCCAAATGTCAAAAATCTTTGAAATTATTTTAGAAAGTAAATTTTCAAATGTTTTCTATGTTTTTGTTGATAGAATTAACTGAATAATTTAATAGCATTCACTTTTTATGTCTTCTTAATTAAACATTATAGAAAATTTCATATGACCACAACAATGTCTAAATATATATTCATTTTTCAATTTACGTAACATGTAACAGTGACAAAGAAAAATCTGATTAAACTCGAAACAAAGCACATCGGATTCCACGCTTTAAAATGTTTTAATATATTTTGAAAGAATAATAATTTCCATAGTAATTATCACGTTGCACTGGAACAATGCGGCCCCGCTTTGTCTCACCGACTGAATAGACTCGGTGATTCTCATAAAAGCCCGACTTACTGTAATTATATATGTTTATTCAATATTTATGAAATATTTCAATCAAACGCTGAGTGAATTTGTTTGTATCTGTCTAATAAAACTCCTGTCTCATTATTGTGCTAGAAATCAAAATTATCTTTTGAGATTAGAACGTTACAATAGTTAAGGAAGTAAAAAATTGGCTAAAGATTTTTTGCTATATTATGTGGACTGGCTTTGTTCACAGAAAAATTTCACTGTGTCATTGTTTGTTTGATATCTCTGAATAATTTAGTTACATTATTAATTCAACTCTCGAGTTATATTTTAACTTATGTAGGTTATGTACTTCGAGAAACCTTTTGAACCAAAACAAGGTACAGTTCCAATCAAACTTGGCAGATGTGAACATAGGCACAAGGCGCGTCGCAGTAACCAGTTTTAGGTGAAGCGGGACGCAGTGGAGCGAGAGGTATATGTCTGTACCTGCGCAAGCACGCTTATAGCGTTGTATTCCGATCCGCCATAAAGTTTGAGGCGAACTATATGCAGTGCGCGAATTTTATAAGTTATTTAATATTTGTAAACCATACTAAGCTGGAATCTGGAAACTTTTTTTTTAATTAGGTAGGTGCCGCAAATTTTCTTTTAATTTATTTCATCAATTAATCATCAACAATTTTATTCATAATTTTTCCTTAGTCATGGAAACTGTAAAAATGTAATAAATAAAATAAAAAATACAGGTCGGAACGGAATCGCGTGGCATACAGTTGTATCTACCGTCTCTCAGCGCATCATATTTTTCAAACTAATATTTATTCAGATTTATCGTTTTCGAGGGAATCGTCTTTGAAGGTTGGCTTAAAATGGATCGGCTGATGACAGGTGCTAAATAACTAGTTAATGGCATTGACATATTATGACATACGGTACATAGCATAAGGTACCGGTAGGTTAGGGTCCTACGCGGTACGGCGCGTTAGGCAAAAAGAATGAAAAAAAAATTATCTATCTTAGGTACTTCATTTTTCATAATTTTCATTAAATCATTAAAAAATAAAAGAAATATTTTTAGAAGCACCTATATCTAAAAAAAGTTTAAAATACTCTGCAGTCTCGTTTCAACGTGATTATGAAGAATATCAATAAAATTATCTTTTTATTTTGTAAGCTATTAAAATGTAAAATAAAAAAAAAAATAAAGTTATCATGAAAAATATTCATAATACTCGTATTTCCTTAATTTAATAAATTGCTAAAGCAAAAAATACTTTAAATAATAATAATTTATTTGTAATTATACACTGAATTCTCGGTTTACAAAGTTAATTTCGAATATAATATTTTTTTAAACACTCCAACCGTGTCCAAGAACCGAATCCGCTACCTTAACCTAGGTGCAGACAGACGGACAGCAGACAGAAAGATCGATGTCCGACGTTCCTGAGCATATGTTAATGCGGCGGATGTGGCCGATTCCATTGTGAACCGACCTCGGCCCTCCGTTCTCGAGGAGATCTACAACAACCAATTATTATTCTATAATTTTTATTAAAGGCAACAAAAAAACTCTTAAGTATTTATTAATAACGCCGCTAATGAACTCTCATTGCAAAGAAAATGCTATCACGAAAAATGTATTATTCCGGTACATCACATTATTGAACAGTTATACAATTTATATATTATATTGTTTATATAATCATTTCTTCTGTTATATAGATTATAATACTGTATAGGACATCTTACACATGGTCATCTACTCTTAAACTAGGCAAAGCTTGTATTATGGGTTCTAGACAGTTGATATATACACATAAATTTTTTTTAAATAATATACGCACCTAAACATAGAACAAATAGACATTTTCATGCAGACAAACATATGTCCCGAGCGTGAATCGAACCGGCGACCTTTAGTTCTACAGTCAGGACCTCTACCACTCGATCACTCAGTTAGTCAAGTCAAAAAATGTTTTTTCATTTGTATGTTTATAATTCATTCACGATATAACCGGATAACAAACACATCGAACTCAAGCCTGGGTTAGAAATACAAAATACATTACACTCGTACCAAATCTAGTAAAGAATGGTCGATTGAGTCAATTTTTTTGCAATCAATCTTGTTTATAGACATCTACGTATTATACAATAATAATTCATATGTGTAGATTTAGCAATCATTTTAAACTTCAATCAAGTCGACTTAAGTATTCACTTCACCAGCCCGTTTTTACCCCACTACAGGGGTTTAGGCCTCCCCCAGGGTGAGGAGGGGGGCTTGGAGCTTAAATCCACTACGCTGCTCCACTGCGGGTTGGGGATTGTAACGACCGCCATCTATTGACAACGCCCGGGACCGACTTCTTAGCGTGCTCTTCGAAGTATGGACTGAGTGATAGTTATGTACTTAAGTCAGAAAAACTCATTGGTACACGCCCGGATTCGAACCATGGCCCTATGGTCTTATAGATTTGAGACAGGTTCGTTGCGTTTTGGGCAATCACGACACTTATGTGATTGAAGTATAGCCATAGTGTAAATACATTTGACAGCAGCGTTTGGTTTTAATAGAGTCTCAAATATCACTTCACAGTATCTGAAATGACAAACGCAATTTCGCGAGGTTGAAGATCAGCGCTCGGGGATTTCGCGCACTGAAACTTGGGCTAAAACTCGCCATTTTATACGAGCTAGAGTATGAGTGGTTAGACGGTAAACGCAGAAGAGGGCTTCTAGTCAAATCGTACTTTTTTGAAATAAACCTAACAATATCCATACATGGGGGTTCGCGTACACACATAAACATAAATATATTATAGCTAGATATGGGAAAAATTCAATTTAAACAGAAACAAAGCAAACTACCAAATACACTATTCGGACTAAAGATCTTCTGAGGATTAATCATAAGAATTAGTGCATGACCATGACCATGACCATGACCATGTGCAAGTATAGTTATGCCGCCTCCATATAATGCACCTATTCATATACCTATTATAATTCTTATATTAGCTTTGTAATAACAGTAGTCGTGATAGCCTAAAGCGCAACGAACCTGTCTCAAATTTATAAGGCCATAGGGACATGGTTCGAACCCGGGCGTTTTTCTGACTTAAGTACATAACAATCGCTGACTCCGTGCCTCGAGGAGCACGTCAAGCCGTCTGTCCCGGACGCTGTCAATAGATGGCGGTCGTTACAATCCCCAACCCGCACTGGAGCAGCGTGGTGGATTTAAGCTTTAAACTCCCCTCACCCCGGGGGAAGCCTAAGCCCCTGCAGTGGGGTAAAAATGGGCTGGATGGGATGAAGAATAAGAGTAGTAAAAGTTTTAACTGAACAATTAAGCTTTAAAAGTTTTCTCGTAATGCCAATAACTAACTAAAAAAAATTATTTTATTATAATATTCTGTAATTTTCATTAATTTTACATCCACGTAGAAATCATACGTAAATAATCGTTATCAACAATTATTAACTTGAAAATCATCATCGAAATCAATAGAAGCATAAAATATATTTAAAACAGTGTTACTGTTCCGTTGAACGACGGACAGCTCGCCACGGTCTGGTGGCGTCGGCTGAATGCATTTGAATTTGCATTTTATGTCCGGGAAACTCGACGATTAATTAAATTATAACTAACACGTATGGGGAAGTATCTAGTAGTATTTTAAAATGTACGCTAATAGATGTTGATGTTGTAAAATAAATGGTACAATCATGTAAGGAATGGTGGAAGAAATCTATAATTTCACTAAAAAAATGTAGATAGTTTTACGCCAAAGTAATTTAATATCTACACGTATTTTACTAAATGAAATATCAATCAATATCAAGTATTCTAAATAGTAAAAGCGGTCCCATACATGTGGCAAACATTGCAAACATTGACCATTCACGCATGTGTGGGAGGCCATTGTGCGGCAAACATTTGCTATCCGTGATAGCGTGTCGGTTTTCTTGCGCACTTCAAAGTGGCCGTACGGAAATGAAGCATTTGCCAAATAGTGTAGAGGGTACAATTTCGACAAACATTTGTCGATTATTAAGGCGGGGTTACACGGAAAACATTTGCTGATTTTAAGGCCAAATGTTTGTCCACATGTGTGGTACCGGGGTAACGCTGAGCGAAGACTCATCCAAACTTCCAAAAAAATTAGCAAAACAAATTTCATGATAAACAATATTTAAACCGGGTTTTCAATATAGCCTTGAAATTAAAATTCATTAAATAATTTTCATACTTGCGACGTGAAACGTTAAAAACAACTTGATGGACGCGCTGCACTTTTAACATATCACAGTAAGCACTAAAAGCATATTTGAATGCAAAGTAACTTAACGAGCCAAATTCGCATGCAGCCCGCTAATTAAAAAATATATTCGTCATGATTCACCGAGACACGTTTTATATTTCAAAACAATACACGAAAACTGTGTACTTAATGGTGTTTTGACAGTAAACCTGTTACGTTCAAATAAAAGAATTAAATATTATTTTAATAAGACTTTAAAAAAATTAATATATAATGCGCATTAAAGGAAAAAATATAAGAAATTTAATACTGGAATACATAGTAAAACTATAGTTATTACAAATTTTTTTATAACATGTAATTTATTTGCTGAACTCTTGTTTTCAGGCATTTTTGTAAATCGTTTTCAATATGGTGTTCAGTGTTCGGCTGAACATAGTCGAAACTTATAGTATAGCTTACCAAACTAAACAAAAAGTTTCAAGTTAACAGATAGCGCAAATTGACGGTTACCAAGAAAAACATGTTTAAAGTTTAATTTTTAATCACATACTCTATAATTATGTTTGGGATACGTTCATCCTTACACCTCTTATATTCGTGTCATAACTTAGGGTTTCAGGTGACGATCAGATAAAATGTACGTTAGTTTCTTTTAATTTTGATTTTGAAAACAACTATTGACAGTCAAAATACAGTCAGATGGCTGAGGTTTTAACATCTCGCTCTTCAAGCGCGTCGCCATATATATTCAAAGGTGTAGCCGTTCTAGCTCTTCCCAGAAAAGTCCTATCTTGAAACATTTTGTTTTAACCGAATTTTCACACACTAGTGATGAGGTAGTGTCAGTAATCGGTGTTTAGGACGTGTACAAACAATATCAAACAACACAAGTGTTTAAAATTTATTGAGGCTTTTGTTATAGGTAGGTACTAATAAAAAAATCTGAGGAAAATCAAAGCACTGAATACAAGATTTTTATTAAAGCTTTAATGTAATGTTAACCTAACCGACCTTATAATCACACAAACAAGCACCTAGACCAGAAGTCATACATAGTTTAGCGGTCTCCCCGTCATACGTAATTATCTGATATGCTAATAATAAATGCAAATGGCGGTCTTGTCCGTCCACAAACAACTATAAAGCACTATATAGGTAAAGCTGCTGAGAAATTACTCCATTTATGCCATTCAACGTCGCTTGTGTCTATTAAATTGTGTTTTTAAATAAATAATAATAATAATAAAGCGTTTTGAGCTTCCAAAACGGTAACATCAAACTCGTCACGTAATAATTTCACATATAAAAATTGGAAACGAATGATTTTCGAGTTTTGCTTTTACTTGTGCTGTGAGACGTTTTATTGCCAAATTTCAAGAATCTAGGTCAACCGTAGACACTTTAGTAACTACCTTATAGATTGTTATAACTGGTCAGTTAAAAATTTGTATTCAAATACTTTTAAAAGGTGAAAGATTTGAGTCCAAATATTCTGTCTAATATCTATCCAAAAATATTTCCAATACGAACAGGTTTTCACAAGTCTGCAGCGATAACTTATAAACATGCCACCAAAACTTCGGAACAGATCGCTCCTGAAAGAGTTTATCTATTTTCGATTCACTTATAATATTAAATTTATCGATGGTATCGATTTTTCAATACAATAGCTACTATTTGATGTTTTCATAGAGATAAAATAAAAATATTGATTCTAGTAAATATACGTGGTGTATCAGAAATAATGCATATCTTCAAACACCTCAATTAAAATATTCAGATCTAATAATAAACTGGAAGATTACTTTCATGTGCTTTAATATTGATTTTTAAGAAATTAGTTTTACTCATTATAGACAAGCAGTAAGGACACATGCACCTTACTGCCTTGACTTACGTATCATTTTCGTTCGTTACGAGTGTTTATCAAAAAGGTGACCATAATTTACTTTAATTTAATTATTTTTAGAATAAGAAATTACCTACATTAAAAACAGCTAAATTAAAAAATACCTACATTAAAAATAGCTGAAATCGATTCAATACAGTCGTTTTATTTTAAAGATGTAGATTTATTCCGTTGTACGTTGTGAATACAATATTTTACTATCGAAAACAAATTCGAGATGTTGTGTTTTGTGTTTTATATTCACGGGACTGTACTTACTATTTTTACTGTTTAAATTAGATATGTTACGTGTTTGACATTACTTTTAACCAGTCGGCCAACACTTTAGTCGAACGGAATACTTTGCTGCCTCTTTGGATGTTTCCCAACAGCCATAGATTCTTAATGTAGGGTACGTCACGTGCATAGAAGAAAAGCAACGGCCCGACCTCGTAGCTCATCGGCTCCATTAGAACCATTCTCTATTTGCATACAGGTGTGTAATTAAGGCGTAATAACCGGGAGCCGCGACCGCAGCGCCGCACTGGCGCAACAAAGAATAACTTTTGAGCAATAATTTAATGGTTTGTATGCAAAATAGACGCGCGCCGTTAACCGTTGATGAGCCGATGTGATCCCGCCCGCGGCCGTCACGCTTTTCCGAACCGAAAAATATTGTAGTTAATTTTTTTTATTTATTCTCTACTTGGGGACAGAGGTAAAGAAAAAATTTAATTTGTGAAAAATGATATGTCAATTAAGGGTTATCACACATTATAAATTACAAAAGTGTTTGATTAGGAAAAGCACGGATGTTAATTATGCATATTGCTCAAACTATTTTTTATCATACTAAAAAAAATTATAGATCTTCATTTCAATGCCCATGAAGAGGAATCACTAAAATTCTGCTAGAGTCTTCTTCGTTTAATTCTATGTCAAAAACAACACAATTTTCTGGACTTGTATGTGACTTCAGATCAATCCTATAAATAGACTAATCAATTTCATAAATAAAATACAATATTTTGTTCGCGGTATTATTATTACTAGTGGTCGCCCAGTAGTCAAAATTCGATCGTAATTCATTATTTTTTCAAGTTATAACATTATCTAAATTCCTTTCTTAAAGAGTAAACCTTCATAATTATTGCGTAGGCATATCTAATTTTTTTGTACTTGGTATAAAAGTGTGACGAATAGAGGCTTCTAAATAATGTCCTCGACCCTACGTCTTGGACCCTACTCGACAATAGCTATTAAACAAAAAAGAAAAAAGAAATTCGATCGACAAATAGAAGAGAAAAAGTAACTGAACTGTTTTTTTCTTACCTATTTACATATAGATAGAAGATACTATAGTAAAAAGTAAAAGGTTGTGGAAAATATATAACGCTTGTGTTTCACCCCTTTCATTCATAAGTATGTTTTGGCATTCGTCTTTGAGTGCAGTTACTTTGAATGGTACAAAAAAAATTTCACTTCCTATGAAAAATTTATTCAGTTTAGTCAATTGGTTGATCGATTCCATTGATTTATTTACAATATCTAATCTTTTATCCATTGACAATAATTATGTAATTTTACGTACGCTAAAATTTTCTGTAAAAGCTTTACATATATGTTACATAAATCTTAATTATTCAATGACACAAGTAATAATTAAATTGGATATAAATATTTTTCGAAAGATTTAGAGTATATGATTGCACAGTTGAATGAAGTTCAGATGTGATTCATTTCATAGTAGAAACTGCAAATAGGTACCTACATTATTGTTAGGTACATTCCTGGAGGCATTTACAGACTTTACCAGGACACTTATAAAACTTACAGTCGTGTAATACGAGCTAAATTGAATGTAAAAGTGAAAACGTTCACGTTTCATTGGACCTCGAATGTTCTGGTAACACACCCATTAACACGTGTAACTTTAGGGTTGGCCGACCGATCTGGGTTTCATCGAGTGAACTCTCACCACTGTAGATATATTTTTGTACTTAAAGTACTCGTTCCCACAGGTAGCATCGCGAGTTTTTCCCATTAGCGTAACTGAAGTGTTTTCCCCGTGTGAATACTGTGAGATGGCGAGGGCCCTCGTTCGCATACTCGAGTGCAGTGCCGCCCACTCGCTGTAAATATGGCAGATGGAAATCTATTATCGCGGTCACGTACAACTCGCGTCACGCGCGGCCATAACAGTGAAACGTTGTCGTTTTCATACACATCTCGGCTACAAATCCTTTTTAGGTCGTTAGAGATTTTATTACTGGCCACTAAGAATATATACAGAAATTCGTATACGCCGTAACACGCTAAAAATACTCCAATTTTAATAACTCTTAAATCAGCTACAATTAAAATAATACCACGAACGAATAGATATTGTTTTTTAATCTCGCGTATCTGCACTAGGAACCGGATTGAGCAATTAATGCGGCGATAATGAATCAAAGCCACCGGACGCTAATAACATGTGATGGGGCAGTTGTGCACTAAATCTCATGGGGCTATGCCGCCGCCAGCTATTACGACTTTCACGTGATTTTTTCTCAATAGAGACGTCACTACACCTAGAGCCCCTAAAAGACGTATGGGACACGCGCAACTCAAAAAACCTATGCCACGAGTAATATCCTGTTATTTCCCCTTAACGATAGTTATTGGTGTTTATTTATTACGAAGTTCGATACAAATTATAGGCTTTACAGATCCAAATAGTATAAAAAAAATAAAGGGTTACTCCAAAAAGTGAGTCGTCGGGCCGATCGCAATAAGTTTTCTACAAGGTCCGGGCCTTTAATTGCCGGTTGTGATCTGGTTTTACATAAAAAAGATGAATGGCCGCAGTGCCTAGAGGCCGTAAACATCTTGCGCTCGTTTTACTTGGTTTTTTCTATCGCTCGTACACTTTCACCTTCCCATTATTAAAAGTATGATCCTTATATTTTTTGTTAGTTTTAACTTGGACAGGACGAACGTGTATATAACATCTTAATGGTATCATTCAAAACTTCCACTTTCAATGAACATTGACCAACAATTTTTATATTACATTTTAATATTTATTTATGAAAATAGTGAAAAGATGGGGTATTTTTGTGTTTTTTTTTTAATTTTATGAATTTTCAAAGTATAATGCACTTTTAAATATTGATACTATATGTATAGCATTTGTTTGTATGGTCGTCGATCGCCGCTTGTAATAGTGAAGTAACATGAACACAATTTCTTGTTTTTTTATTTGTATTTTTATGCCTCAGAAAAATTCATCTCTATAAAAACACAAAATTTTAGATATTGCAAATTTTTGAATAATACTGATTGCGGCACAAGTGATAATAATAACATATTTTTTCATTCGAATAGAAAAAAACAGTTATAAATATTGAGTCTTAAATCATCTACTTGAAAAATATTGTTCTAGTTAGATGTTATACCGTACACACTACAAGCTTATGCCGTGGTTTCATCCGCGTGTACATATAACATCCACATATTTCTGCTTCTTTTTCTAATTCATCTTGAATGCTACTCCATTCTATTTCATCTCACAACTTGAAGCGTTAACTCCCATAAAAACTCAATCACAATAAACAGTAGATTAAGTTACTTGTTTTACTTCAATTGCCTCCAAGCGAAAAATTACTTACGACGTGAAGAAAGGACAAACTAAATCGTAGTTTTAAACCCAATTTTGATCGTGCCCTGTCATAATATTATATTTTTGTACAACTTTTATAACTATAATAAAAACTATAGTTCCCATGCCGCCGATCATATTCATCAAGAGGATGAGACGAGATCAGTTTTTCAATGCGTTCGCGATAAATCACGTATGGAGTAATCGATTTTAGTGAAAGATCGAGGGCGTTTCGCGCACCCCATCTGCGGTCTCTAATCATAACTTCATTATAATAAAATAGCGTAGTTAATTAAAATTGCGAGTTTTCCCGGCTTTGCTTTAAATGGATTTGGAATTTCCTTCGAATTTACTCTGAAGTCCGATTCCTCGTCTCCTTTTGTGCCATATGGTTATTGATTAGTTACTTAAAGTGTGTCTAAAATTTTCTATTTTTACAAGTTTTAAGATTTCTTATCGTAAAAGACATGAACTGGAATCTTATGGTGGTATTTGTTCGTTTCTTCTGCGGTTTGACATAAAAAAACCCTTTTATTATTTTTGATATACATGAAGTTGGCACAAAACAAAGACAAACGTTTGGGTTGTTATAAATAAGATTTTAGCATCTAACATATATTTAATCGCTTTTAAAGTTTTTCCAGGGCTATGTAGCTGAATAGGAAAAGGCTTAACCCTTATAATTTCGTCCTGTTCATCTGTTTATCTTTCTGTCTCACCATTTGTCACAGCCATTTTATTTGGAGACTATTAATAATAATAATAATAATACATGGGACAACCTACATAACGCCATCTAGTCCCACAGTAAGCAAGTATTATGCTTGTGTTATGGTTTACTAGACAACTCATATACATACTTAAAAACTTTTTTTTTATAATATATACATAGATAAATATTATACACCCAGACCCGGAACGAAATAAACATGTACATGCACACCAATATTTGCCCCGGGCGGGAATTGAACCCGCGACCGTTGGCTCCGCAGTTAGGGTCTCTAACCACCCGGCCATTCGGTCGTCAAAGCACTACACTATTATCTATTAGCTATACGCTATTAGCACTACATAGATCACATTTAAGAAAAATTGGTCCCCATACATGTAACTGGTGGTGAATTAAGCTCCAATCCTCCTCACCCTGGGGGGAAGCATAAGTCCCTGCAGTGAAGCATAATGGACTGGTGGATGTGGATGTAACTGAGGGGACAAAAAATATGTTCAACATGTATTAACGCGTACGGTACCTATAGATTGGTATTTGTTAATAATATAGAAGTTTCAAAATGATTTTTTAGTAATTGTTGTTAAGATATGCGCTCCTTAAATCCTAAGAATAAGGCGTATAAGGCGTATAAGGCGTGAAAGTCTGAAAAAAAGTCATGTTAATACTTTTCGAACGTAACTGGTGATATGTTTGTGTAGTTAACCTGTATATAAAAAATGGATTCGTTCCATATTAATTTTTAACATAAAAAACATATATTTGCTTTAACACTAACAATAAGGACACATAACATTTGGAAATCAACCGAAATGCCTTGCCTAGGTAGGATTAACGCTATGTGATTTTTATTTTCTATAAAATGTTCCCACTAACCGGAGGACGGCTCACCCTGGGGTCAGAAATTTTTTAAGATTGCATGATAATATTTTTATTGTAGTTAACCAACATAAACTTTATAACCGTAAAGTGAAATAGTGCATGACAGCTAATTAGAATGACGCCATTGTTTTTTCTTCGTACGGGGTACAACAGTTTATTGTTTGTAATTTTTATATACCTACCGACTTTTTCATGCAGCAAAAAAACATGTAGACCTAAAGTTACGCTTGTGCACATTTAATATAAAAAAATTAAATATAAATATATAAAAATAGATAATTTCGCTAAGACATTCATGGATGAGATGGTACGCTTACGTTAAAATTGTTTTAGAAATATTTGTTGCAAAAATGATTAGCATGTACGTACATTACTTTATTGCTCTGATACGCTCTGTTTGCCGACACTCGAGCATTTTTGTAACAGCTATTTAATGAATGGTACGCGTTGGCTTCTCTTGCGTTACTCTTCATCAATATCATTTTATTCTTCGAAAATCTAATAATTCCACCGGCAGCTTGATTAAATTTTCAACTGTTTTTCAAAGTCTCTTGTTATATTATTTGACGGATTCACATTAAATTGAAAATAATTTAAATAATTTATTTTATATTTTAACATGTTGAATGTGTTACACTAGTGTACATTTTGCATTCGTAATTGTAGTTTGTTCGGCATTTTAGATAAGAATTTCGCTCTTGTACATTTAAAACGATAACAAAATACTTTTTTTACAGTTTTTTCGTTGCGTTCACGTTATAATAAACCCTGTTATATTTACATTGAATAATGTTTAATTTTGTGTTATTTGCTAATGGGTTTTCATTAAATTTAAACAACGTGTTATTGTTTGCCTAGGAATTGTTTTCTATTACAATATAATAGAGAAAAATAAATGAAATCACACAAAAAAAGCTTGTTTCTAACAAGATTGTTATTGTCTTGATCAAGTATATTGATTCCATCAAATAAAATGTTTATTGGAATTATCATTAATGATGGTTGATATACCTATGATCATAATTATTTTATTCATTTAACGCTAAGTGATATTTTCACTTACTTCGCATTTTTTAGAATATTATCCGTATGTAAATCAACAGTATCCCGTCAGTTCTTTCCATAGTAGAATACTATTATATTACACAACTATTATAAACACAATTTAAAAAATTAATAAAAAAGGAAGTATTTGAAATAGCCCATTAATGAAAGTAAATAAATCGATTTGTATATTTTGTTTATATCGATACAAGAAGAGTCGATATTGATACGAGCTGTCTGTCATCAACTGTCACCTGTCATTGTTTGACAGTTCTGCACGGAACAGTTATACGTCTTTTTTTTTATATAATACAAGCCATCCAAAAACGGCGGGATGCTGTTGAATTACAGATTGTTTAGCAGGATAGGTACATATAGTATTATTCCATTTCTAGTTTGGTCGATTATTGCTTATATGTTGTGAGTTGCATGCGATTTAGTTAGTCCGATTCGATTGGTAATGTTTCTGAATGTGGTTTTTCTCTCGTCTTTCCCAGCCTGCCAGGAGACAGGTAAATAACACCGCATAAGTAACCGTTTGCTAATACTAATTCATTGCATTATCACTCATAGTGAAATTAAATATTATTTATTTGTCTCATAGTTAAATTATACACTCGCTCTTATTCGAAAATATTAATAAATTTGCAACTTCAACTAATTTCGTTTTATATTTTGGCCATTTGTACAATTGCAACATAAAATTGAAGTTGCTTTTCTGGAAATAAAGTAAACCAAGTTCAAACACTTTGTGTAACAGTATTATAAATATTTTTTGTAATCTAATTATTCATTTACTTATTAAATACCTATTGGTATGACAGAGGGCCGCGAGTGTGTCAACTGCGGTGCGACCAGCACTCCTCTTTGGCGCCGCGATGGCACCGGCCACTACCTATGCAACGCGTGCGGACTTTACTACAAGATGAATGGACAGAATCGACCACTCATCAAGCCCAAGCGGAGACTGGTGAGTGTAAGAATCCGACCAATTTTTTTTTTATATACTATCCATAAAAGAAACCTAAGAGTTGTGTTATAATACCGGTACATATTCAAAACAACGTTAGCAAACACGGATAGAGCAAAACAAACTGCGATTACTTAAGGTGACTACTCCTGCCTATTGAAATTTTTAAGAGGGCGTCACAGCCAGACTTGAAACTCGTTCGAGTTGCGGTCTGCAACTCCGCTCTAAAGATGCATCTTGCTCGCATCGCCAGTACCGGTAAATGGTGATGAGAGTACATTATTTCGCATATCCATTTAGCGGGTTTCGCACCGAGATTATAATTATGAAGTGTCTTTTAGTCCAAAAGCGCTTGTATAAAGATCAAATTATTTAAACAGTACCTACTTGTTGCCGGTGTTTACTTCTGTACGACGTGGTCGGTCGTCCCACAATTTAGGGGTTTATTAAATTCAGAGTCACTCAACGTGTTATAATAGAAAGACCTATGTTTGAAGCATCCCTGCGAAACAAAATTCGTTACAAAATTAATCAAATATAACAAAATATTTAGGATTCTGTCAACTGAATGTAACTATTTTGAGATATATATGTTCATACATTATACTATTTTTGATGGCTAATATAATTTTTCTCAACATGATTATTTATTATATGATATTTTATTCTAAACGTGCCTTCAGATCACCCCAAAAGTTTATGTTAAAAAGGTGTTTTTTAATTTTGTTCACACTAACCGTTTTAAATTATTTTATTTTTTAACGTGGTCGTAACAGTGTTAACGGAACAGAAATCTAACAGATGTAGAATGCTGGGTGAAGGGGTCCGACAACTCAACTGAGTGTCTGGTTACTAAAAATGGGTGTTGTTTACAGTTAAGGGGGCAATGATAAAAAGGCGGGGCGTGCACAGACGGGCACGACAAGGCATTAACTTCTGTCACAAATTGGCCTCTTAAGAAAGCTGAGCGTTTCGACGAAACCTCGGACGGGTGGCCGCGCGTCGCCGCCATAAATTTCCGAGTTAAAACGTTTAATCTGAGAGGTCGGGCGGACATAAAACTAAAACAATGCGACATTCCGTCAGGGGCGGTCACGTGACGGACACGGTGTCCCCCACCCCCCTCGGCTAACGGCCGGCCCGTGCCCGCAATCGTACAATTTACTTTAATACCCTTTGCACAGACATAAACCAGTGGAATGGTCCGGAATGTTTGCCTTTTGTTAGCCAAATTACATAATGTGGGTGCATTATGGTTTCATTGCGCTCTATCTATGGACATTGGCTATTTCGCGGGTCATTTTAATATAATGACTACTTTGTAGCATTGCAGATTACATCTTATTTAAATCTAACATGATATTTAGGTTCATATGATTTGAATATGTCTCGAAAATGTTAATAACTTCTGACTAGTTTTTATATTTTATAATTTTTATTAATTTACTTTTTTTAACTTTTATTGTTTATAATCTTACTATTTTAATTTGTGTAAACTGTTGGTTCTTCATAATATAAATAAATAAATAACCAGACTTCATAATTATTCTCTTCTGCCAAGCTGCGCCTTTTGCGACAGTCTTTTGTGGTAGTTAAATAATTTTTCTACATGAATAAAAAGCTGTTTTTGTTAGATTATCGAAAAAAGTGATGTCTTTTATTTCGTGCATATTTTATTGAGATTGCAGTTTTTTTTTAATATACGTCTAATTTATTCTTAAAACGCTTAATCTAAAAATTTGAAAACTTTAAAATGTCAATTTTAATTAAGTTGGCACTTAATCCTACATACATTTTATTAGTAGGTATTTTATAATTTTTATTTCTAACTGTAAATTAGTAAATCAGTGACCAGAACGGCTAAACGATTGTTTTAAACCTATGTATTTTTCACTTTTATTTTCGGCGTGAGAAATTCAGTTGGCTATACAATGTGAGTGCAACACCCGCTAATCGGACTCTCGTGCCAGTTAATCCTAAACTGTTGCACGTAACAGTACATAATTAGAACCCAGGAAAGATTATAACACAATGAAACATTTTCAAAAGGCTTGCATGCTAAGTAGAAGCTTGTCAGTACATTCGCGCTCGACAAATTAACATATTTTTAAATACGTTCTTATTAAACTAATTTAATGAGAATATAATTGTGTAGAATATTTTGCATAATTTCATAAATACTTTTATTATAAAAATATAACTAAGTGATGTCTGTTTAAGAAAATATTGTTTGAGTTTATTATAATCGAATTTATTGTAATTGTAGTCTGTTATTTGTATAAGTCAGTAGCTCCAGAACAACTAAACATATTTTGATAAAATATATACACTTAAATAGATAAAATCGTGAGTCAACATACAGGGTACGTATTTTTACAATTCTGTTTTTTATAAACACCGCACTAAAACGAAAAGTGACTTCATAAAACAGATGAGATGCACGAAGAGATGTAAGATGTAAAGAATAAGTGTTGTGTTATCCAGAAAACTTAACTTATGCCAAAGTCTGCACTATTTGAATTGTCCCTCCATTGATAAAAAGCACACTATGTCGTGATAGCCCAGAGCGCAACGAACCTGTCTCAAATTTATAAGGCCCCATAGGGCCATGGTTCGAATCCGGGCGTGTACCAATGAGTTTTCTAACTTAAGTACACGATATCACTGACACCGTGCTTCAGGGGGCACGTTAAGCAGTCGGTCCCGGACGCTGTCAATAGATGGCGGTCGTTACAGTTACCAACCCGCAGTGGAGCAGCGTGGTGGACTTAAGCTCCAAGCCCCCCCTTCTCACCCTGGGGGAGGCCTAAGCCCCTGCAGAGGAGTAAAAATGGGCTGATGATGATGATGACACTATGCAGAGAGGGTAATAGATACTTTTGATAAATTGTCTTCCATGTAAAATGTTCTGTCTTAAACGTCATGTTTATTTAAGCACTAACTGTTTACTGAGCAGTTTCTTTGTAAAACTGTTTCTGGTAGGCTATGAAAGAATGGCTTGAATGAAAATCAATTTAATCAATAAAATGGCAAAAAGTTTATTAAAATTGAGTTACAATAAACGTAACTGACATGAAAGATAACAATGATTTATTCAAAAATGTATACGACGACGACCGCTTAGCCTAGTGGGTAGCGACCCTGCCTACGAAGCTGGAGGTCCCGGGTTCGAATCCCAAGTCGGGTCAGTATTTATATGATGAATATCGATAGTGGTACCGGATCTTGGTTGTTATATTTTATGTATGTGGTGTCTTCGCTTGATACCTAAAACACAAGCTAATTCTTAGTTTGGGGCTTAGACGTCGTTATTCACGTATACATGTATTAATTTATTTATTCATGTATTATAGGCCGTTTAAAAATGATACTAATAATATCTCTTAAATTAAATCAATAATAAAATTACATACAAAAAAAACCGACATTATCCGTATCACGTTCATCACAATAAAGCCATTAAGAATTGTAACACAAATTAATAAAGATTCCGTACAAACGTCAGTGCAATTAAACTAGTCATTAAGAAGTTTCGGCCTTGTCGCCTCAAAGCCTTAATTGGACAATGCACCCAAACAGTCATAACTACAAACTCGTAACCAAAATATATGCACAGTACAAGTACATTTAAACCTATTTTATTTTGGTGAAATCATATCGGAATTCGCTTAATATTTTTTTAATGTGAATATTAATACATACGGAACTACGAGGTTTAAAAAATTCAGAATTTGCGTCGGTCATCCCCTTAATTGACAACCGATATATTTTTGAAATTTCATATATTGACTAGATGACGTAATAGTTTAATATTTAACAGATGAGTAATGGTGTATCAACTTTAAGTCTTTATGGGATACAGAACTCTAAATAAAAATCATCATCATCAGCCCATTTTACCCCACTGCAGGGGCTTAGGCCTCCCCAGATTGAGGAGGGGGTTTTTGGAGCTTAAATCCACCACGCTACTCCACTGCGGGTTGGGGATTGTAACGACCGCCATCTATTGACAGCGTCCGGGACCGACTGCTTAACGAGCTCTCCGAGGCACGGAGTCAGTGATAGTTAATGTACTTAAGTCAGAAAAACTCATTGGTACACGCCCGGATTCGAACCATGGCCCTATGACCTCATTAATTTGAGACAGGTTCGTTGCGCTCTGGGCTATCACGGTGCATAATATATATAAAAATATTAATAATTTAAGGTTTACGACAAACCAAGATTTTCTGTGATAAGTGTGGCGTTGTGTAGATTTTCAAATTTAGTGTAAATTTTTTTTTTCTGTTGCCTACACTGTGTCGTAACTCATTTCTTAAAACTAGAACAATTACCCAGGTGCACTTGACACGGATCTAAATTTTAGTGGGAACTCTTGTTTTTGTATTGTCAAAACACGTTCCCACTCTAATTTACATCGGTCCAGTCACTAAATCGGTTATACTCATAGCCGTGAATTTAGACAATCAGTTAGGACAATGTGTGAAAATGTCGCAATGAGATAATTTACAATGAACTATTTTTTGTGCAATTCAGTTAATAAAATTAGCAATTGAATTGTATTCAAAATGACTGTACCAATTTTTATACCGTCACAGAGAATTCTCTGGACTTATTCAAGACGCGAACGCGTTGCACTCACTGCGTTTTATGATAGAGGAGATCCGCAGATAGCCGCTAGCCGCATAAACTTGTAGCAATAAAATTCCTTTACCGTAAGAAACTTACAGACATTTTTTGTTATTCAGTTTTGTTACTTTATCTAAAACGAGCGCGATAAAGCTAGTTTAAAATTAAAGAGGAGTAATTTCATATGCTAAGTAGTGCGGTCTTGGATTTAAAATATTTTAAATAGAAGCCAACTCGTTTATTTTTTCGTTTGGTTTGATTGTATTCAAAATGACTAGTTTTAGAAGTATAAAACTTCTATGTGATTGTTAATTCGCTTACGCCATTTTAAATACTAGAAGAAAAATACAAACGCTTACTTAGTATTCCAATATATTTAAAATCCAAAAAGTATACCGAACCTGTTGCTACGATTTTATAGGGCATAAAAAATATAAATGCACCTGTATTCCCCCTTTTTTACACGGCCATAAAACTAAGCGGGAGCCCTGAGATCAGAAACACTATAAACATTGGCCTGTGTTACGAGCCGCCCTAACAATATTTTCTATGTATCCTAAGTGTGCTATACTAAAATCATGAATGTGTGAGAAAATTTTTAATAAAATTGATATGGTACTTTTTTTAATTACTGTCCATATATTTTTAAATGACGTTGAAAACATTGTATGTGAGAGTAATATATTGATTCTATTAATACCATTTATTATATTGTTTCTAATTATTTGTAATATTAATATAGGTTCTAAGTTTGTGTCTTTATTTTAAACATTTGGCCGTGTAATAATTTATGTAGAAATAACCAATTGAATTAAAATCAATTTTACATTTTCGTAAGAAATTTTATATTTAATATTATTCTCGGAAAATGGAAATTGATAGAATTTAACTATGTGACACCAATGAAGATTTTTTAATTATAAGTAAAAATTTAATTAAAAACTCGAGGATTATAAGCTCGTCGTACTCGTGAGATGGATTGCCTAAGTTTAACAATTCACATGACGATATTTGCAAAATAATAACGATGCATGTCATCTTATACGAAATTCTTGTACAAGAGAAGATTTTTAAATAAATTTTTATTATTCATAGTTTATTAAGAGATACTTAGTATTTTCATTAGGTACCATGCTGATACTGAAAATAAAGTATCATCTAATAACAATAAAAAAATAATAATAATAACAGTAGTTTAAAAAAATATCCACAAGATTATTCTTCTAAAAATTTAAACTTTCATTTTATAAGTCAAAATTTATCTGCAACCTAACACTTTAAATTGCGTGTCAAACAAATTAGTAAAAAGAATTATAACTATTATAAATGCGTGACAGACAGATAGACAACGAAATATTACTAAACGGATTCTGGTAAAATTTTCGAACTTTAGAATTAAGTTAATAAAATTAGAAAAAAAATAGTTTATATTTATAGATCATATAAAAGACATCAACGCGTCATCAGAACTAAACTTCTATAATATATTGTAGTACGTTATACTGAAAAGAAGGCTTTGATTACACCCAAGGAAAGTAATATTTTTTTTGGTGTTAAATCGGTCTTGAAAATTTAAACTCTATCTTTAGTATACGACGTGACGTATACTTTTAGTATACGAGATGACGACCGCTTAGCCTAGTGGGTAGCAACCCTGCCTACGAAGCTGGAGGTTCCGGGTTCGAATCCCAGGTCGGGTCAGTATTTATATGATGAATATCGATACTGGTCGGTACCAGTATCGATATTCATCATATTCAACCAAGACCCGGTGGTCTTGGTTGTTAAATGTATGTGGTGTCTTCGCTTGGTACCCAAAACACAAGCTAATGCTTAGTTTGGGGCCTAGACGTTGTTGTCATGTGTGCGTTATTATTATTATTATTATTATTACCTTTTGTAACTGTTCTGTATTAGGAAAAAAAAAGAAATTTTAATTCAATATGTGAAACTTCTCGCATTCAGCCAGTCAGTTAGTTATTCAATGACGTATATTAAGAATTAATGATTTCGGTCAAAGAACTCACCCATTATGAATTCAAGACTGTTAGGTGAGGCTAAACCAAATAAATAACTACAATGCGAATTCATTAGCCTTATTTAGAAGTTTGCTCGAATATTAAAATTGTGACATGAATTTTCTCGTACTTATGCATTAATCATTCCTTTGTATGTAAAATTAACATAAAACAAAGCTCATAATATTTTATCTCATAGCATTTCTGGAAACATGTAATTCTGTTGTTGTCCGGAGGAACCTTATTACTATTACCGACCCCAAGTTTTGATATCGTAGAGCTAGACTGTCCATACGTAATAAGAACAATGTGTCAAAATTGTATAAATGCGCAAACCACTCACGCCTCTCATATACACACACTCACACTCACACTCACACACACACACACACACACACAAAATGATATAATTTATTTACATCCGTTACATACTCTCTGTGTACAAAATTTTACATGCTTGCTGGGATGGTTTTTGCCATTGCATGCAAATGTACCAAAATGTAAAAGAAAATTAACTATTTTTATTTTATACTTTATTTTATTTACTACTTTAAAAGCATGTATGTTTTCAACTGTATTAGGTAGCCGATTGAAATTTTTACATAACACATTTTGTTGGGATAGCTATCTTAGCAAATGAAAAAAAAACCGACCAAGTGCGGATCGGATTCGCACACGAAGGATTCCGTGCCACCATACAATATAAAAAAAACGAGCGCAACGTTAATCGAACTTAACCATTAATCGTTATTATTATGTAATTCAAGAACTATTGTATAAATGTATTTCATTTTTATTTCGTTTGTTACTTAGAAGGGGCTCGATCCTCTCTGGCTAATTCGAAAAGTAATGAGTGCACTGATAGCTAGAGATAATTTTTATTACTTATTTTATTACAGCGAACCTTTGATTTTTAGTATCGATTGTGGAGAGAATACGTTCTGCAAAAGAAAGCGTAAATTTATAGTACCTAGTAATACAATGTACTTTTCATCATAAAATGTTTTTTTTTTAATTATCTTTTACAATAACATCACAAAGATGAAATGAATCTAGTTTCCGTTTATTGTCATTTTCTATGGAATTTTTACACATTTTTTACTTATAAAACTACATTTTATAAGTTAATCTATTACTCGTTAAATAATAGAGTCTAGTTAGCTGTGATAGTTTTCCTTTTAGCTACGTTATATATACTCCTGTCATAAATTTTTTCCACATATTCAAAAACAACTGTTAAGCTGGTAGAGGGGGAGGGGGGACACATGACTCTATAGATAATTTCATCTATACATTGCCAATAGTTTCTGAGAAAAACCACAGACAGACAGACAGACAGACAGACAGACAGACGGACGGACGGACATGGCGAAACTATAAGGGCTCCCTTTTAGCCATTTGGCTACGGAACCCTAAAAATAACAAAATTTAAAAAATTAAGTATACATAAAAGAAATGTGTTTGCTTGAGCGTTTTTCGCTTTATCTTTAAAATGGTGATATATACCTAATACTAGTATACGCATTAAACTTGGTGTGATTGTAATTCAAACTCTAACGTAAACGAACAGATAATAAATACCTACCGGTCAAGTATGAGTCGGGCTAACGCTAAGGGTCGCCAATTGAATGAACAAAAACACAGCTTTTATAAAAAAAATACAAAAAATGTATTGTGTGGTGGTACAAAACCAAAACCATCGGTGTCCGACTCCGACTTGCACTTAACAGGTTTTTACGAAGTACTTGATCGATATAATGAACATGATTACGTATAAAATTCAACGATTGTTCGATTTCATATTTTTCTATTTACATTAATGTAAAAGAATAATTTAATAATGTTTATTACTAATCACTTTATAAAGCTGCGAACAAAGATTTGGAAGAAATATACAAAATTCTTACATCACTTAATTTAAAAAAATTAAAAAATAAATAAAATTAATATCGTTATTAAGACATTCACGGCCATGGTTAGACGACTGAGTCATGAAAGAAGACAATAATTTAATTGACATCATTAATACGTGTGTTGTGTACCAAACACGTTTAAGCCAACATACCAATAAATTTACCAAATCCTGTTTAAAGCAAAAAGTATCTAAGTTACCGCAAGCCTGCATCAAAATGTTTTAATTCGTTTTGTCTGATTTGCTATATTGACCTTGGCTTTGAACGTATTTAATATACTTGCTATCGGGTTACCTTTCAGAGGTTAGAGTATGCCAAAATATTTAAGGTCAAAGGATAAGCCCTTAGTTAAATTAATAATCTGATAAAATACCCATAATATATGAACTAAAGAAAATTTAATATTCGTAAAAAACTTATAGAAAGGATTAAATTAACGATGTAGTATAGTCCTAACAAAATATCGATTCGTTATCTATCGGTATCGTCAGCTCGGTAGTGCGACACGAGCGGCCGACAATCGATCACGCGTTACCTTCGAATAAATTGTGAGCGCAGGTAAGCGACCGATCCGTGGACATGCCTCTAGTCTTATTAACGGATAATTAATTTGTATGAATTCGTTAATGATAACGAGATTTATCGCTTGTTCACGATTATTTATCACTAACATTTTAAAATACGAGCTTTCGACTACCACTTGTCGTATGTTAATTATTTCGTCATTAAATCGATTTAAAAAATTCATCGATGATGAGATTATGATTGGGAGTTAAAATATTTAAAATGTTTTAGTTAACTTGTTAATATGGTATAATCTACATTATTAAGTGTATGTTGCTAACAAGTTGACTTGAGTTAAATTTAGATTTATTGATGATAGATTACCTGTTATGCGTAGCTTTTTTCTTGTTTAAAAACGACTACTTGATAATAGGTATAAGGATATAATATCAATTTTGGGACCATATAGCTTGTTAAATTGTGTAGGCACGATCATGTTTAACTTAGAGCCGGTAGTGTCACGTCGCGACGGGGGTCCGCACTCACATTTTTACCATTCCCACTACGAGGCAACCTACCTGGTTTTGAGCACGACTCGTTTGTATATTCCGATATTTCATTGATTTGCTGTTCGATTCCTGACTGGTTAAATTTTTGTATCAAATTATTTAATTTTAATAAATAGAGGATCAAACTAGTTTTGCAATTTCAACTTAGTTTATATATCTGTAATAGAAATTAAATAGAAATTAAATAATAATTAAATAATAAAAATATTAATAATAATAAATTATTATAAATAATAAATATTTTTTTTTAAACAACGTTTTCATTTGGAATTTCCATTGTAGAGTAGCAAACGTTTTTACCACACGTCTACCGATTAATACAATTAAAATTTAAAAAAAGAGTAGAAATTATAATATTCGTTGTCTCTATAATTAAGTTTCAGTTAATAATATTTTTTTTTTTTATTGTAACTTATTTGTTTTAACTTAAACACGATAAAACAACATTACGTATATTCTTATTTTGTGGCGTGAAGTTGCTCTGTCCGCTTGCCCGTGCACACCTCACGTTCTTTTATTGCATTTTCATAAACACAGACCCTTTTTTCATCCCGAGCTTGGGCTTGGGAAAAAAATTCCACTTTTGTCAACGCCTTGATTGATATGGTAACCTTCCCTTGTTTTAGCAATAACCCAAAGTCTTTAGCTTGTTTTTTCTCACTCGAGACGTACATTTTTATTTGTCGCGTCGAACAGGTTTGACATATCACTAAATTTTGTAAGAAAAATTACTGTTCTAAGGATTTTTATACCGGTGGCCGGGTAGCGGGAGATGTTATAAATTTCGATTTTTTTTTGTATTTCATTGTGTTTGAAACAGTAAGTTTTTGTGAATTCCTGTTAGTTGGAAGATTTTACCTGTTCTAGGCGCCAGTGGCTGTGACATTTATGAGGGGCACAATGGTCTTGCAATAATTTAATAATGAGGGTACTGCAGGTCCACCGTAAAAACTAAAAATCGTTTGTTTTTATTTGATTTTATGATCATGTGGGGACGTCAAAATTTATTTATTTATTTCTGTGTAATTTATTACCAAATTACTGAATCTACATCAATATGGATGTGATTAAATGGGTTATTGGTGGTTAAAAAGCGTGAGATGCGTATAAGCTTTTAATAGAGCTTTTTTAAATTGAATGTAAGCACGTTAATCGAAGGCAGGCGTCGACTAAACGGCGATCGATTTGAAATTGGGCCGACCTTTCGATTTCACGCAATTCGCCCCGGAGAGAATCGATTCTTCGACCACAGCAGGACTCCCACACCGCGCCTCACTAACTAATACGATAATTAATTTCTTAGTGATTTTATGCCGTCATAATCATATTAGAAGGTGCTCTAATTTATTTACTATTCATCAACAATTATAAATACTTTCTGTGAAGAGGTAGGTTTTTTTCACGCAGAAAGTATTTATAATTTACCTAATTTACTTAAGTTAAAGTACGTACCAGCTTCACTTACATTCGTAGATTTCATAATTATTTACCATTTATTATAACAATAAAAATTGTGCTACTTAAATTTTGATAGTAAAAGGTTTGGATAATAATAATATCTGGGACATCACACAGCGCCATCTAATCCCGAAGTAAGCAAGTATTATGCTTGTATTATGGGGTACTAGACGACTGATATATATACTTAAATATTCTTTTATGTAATAATAAATACATATACAGATACTTTTACACCCAGACACGGAACAAATAGACAAGTTTATGCACACAAATATTTGTCCCGGGCGTGAATCGAACCCGCGACCCTCGGCTCCGCAGTTAGGTTCTCTAACCACTCGGCCAGCAGGTCAGTCATGTTATCATTTCATCATTTCATTATCATCATCAGGATATTTTCAATCATTTGCAATAAGTGTCAAACTATGTGTACTTACCAACAGTTTAATGTAAATTTTATTTTAATTTCTGTCTCCTTACACCAGAGTGTAGATGCCGGTAGCTTTGCAAGTTCGCTTGCCACGACACGAAAACTGGCCCGTTTGATTTAGCACTTCAAATTGCGAGGTAACGTGAGCCGTGAGATTGCGTATACTTTACAATGAATGTGTAGTTACGTAATCGTGGAACTTTATTTATTGTTATAAACATTCACTAGATTATATGAAAGAAATAATTATATACGCGTGCAGATTTTGCAGATACAATTTATTTGTACAATATCTGTATATATATATATAGCAACGAAACGTTACATAGCTAAGTATCTTTCCGTTTAATGTAATTTTGAAATTTATATTGTAAAAAATTGCAAGAAAGTGACACATAATCGAAATTGTAGAAAAAATAGTAATCGGTTAGTCAATATTTTTAATTCATTTTTCTGTTTATTTTTCTAAACGCTAATTAATATTTCGAGACATATTATATATATATAGTACCTTGTGTTTACATACAAACACAACACAAGGTACTATATATATAGTACCTTGTGTTGTGTTTGTACTTGACGAATTTTATTTAATTTGTCTCGAATTATTAATTAGCGTTTAGAAAAATAAACAGAAAAATGAATTAAAAATATTGACTAACCGATTACTATTTTTTCTACAATTTCGATTATGTGTCACTTTCTTGCAGTTTTTTACAATATAAATTTCAAAATTACATTAAACGGAGAGATACTTAGCCATGTAACGTTTCGTTGCTATATATTTATAGATATCCTATAGTTAAAAGTAAAATACACGTTACTACTGTCATCGTAGATGGCATAGAGTCAATAGAGTAGCGTATTAACGCCGATCCAATTCTAGTTACGCGCACATAGCGGCAGGAAGTGAGGGCGGTTATTACGCCGTCAGCGCCGGTAGCGCCAACTGTTACCTAAAGCGCCACAAATCACGGTCCACACTCTCGAATATAATTAGGAACCGAATGCTTTATAAACATAAATAAATAAAAGGCGGAGGTGACAGGCCGCAATTACTGCGAGCAGCGAGTGTCTCTCTGACTAATGATCGCCGCAAATACAGCTTTCAATATTTGATGATTGTATGCACCGTAATCAGAGGTCTGGCGAGCCAGAAGTTCTTCGACGCAGTACGTTCGTTCGTGATTCAGTTATCGCCGTTTTAATTTCGTATAAAATATTGTTTTTAATATTCGTTTTCATTCGCGGAACGAAATTAAATTTTTCAGGGTATACGAAATATACGAGTTCGACAAGAGTTTTATATAAATTTTGTGTGCGGGTTCTCTGCGTGTGTGGTTAAAAATTAATGTGGATAGATGAATTAAGTTAGATTGGTTACATCTTGAGCGTTGGTAATGACCACAGTATCAAAGTAAGCATACATATAAATATTAGCTGTGACTGATTGAAATGACTCGTAACATTCAACGTTCCATTTCCTTCGTACAGAGGTCGAATTTGAAAAAAAAAAAATGAATTAACCTATGCCTGGGTCATATGAGGAATTTGTATAGAAATTTCGAGACCAGCGGTTCAGCTGGCATCTCAATTTTCCTGTTAGAAAACTAATTATGAAAATCGGTCAAACATGTTTTCATATTAGTTTAGTAAGTATTTGTGTAAGACTTTAAATTTATAAATATTTGTTTTATAGATATTTTTTTCATATACCTCCTTACACGTACTTATTGTTAAAATTTTCAAAAACCTATGCCTACGTTTTATATGAGGAATTTTTGTGGACATCTTCAAGTTTATAGATGCACAGCTATGCGTTGGTATACACTTTAACACTCCTTAGAATTTGAATTATGAAAAACCTATAATTAAAGAAAACATTTCTATGGAAAATTTGAAGTTAATAGACCAAGAAGTATGGGCTGTACAATACACTGTTTTATAAACTTTAACGCCTCTTTTCAGCCCTCTACAGATTATAATAATAACAGTATCTGAGACATATTACATACGGTCATTTAGTCCCAAACTAATCAGAGCTTACATTATGTATATCAGACATTAATTGTCTTTTTAGTACATAATATATATAAATAGTTTACTCCCAGACATATTCATACAAATAAATATTTGCCCCGGGAAGGAATGGAGCGTGCCACAAGCGTCTCTGCAGTCCGCTTTTCGAACCCTAAACCAATCTGTCAAATTTAATTTTAAAAATAGTTTAAATACGTGTTTAATTGTTTTATAATTTATTCAATATAAGATGTTTACAATAAAAAAAATTTAATGATGAGCGCAAAGTGCCGAGAAAGCCAGTAGATTTTTTTGTAGAAAATCCTAAGTTAAGGGCCGGTAATTCAATACGACCTTAAGGTTGTCTTTAGATTTAAGGCAGCCTTAGACAAAAAAAAAAGTGTAATTCATTACATCCTTAGAACAAATGTCAACTTAAGTCTTCACTTAAGGTAGTGAATTCTAAGGGAAGTCGTTAGCTACCTAAGGCCTACCTTAAGTTCGGAACAAACGTCAGAACTAGAGAGACTAGTAATCTTTGCTAGTAATCTGTGGTCAGAACGTGGTGAAAACCAGTCAAAACCATAAAATACGTCAAAACGTAAACGTCAAATTAAAATAGGTATTGTTTTTAAAAGAAACACAAAGAAATTGCTGCTTTCATTAACTTTTTGCTATATAAAACTGCATTATGAATTTTTATACAAGGCAAATAATTGGTACCCCGAGAGAATTTCGGAGGTGAGTCCCTTTCTTTTTTTTGTGTTCATAGTAGGTACCTACGTACTTTTCGTTTGCTGTGAAGTGGACGCGGCTGTGTTATGCACAGGTGCGGGGCCCACTCAGCTCAGCGTGTCAATTTTGTTACCAGATAGAATAAACGTAAATACCATTATATAAAATTTTGGTGGATATTAATTTAACAAATGTTCAATTTATTCAATCTCAAAAGTATTAATTGCATTTCGTTTTATTATTTGATAATTTTTATTTCATTATTATTTACATTAAACGTTAAAACACGGATCTATGTTAGATAAAAATATCTCTAAGTCAGGGTGTCACTTGGCACATGGTAACCCCAAATGCGGAAAGTTGGTTGCATTGTTTCCTCAGTTAAGGGCAAAAAAAATTGTATTGAAATACACATGCACTACTTAAGGTCGTCCTTTGCAAAGGGAGACCTTACGTAAGGCTAATTTCTAAGGCCAAAATGAATTACTGGCCCTAAGACGCATTTTATTTTTTGCATATTAAATCCCTTTTAATTATTTTATATATAAAATATGTAAATATCGTTCCTTACTGTTTGCTGTTATTATCCTTATTGCTTTCGTGGAGTATCCGTGACCCGTGCTGCAATTGGCTTATGTCATTTATTTGGTCGCGTACCAAAGAAACAAAATATACAAGATGTCACCACTTTTCCTCTTTTATTTTTCATTAAATGTTTTTTTAAGATAAATATAATTTCAATATTGTGTATAAACACTATACGCATTAGCTATGCTAACTGACTTGCTTAACTAGTCAAATATAATAATTACATTAAATAATGCATTGAATGTAGCAACAAGAAATGACTGGGTAGTTGCTTATATTACAACCTCAGTAAATAAATAACGTATACCAACTTACACATACAGTCTATAGTAAAACTTTACAGTATCGTGCGTACTATAATACCAGTCCCTTTTAGCAGCAAATCCATTACTAGTCTTCCCCCATGTTCAAATTAAATTCAGCCTAACAGTAATTAGTGTTTAAATCCACGTCACAAGGCAGGCAGGTCGCAGCCTACGCAGCAATGTTGTAGCAACCTATCACCACTCTGCTTCCGCGTCCAAGATACAAGCTTGCGACATGGTTTCATTCACAGAGCTTTAGAGTAGGTTGAAGTTGGCGTCTAGGTATATTAATCCCCTTCAAGTGTGCAGTATAATGCATACTTAAGACAGATATTATAACCTAATTTCTGAACTCAGATATCAACTAGTACCAAATATGTTAGTGAGACAAGACTATTTACGTATGTATAATATTTGAACTTATTTTACTTGCGTGAAAATTATTTTTGAGACATGTGTCTCCAAATGAATACCGTCACGTGACAACTCTAACCAACGCATTTCTCTGTGGTATCATACAATTTAAGCAGTATTCAGTAAATTTTTATCGTATTAGCAATGAGTGTTTTATTTCGGGTTTATTATAGACTACTAACATAAACAGAGAAGTTGAAAATCTAACAGTTTTATTGTATTTACGAGTAATTCGTAATATAGTATTAATATTATAGAAACATTTTTTATACGATAATCTGACTTTCGAATGAAATTTGAGCCAAGCATAGTTTGTTTATTATTCTCTTGTTAAACTACCTGTAAAATAGTCGATATTTATAAATGAATTTTTGGAATTATTTTTATCTATAAAACTTCAGGATTTAAAGTAATTATCGCGATCGTATCTGTTAGTTTTAGGAACAAAGCATTTAAAGGAAAAGTGAAGTACACAGAAGTTTGAGAAATAGATTAAATATGTAAATACGTGCGTGTCGGAACACGCACTGTGAAGGGTTCCCTAGATTTTCGTATGAACGTTCATGGTCAAAATTCAAATAAGTTTATTTAACTTATAAAATTAATTTAATTTAAATACTCAAATAATATTTAAAAAAAAATATATTTAAAACTGTTCAATATATCTTCTTCAAACCAATTTCATTCAAAGCGTTTATCTTATTCTAGTAATTATTTAAATTTATTAATAATTCTCCCTCTGAAGCTACCTTAAAAAAACTTATTTTTTTAAATCTCTACATTTTGCGAATAGTCTTCGAGTAAAATCACCGTGACAGACAGACGAACAAGTCGAAATTATGAACATTCTGTTTTTTTGCCATTTGGCTATGAAACCACGAGCAAAACCGAGTCAATGAAGTCCGAAAACCTAGATATAGATTAAAAAATTCGCATGGCTGAAATCTAGACAAGTCGGCGTATGTTTTTCCACTTGTTAACTATAAAGGTGGTGCATTGAATATGTATTTGCCGCGGCCGTAATTGACGCGCGATACGATCCCGAGATGACGCGGATAGCCTTGTCTGGGGTGCATTATTATAACGAGCCTTATTTTAACATACGAAAAAAGTTCTTGACACGTTTCGAGTGATTTTTATTAGTATCTACTATTGTACGGAAAATCAATGAGCATTAAATCGGATAAGATCAAACCACGAAAGAAAATAAAATATTTAGAAGTGTGTTAGATTTGATCTATTATCAATCCCGAACCAACTATTGTTTTTTACAAATTGATAATTTAATCTTTTTTTTTAACGTATACATCACACCAACGTCTAGGACCCAAACTAAGCATTAGCTTGTGTTTTGAGTACAAGCGAAGGCACCACATACGTTTAACAACCAAGACCCGGTATCAATATCAAAATTCATCATATAAATACTGACCCGACCTGGAATTCGAAACCGGGACCTCCAGCTTCGTAGGCAGGGTCGCTACCCACTAGGCTAAGCGGTCGTCACTCAATCAAAACCGCTATTACTATACTTATTCATGATATAAAATTAGTATGTAACTTAAGCAAATTTCCCAAACACAGATAGAACTGCAAACGAGTCCATGGCTCGTTCAAGAACGTTCTTTGTGGGACAGTTTACGTCTCCGTTTTTTTACGTTCAAGTAAATGCGTTTGTGTCAGTAAGTAGCTTGTGCCGGTTTTCCTTTAAAATTCGAAAGCTTAATTCTTTTATTTTGTATTGAATGCTAAGTAAACTATAATAATAATAATTTAATAATATTATTTGGGACATCCTACACAGCGCCATGTAGTCCCAAACTAAACAAAGCTTGTATTAGTACCAGAAAATTAATATACATACTTATATATTCTTTTTAACGTAAACATATATAGGTGTTTCACACCCAAACACGGAATAAATACACATATTTGTTCCGAACGGGAATTGAACCCGCGACCCTTGACTCCGCAGTTAGAGTCTCTAGCCACTCTGCCAATCGTTCAGTCAAATGATTTGTAGGTAGAATTTAGAAGCCCATGTTTTTTTCACTGTGTTTTATTTCAGAGCTTGTAACTAACGCTAAAGGTGGAGACAAAAGAATGTACATTACAATCACATCAGTACCAGCCTATACCGGAGGACGTAACGAGCACGCCGTATACAATAGACCTTTTAGTGTCAGCGCTGATGCGCGTCAATCCCTCTCACCACACACGCACCAACACCCTTTATTTTTCAACTCCTAACATGTCCCACTAGCAATACGATATTGGACTAATATTGTATAAATATACCATATTTATAAAGAAAATATAAAATAGGTTTCGTACGATAATAAAATTTATAAACTAAATTATATTCGGTTAAAGATTATGGAAACTATAAACTTTTAAAACTTTATCTATGTCTCTTTCTTGCAAAACGAAATTTAACATTATTTTAAATGGCTTGACGTCACACATAGGTACGCCATGCGGTATTGCCGTCTCTGTCAAACGGGACATTTTAAACATTCATAACTTAGTTAATAATGATTTATTTTTTTAAATTCTTCCACTGTTGTAATAATTTATTGACATTATATCATAAATATAAAACAAATTAAAAAAAAACCGTCAACCAGCCTATTCCTGTGGCTAGACGGCCAAGAACAATGCAAATGCAAAACAACTACCATGCTGCTCCAGAGCGGTTTGGTGGATTTTAACCGGGATCGATGGCTTAACCTGCTCTCCGAGCCTTGATAGTTCATATTGCGTGACTAACCGATGGCCGTGTGTGTGGTAGTGGACCCTTATTGCAGAACCAAATGTCGCGAGTTCGATTCCCGCCTGGGACAAATATTTGTGTCCATGACCATATCTATTCGTTCCGTCTCTGGGTTTAATATAGCAATGTATATATTTAAAAAAATATAAGTGTGTATATCAGTTGTCAAGGTCCCCATAATACAACCTCCTATGGGACTAGATAACGCTGTGTGGGATGTCCCATGTATTTATTGTTAATTTAACTTATGTACAATGATATGTTATCTGGCAATGACAAACATGCACTTCTGATTAAACGCAACTGAGCTGGAATTAGAATATTTTATTTATAAGACTTAAAATTTTTAATTTAATTAATAATTAATTGAATTATACATTTAGTTATACGTTGTCTATAGAAAAAAACCGGTCAATTGTAAAGCTATTTCGTGTCCCAAGGTAATAATATACTATGACTATTTTCAAAAAAAATTTTAAAAACTTTCAAAGGTAATATTTGTTAAAGCAAAGTAAATTATTATGATACCTATCTATAGAACGACATAATTCATTCTTGGTAACTCCTATTAGCCAGTCTGGGAAAAGCAATTTTGCCCATTGTGGCAAAATTTTCATTAAAATCGTTCCAGTATGTCTGACATATAATCGAAAACAGGTAGACAAATATAGAAAATAATATGTTAAAAAAAAGAATAATTTGTGGTTAGAATCACTGTAATTTCATATTATAACTGGCGAACGCCTGACGTCGCTGTGACTTCGTTCTCGTAGTTTTCATGATTTCTACAGTTTTTTTTTTTAATGTACGCAGAAAACAACAGATTTCCGTGTTAAAAAGATGCCAATAACATTACCCAAAAGTCATCTAGGTACCTGCCAGTGAAAGTCGCGACAAAATTGGTTTAGGTTTCAAAGACTTACCAGAGCAAACAGACAATGCTCGGGTTTTGATTTCATGTAAATAAACTTATGAGCATAAGAAAAAGTATAGTTCCAAGAAACAGAAAAATTAATTTATAATATTGTTTTATGTCATATATTACACCTATAATCCTATGATTTAGACACTAGATCCGTTTTTCTAGACTTCAAGTTGATATCTGATAATTTTTTAAAGTTCATAAACACGACAGGATTCCTGCAAATTCACTTGAAAAACTATAGAATTATGAAAAGACGCGAACAAAGTCGCGCACGTTCGCTAGTTAGACAATAAACATTAAAAGAAACATGTATGCAAGTTCATAAACACGATAGATTGATACGTAGTTCTAAATTAGCATTTCGTTTGTTCCTAATTAAAATTCGCAATAGGTAAAGAAAAAAAGGAAGATAATGAACTAAGAAGCTATAGAATCTCCTCCTCGGGATCCCGTAAAAGAATCACCCTAAAGAACATCCTAATCAGGATTTTTGGTCTTCACCTTGTCCGGCACTATTAGACTGAAGTGAACGAATGTGGTGACATCTAAAAAAATATTAAAAAAAAATAACATAACATAACCAATGAAATAACATAGACACTCGTATCACAAGCAGTAAGTTTGCGTGCGTTGTATAGTACAAACGGTCATCGTTTAGTACGAATGTGGCATATCTATAAAAGTAACATCATCGCTAAGTTAGTTCACTCAGTCGCGAAGCCACCGTTGACTCGGTATGATTACAAAAAGTGGCAACAGTTCGTCCGATCGGTATTAAAATAAAACGCGGTTGACGTGCGTCCGGCGTCACTTAGCAGCGCGAGTGATGTGACAGGCCTCGCTGAACAGAAATACCTTTTTTTTTTAAATTCAAAAAATTAAAAATAGAACAAAACTCGGCCGCGTTCCGAATCTGTTCCATTGTGTTCACGTTTTGGAAAAATTTAAATGACCAAGTCGGGGATTCGGAACTTTTTTCCTCGCGACGGAATCTTGGAATCGGCGTTTAAATACATACACTTTAACGGTTTAGCGCCATGATTTTTTTCTCGTTTTCTACACTTTTTGATACGAATTTCGTTCGCGGTGGGAGATTTCGTTCGATTAAAGTATTTTGTGGTGGTCGAACGGGAAGAAGTTGTTAACGCGTTAACGATTTAGATAGTTCTTTAACGCCCGTCTAGATGCGATCTGGAGCTGTCTTGTCCAAGCAACGAATGGATTATTTATTTTTGTGCACAAATTGACTTACAATAAATTATTTAATACGTTTCTTTACTGAGTTAATACAGTATACAGTATAATTTATTTTTAAATTAGTCAAGTACCATACAAATGGGGCATGCACACACAATTACACCCCTACATGCACACATAGGCACAGACGTACCTATACGCATGTATACACTTATGCGTATACACTTGCATACATCATACACCTATTTATGTATATATACATACAAATGCTAACACAAACACATACACACATACGCGCATATATGAATGCATATAAATACTTACATACTCTCCAAACACATTACCCTCCTTTTGGCGTTGCCGTAGTCGGGTAATTAGGTTCAAATGACAGCAAATTAACTGCTGAACTGAACTGCGAGTGCTTTTCATATTTTAAATATATATGGACACATCTTTAACGGATTGTTGTCTGATAATAAATCTCTAAATACATGTTTTTAGCTCTTTTGTTTGGTTTTTTAACAGTTATAACTCAAAAACTATAAAAGCGATTTCGACGACGAAGTTTTCACAATTGAAAAGGTGAAATCATGATTCAACTTATTATATAAGGTAAAGCACTACGCTGCTAATTTTAGAAGTAGAACAGTAAGACTAAATAAAAGTAATGCAAAGTGGAGTTTTACAAAATAGTACACATAAAAAACCAGTTCATTTTTTGCAAGTTAAGTTACAAAACAAAAATTAATTTGATTAACGTTGAAATAGGATTCACAAAAAAAAATTGCACCTCATATTTACTGTTAAAATCAGAAATATTGAACGTATATTTGTCATAGCTTTGTGCTATTTTTGTAACAATGAATAAATAAATAAATGTTGTGTCTTTCAAATACTTAGGTTTTTTTTTTGAAGCAGTTGCGAAGAGTCGGAGCGTCTGCAGATATTTAGAGTGCCAATATGAATGTATTTATTCAGAGCTCCCCTGCCTAACAATGCAGTGCTTGTCGCCGCCGCGCCGCTCTTTTAGGGTTGGATTCCAAGTCATTCCTAAGAAAATAACTATTGTGTAATATGAGAAATTAGGAATAAAATAATAAATAAACAGGTTTTCATGCTTGTATATATATATTTAGTCTATACTATTTTTCTATCTACTTTACTTCTTTGTTATGTATCTTTAATATCAATACAATACAAATACCCATTGTAATTTTTTTTTAAATATCTATTGCCATTTTTCGTTTACATTTTATGGATATACAACATGAGATTTTAGTAACCGGCCAAAATTTTTCTAGATGTTAGGTATCACTAATAGACTTCATTACGTAATTAAAAAATATGGGTTACATTTTCGTAATAAATTATTTTATCTACAGTGTTATTTTATAACGTTTGGTTGCCTTCTTAACGCTATAGTAAACGTACGCGCTCGAGGCCTTTGAAACGGAATGGGGCGGCAGGCATGAATGGTGACTAGGGTTATTGGTTTTTTCGGGAAAGTTTTGTGTAGTCATATCTCAATATTTTTCTATAGAACATTACTAAAAGGAAACAAGACGGCTATCGGTTTTCTACCAAATATCATTATATTAAAATTTAAATTTGGCTGGTCATTAAAATCTCATCTCAAAATAATTTCTCTTTGTTAGCATTTTGACATTTTGAGATTTCACAAGCATAGTGAAGTAGTTACAAAAAATCTGTAACTAATAAAACATTGAAGTACGCTCAAATTACACGTATCGTTATATTCCAGGACTTTAAACGAATTTTCTTCTTCCTGTCACCATTTCTACTAATGAAAATTCGAGTGTACCGATTTTAATAAACCGCTATGTAATTATGTTAGATGTCATAACTATAACTGAATATGTGACAACCCTAGGGGATCGGCGGCAGTGAATCAGGGTTGACACCGCGGCCCGGTGGTCCGCGTGTCATGGCAGCGCGTGCTGCTCCGTTCGCATGTAATTCAGCTCTGCCAATTTACATACTTGATACAGTATTAATATAAGTACCGAATATATCTCTACAGTAACTATCGATTTTTTTTTAAATCGAAGTTTCATTGTTTTCATATTTGCCATAAAATTGCTGTGATGACGAAGAGCGAGTTGTAATTTTTTTTACGTATTTCAATTATTATTTTAAGATATAAATACATTATTAATAACAGAGTGACGAAAAAACTACGTAGTTATTATTTCAATCGTTATCATCATCATAAACGAAATGTGTACCGTTTTCGTTATTTAATAAAATATTGATTTTTTAAATCGATCGCGATCTCCAGTCGATACGACAGCAGAATCTGATAATACAAGCACACCGCTACCCAGCGCTTAGATCTCAGAGAGGGTCGGTAAGGGACGAGGAGAGCCAATGGCTCAGTTCGGCCTCCCACCATTGTGTTTACGCGTTTACCATTGTTCCGACCGCGTATAAATTGGGCCGCTACGTCCTACAACGACGACAGGTATGTTTGAGTGGACGATTTTGGCCGATAATTAATCGGTATTGTTAAACCGAATGGGCCACCCCGTTCGTCGTGCCTTCTGTCTTGTTGCGAATTCAGTTCTAATTCTTTCGATGGGCTTAAACGGGTTATGTAAGACAGTTTGAGTGTAACGAAACCTGCTTAATTAATAATATTTAATTTAATTAATAAATCGTTACTATTTAATTTAATAAGGGTTTTTCGGGGGGGTAGGACGAAAACTGTCGAATTCATAAGACGCGTATGAGAAGCGAAGTTTCAGTGATATTTTGGTGGCAGTAGAGAAACAATAATTAAATTTAGGGAAGTTTAGAAAGAAGAAAACCAGTTGTTTCTATCAAAGTACATTTATTTTACTATATACTATTGTTAACATATAATAAGCGAATCGGAAAGGTAAAAAATAACTTGCTATGTGTTTTCTTAACCATCACAAACCATGTTACAGTAGAAAACATCACCGTCTTCGCGCAATCGGGCAAAAATAAGACAAATTATCGCTGGGACGTGATAGTAATTGGATATTAATTCTGGTCAATTTTTTTTACAATTAATAACACAATAAGCAGCGAATGTCATTCGCCAGTAATAACATTGAGCAGACTCAAACACGCGATCTCGTGCGCACCACGGAACTGACGCCCCGTCTTTTGCACTTAATAAAAACAAATAAAAAGTGCACTTTAATAAAACTTAATGCGCCGTTTATTAAGTGTGCCTAGAAATGCTCTGTATATCATGCTGGCTGCAGAAAAACTTGGCGTATGCTACTTTATGCGGAAAAAAAACTACATGCCTTTTAGGGCTCTATTTTACGGTTAGTTAGTGCATACACATTATATCTAATTAATTTATTACGTAGGTAACTACAACTCATTGCAGTTTTTTAATTCATAAAGACACAGCTTGTTGTGTGGGTATATAATAGAAATTTAGGCAATTCGAAACTAGCAGAAAAATATTTCCATTTTTCCATTTCATCGGCCCTTTTTTTATACTCCACTGCAGGGGCTTAGGCCTCCCCACGAGAAGAAGGGACTTGGAGCTTAAATCCACCACACTGCTCCAATGCGAGTTGGCGGATTGTAACGACCGCCATCTATTGACAGCAACCGCAACCGACTGCTTAATGTGCTCTCAAGACACGGAGTCAGTGATAGTTAATGTACTTAAGTCAGAAAAAACTCATTGGTACACACCCAGCTTCGAACCACAGCCACATGGTCTTATAGATTTGAAACAGGTTCGCTGCGCTCGGGCTATCACGACACTTATGAGACCTATGGTGTGTACAGAAATAATTTGTTTTTTACTATTTCTAATGTTGGTATAGTTCACGTCAAACTTTATAGCGGGTCGGAGTACAACGCTATAAGTTTGCTTGCGCAGGTACAGTCATATACCCCTCGCTCCACTGCGTCCCGCTACACCTAAAACTGTTTACTGCGACGTGACTTGTGCCTATGTTCGGATCCGCCATAAAGTTTGATTGGAACTGTACACATGAACAATTAATATGTGATGTCACATTCATGAACATAGAGCAGCTGCACTAATTATTAAAACCAATATTAAATATTATCATGCTTTTTGACCTACATAAGAAAAACGGTATTAATGTGAAATAGAAATGTCATTCAAACACCTGCTTCAATATGTGGATATTATAAAAGTTTATATTCTTGGTGTTATAAATCGCTCCAATTAATTTAAAGTAACTCTTCTCTCTGTTCAAAGCTCTAAGTATAATCGCTGTAATTAAGTGGTAATTACATTTAAATAATACGTAATTAACGACTGTCACTGGGGAGTACTGTCGTGTACTGGGGAGTTGTCAAATAATCAAGATTACTTTGATAATTGACATGCTGGTTGATGTAATATAGGCTAATATAGGTTAGTAAGGATAATAAATTAACATAGGTTATACGTTAATAATAGGTTGATAGGTTAAAGACGTAATATAATAAGTGTATAATATAAGTATGTGCTAACGTACACGTACCTAGTAGTACCTACATATTTACGAAAATAAGGTATCATTCTGATTTGTTTTTCTGCTACTATGTTATCATTCAATATTTTTTTAAGAGGGACACAAATCTATCATGTACTCAGTTTTAAGAATTGTCAAATAGTCAAAATTACTTTGTTAATTGACATGCTGGTTGATCTAATATAGGCTAATATAGGTTAATAAGGATAATAAATTAATATAGGTTATACGTTAATAATAGGTTGATAGGTTAAAGATCTAATATAATAAGTATGTTCTAACATAACCGTACCTACATATTTACAAAATTAAGGTATTTTTCTGATTTGTTTTTCTGCTACTATGTTATCATTCAATATTTTTTTAAGAGGTACACACATCTATTATGTACTCAATTTAAAGAATTGATAATTAACTAATATTTATATGATCCCAATTATAATATGATCCCATCGCACTACCACCCTAATTCCATAATTATCCTTACAAACTTTAGAGAATATATAGGTATGATATAAAAACAATACTATTTTAGTTAAATCTTTTACACAAGTGTATCATAGAAAATCATATTATATTTTACAAACTAAAGAAAGTACTTAAGAATTAATCTTTGAAGAATGTTTATGAACATCAATGATCCAGAAGACTTTATGTCGTATTATAATTGTATTACTTAGATATCTATCAGTACGTAAGAGTGCACCACATTGATACAGCAGTAGTTTAATTTACGGATAAAGAAAAATTGTCAAGATGGTACGTGTCATATATCGAAATGATTTAAAACGTGAACAAAACGTCAGACTCAGTGATTAGAGAGACCATATATATGTCATTATTCTTGTTATAAACAGACACTTTTTTAAATTACACATGAAATGTATTTTCAGAATCTTTGTTTTTCTTTTCCAGTACGAATTTTACAAGTGGGTCACACAAAATTCTACTTCATAGCGAATATTTCAAAACTTAAACTAGTGTATATTTGGTCTGTAACGCATAGAATTATTTTCACATTTTTGTTGTCACAATGCGGTATTTTTTTAATGGTTTAACAGCCCGTACCTTTCTCCTATATCAGTATTCTTACGTCATATTAAACACAAATACAAGCGTACATCTACTTACCGGATGGTTGGGTATTACCAAAAGCACGCCCGACATTACGTCTGTCCGAATATCGTGTCGGATGAAGTCCCGACACAGTGCCGGACGCGCTGTCACCGCTCACCGTACCGTCTTTCCGCTTATAGTGTACGGTATAGGACATAAGCGTTATTTCACAATGTATTTTATATTCACTCAGAAGTAACCCGTTACCTTATCGTCAACCTTGTCCTGTCTACCGTATCACCATAGCTTTCCCCCGACCCTCAAGGCTCGCCACCACGCACGGTCTTTTGCTTTAACATCCAGCCGTGACTATGATACGTTATCCATGTGGGATTCTGGTGCATATTTTCATAAAATTTAATTTTTTTAAATATTAAGATGGCAAGTTGAAACAATCACAAATTTGTCATTTTGAAATCTCATGAATCACATAAGGAGTGTCGGTACCATTAGAGTACAATATTTCAAAATTTTCTTGTTTTTATGAAGTCCACATTTTTTTGATCGAAAACACAAAAAAAAGTATATCTACCACTCTTCTTTGTAGATGTTCTTTTTCTGTATTCTTATTATACAGTGTAGATTTGAACAAGATATGAACATAATATATGAACACTGTATGTACATATATGCATTAGTATATATATATATATATATCTACAGTATATACCTATGTACATATTTGCACTGTAGAATAGGAATACAGAAAAGGAACATGTACTACTGTCAAAATGTTGTAATAATTGTAACATCTCGTTTCCACCAAGTATAATACACTGTATGATACAGTGATACAGTATGGATATGACAGTATAATACATTGTATTATACTTGGTGGAAACGAGGTCTTAATAATGCTGAGAAGTTAAATAAAAATAATGGCGAAAAGCTTACACTGAGAAAAGTGTTCTTCAAAAAATATGATAGCACGCCATCGGTAGAGCAATCGATGATCGATATCATCGTAAATACGATGAAACCGAAGAAGAAAAACTACGCGTCACCATAATTACGTTACAGGAACTATAATTTCCGCTGACACATATTGTTTTTTCTTCATTTTCCTCGTTTTTTATTATTATCATTCATAGCTTGACTGACGATGAACACTTTTCTCAAGGTATATTATAAGGTTACTGAATTATGAAGACATTATTTTATTCATTTTAGACATTGACAGATGTGACATAACTTGATAATTAAACGATCACATTCAAATTCAAAAAGTTTTTATTCAATAAACACTTATAGAAAGTCAAAATAAATTGATTCGGTACCGGTTCAAAAACTAGAAGGAGAAGAACCGACAAGAAACTCCTGTCTGTTTATTTTATTTAAATATACGTTTTACTTCATTGTTGTTTTTTTTTTAATTTAAAGTGCATTACAACTATCACAATGATGTCCATGCGCACTTATCATTTAAATACTCGCTAATACAATAGTAAGCTTTTTTTCACGAGACGGCATTACTTCTCAGTTTCTCTCCAGTGACTATAATTTCATGAACTAGTTTATTTTATTTTTAGGATAAAATGTATTGAACCCTTTGTGCTTATATTTTTGTGCTATTATGCTACATGTATGTATTGTATTAAAAGTTTATAATAATACTTGGGACATTTAACACACGGCCATCTAGTCACAAACTAAGCAAAGCCTGCATTATGGGTACAACCACTACATTAGTTTATAATATTTTACACCCAGACACGCAATAAACAGACATGTTCCTTCACACAAATATTTACCCTGGGCCGTAATCGAACCCGTGACTTTTAGTTCTGCAGCTAAAATCTCTAACCACTCGACCAATAGTTCGTTGATATATTCTGAATCGGACGTGTATTTAGGGCATATATTTTTAATAAATGCCAGGTCTCTAATTATACAATATTTGAAGCGCAATCTGTTAAAATGGTTAAAAAGCTTAACAATTTTATTGTTTCATAGTTTTTATTTAATTATGAAAAATCTACATTTAATAGAATTCTAAAAAAAACTAAGACAGTGTATCCCATTAAAAATTTACCACAAAAATAAAAAACCGGCAAACAATTTATTTACAATCATTGTTTTTTAGTTATGCACTACGCCTAACATCAAAATAACTAGTGGAGTAGTACGTACACCCTTGACAGTTACACATGAACCGACGTATTAAAAATCGACCACATGTGAGTATGGGATCAAAACCGGTAGCCAAATAAACCAGTCGCTATCTTTTGATACAGTTCGGTATCTAATAATGTATCGTTTCATGACAGTTGTAGAAATATTTCTATGCGTTTTAATTAACTGTAAAGATTATTAACTAGTCACTTAATATTACCCAGTTTTTATTATATTGGGAATAAATGTTAAAGGTTTCTAACTTAACTTTTTTGGAAGTAAATAAATGTTATAATAATTAAACTGAAATATTTAAAAATAATGATTTATTAATAAATGAATATTTTTATTATTTTTTTATTATTTTTAAAATTTTCGCTTCAGTTAATATTATTAAATATTGTCTCTACTCGTAACTGGCTACGTGTGAATGAAAGATGTTATTTAAAAATTAAAATACTTTTTCCCAATAAAAAATATAAAAAAAATACATGTTAAACTGAGTACGATTTTAAATCAAGATCGTTAAACTAAAAGAAGTGAAATATTTAGAGAAAATGATCAAATCTATTAATAAATACATATGCACGCATTACTTCTTAGAGTAACAGAATAACAAAACATAAAAATATATATATATAGTTAATGAGAAGCAATGAACGTGTAACTAAACGCCGCCATAGTCAAAGTTTGAGTAGGGCCAAATCTAACGCGCGGTTTGACTCATGAAACATAATTTAATGGTTGTCAACCGTCTACTGACATCTGACAACCGAAGTACTTGCGACGCTTTAAATGAATAATAGTTACTATTTTATATTCAGGGTTTGGTCAACAGAATGTCGATTAGTTCATTGTAAGAAACGTCAAAAAATATTTTTCACAATATCAATTTCTGTGATTCATTTAATATAAATAGGGTCAAAATTAAACAATAATCATTATTGAAAATTGGAGGAAAAATATACGAAGTCGCATGTTTAATTTTTTTTTAGTCTCCTATACATTCGTTTATCATAGGTACATCTGAGAACATACACTTTTATTATGTACTTACAATACAAAACAGTTCATTACCATTATAATGAAATAAAAAATAAATTCAGTAATATAACAGTACATTACAATTAAAAAATATTTTTAATAATAATATCGTATACATCACAACAACGTCCAGGCCCCAAACTAAGCATTAGCTTGTGTTTTGGGTACAAGTGAAGACACCACATACATATAACAACCAAGACCCGGTACCAGTATCAATATTCATCATATAAATATTGACCAGACCTGGAATTCGAACCCAGGACCTCCAGCTTCGTAGGCAGGGTCGCTACCCACTAGGCTAAATGGTCGTCTTTTTTAATAGCTCTTAAAACTTACTAAACAAAAATAAAATCGGTTAACAAACAGAGAAACAAAAGGCGCTGAACTGTTTTGTCTTTATTTATAAATAGAGAGGTAAAGTGGGGAAGAGTCGTCATAGTTGAATTAAAAAAATTAAAATATTTTAACACGTCACCGTACTCTTAGAAAATAACCTCAAACTTCTAAATTTATGGCATGCTTTAATTTGTCGGGAGTCCTCATATTGTTTGCATCGTCATACGAAAGTGATTTTAAAGAATTGATGTCAATAATTTGCTCAAACGCCGTTGTGGACTGAAATAGGTGGTTCGTGTGCTGAATCATCGCGTTCATAGTTTCCTCGAACCAGGATCCATTACAGCAGACGCGATCCCGAGCGAAGCCAGCGTAATGATCTCGTCGCTGCTTCAACGCGGCTTATCAACTCTCGTTAAAAAAATGATCCAATTAAAGGGGCGCGCGGACTCAATAAGTTACCGAAAGCGAGTTAAAATCTCGCGCACACCCATTGTAATAACGCTTGCGCTCTCAATATTAAATTTTAACAAGGTATTAATTAAAAAAACTAAAGCGAAATATCTTTAAATTTTCTCAGGCGCTCGGCCCCCTCGCGTTATTTTATTTTTAATTCATTTTATTCGGTGCGGCCGCGCGCGCCCCGGCCCGCCCACCAATGATTTAAAATTTTGATTTATCGGAGGCACAGAGCGGCCGGCCTGCCTCTAGTAATTATAAATATGACGCGGTGCTAAACTGCGCGAGCTGACCCGGCGACCCGCGCTCCAACTACGGCCACAATCCCGCTCTTTTGCGACTCACTGACAACCAACCCTTTTTACTATTGAATGTTAAGGGTTTGTGACGTTATTAAAACAACAGGTATTCGATAAGAAACCGGAACATGTTTAAAACTTTTCAATATTAATTTTTCGATGTGCATGTGATGTAAAAATAAAGATAAGTACAACTGAGGTTTATGATAAAATTTAATTGGATACATATTTGGACTTATAATGGTAAAAAAAAATATATCTTTGCTTGCATATTTTTTTTAATGTGTTAAGTAAACATTAAAATTTTTTTATTAACAAATCACGTTTTTTTTTGTAGCAGATAAATAGATCTTGTGCGTAATACAGTAATACCATTTATAATAATTTATTTTTTTGGATAATTTAACATTGTTTAATGAACCTTATTATACTCGATTTTTTCAGTTGCGTCGTTTTTCCTTATAATAATAATAACACACACATGACTGTATACATCCATTCCTGAATTCCGCATAACGTCAATGCACATGCGATCACAGCGTTACGTCACAATCTATAGACTGTACTTACTGAATTCACATCTAAATATGTGTACCATTATGTTACTAGTAAAACGGCAACGAATACAAGGAATAGCAAAGCTAGTGGACCGAAATTTACATGCGTGGCGCGGGTGGCAGCGACCCGGCAGCTGCGGCTCACGCACGTATTTACGACTTCCGCGCTACGGGACCCTCACTCGACCTTCCTTAGCCCCGAAGCGATTTAATACACCTGCTAATTTTAATTTCTTTCATTGTACCAATACTCATATTAATTCGTTTGTGTCAATGTTATTTTATCCTTAAATTGATGATGACACCACGTAAAACAATTTCCTTTATTCATACCAGTACGAAATATAAGATTACAATAAGCTCTAGGAACTACGAATCTTAGGACTTATAACTACGCAAAAAATACTTCTAATCGTGATTGTTGATTTATTTATGCATAAATTATTTTTCCTAATTACCTATCCTGTTTTTTCACTGGGCAATGAATAAACTTACGTGCTTAAAATCATGTATACCTATTATTAACTTATTTAAGTAATAGATGGATACAATTAATAGTCCCTTGTACACGAATTATTAATTAACAACTTTAAAAAAATCAAACTAAAAGATTATGTCATAATTTTTTTAACAATTTGACCAGTATTAATAAAAATGTAATTTTTAAGTACTTGTACTGTTTAAAATAGGACCCATGCGGTGGTCAATCTTAACTTCATACATATAACGCAATATATTCCGATGCCAAACTTTTGTTCAGATACGTATGTTATTTAACATGTTTCGGCCACACCTCTGTTTATTTATCGTTACTATTCAATGCAAATTCCGGTATGAAAAGGCTTTAAACCGAATTACAGGCAGTTAGTCGCCTTTGGGTGGGACGTAACTCAGGCCACTTTGTAATTTTGTTGCCGCACTTGCGCCTTGTTTCAGTAATTTGAATCGCCTGACCGTGTTTATGAACGGCGTCAAGTGCAAAACGTCTAAAATGCCTGCTGCACGCCAATACCAAAACACCTGTCTTCTACAACAAATGAAAAGAAACCAGAAAACTATTAACTGTGCGCAGACAAATGATGTTCGTAATTAATTGCTTGTTTTAGATTATTTTGTATGAATACCAATAATTAAATATTTATGCACATATTTAATTAATAAAAAAAAAACTTCGACTGCTTTTCACAACTAATACTTTAAGGCCAGCTCCCTCCAAAACGCACATTTTTTAGGGTGTCCTGTGGCCAAATTGTGACAACATAATCCCTCTTATTTTGTCATACCAGTTCTAAAATACTTGGAGCGTGCGGCTCCAAGTAAGTCATCTTCGGTACTAACGCCGGTTAACGTATATTTATCGCGAGACACACGTGTAGGGATGTCGACATTGCGTATATATATCAAATGTATTGTACTCATTTAAACTTCTGGTACATTTTAATACCTTTTTTGAAATTAATTAAACCTTTTTTGTCCGCTCTCTCGACGCTCGCGGTAGTAATCCTCGGGAAGCGTCCTCTGCCCCACCGCACCGCTTCTTCCCACTTGCGTCTCCTATTTATCGCGAAGATTAATCTAGATGATTTATCAAGAATATTAACCTACTTTGCCCGTTCGTCCATTCGTTCTTCCGTATGCCATGGCGTATGTATGGCTCATGGTGTAGGGTATGGTCAGACAAATCTTAAAAAATAAAACACAGGAAATATTTCGCGAAGTTTGTGTTTCTTTAACAAACTTTTTAACATTTGAAATTATTTAGCAATGTATGTCGCCCAGCTTTTCGACCATGTGCAAAAATTTAAAAGATATCGCAGAGGTCGCACTTAACAAACACTTAAAAATAAAAATTTTACTTGATTAATTAATAAGTTTTTAAGATGTTCATATTTTTCTGATCTACAAACGTAATTTTGTGTGAAAGATTAGAAGGCGTTTGTAGTACAAGCTACGAAATCTTAAATTGAGACGTGTCCAGTCAATTGTCAAATTTTAAACAAGTTTTTCAGTAATCAATTATGTAATTATGTAATTATGACAAAAGCGAAAAACTTAAAAATTCGTGGCATACTATTTTGTCATAGAATATACATATTTTTACATAGATTGTTAGTATTTCAAAAGCAAGATTTTTTAGATTTCTATTTAATATATTTTTAGTATTCAACATATTGTACCAATCTAATTTCCATTTTAGATAGAGATAACATACCAATCAACAAGTCGGAAACTTGTCATTGGAATGTCATATTTAAAATGGTAATATATATAACAACGGAAATGTTATCGTTAGGGATCAATATAGGCAATAATACAAATATTAAACTATTTAGAAGCTAAAGGTTCGGAGGTTCATTTAAGTATTGTACGAAATCACAATTCCATACAGCGCCAGGCTTCAGGCAGAGTAAGGCTAAACGCCCTACAGAGCAATACTTGCAGGCCGACAGAGTGACTTCGGACAAAAGGCTTGTTGGAAGAGAGATGGCGCGGTGGCCACATGCCCCCCTGCCGACTTCAACTATGTTACTTTTAGTTACAAGATATTTAGAGATAACACTACAATAATATGTAATTTTTTAACATTTTATATTTTCTCTAATACTTCGATTATTTATATATCAAGATAGAGTCACGCGAAACTATGACAAGAAAAGGCCAGGTTTTATATGATTTTGTGTGACTAAACAGACCTCATATTACCACTACGCTGTACTAACCATGTATTAACTGTCTCGATGTTCATGAATCATAACCGAACGATAAGGTGATATTTTTGTCCACTTTTTTTGATGCCAAAACTGTGTGTGGAGATTCATATAATCAAAAATTTAGTCTTGACCCCAGAGACATACTGACTCGACATTATGTTTTTCATTTTTTGTTTCTTTTGATTTTCAAATTAGGTTGAAAAATTGTTTTTTAGTGTGGTAATAAAGAAGGTCGTAAAATGTGAAAGAATAGAAAAACTGCGAACACAGTAAATTATAAGAAACTGGTGAGCTTGGAACACTACAGAAATCTATATATAAAGGCACAGGAAGACAGTCTTTATATTTATATTTTCTCTAATTATCTGTCTACAAACTATTGCTTTTTTATTTATTATTTAATATTTTGTTTTAAAAAGCATTGTTTTTTTTTTGTTCAATATACATAGTAAAACTAACTATAACATAACAATGTTTTAATTTTAGATCATTTTAGAATGGAGATCATGGGTGTATCTTTAAAAATATGTTAGTTGTGTTTTTAGTAATTTATTTTCATTTTAATGTATTTTTAATACATCTATAACAATAGATGTATAATCATAAGATTCATAAAAAGCCCAAGTAAAAGCTTCCAATCATCATGAACACTATATTAGATACTTACATAACTAGAATAAATGTATTGAAGCGCTTATAGTATACAACGATGCCTGCAAATTCTCATAGTAAATCTTAATTTTAATATTCAATTTAAAAGGGAAAAAGTTAAGTTAGTGCGTGCCGTTCACCAGCGCATAGCCCAACGCACACCGCCATCTATCAACGTCGAAAAGAACTAATTGCGGGTTGTGTACCAAACCTCGCATAAACTAAGTTTATTAGCGCAAATATAGAGCCAGCTAGTTTTTTATTCAGCCAGGCTTTTAAGATTTATGTCAGCGCAAATGTGATTGTAGACCGTATAGTCTAAAATGTCTTAATCATTTTGATTTGTGGTTTGGTTTCATTTTGAAATCAGACATAATAAAATTTACTTACTATTTTGCTTCTAAAAATGGTTGCATTTAACATAACATTAACATATTACAAGTATGAGCGACTAGATAAATTTTAATCACATTAAATCAAGATATTAGGTCTTAACCTATGAAGTTGCCGTTCTTCAGTACTTACAGTATTGGTTCTGGAAATTATGACTTGAATAATGAACCTCGTGGTCGTCTGGACACTTTGGTCAACACTGATGAATTGAAAGCGATTGTGGAAGCTGATGATACTCAAACTACAGCTGAACTAGCAGCAGCTTTTGATGTTAGCATCATAACAATATTGGACCATTTGCGATAAATTGACAAAGTAAAAAAGCTTGATGGATGGGTACCCCACGAACTTAACGATCGCTAGCGCAACGTACGCGTCGAGACCTGCCTCGCGTTGCTCAACAGGCACAGAAATGAAGGAATTTTGAACCAGATTGTTACCTGTGATGAAAAATGGATTCTGTTTGACAATCGAAAGCGTTCAGCACGTTGGTTAGAACCTGGTTCAACACCAAAGCAATGTGTTAAACGAAAAATAACCCCTAAAAAGGTGATGGTCACTGTTTGGTGGTCTAGTGCTGGTGTGATTTATCACAAGTTTTTACAAAATGGCATGAGCATTACTGCAGATGTGTACTGAGAAGAACTGAAGACAATGATGGAGAAGCTCGCACGTCTGCGATCAGCTTTGGTCAATCGGTCGTCCCCGCTGCTCCTTTACGACAACGCACGACCCCATACTGCACAACAAACAGTCTCCAAGCTGCTAGAGTTGGGTTTAGAAGTTATCCCTCATCCGCCATACTCACCAGACCTTGCATCTACCGACTATTACTTTATTCAAAATATGGAAAACTTTTTAACGGGAAAAAAATTAATTCCCGAGAGACTGTACAAAATGCCTTTGAAGAGTTTGTTGCTTCCCGTCCAGTTGATTTTTACAAGAAGGGCATCAATAAACTACCACTGCGTTGGCAAAGATCCATCGATTGCATGGGTGATTACTTTGATTACAGAAATAAAAATGTTTAAAAAAAAATACTTTAACTTATTTTATACAAAACGGCAACTTCATAGGTTAAGACCTGATCTACTTACTTGCAGAATTATAAATTAAGAATTGCGTATACGAATTAAAAATCATTTAGATGATGTTGTTATCTTGAAATTGAACTCTATAATTTATAAGCTGTAACGTCGATGATGAGACATTTTTAATTAAAAAAAAAAAATTATTTACATTGGCAAACCACATGAATTACCATTAAAAAGTACTATATGTGCTAATGTCGAAAAAATAGTTACTGAATTCGTTTTAATACGAGTATTTCAAAGGTAAAGCAAAAACATTTCCATTGCGATTTTCACGACGCATCCCAAATATATCCAAACTGTAGAAACAGAGGCTATGTACAGCTCTTGTAACTCCAAAGAGGACACAAGTTATGTGTCCTTTATCATTATGACAGCTGTAGGTCTAAAAAAGAATTGGTGATACAGTTGGCTAACTATTCTTCTAATCTACCTATATGAATCTGATTAATAGAGTGGAAACATGGTGAATTAAAATTTTAGTCAACAATAAGTGGACTCACCAAATTTTCTAGTTTTGTATGCAAAACCTAACAGCGGTAAAGTGAATGGAAAGTACGGTTTACCGCTAACTCTTACTAATGAGAACTAGATTTAATTGTACTGGACCGTACACACGCACAAATTTATTCTGTTTGATTCGCACTTTGCCGAAACCATCTTTCACGAAACAGATATCCGTCAGCCGAGTTAAACTTAAACTCGACCGTTGCGTTGGTTACGCGGGAATGTGCACGGTCGTCTATTATAGGCGTACCGCGATGCTAATCAGCCCGCCGAGGGGGTGAGGAGGCGAACGGGGAGGCGACGGCGGCTGCAGTTTGATGTGTCAATATCCCGCGATCCGTATTCGATAGCTCCTATTGGGCAACCCCGCTTGCTTTGTTCACATAACGGATTTATGAAATTCGACGGCGCGTGAACTCGAATGGACCGCATCAAAAAACGCCGATCCCGAACCGCCAGTTTGACATTCGTTAGAAAGCAAACAAGCAAATTCCGTTTCGTTAGACCGCCGCGGCCGTGTTCCGTAATGGTGGACAGGCGCAGACTTTCTAGTGTCTTTCCTGCTGAGATTGTCTAGATATATCTGTGTGAATGATGGTTGGATTGTATGCTACTTTTGCAGAAAAGAAAACATTAACTAAATAAAAAGGTAATGTTACTAGATCGTTATTACATATTATTTTTTTTAACGATTTGCAAAGATTTCTCTTACCTTATATATAAAAATGCATCTTGGCGTATATTCTCGCAATTGCATCGAATTAAAATACAGGTGTGTGCGTTCTCATTATAGTATATAAGTTTAAATTCCAAAAATAAGAATAATTACTAAATAGTTTTTTTTATAACCAAAACATCCGTCCCTTCAGAAAACCCTAACACGTATTTTTTTTGTAAGATAATAACTACAGAGTTACTATAATTAAAATGGTATATTTTTAAGACTTAATTTTATAAACTTTTCTGACCGTACTAGGACGAAATTAAAAACGAAATGTAATTGAAACGCAGCAACACGCAAAAAGTTTAGGTTACAACGTAGCGATAGAGCGCACCGACGGCGGCGCCAAGGAAAACAAATAAATCATTAAAACACCGACGAATTTCCCAACATGGCTTCCGACGCGGCCATGGTGACGGTGCAGAGCAGGAAAAAGTTGCTCATTGCGTAAAAGAATTATATTAAACTTTTAAAATGGAACATAATACCTGTTTTTTGTTATAAATATTTTTTGAACGGTATCCCTATGGGTTTATTTAACTTTGTCATAATTTATTATATAGCTAATGTCATTATAATAGATAATTGTAATAAACTTTTAGTATGACAATAAAGTATATTGTAATAACCTTTTTTTTTGGAATATAATGAAATAATAATTAATATACATCTATTTATATAATCGCATTTCGTAAATCTATTAATGTCAATATTATAGCTTGACGGTAATATGAAGATGCAATCAAAGTCGATACTATTATCATCAGCCCGTGTCTCTCCACTGCACGACATAGGCCTCTCCCAAGGCTCGCCACCACACATGGTCTTCCACCTTCCACATCCAATTACCCCTGGGTATGGTGCTTTAGGTCATCAGCCCACCTGGCCGGGAGGCGTCCTACGTTTCGCTTCCCGATACGTGGCCTCCACTCGAGAACTCGTCTACCCCATCGGTTATCCGTTCTACGGCAAATGTGACTGGCCCATTGCCCCTTCTGCTTGCTAATCACTTCGGCTATGTCGGTAATTTTAGTTCTTTGACGGATTTCTGTATTTCTGATTTCGTCCATCAAAGAAGTGGACTGGAATAGAATGGAATGAAATGGAGCATAGCCCGTTCCATAGCGTGCTGAGCGACTTTAAATTTGTAGACCAGTCCTGCTGTGAGAGTCCATGTTTCGGCACCGTATTTCATTGTAAGCAGGGCGCATTGGTTGAAGACCTTGATCTTCAGACATTGTAGTAGTGGCGACGAGAACAGACGACGGAGCTTCCCGAATGCAGCCCACCCCAGCTGAATTTTTCGGTCAGCCACTTTGTTCAAGTTGTGTTTGCCTAACTGGACAGTCTGTCCTAGATACACATAGTCTTGCACAACTTTAAGAGTCGCACCCTCTACGGTTACCGGTCTCGGTAGAATTTGTAGCTGAACATGACTTTCGTCCTGTCCAAATCCATCCCGAGTGTCACTCGCCGAAAAGCGGCATTTAGGCCGTTTACCATTTCACTGAGCCCCTCCAGCGACTCTGCCATGATGACTATGTCGTTAGCAAAGCGGAGGTGAAAGATGTATTCGCCCTTGACATTGATGCCACGATATTTCCAGTCCAGCGTCTTGAAAACATCTTCCAATGCGTTGGTGACCAGTTTCTGGGATATCACATCTCCCTGTCGCACTCCTCTTTGCAATTGGATAGGTTTCGTCCACTGGTCCTGGAGCTGGACAGTCATTGTCGCGGTTTCGTACACAAATCTAACACCTCAATGTAACGACAGTCGATTCGAAATCGCTACAAGGATTTCAGAACCCAGCCCAGGTCTCGACGAAGTCAAAGGCCTTCTCTTAGTCCACAAAGGCTAGACACAGACGTTGATTATATGCCTCTGTTTTTTGAATAATCTGCCTCAGCAGATGTATGTGGTCTACGGTGCAGTAACCTTTTCGAAACCCGGCCTGCTCAGGGGGCTGAAATTCATCAAATCTTTGGACGAGGCGATTCGTGATGACTCTCGAGAACAGCTTGTACACGTGACTGAGGAGTGAGATTGGTCTATAATTCTTAAGAAGCGTTAGCGAAGTACTATATGAAATCTAACTGTTTTGAACGATAATTCTATCTTATTCGTAAACCAAAACAACAGTTTCATAATTTTTGCCTATATCTATATTACTTTGAGACTATTTGACATTTTGGTGATGTAACTACATAGAATTAATTTATATATTAAACATCTGCTACGGTGTATTAAGTCATTAATGAAAATAGAACATCCAAGCTAAGTCATAGATGTAACGTGTTAATAAATGTATTTCTTATATATAAATAAACTTTGATGAAAATGTGTTATGAATACAAAAATAATACTTAGTGAAATGTTATAGTCCGAATGCTACATGGGCAAAGTGGATATTCTCATAGGATTTTATGACAAATAGGCGAGATTAGAAAATAGATTGTTTTCAATTTGCGGTAAATAAAGTTGCAAAGTTTTTAAATAACTTTATCCGCTCCGCTATAAACAATAATTATTTCATTTGCTGATGTTGTAGCAGAATGGCTTACAAGTTCATATTACGACACATAAAGTTGTCTTTGGCGTATCAGTCGTTCAATCAGTTCTTGATTGTAGATATAAATTAATTACGACTTTTACATGTCAATATTCACAATGTAATTGAAACGGACCGTGAATTGAGATTGATCTGTGATTGAATTATGATTTTGATCTAGTTATTGCTAAAAGTGCTACCGTTCGATGCAAAGTCAAAAAAATAGGTTTTGTTACCAAACGTTTATGGAAATCAGAATGTTTCTTGTCGATTGTACATTGTACAACTATAGACTCAAAGATTTTACATATGTTTCATCAATGCGTACAACAATTTAAACATATCTACAAATACCTATTTGTACACAAGCAGGTATTCTCGACCCTTTTATTTCGAGAGCCCTCAATGCAATAGATATAAGTGGATATAAGTTGCCATGCGGGTATAGTGCCTCTACCACCGCGCCGGTGTCGGTCGACGCGATGAAAATCTTTATTTTCAGCCTCTATCTCTCTTTATCTAATCGCGGTGGCCCGATAAGGACGGAACGCCGGAAAAATTGGTGGGGTGCGGGGTAAAGGCTACATCGATTCTGCGCTTTCACTGGGGCCGTGTAAACCTTTAAAAACAGGCAACACCGCTATGCGATTGTCATCTCTAACTGTATAAGGATAAGTGTTCGAATCCCGTGGGCCGGCGACCGCGGTAAATGGATTGCCTCCCCCTCGGGGGTTCTCGTAGCGGGATCTAGATGGCGTAGATATACTGATAGGGCGCGTTGTATGCGTAGCCGCGTGTGTGCGTACCGTGTAGCGCTTTCCGGCTACGGAGTTATGTACGCGGCGTGTCTGTACACAGACCGGGTACGTCAGTGTTGGTTGAATTTTGCCTGTGTTAGGAATATGTGCGGGAGGGTCGGTAGGCAGTCTATAGCTTTCTGTAATGTAGCGTAGCGCCTATACACAGATTAGGGAAGACGGTTTGCGGAGGCTGCGATTTGATTAGATTAGGTGTTTGCGCCGGCGGGTCGGGGGAGATAAACCTGATTGGATCGGCCGGTGGCCTATTATGGAAATATGTTTTTAATGCGAGCGGCTTATTGAATTTACCGAAGCGCCGTTTGAGTGAAGTGACGCGCAAGTAATCCGGTTGATGTGCTCTCGAGCGGTAATTAACGATACAGGCACCGAGACGCGACCCGTTTCTACACAACGTTTATCATTAATTTTGTGTAAATCCTATGTGTTACATAAATATACGTAGGTTTTATATATGTAACCCATTGTTACACATTGCCGTATATAATTAACTAAGTTTATTAACCCGCACGGGGGCAGCGTGGTGGATTAAGCTCCAAAATCCCTCATCAATAGGGCATGATGAGCGGATAAGAATGCTGAGGCACGTAGGCGGGGTTTAAAATTTGAGCGTACCTAGTTCTTCAAATGTAACATTTGAAACAAAAAATTGCTTCAAAATGCACCATGGTTTGTTATCTGATTATGTTTATCTGACTAATGTTGTCAAGCAGCCGTTTTTTATATTCGAACGTTAGGACCTTCTAGAGCTTTCAAGAAAATTCTAGTGGAATTTAGATTATCATCGTTTTTCACTGCATTTTCACAAACCTATTAACAAGGGGCTTCAAATTTTAAACGGTAAACAAGGAAGGATTCACAACGTGTATTATACAGTGCTATACACGAGTACAGCAACATTATAACATGGTCTTTCTTTCTTTTTTTTTTTAATATGTTAGAAAAACCAACAGCTACACAATACTTATAATAATAATAATAGCTTATTTATTCTGATTTAAAACTAATTACAATTTTTCATTTTTACTAAATTTCAACACTCTGTACCTATCTGTTTGCCCGTTAGCAAAGGCCTCTCCCAGCTGTCTACATAAAGTCTTATTTTCAGCCAGTCTAGTCCATAAACTGCCTGCCGTTGCTTTGATCTCATCGGCCCAACGTTTTTGTGGTCTACCTCGTTTCCTTGTTTTACTGTTAGGATACCAGTGTATGATTATCCTACTCCATTTGTCCGTTCCTCTAATTACGTGTCCTGTCCATTTCTATTTTAGTTTTCTGATTGTTATTGTAACATCTTTTAGTCTGTTATGTTCCTTTATAGTAGTTGTTCTGATTCTGTCCGTTTTTTTCCTTTCCTAGCATGCTTCTCTCCATCGCGTTTTGACGTACCTCTAATTTCCTTATGTGAGATTTAGTAAGAGCCCATACCTACAGTAAACATTAATAAAAATAGGAAGCCAATTGGCTTCTCACAGGTAGCGATTGAATTATAAAATTACCTATTCCAACGCCACAACAGCAGCAATACCTTAATTCGTAGCAGATCACATGTCAGTGATATTTTATTGTGATTATTTATTTTGTGATAATTTATTGATAACATTTGCTTTTAGTAACTGTACCTATATATTGTAGTGTACAGTGCTTTCGTAAAGTAAGGAATAAATAAATTAATCTTTGTGTAAAGCTACTGTGTTTGTGCATGTTTTGTAAATTATTGATACATATTAACTGTATGTATTATTAAATTTAAAATACGTGAAAAAATAAAATTTTAGCCGGTTCGAGCGTTTTTCCCGAGGTCCTTTGAATTTATAACGAATTTATATTTTACGAATGCACTGTATATTTAAAGTCAACTGCATCACAACTACTAAACACAATTCAACATCATAAGTACGTACTAGGACTGCAGCCGACGAAAGCTCCGTCCGTCGTCAGCATAAAGCGCGGCCTTTGTTCCCAACTTTGCGTTGACAATAGAGAGGTCCCAGTCCTGCCGCGGGCGTGTTCTTTGAGTTTACACTACACTGAAAATTAAAGTGCCGCTTGTGTCTATCACGAAATTTACTTGTTCGGAACTTTTTATCTGCGCGGCTGCGTGTGACATGTTTTTATGTCGCTTTTTTGTCGCGGCCTTTACGTTATCTCTGAACAGTGCGCCACTGGCAGCGGAATGTATTCGGAATTTAATATAACACTTGCATGTTCGAGTGGCATTAAAAAGTTTTGGAAGAGTAATAAAAACTTTACCTATAACAGTATGCTGTCTTTCTAATTCCATACCATTCCATCAGCCTTTTTTATAGCCTACTGCAGGGGCTTAAGCCTCCCCTCAAGATGAGGGACATGCTTAAATCCACTACGCTACTCCAATGTGGGTTAGCGGATTGTAACGACCGCCATCTATTGATAGCAACCGAGACCGACTGCTTAACGTGCTCTCCTAGGCACGGAGTCAGTGACAATTAATGTACTTAAGTCAGAAAAAAATCATTGGTGTACGCCCGGATTCGAACTACGACCACATGGCCTTATAGATTTATATCTATATACTTATACCTACTTCACAGTCTATATTTACGTATGTAAAGAAAGTAGACATTTTCAGTAGAGGATCTTACTCCCGGAGCTTTCGGAATACTAATTTTTCCATTTTCCTAGAACATCGGCACAATCGAGCCATACTTTGCAGTTTACGTGACTCAGATCTAATCGTGGCTAATAAAAAATCCGCCTATAAAATTTACGAGATCCTCGAGCTTTCGAAGAGAGAAAGTAATTCGTCCATGAAATTACGAGTAAACAGCCGTTTTTCCGCGGTAATAAAACCACCCGGGGTCCACCCCCTCCCTTTAGGCCGTCAGTTGACTTCTGTAATCGGTTTAGCAGCGTCCCTCGCGCTGATTTAGTGACGCGTCCCTAGGGACCTCCCATCTCCTTTTCCCTCTCTATTCCGGAGTCCCCGACGCTCCCGTTATGACTAGATGGAAAACCTTATCTCCAGATTATGAAAGCGCCGAGGGGCGATAGTGTAATAAAAATGGAAATTAATTTACTTATCAATAGAAAAATGTTTTCGTTATGCTATTGGTAAAAACGCTATTGTTCATATTTTCGACGTCGAATATTAACACTCCTGCACCACTAGTTTGGTTTCAGAAAGTACTGTAAAAAACAGGCGACAAACAATTTAATTTTGTTGATTTTTTTAGAATAAGCTCTAGAATGGTAACACCTTCGAATATAATCGTACGACACGGGCTTGACAACCGAAGTGTTGGATGTGACACTTAAATCAGTGGATTTATGACAAAAAACGACGTGTAGGTTTACTTAAGAAATAATAGATTCGTCAGTGTCCAAGTGACATGTCATTTTGTTTAGTAAAGTTTTAGTAAATTAATTTCGCTGTAAACGTTTGAAAAGCGAATTATAATGTAAAGATAAAAGTGCGAATTGACTAGAAGCCGTCTACCACTCAAACTATAGCTAGGTGGTGTAAGATGGCGAGTTTTAATCCGAGCTTCAGTGCGCATGGTCCCTGCGCGCCGCTCTTCCTCCCGAGAAATCCCCGCGTGCCGGTTTCAACTCCCCAAAAACTGACTGTAAACTGACACTTGTTACTATTAAAACCATATTGAAACCAAACGCTGCTGTCAAATTAATTTACACAATGGTTTCACTTAAAGTTACACAGAACCTAAGGTTCTTTTTATATTAGGGATTCTGAATATACTTATGTACATAAACTAGTAATCTCTATCGATTTTAGTGCTGAGTAAACGCGTTAATAAAAAAAATCATTGTCGTGTGGCAGAGGCTAATACTGCGGTCTCTAATCTCATTCTTGTACAAAGGAGCTGCCATGACTCGACGGATATCGGACCATTTAATATTTAGATATTCCAATACGCGGTACAGCACGCCGTTAACTGTACCGGCGAGCCTTCACTTAATTTTTAAATTACTTTCAAATCATTCCCTGTATTAACAACGAGTGGGTGAGTGAAATCGATTAAGGAAACGGTTTTTCTGAAAACACTTTTAAATGCGTGTAAGAAAAAAACTATAGCCAATAATTCAGAAAGAATAATTCTGCATTTTCATAGACAAAGAACGAAAATACGTTACGTCTCATTAGGCTTTTAAATAAATATATGAAATAAATAAATAGTTATTCTATATGTGTGCATACGCGTTTGCCCTAATAATTGTTTTAAAAAAAATTGGTCCAATGCGGGTTGAATGCGTATAAAATAAAGATGTCAAAATGAGAGCCGAGATCTTTAACTTTGGTTAAAGGGAAAAACTCTAAAGTAACGAATATTTATAAATGATATTCCATTCCATTACATCAGCCCTTTTTATGCCCCTCTGCAAGGGCTTAGGTCTCCCCTCAAGATGAGGGAGGAGTTTCTGATCAAATGATATACACTACTTATTTAAAATTCATTTAATTGCTTTTATTTATTATAGTTTTATTCCAATCAAAATATAAAAACCATCTTACTTATTTTTAGGAGAGGAGGTAGACCATTACAATTACAGTAGACAATTATCCTTTTTTATATATAAAAGGGTAGGTATGTATGGGATTGTGAAATCAACAGTTGTCAATAGTTATGTAATACTTGGATGCTCCTTTAAATCAAATTTAAATATCAATTAGGTAAAAGTTCATGAGTTGCCTCTAATGCATATTATATGTAATACTTTGTAAAAATTTAAAGTAATAAACAATAATAATATCTGAGACATTGCACAAAGCGCCATCTAGTCTCAAAGTAAGTAACTATTATGTTTATATTATAGGTACCAGACAACTGATGTAGATACTTAAATATTCTTTATAATATATACATATATAGATATTCTACACCCAGACACGGAACAATAGAGATGTTCATGAACACAAATATTTGTCCCGGGCGAGAATCGAACCCGCGACCCTTGACTCCGTAGTTAGGGTGTCTTACAAATCGGCCGGTCGGTCAGTCTGAGTAGAGTATATTAAAATAACGTCAAATGAAAAATCAAATATATTTATTTACCGACTTTTAAGATCCACGTTCCCGACTTGGAAAGGTTTCGTCTCGATAATGCGTTTTATGACATCAATACATTTCGTAAAATGACATGACAAATTAATGGATATATTATGAGTCGGATATCTATCTTTTATTTTCGTGCCTGCTTGGGACGAATGCATTTTTAATTGAGTGGACCACTTTTGTGGACTGAATAAAACGGCCACCGCAAGCCGTGGGTATTTTTTTGTTTGATTGACGGGTAGTAATGGGCAGGTGGGCAGGGCAGATAGCTACCTCGCTTTCGGACCCCGTCGTCGTTTTTGTAGGTCTCTTTGCGATTTGCGCCGTGTAACGTATTTTCCTGTGTTGGATATCCGTTTGGTTAATTAGTATTTGTACATACGTCGAGCATTCAATCGGGTAATTGTTTTTTAAGTTAATAATAGAATCACTAATTTTATAGCCAAGCGTCCGTTGATAGAAGCACCTTATCGCTCGCAAGTGCCTGCTATTCATGCATGGAAAGTTCAACTTGCTGGATGCGAGTGAAATGGTGGCAACTGGTATTACGGCATGGCATCCAGGATTGTCTCGCGACAGTAGTTTATTAAATGGTTGATAGATTAATAAGTCCTAAATAGAAACATTTATAAAGCATTAATAAAAGAAATAAAAAAACAACATTAGATATAATTGAAGCACAGGCTTCAGTGTCATACCTATGTGCATTTTAAAGTTTTTTTTTATTGTGTCATTATTAGCAAAACAAAATATATATAATAAAAATTACTATGTACATATAGTCCCTACTTTGGAACAATTATCAACAGACTTTGCCGCTAAACTTTGCAAAACAAACAATTATACAATTTAGCTTTGCGAGTATCTTTTAACTTAAAATTTTGTTGATTGTTAGATTCGATCGATCGCACGTAGAGTGATTCTGAACTTGTTAATTGGCCCAATGTTAAGAAAATCCTTGTTTTGCCGTGAAGTTAGTTCAAAATCGATTTTGTAATTATCGACTTAAAGGAACACTCTAGTACTTTTATCACTTTTGTACTTATAACAGTCTGAGTAGAATGGTGATTAATGTGAAAATCTCTCACTTTCACAGTCGTTGCAGAGCGCAGCGCGACGAGCGGGGACATCGTGTGCGAATTGCAAGACAACGACAACGACGTTGTGGCGACGCAACCAGAACGGGGAGCCTGTTTGCAATGCCTGCGGCCTGTACTACAAACTTCATAATGTGAGTACATAACATAGTAGCATCAAAAAAAAATTTTACGTTTAATAATAATAACACCTGGGACATCCCACACAGCGCCATCTATTCCCAAACTACTTAAAGCTTGTATTATGGGTACTTGACAACTGATATACATACTTAAATATTTTTTTAAACAAAATATATACATATAGATATTTTACGTCCAGGTACGGAACAAACGGATATATATGTTCATGCACACAAATATTTGTCCCGGGCGGGAATCGAATGTGCGACCTTTGGTTCTGCAATTGGAGTCTCTAGCGACTCGGCCATTCGATGGGTATAATTAAGCCAACGTAGAATAATAATACTTACCTTAAAATAATAATGCTGAAAGCTATGATGTAACAGGTTTAAATAAGTATTTGAACAAATATATTTATTTTATTTGTAATACCTACTTATGGGTATATAATATACTCAAACCTACATATCATGTAAAAAACTTCTGTCGTAGATATTTCCTGAAGGGAACGGCGTAAACCCATTAAAATCGCTTGCTTTAGGCCTTGCTGTTCTTGAAAACCCTTTATATTAAATTTGTAAAGTATTCTAAATTCAAATTGAACCGCATTTTCTGTGAATTTATATAGTTTATAAATAAATTATTTTCACTTCCTATTCTATAAAATCACGAAAATGAAACTGCTAGTTTTGAACTTAATAGGTAATTAAGGTTTTAATTAAAGTAATATTTTTTATTTAAATTAATGAACTTAAAGTAGCGTTAACGGTCAATGAAGTAACCTTTCTAAAATAACGTATGTTAAGGCCAATCGACGTACCAATTTTATGACGTCAATTTTGGCTGGGATCGTTTTGGGTGTCATTTACGCTTCCTACTTTTTTATTTACTGAATATATTCAGTTTTCACATAACACTAATAAAAAGACGTTTGTTCGTGAAAATACCTGTTTGGTAATAAATGGTCTTAGCTTTCAAAGATTAATTATGCAAACAGTTGGCTGCTTACTGTTTTAAGAGAAAATTTAGCGGAATGATGTAACATATGAAAAGGACACATCAAAATTGCCTTATAAATCGTACTTACTATTAAACATACTTCCTAATAAAAACTTTCACACGACACTTTCAGCCCTCGACGGATCACACACGAATGTACACATGCGAATTAAAAAAAGTCTATACATCGGTACTCGAATGTAGAGAAATTAACTCTAAAGGGCCCCACTCTGGCATTGAATTGAAATGTATACTTGTCCTCAGAAATATATATTGTGTAAAACTACAAAAGGACCGGGCTAATTATTCGGAAGCTGCTACAAAGGCGCATGGGTGTAGCCACTTGAAACGTAATGACAGACAGTAGCGCACGTCGTAAGCACGAATCCGTCCGCCCATACATACATTATTTATATAAAGTGAAAATACATTTATATGTTGTTACAACTGCAGTCAATAAAATCAAATCTATAACATTTATTTGTCGTTCACATGCAGATATCTTGAGATCTGTCGTAATGAAAATTTCAGTTAAATTTCTAAATAACTCTTTTGCAACACTAACGGAAGCTGGGTTACTAACTAGAAGATAAAAACAAAATTTATCAAATTCAGTAAGTACCCTCTCGGTATAGAAACATCGCTACACTAGCCCGGTTTTTAGGGTTCAATACATACAAATGCAAAAAAAACTCAAGGTGAAGCTGTCTTATCTGTTTGCCATTTTGGTAAGACTTGTGGAAAACAACATACCTAGTCTTTCTTTTTAATAAACATTGTGACCTCCATTATGAAATGGTATTACATTGAAATAAAACACAAAAACTAAACAATCACTAAACAAAATTAGGCAGTATACTATAACAAGTGTGTGCTCCTTCACAGCCCGACTGGTCGGTACGGCGATCGATTTCACTCAAAAAACGCAATTCATACAACAATGCCTTGTGGATCGTGATTTACCGACGCCGCCCACGGCGCGCGACAAGTTTTGATACTTGATATTATTATGTTAATAGACTTTATTTATTTTGTCATATGTTACTACGTTATAATTAATAACATGGTGTTTTGACGCTGAATTGATTTGAATTACTAATTTTGTCAGTGGTGTCAAATTGTGATTTTGATTCTAAGAATAACAAATTAAGCAATGATTTTTGGCGTAATAAGCAAACACTTGCTCGAAATGCGAAAGGTTATGAGTGCCATTCGTATATAATATATCTTTTTTGAAATGTATTCGGGTTTGCGTGTCCTTTTATCCTAGATTGCAACTTGTGTGAATATATGTGTGTATTTAGACGCTATTAAAAAAACAGACATTGCATTAATATATCGTTGTGTGTTCTCGAAGTCACATTAACAATAGGCTAGTAAAAAAATTTTTTTTTTAATTATTTTATATGAAAGAGTTTTCTAAACATATTGTAACAGTGAAAGATTTTTTTTTAAATAAATCATAATTAACAAAGTTATGAATATTTAAAATGTCCTGTTAGACAGAGTGGGCAATACCGCACGGCGTACCTATGTGTGACGTCACGCTATTTAAAATAATGTTGCATGTCATTGTGCAAGAAAGAGACAGATATAAAATTTTAATAGCTTTGAGGTTTCTATTCAACTGAATATAATTTTGTTTATAAATTTTGTTATCATATAAAGTCTATTTTTATATTTTTTTGATCAATATAACATATCTAATAGTAGTCAAATACTTTATTATTTTTCTTTTTCTCCACTGTTAGTATGTCTATATTCGTTTTGAAGCACGTGGTCATAACCAACTCAAGAACAATGTTTACATTTCATGTTGGTTACATGATGGTTGTGGTAGAGACGAATCTTTACACGTGTTGGTGCGTGAGTGTGAGCGGTAGCCCGTAGGTTTGGCATGAAAATGGAAAAAAGTTATTTGTTTGCTTTATTATATACGATGTTTGACAGTTTCATTATACCTATGGATTTGTTTTGACAGTGTGTGTGTGTAACAATTTGATTGAGTGGTGACGCAGTACGCACACTAGCGCAATGTGCACGTATATGAATAACTACAAACAAGACCAACACGTACTACTGAAATGCAAGAAAATCACATTTTTAAAGTTTTTGATGCATATGTTTAAATAAAGGCAAGGAAGAAGTATCAAAAACATTTAACCCACTATACTTCTCAACAGTATTCAAGTATGTTTACTTAAAACATTTTCTGTAAGGGCCGACTGTTTTGTGAGTGAGCCAGTTACCAATGGCTATTGTAGCTCGATTGCAATGCGTGCTCTCTTTGCTATTCCGTACTTATAGATATTGTTTTATTGTAACCATGTTTAAACAGTATTCAGGTGATCGATGTGGGAAATATTTAATAAAGGGTCGAATTTATAAATTCACTCGCTTTGATTGCGCCTTCGTTCAAGTGGCTTCTCATTATTTAGTTACCAATTTGCTTGTACATATAACAAATATTTAACTATATTAACATATCTTATGAGCTCTCATCGAGAATTTAGCACTCTTCAAATTGCCGTGTACGCTCATGAATCTGTTAGAAGTATACCTGTGTCTGCTTATTGGGAATTAGATATTCAAAAATTCAGTACTAAAGCGGTTACTATATCCAACAGTTTGCCGATTTCAATCAATTTTGAACTCCAGGGCAATCTAATATTATTATAAAGTAACATGATTAAACTGGACTTACTAATTCCCAAAAGTATTGTATGCACGATAACAGTGGCTTGAAATATTTTTTAAGACGTGTCAGTTTCATGAAAAACAACTTTTTACTGGTAGGTAGCAAAATTTTTTCAAAGTATTGCTATTTCAAACGACAGGAGGTTACGGTGGGATTCACAAAGTTACTAGTCTCTAAAGGTTCTCTTTAATACAAACTGTTCTTTTATACATCAGATATTCGTAAAACCCCGCTGTACATTCGTTTTTTACTTACCTCTCTGGTTCTACTTATACCAGCTCGAGGATGGACCGTTTAATGTACTAATTAAAAGAGTGCGTGCACTGTTCTATATGAGTTTTTCATACCAACTAATTTTACGGAAACTGTCATCTACTTATTTCTATTTGACAAATTAAATAAACGCACTTCAACAGAAACTTCGAAAGCAAACAGTCGGGGTCCGTATTGTTATGGGATTGCGGTCGTATTCGGCAGGTACGATCCGGGAACCGAACCCACGCCATAGAGTAATCCTATTAGCTCACCTTTGTGGCCGGCCAAATAAATAATTTATTTCCGATCATACTACGACGTGTAAGGAGGCTGGTTATTCGGGTTATTCCCAAAGCACCAGCGCTGTCAAATTTTCGTTTAGTCATGTAAAGACGATAGCATTTATTTCAGCAAATGTTTTGTCGCTTTTAAACGCCATGTAATTAATAAACAGTATTTTTGAGATGTAATTATAAATAAAAATGTACGACCTTAATTTGTTTATATTATTATATGAAATTGTAAGAGAGTGATGTGTTAGCATAGAAATTTTTTAGAGAAACTCAATGTAAACGACTTATAATTTTTCACTAAACTAGAAAAAAACATTTTCGAGATGAAATATGGAAACCTTTTAGAATTACTCTCTAGTCTGTTTGTCCGTCTGTCACAATTTATATTCTCCTAATCTTCTAAACGAATTCAGATTTTGGGGGGCAAATCGGGAAATTAAATGAAACTTTTGTCAACTACATCACGTGATACAAATGAAACATACGTTTATGAACCATAAAAAAAATATATAATAATAAAATAAATTCGTTGAAATATATTGAAGGAAATCTATGAAATTCGAACATTCCCCCTTTATCTCCAAATCGACTAAACTTCGATAAAATTTTAGAAAAAAATATATAGAGCCTTAGTCACAGCTTACAAAAAAAAATTAAACGAGAATCCTAAGAGTCTCAAATTTCCACAGAAAATAGGAAATATTTCTAAAGAGAAAATGCGTATAAAACGTGATACTTAATTTCGTCTTAATTTACTCATAAGTTAAATTTCTTCAACGGTTGCTATATGGTAGTCTACTTATAGGAAAGAGTCCGATTCAAATGGACCAATTTTTTCTGTTCGTAACTGTGTATCATGTTACTGTTTCAGGAGCAACGTAGTAAGAAGAAAAGGAATGTACTAATCTACAGTAGGATATCATAAAATATCCACGTATGTGACCCAAAAACAATTATATATATATATATATATATATATCTCAAGTATTATTATTATGTATCAAGAATACATAATAGTAATACTTGAGATATCCCCCACAGCGCCATCTAGTCCCAAATTAAGCTAAGCTTGTATTATAGGTACCAGACCTCTGATATACACACTCAGATATTCTTTATTATATATATATATAGACAATTTACACCCCGGCACGCAACAATTAGACATGTTCATGTTGGTACACAAATATTTATCCCGGGCGGAAATCGAACCCGCGATTCTTACACCGCAGTTAGGATCTCTAATCACTCGGTCAAGCGTACAGTCAATAAATAAAATAAATATGGTTTATTTAACATTTGTGTGTATTAAAAACTAAATAATGTGATTCATGAAAACCATGCAAGCGAATAGTAAAAATAAATAAGTACTTAAAATGTTGTGTCACTTTTTACGTCATTGCATTCTTAACCACTGATCATAGCCAATTGTCTAATTATCGCGGTTTACTACGTAATTAAATATACAGATAAACTAAATACGAAGAGGAAAAGAAATCTGTTCAACATTAAGTGAGGTCTAAATATTTTCTATACACTAAAAAGAAACAGCACTTAATCACTATCATGTGCACCAATTTAACACAGTGAACCATGGGCCCATACTACAGTAACAGTAGTAACGAGGATACAAATTTTTCATTACGAATTTAAACCTAATATACTAGACAATAAGAGTTACTTGTTCGCACGTCATATTTGCGTTACGTCGTTATTCTACTCAGCGACCATGTTAAGTGCCTACCATACAAAAGTATTGGATTACCAGTTCGTATTGAGAACTAGAGAGAGAGCGAACATAATAACAGTTCAAATGATACATTTGGAATACAATGGAGCGATCAATTCAATTTTTGAATCGAGAACGCTCTTCTAGTTCTAGTCGTTTTTTTCTACTAAAGTGCTGTTTTGTTCAGCCAGCAACCGAGGGAATTTGACAGTCACCCTTTTTTTTTTGTCGTGTTTTCGTTTCACGCAGCTTATTTTTTAGATGAGTATTAGATTATTATGTTCTTAGTGTTACGTTCATATTATTTGTTTACGATTTACTTATAGTCGTTTTTGTTGTAGATACGATTACAAGGATTTATGAACTATTTTATTTTTAATAGGTACCATTTGGTAGTTTTCTTTTACGATTCCACCAGCGCGTTTTTCATGATTAGCGCTATTTCTTTATTCATTACTTTTCACCTTTTTTTCCATGGACGCATTTTACGTCCATGCTTTTTTCTTCCTAAAGATGTCAAAGTGATGATTTATTTTAAATGTAGTGAAAAAATATCTAGTTCCAAATTATTATGAAGACTGAACCTGTCTTATGGCTACTAGGCAATTAACATAGGTACATATTTAAATGTCTTCATAATATGTAGGTTCATATTTTACATAAATATTTTACACCCGTATAAGAAACATATGTTCATGCAAAAATATTTGTCCAGCGCGTGGATCGAACCCGCGACCTTTGTTTCTGCAGGACCTCTAACCAACTCGACATACTGGCCAATGGTTAAATATAAAAGTTTCATAAAAATCTGTTGAGTAGTAGTGCTCGAATAAACAAACAGTTAAATGTGATTCTCATGCAACATAAAAAATATCATCATCATCATCAGCCCGTGTCTCTCCACTGCAGGTTATAGGCCTCTTCCAAGGCTTGCCACCACACATGGTCCTCCGCCTTTCGCATCCGACTACCCTCGGTATGGTGCTTCAGGTCATCTGTCCACCTGGCCGGGGGGCGTCCAACGCTTCGCTTTCCGATACGTGGCCTCCATTCGAGAACTCTTCTACCCCATTGGTTATCAGTTCTACGGCAAATGTGACCGGCCCATCGCCACTTCAGCATGCTGATCGCTTCGGCTATGTCGAAAACTTTAGTTCTTTGACGGATTTCAGTGTTTCTGATTTTATCAATCAAAGAAACACCGAGCATAGCCCGCTCCATAGCACGCTGAGCGACTTTAAATTTGTGGATCAGTCCTGCCGTGAGAGTCCATGTTTCGGCACCGTACGTCATTGTAGGTAGGACGCATTGGTTGAAGACCTTGGTCTTCAGATAAAAAATATATGAAGTACATTTTTGAGCCACTATTTATGAATATCTCATACATCGATTGCCTTGTGACATAGAACCATAGACCCTAGGAATACCCGGACGTAGCACTGCAAAGTAACTACCGAAGCAATCTTAGTAAGTCAGCTGGTAATATTTGCATGTGTCAACTTAAACACACTCAAACCATACCAAGTCTATCGACCGCCATACGCCGATACGCTGCGAAGTTCCACTCTCACACTTACACGGCCGCCCTATTGTTTACTGACTGAGTGTCTAAAGTGTTTATTATGTCCATACTATACGTACGTACGTGTGCGTACAATAGTTCTCTATAGTATATATGGTGAAACAAGTAAGAATTTAATAAACAAAATAAACCAAAAATAAGGCAACTGGTTTTTTAGGGTATAAATTTCCAATCCAATTAGGTCGAAACAGTACTTGCAAAACTAGAGGTCAAACGGAATCACTTTACTACGTAATTGATAAAAATAAATAAGTAAAGAAAATGCTATGAAGTACTAAAATGTTTTGAAAAAATATTTAATATTCCTGTTCATTTCATACTTTTATTATATAATTTTCCGAGCTTGGGTCTGTTCGATTTCCCTTTTACTATAAAAGGTTGATAACACTTTCTATGAATAACGATCAGACGATTTTCCAAGAGAGTAAGAGCGAGGTAGAGGTTAGAGACAACGATATATTGTACTCTTTTGGGAATTTTGAGGTAATAAATTTTGGGTAAGTTAAAAAAAAAACATATAAAAAGTCGGGAAATGGCGATTGCTACTTTTATTTTATAGATATCCATGTATCTATGTAAGTACACATAAATAACTGAACTGATAGCTAGTTACAAAAAAAACACAAAGACCAAAGTTTGTTTTAGTCGTTCTTGGGGCGAGAGTGGGGAGGGTTTAATTCGCTCATTACATTACGCATGCGCTTGGCCACTGGCCAAAGCTACGTACCAACGGTTATAATGACATCAATTTGAATATTCAACATTGAACCGCTGGCCCATTTACATAAGTTCGGCCATCCGTTGAATTTGTGGCCATGCAAATGCAGTTTGTCGGAACACTAATTGTAATGTACATTGTTCGTGCGGTGTTTTTGTCTGGTAATTACCTACGAATATGTTAAATTCCCCATCACGATCGCACGATGCAAAAATATCGTGAATAGATAAAAGTAATAAGATAGTCTTGTATTAGGTACAATGGCATTAAAATATCAAGACAGTTCTATATTCGGTGAAATGGTCAAGAATCGCATGTCGCAGTTGTATCAAATTCGATTGATAGCCACGATTATTTGAAATCTAAAACAAATTTCATAACCCGTCATTCTTTGAAATATGTGCGCGTCACAAGCTCATAAATTTATATCAAATTTCAAATATACTTTATGCGATTTTAGAGATGAAGCTTTCTGTCACAGAAGGCAGACACAACAGGAAAAAAAACTGTTACTTTTGAAACACAGAACAATAAAAAATCGTGAATATCTCAAACTTGGATAAACTCAATCTGGCCGTACTGGTAAATATAAATGTGAGTAAATAGTTCCCTTAACATGTTGATACCTCTAGGTAATTTATCCATCGAGTACGTTATCAGCGGGACTGATTAGAATCAAAACCGCGCGAGTTATTGATTTAGAAAACGTCTAATTTCGCCAAAACCGATAAAACGGGCATCATTACGAAAAAGAAATAAGAGCGGGCGCCGCGCAGTAGGCCGGAAAGATTTTATCTGTTGGCAATACAAAAAAAAAAAATAGCGCCCACCGGAAGTGTCCGAGCGCGCCGTGAGGCACGTTACTATTTTTTTTTTTCTTTTTTGTTTTAAATGGCTTTTTCCCGGCAGCGTTCGGCCGGAAATGCGTTTGCGTAGTGTTGCCCATTCTGCCGACGGTGATACCTCCAATAAAGTTTATAAGCAATTTTGATTCTTGCCAGCTGATACGTAAAGTAAGCTATTGCATGTCGCTTCTTCGACTTTTAAATCGTTGCTCGTACTCCAATCGAGGTGCCGACTGTAACGCTAAATAGAATGTTTTTATTCATGAGCTTTAAGCTGCTATTCTGTTTGGTGGGCGATTCTCAGCTGATTTACTGTTTTGGTGATAAATTTCGGGGAACGGCCTCCGTGTCCACTAGGGCTGACGAATAATTAAATACATTATCTACGAAATCGGATGCATTTCATTTGCTTCTCATTTATTACAAAGGCAACGGGCCAGTAAATGCTTCCGGTGAGATGCTACAATTCATTCGTGATTTCGTCTGGAACTAAACTATATTTACGTATCACTATCATGTAGAACGTTATCGCAAAAGTAGGAACATACTTTTATCCTATTTTAGTACATACCTACATACATAAGCACAGACACCAATTTTCTAGAGGGCTATCCAAAAACTATAGATCTGCATTTAGCACTATGTCCTTGGATACCTCTTCTACATAAAAAAATGAAATTACATTTTATTCGTTCCTCACCTCTTAAACCCCACTTTTGGCCTTATTGTTTAGAGTTAAGCCAATTAAGTCACAGGCTAAATACCCGCTTGTATATTTTATTCAATTGCTCGAAACACTATGTTTGAACCCAATCCGGCAGAAAACCTGTTTGCAACTAAAACCTGTCCAACTTTGATCGACCGTCCAAAAGTTTGGTACCGCAGAAGGTCCAACAGCCTCAACACGGCGAGAATTAGGTTATGTAGCTTAAACTAAAAAAAGTACTAAAAAATATCGAAAGCGAACTTAATAAACAAACATGACAGTAGAGTAAAATTGAAATGACCCTGAACGGCGCCGAAAGAGAACGTTAGTTCACGATAAAAATAAATGAACCGCCTCCAAATTCAGTAACTGGCAACATTTCATAGAGAACTCAGTTTTTTACTCTACTTTTTTTAAATAAAGAACTAAAATAGCAGCTGCACGTCAGTCGGCGATCGTTTGTCGCGATAAGCCGATGTCCTTCTGTACGAAACAATTATTATTGTGCCGTATAGGGGCGCGGAGAGATTTTCGCAATGGGCGTTGTCGCGAAGTTTTGTCAAAATCTACCTTCGCCGTAATCTGTATTTGATCTTTGCTTGTATCGATATCGACGATATTCGATTGTGGCCTTAATTCCCGATTCGAGAGACCGCTACTTAGGATATTGTGTGAAAAAATCGATATTGTTGTTGTTCTTATGGTTACGGTTTGGTTATTTTTTTTTTTAATAATCAAGATAATTCTAAAATCTATCGATAGAAGACGTACGCTGAAAAAATTTGTTCAAAGTGGACATTACGTAGTATATTAGTATTTATTTCTATCTCTTTGTCTGTATGCGTGTCTGTATATAGCATCGAAGTTTCCAAAGGGTTGAATCGATTTCAATGTGTTTTTTTTTAATTAGAAAGCTGGTTTAATCAGGATCGTTTGTATATATTTATATATGTTTGTCCGTCTCTTGCATAGTAGTTCCCTGATGGATGAATTGATTTTAACATGGTTTTATTATGTGAAGGCCGATTTAATTTAAACGATTTTTAAGCAAAACTTTTTTTTCCGAAATTACAGTTTCTTTTTTATATAAAAAATAACCACTGTTAAACTCAAATGTTTATGTTAAGTTTATAAACATTGAAACAAAAACTAAATTTACAATTTAAAAATTTCTGACGCAAAAATACTAACCTATAAAAATTCTGAAATAGCATAGATTTTTAATATAATATAAATTATTAATGTTTTTAAATAAAATTATAAATTATTCATATATTTTTTTATCAATTCAATTCAATTCAATTCAATTTTATTGCGTTCCACAGTTTTTAGCATACATTTACCTTACATAGAAAATAGACATGCTATATAATTATTGTGGACCCTGTCATAGAGGGCACAGCAAACAAGAAAAAAAATGGATAAAAGAGAGGATGCCTTAAATCTACTATAAATAAATATAAGGAATATTAAAAATTTTAAATACTTGCTATAACTACACTTTATACGAGACCTACCTATACTAATTTATACACTTGTCTGTTCATAAACAATATATTATTATTATTTTTTAATTTATATTATTGCTTAAGTATTGGGTAAAAACGTAATTTCCATTATTATCATTCATGTAGTTTAAAAAAAGATTTATATTATCAGTGTTTACATTATATTGCACGAATAAACTAAACTTCTAAATATTTATATTAATATATTTTTGTATTTATGACGTTAAAACGTTAGTCCTTTTAATTTACGCCTAAAGTTATAAGTGATATTGACAAATTCATTATTATTATTATATATCCTTAAATAAAACCGCCCGGGATCGCAACTGCATTATTTTAGACATTTCAAATATCAGTTTTTTTTTGTCACGGTTTATTAAATTATTAATAAATTTTTTGAATTTGTAAATATTGGAGTGTTACTATTATCAAAATCAGAGCAGCACATCTGTTTAACTCACCAACTAACGCCCACACTGGCCCAGACCAAATCTTTAAGTAGAAGATCCCTATAAGTATGTGTAACTTTAGCATCTAGTAAGGATTTTTTTTTAAATTCAATTCTGCAAGAGATGACAAAGTACTAACTAAATTAAGTTGATGGTTATACGAGTATGAAAAATATGAATATGAAAATATGAAAATATTTATTTTACATAAATTATAGACCATTTCTTATAGCTAGTTGTTGAGAATTCCGTTTTAGGTATAATACAATGCCTGTGTTAGGAATTCTGATTCTTCGTTATATAAATGCAAATAGGTAAAACATTACATAAATACATAGGCAAAACAAGTATAAAGACAGTATGAATTTAAATAATAGATAAATAAGACAGTAACATGCTCAATTATACATGTTAACTGAGTTATGTAACGAGTAATTAGAAAAAAATTACAAAACTTATAGGATGAAAGGAACATACCAATAAACGTTCCCCATGCGTATGTTGTTCAGTCGATTTGCTTTATTATAATATAGTGATCGACAACCTGACTAAAATTATAATGTTTGTTACTAAGCGCGGTAGGTACGTAGTCACAGAATCTCTACAGAGTGTTCCGAGATGATCAGATCTGGCTGGCAGCCATGCTATCGCTGCATCTGTGATCTACGACCGCGGCAGAATATATCATCGCGTGCCTTGACTGCGGCTAATTGGAGATTTCGTTAAAAAACACATTTTAGGGTTCTCTAGTCATCTTTCCTTCTATAGGGTGCATTTCAAACAAGCAAAGTGAGCGTGAAAATATTTTTAATTACTCTTCTCCAAACTTTGAAATGTATCGTTGGAAGCTAAGCTAATTAAAAATGACAATGTGAATGCTTGAAAGTATTTTTTTTTTAAATTAAGTTCTTTTTATGAAATTTTCAGTAATGAAATGGCCTTAGCAACTCACCTACAATGGTGTGTCCCTCGTCTAACTACTGAAACACTGTTCCAAAAATCTGAAAAAATTCATTGCACGCTGCTTTCAAATTTATTTACCCTAGGATTATAGCAGAAGAAAACGAACTGACTGGGAAAATTAATACTCTTATCTAGGGTCAACTAGTAGACAAATTATAGGGTGGGTGAGCTTTGATTATATATTGTCTAGATAGAAAGTTAGCGTCAAAAAACTTATATGAAAAAATCACCTAACTGTTCGGTGATAGTTCACGCAAACAGAGACAGTTCGTATGTAGTTAGTATGGGTATGGCGTAGGGAGAATATGTGGTCTGTTCAGTCACACACATACGTATTTAAAAGTTGGCCTGTAATTTTTGTTGATATTGTATTGCGAAAGTCCATATGGGCATTATATAATCAAAGAGGGCGAGTTGTTACATCTATAGTTAAAGTTAAGTTTAAGATATTTTGAACGTCCGTTTTCATCAGATTAGCCTTAGATTATGTTTGTGTCATTCGACAGTTTCAACGACTGAAACAACTTCAATTTTGGCTGTACGTAAAACAACGTAATAATAATTTATGATACATGGGATATCCTACACAGCGCCATCTACTCCCAAAGTAAACAAGTATATGTTTGTGTTATGGGTTACTAGATAACTGTTATGCATACATAAATATTCTTTATATATATAGTACCCAAACACTGAACAAATAGACATGTTCATGCACACAAATGTTTGTCCTGGGCGGGAATCGAACCCGCGATCTTTAGTTCTGCAGTTAGGATCTCTAACCACTTAGCTAACTCGAACAAGTAAATGTGAAGTTCAACTCTGAACAAAATCATGATTTTCATTTATTAGTTTTAATTATTGGCATGGCTACGAAACCTTAACTTATGCATGACTCCATACGCACTTGACAAATTTTATAATTGAAATTTAGTTTTCTGGAAAGAAATAAAATTGTATAATTTTCCAACATTTAAAAAGAATATAGAAATCATAAAATTAGCCAACTGATTTAAAAAAATATTTTTATTTATGTATGCGAATGTATGGCAACATACGTGTATTTTTTTTTTTTTTTGAGTTGCGTTCATGAACTTGTTAACAGTTCAGACAGTTATAATAAATAGCCCATTGTTTTATGAACCTGTAATTATAATAACTCTGGACGAATTTTTAGTTATACCCACCTGCTATTTAAAGCAATTCAGTAACAATCACTTTACATACTTTCATATTAATTATATAATAAAACACTATTTTGTGTACACATGTTACATTAATTAGTCTAATCGAAAGCCTCTTGGCGCAGGTGCTGGTTTACTATACGTAATAAGATAAATCAAGGTTCGATTCCATGTGATATGTTGAAAATATTACTTTACAATAAGGAACAACATTTTTACGTCGAAAGACTGGGTTTGACTCAAGTGTTGTAAGTGTCAAGTTCTTGTTATTTCTTGATTTATTGAACTTTAAGCGTACATTAAATAAGTTAAGAATACCTTGGTTGATTAAATTAAATTAAAATTATTCAGATCCAGGTTCTTTTACACGTCGTTACAAAATAGTATTTAATTAATTAATTATATACCTACTAAAACTGTATTCGTTCTTACGAATACACGAGTTTTTATTGGGAATTATTGGGATATTTTTTTAATTTTCTTTCCAGAAATGGGTGTTCACAAAGAAACTTAGAAATCAGTCAGTGTGTTATTAATTAATTACTATGAGCTTATGCTCATTACGCCCCACTACCGGGGCTCAGGCCTCCCGTCGGAAAGAGGGTATTTGGAGCTTAATCCACCACGCTGCTCCCTCCACTGTGTGTCGGTGATTAGTTAGTGGATAACGGATATTAATTTAATTTAAAACATATAAGTGATTAAATGTATCGTTACATATTAATAATACTTATAAATTTATTTATTTAAGAAGCTGTTGATTGCATGCAAATTCCTTAACAATTTTTTTCCAACAGATATTTGTTGGCCAATTGACTCAGACGACAAAAAAAAACATCTAAAATTAACACTTGTTTAGCTGTGGAAACTTCAAAATAATGGAATTTGTACGTTCTTAAGTGGTCGATTTTTCGTGTAGACCCATCTGTTAACATCTAAGATAAAAATCTGGCGTTTGACACAAAGCTCGCTCAGATAACATCTAACCCCGCACTTCGTTCCCCTTTCCTCTTATTGCTCCCCCTCCAACCCCTTACTTCCGTCTTAGCAGCCTAATTATTTATTTATGCTCAGTTATCACGCCATCGATGCGCATGAGTGCAAAACGGAGCGCGCCCGATTTACTCTGTAGCAAATATAGGATAGGATCCAAAAAGAAATAACCTCTATCACAAGATCTCGTGACGTGTTTATGAGCCAGCTGTGATATATCAGGTCGTGCAATGCTCCTACTGTGTAAATGGGATATCACTTCTAGAAAAAAGAATAGGTACGTACACGTGGAGGCTAAAATCATTTTTTTTAATTAAATGGCTAGTTTTTTGTATAGGTACTTTAAAAAAAATATAATTGTCACTTTTTCCAACGTAATAAAAGTGAAAAATATTTTCATGAGAAATTGTTCACTTTCTCAACGTAACGTTTTGTTCCATAATCGTCAAAAAAGCAACTTATATATAAATAGAAAAAAACAACTTATTATAATTTTAAAGGAGTTTTCAAGAATGCGCTAGGACGGGAGAACCTTCGAATATACGTGTATTTAATGCGGCAAATTTGATGACCCAAATGTTAGTGAGATAGGAATGAACAAATTGTCAAAGTGACGTGTGATTTACCTGTATGTCGAGATTAGTGCTTTTATTTCGCGATGAATAGTTCAAAACCGAAATAAATGCATCAAGAACTTGCTATGCGTTTTGATGAACTTCAAGCAGAAGTTTAAGTATCCTAGCAATATATTTAGTTTAATGATGACGACACATGGTTTGAATTCTTCTTAATTTCTAGTTTATTTAAAATTTTGAGGTTTGGACTTAACTGGGTTAAACTGTTTAAACTAAACTGGAGCATGTCATTGTTGCACATTTTGGATTACTCTGTCAGTTTGTCATCAAAACCTGGTTTTGTCCGTCACCGGTCTTGTCCACAACAATTTCCATTGTCCTTGCTTCCTAAAATAAAGATAACTGATCACACCAACAAAAGCTATCTTTTGAAGGCTGTTTAGCGACAATAGTTTATAATCCATCGCTACTGTTCACATTGTTCGTGTATTGTATTGCACATTGTCGTATTGTTGTATGTTTAAAGTGTAAATATTTCATTATTGCAACAATACTCTCTATTTCACCGCAATACTACACAACAACGTATATTATATCGCATTGTAATCCATTTGCGAAAAGATAGCATGTAAAAAACCGCTTAAGGCCAGGTCTTTAGGACGATTCGCGCTCGCTCACACCCAAGACGAATCGAGTTAGGGGTGAGCGGGACGCCGGATGTCGTGCGCGACGTCAAAAATTCGAAGTTTTTATTTTATTACAAAACATCTAGTAAGTTGGTTACGGACTGTTGGTCTTACCGCTTAGTTCCACCAGTGGTACCAGCAGGATTTTCAAATCCTCGTGGTTCCACTGCACAAGATGAGTGGAACCTATATCTATCTACCCACTGCAACGTCGGTCGATAGGTAAAAAATAGTAAAAAGTTATATGCACAGAGGTATATGTAAGCTTCAAAGCATAAAATAATATAATACAATAATACGTGCAATAATAATAAATTAAAAAAAAAATATATTTAATTATGGGTAATAAAAGAGGTTTTTGAGAGGTTTTTGTTGAAACACGTCACTGGCACCATAAGCCCAAAAATTTACTCGTTAAAACTAGGACCTTTGGTTCCACCACCTAAGTGGAACCACGAAGATTTGAAAATCCTGCTGGTCCCACTATTGGAATTAAGCTGTGCGACTAACAGTTCGTCACGATTAAGTTTTGGTTCTAAATGACAACCGAAAGATGTGATTTATACAATGATCTGACTAGAGATATATTTGTCATATGATGGTAATTTTTACGGTTGGTGTAAAATTGTTTTTAAATTTTCAATCATCTATGTGTTTGAAAAATATTTCGATTCGATAAAGTTAAGTTTCCAAATTATGTTTACAACGACTGAAACATTTAATTAATTATAGAACCGAAAAACTGCGATTCAGACTTACGTACCAATAGTAATCATCCCACCATACAATATATTTGTTTTTATAGAAATAAAATGTATATTTGTAGTCAAAAAAGATATTTTTACGTGGTACAACTATACGACACGGTATAATGAACAATTTTCGGATTTTTCTTTACTTGTGCTGTGAGAGCTTGCTTTCTGCCTAATATTATGATTCTAGGTCAACTAGAAGTAGTACCTTATAAGTTTTGATTTATTTACGAGTGTCAAAGTATGCGGCATAAATGCTTCTTTTACTGCCTTGATTTTGAAACTTGATTTTTTACAACTCCAAGAGACCGTAGAGTGCCACAGAACAATAACTATGCATCGTCAGCGATTGACATTAAGATTATCGTATAAATAATACTGTGTTTATATGTCTGTTCTGTGGCATTTACCTATTTACGAACGAGTTTGTAAAAGAGAAAACATTATACAATAGAATGATTTGAAGAAAGAAATAGCTATATGGCTGTCTGATTCAGATTATTTCCAAAGACACAAGCGTGATCGAAGCCTTATAACACGGTCTTTCTCTAAAACGCTAAATTGAAAAGTTTCTATCTCTATGAAATTCGGCCCATGTCCTAGCTATGGTGAGGACCGACATAGTTATGTATACATAGTAATATATATATATGCTTGCAAATAGCCTATAGTGTCTTGAATCACTGTTTGCATATTTTTTACTTAAACTTACAATACTATTATGTTATATAAAACGATATTTAAGTTACGTTTTAACGTAACGAAACTATCTACGTGATAAACGTTTTCCATTGACTGTCCGATCGCCTGACCGCGGAGTCGACGAACGTAAGACCAATAAAAAACACCCTCATGACATCTCATTCACAGAAAGTGGTCGAGCGAAGGTGTAATTTGATTGAAAGCACGAAAAAACTATAATAATCATATAATAAGCGGTCGAATAATTACGCCGGAGTTAGAGGCATGGCAGGTGCTGCGATGTGGCGCACGCGCCCGCTATACGAATTCTTACACCTTTTGGTTTTTGACATCGAATTCGACTTAATTTATTTATTATTTAAATTATAATCGCTTGTAAAATTTGTAGGTATGCTAAAAGAATGAGTAATAGCGGCAACGGAAAATTATAAAATCATATTGTAATTAGTTTTAAATGTAAATTCGTTTCTATGGTTTATACGATTTGTAATAAATAACCTTATTTGTAATAAATATATTATGCAATTTTTAATTTTTTAAATCTCGTAGCTCCGCATATATTAATAATTCGCGGCGCAAATACATTGAGTGGGCTATTAAACCCTTTTCATTCTAATGCATTTACAAGTTACGTTTTGATATGTTCATAAATACAAAAAAATTAATTAATAACTTTTTATTATATTTAGTGAATTTTATAGTATTAATTTTAAAAAAAAATTAAAAATAGGTATTTTCTTTTACGGACGTTAATAACTTGAGAATTTTAGTTTGCCCCGTGCAGCTGGACTGTTTGGACGTAGATTTTTTGTCACTCAGTGCTCTCAAATATTTTTTTTTTGTATTGCTGTCTGGATTGCGGTGCACAAGACCCCTTCAATGTTTTTTTTTTTTAGTTCTGTGATTCTCCAATCCCTACTCTATATTACTTTTCTTCTAACGAAACATATACTAAATTTCGGATCTTTATACAGTTTAGATGTGAAAGTTTAATCAAAATTGGTTCAATGCAATGGTCCTAGAGTTAAAAACTTTCAGACACAGACAAAAAAACATTAATGAATATTCAGGGAAGACCAGCCTATTCTGATAAATTTCCCAACAATATCGTCCTTGTATACAGTAGAAATGAAAATTTAAATGTGTATGAAGTATAATCGGAAGGTTGATTCCCATGTCGTTATCATAATATTTTGGAGATATTGTATTGAAATATGTTCGGGTCTATCGAATTAAATAATCGGTGTCTGTGAGTGAAGTTACACTGCTACTTAATATAATATATAAGGATTCGTTATTTCTTTCAAATGCAATATGTGTAAAAGACCATTCAAGTTTTACGTAAGCAACAAAATGGAGGGAGGGGGTTTTGCTTATTTTTTATTACAAGGAGGCGGAATCGTTTAAGTGATCAATACGTAAGCAAACAACAAACGATAAGCGATCGGCTGTGCTGTTATCTATAATCATAGCTAATATTGATCGTACGCAAACATTTTCGCCAGTTTCTTTATACAATATGCTCCTTTTAGCATCAATTTACTCAGCGTCCTGCCTCTAAGTGTCGAGACCTTATTCTATTATTAATAATTTTTTATACGTTTGTGTTAATTAAGTTTTGTTGGGTCTAAATAACTCTTAAGAAAGGTGTACTACACCTGAATGCAATTTTCGATAATTGAACTCAAACGTACCTACCTACCTTTTATTTCGTTGTAAGTTTTATTGGCGCCACTTACACATAAATAAGAATATTTTTTTATTATTTCATAATAATAGCGTAACCCGACGGCCTCGTTAAATATAGCTAGCTAAATATATAGACTTGTAATAATTGTCTATATCTGCAAAAATAGAAAATAGTTTGAATTAAACGTTTGGATAAATTTTAAAATGGATACTATAAACAATAACAATTACTGTTAATGACATTATAATTCCTCTCCTAAATTATCTTAATTATCTCCCCTAAAAATGTTTGATTATTTGAAACTGTTGACTTTAGGCTATCGTGAAATACATAATAATAAATTGAGAAAAATGTGTGTTTTATTAAACAACTGAGTACATTATTAAATTTTTATTTACATCATAAATTGAATCGTGTTGTTTGAAAAGTGACGACACAAATATTACTTTCTGAAAAATAACATATGTAGTGCTGTGAATACCGGTTATCGATGAACGATGTATTTTAGTTAAGGGTTTTGTTATTTTAGCTCGTGAGCGGTTTGCATGAATTAGTGTAGCATGGTAGCCACGCGAGATTTAGTGCGGACGCTTCCATTCTAATTGTAGCGGATCCGATATACGGTCGATATTTGAATTTATCGTTTTTCATAATTGTTTTCGAGATATGAGTTTAGAGCTGTGAGTCAGATTTAAATATTTTTCGGTTCTTGGAAAAAGAGACAATGTTGGACGAATGTGCTTCTGATTGGAACCAGTTCGCCTTTAGCAATTCTAATTTAAAAAAAATGTATGTTGTGTTGATTAATTATTATATATACGTGTTTTTGTAAACGTTTTCATTATTGAGAATTATCTAAGATTGTTTGTGTAATTTTATTTTATTACAGACCCAAAAAGTTCAGCCTGTTTCCCAAAGGGATAGGCGAAGACTCATAATCTTGAAAACAAAAACTTGCGCTTGATACAGTTTCAATGTACTTTTTGTGTTCATGAAAATAATGAAAATTAACATAATTTATTAATAGTTCTGTTTCAATTGTCTATGACTAAGTGACTCAAAATTTGCCTCCTAAATCTATGAATAATCTGAAAATAAACCGCCCATTAAAATGAAAAATCTATCACTCTAGCGAGTTAGAAATATTACACCGCGTACTTTATCGCTATGAACTTGAGTTACGATGTGCTCTCAACGGGTAGCACTAGCTTTCGACGTGTGGGAACCATTTCTAGATTCAACCGGCATCGCTATGATACACTGTAGTATATGTGTTGCATTAACGTGCTGGAAACAAGATTGTTGTTTTTCAAAGTACCAAGTTACTGTCTTGCTTCGGAAATACCTGTTATTCGAGATATACATTTTATGCGATGAAAGAAACGGCGATGAGCTGGTTCATTGAAAATCAAGATCCAGGGCATAATGAAGATACGAATTTTACAATTCATACGTCTACGAAGTGATAGCTTTAGACGCTTTCTGCTTATCGTCAATTTGTTGCTACCTTAGTGCGGCTATGAAAATTGTAATTCAAATTGTTTTAAATTTTTGCGGAATTAATTTGCAATGTCCTTCTACTGCAATTTCATCATACTTTTACTAGTTAATTTAAAATATCTGTTTAAGAAAAGTATACACAGGTACCTTTACTTTACGAATAAAGGATATCCGGTATCTTTAATTAATGCTGTAATATAGATCTTTGAATTTCGATTTCGTAAATACCGATTTGAGAAGACAGTTGTCAAGATTAAATTAGAGTATTTTATTAACTCTTGAACCGAAAAAATGGTGTTATAAATTTGAACCCTTGGAATATTTTTAGTATCCTATAGTTTCCAAACGGGTGACCCAGTTTCAATGCGGTTTTTTAAAACTGGTTTAAACGCAACGGTTTGTAACTATTTTTGTGATAACTGTCTGTACTGTCTGCCTGCACGTCTGGGGATTCGTAATTTCTAAACAGATGAACCCCCACATATTATAAAGTCAGTATAAAGCGGCAGCCCGGCCGCGGTATGACGGTTACAACGAAGGTAAACTTATCTCTGAACGCGTTTGTATTTTTATACCTATGTAAATTATTACACATTTTTTTTAATGATCGAATATTTAATAGTAAAATGTTTATAGTTAAGTTCAATATAAATAAGAACAAAGTGAAACTTTGAAAATCCTTTACCTTCCAAAAATATTTAAAAAGTCTGACGCAATTCCTGATCATTGTTTTAAAGTAATTTTTGGCCTTATAGGCATTGCCTTCACATGTAACACAATAAAAGATAGGAATCATTCGAAAATGAATAAGCAGGTATTATTTCTGACATTTGAAATTCGTTTTTTTTTTTTGTCTCGGTGTATAGGGTTTTGCCAGATATTAACTTCATTTTGTTTTATTTTAATTTACATAATAGATAAAAAATATTGAAAAAATCTATGTAGTGTAGTGTAGTAAGAACGAAAAACTATTGTATTTTTTAATATATTATGGATACTTTTGATTGATATAAAGAAAAAATAATTATTATAAAACGTATAACTTTTATACAAGCACAACGGTGCCGCAGAAAAATGAAATGTCACAATAACAAGCGGTCTCGTAAGGTTGCTTTCGCACTATAAATCGTTTGTGTCGATAAATTTGGCGGGTGTATAAATCGCCGTTTCAATTATACCCGGGAGTAGCAGCTGTCCGCGCCGCCGCACAAGTAACGACCGACTGGGTATTTATTTTAATCACGCGCGAGTCCATCAAACATCGAGGGTGTCCTATCGACTTCGATATTATTTGTGTCACTTCATTACAATCTATTAAAAATAGGCATTAAACGCTTCAATCTTAAGTTATGTGATTTTAGTAATATTATTAGAAAAATAACTTAACTATATTTTATAGTTTTTTGTGTTCATATCTTAATAGAAGAAATTTATTTATTTCTATCAAGCATTATGTTCTGCCTTCATATCCGCCTTTTTGAATTACATACGAACCATAGATCAAAGTGATATTTCTCTTTATATTATACCATACACTACTGTCGAATTTACCCATTACCCAAAGGTTTAAAACGACTTAAGAGGATTGTGTAGAGGCCAATTTCCAGACCAATTGTAGCCCATTATACCTTAACCGACTGACACAAAAGAAAATAAGGTACATGGTATTCAGATCAGCAAGAAGTAGGTTTATACGTTTTTAATTATTTAAATATTTTCATATACCAAAAGAAAAAACCTAATTACAATATAAATTTTCTGTGCCAATCGGTTAAGGTTTAATGGAGTGCTGTTAACGCCGTTTGTATGGGCGTTTGCCACTACACACTCCTCTTAAAATTGGAGACTCTCGCTGATTCTATGGCAATCACCTACCGTTTATGCGCTCTCGGTGCAAAATATAAAATGTTGCATATAGCGAGTAGTCAAAACCAGTCGAAAAAGACAACCCTTATTTCGTTAACGTTGTCTATCAAGTTTCATTTGTAAGCGCTTTCAGTCTTCAAATATTTAATGTTTTCTCATAAATTATAACCAAATAAACTCGGTTTTACAACAATTCTCTTTTTTTGCACAGTTAACTGTCAATTTTGGTGAAAGTGATATTATTTCAAAATCTGTACCTACTTATTTTGTATAACAAATTAAAAGGACTTGCTTTATCGTTGCGTCATTCACTCATTTAATCAAAGGTATTACTAGGAATATTCATATTTTACCTGTCGTGCAGTAGTAGAGTCACAACCACTTGTGAAATATAAATTAATGTCAGAGCGAACTTAAACGAACGAATCATCTATGAGTGAGTGACCAGCGTTGTGCGTGTTTGTCTGCGTTTATATTATTCCGTATTAAGTTGCATTTGATAGCTTTTCTACTGTCTTTTTAGGAATCTGTAGCCAACTGAGAAAATAGAATCCTTATAATTCATTTAGTTCGTCTGTCTGTCCGTCTGTAACAGCCATTTTTCTCGGAGACTATTGTTACTGCACATATGACATTTGGAAGGTGGGTGTAATCTAGAACCGCTACACAATGGTGTAGTAAAATAAGTAAAATAACTAATTGTTTTGGGGTAAGTCGCCATGTCTACATGCACACAAAAAAAAAAAGTATTCTGTTATCAAGAAATTATAGTCTTCAATATATGCAAATACCGCATATTTTGGGATCAATGCAATTTGTATTGATATAAGAATTGTTTTTTTTTTTTTGTTGGGTACACAAAAGAAAAAGAATTCTTAAATCAATCCAAATTGCATTGGTCCAAGAATATGCAGTATTTGTGAATATATAGAAGACTGTATTTTCTTGATAACAGAATTCTTTTTTTTTCTGTGTAACTAAGGACTGAAAAAATTCTAGTCTACATTACATATCCCATAGAGATCTTAAAAATTCATATAGATATTTCAAAATGTCTTACATATATAAATCAATAAGTGTTGAATTCAGCGCTTCTAAAGTCTTCTAAAATAAAATTTACACACGTTTAACTTTTCAACTATGGGGTGGAAAATCCTGAAAAAAATTTAAGAGAGTTAAACTTAAAAAGTCCATCAATGAAAATGGCTTTGAATAAGACTGTTGAGTATGTTTGAGATATTTGTGTTCAAACTAATTATTTGAATTTTAACCGTGAACGGTAATCCCGACTACGGAACCCTTCACTGTACGTGGTCCTACATGCACTTGGCCGCTTTTTTACGTGTCCTTGGACATAGCATCTACCACTGATATCGATCTGAACATCGTTCATCATCTCAATTAACACTATATTATCTATATTTCAATTTTAATATAAATTCATGGGTTATATACTCTAATTTATGTTATTTTATTGGAGCTAGACCTAGTCGGTCTTGGCAGGCGCCATACCACGCACGATTGCGGTTAGCGTTAACTGTCCGGAACTAATTCACTAACATCACCAAAAGAACCGCTTCTTTTTATCATTACGTCTGTGAACACATATTTTCGACTCGGGGTTGTTTTTTGGGTACTAGAGAACCGAACCCTTCCGTACACTTGCAATGTGTACATCCGTCCATCCGTACGACGTTTCTGATATATGAGTTGAGTTAAAAGAACACATGCCGCTATCATTTAGGATCGGAGCAAAAACTGTTGATTTTTTCGTGAATGTATACACTTTGATACTATATTTACATTTCTTTTGTCGAATTAAATTTTTCATTAAAATACCAATCATTAAATAAATTAAAATATTTATAGAATTACAGGAACTTTCATTAAGCTAATAGGAAATAACTATGCTTTTCTTTTGATATAATCGGGATTATGAATGATTAATGTTATACACGGTACAGTATTTCTTTTTGTGTTAATAATACTTTACCTAAGTTTTTGAAAATTTATTGTAAACAAAAAAAAAATGTTTGTTGTTAACCCAGGTACTACGCATTAACCCATTTGGGTTAGGTCCAAGGTCACGAGCAAGTTGATCGACAGAGACAATTGATTGATAATGATTGATTCCAAGTTAATAGGTTAAAATAAATGGATTCGGTCGTGGGTCCACCTCAGCGTGATCCTGTAGCAGTTAAATAAAAACAAAAAAAAATCAATTCTAATTGCAACAAATATCAGTGAAAAGTAATACATATATTTACGAGTATTTTGAGTAGTAAGAGGTACTTTGATTTTTCATATAATAATAATAGTAATAACGTATACATCACAACAACGTCTAGGCCCCAAACTAAGCATTAGCTTGTGTTTTGGGTACCAAGCGAAGACACACACACATATAACAACCAAGACCCGGTACCAGTATCGATATTCATCATATAAATACCGACCCGACCTGGGATTCGAACCCGGGACCTCCAGCTTCGTAGGCAGGGTCGCTACCCACTAGGCTAAGTGGTCGTCATATTTTAGTAACATTAGTAGTAATTAAACACATGAACAAAGCTTTTAAAATAATGATAATGCATAGTTGTGGTTTGATTGCGTTTTGCTTAACAAAATATGCTTTGAATACTTTTATAGTGAGAGCAACAGCTGATAATTTACATGTTTAATCCCTTTGCCAACGAAATCACACACGCGAAGCCGTACGCAACTGCTAGTTTATAACAAAGTATTGACTGACGTTTTGGTGCTCAATTCCCCGTAGCTCGCGTGTGGCACCGACTTACCGCCCAATTGACGACTCATTTTATTTTCGCTTCACGCCACATCTTTCTCTCGACAGTCGTCGCTTAGGTAGGTACATGGCCGTTTCTTTAATTGCTCCTTTTTTCTTCTCTTTTCTTGAATTCCGTAGACATTTTAAGTGCTACTACACAGGTGTACATCTGAGATTACGATCTATTTGTTAGAGGTAATGTGAAATCATATGTAAATTTAAAATATTATGAACTTTCTAAAAATATTTTTTTTGTATTTACGTATAATAATTCTTTACTTGCTGTAGTGGAAAAATATAACAAAAATATTTTATTTAATATGTTATCAGCACACACATCTACGACGGCATTATAAATAAATAATTCTTTTATAAATATTTTCTTTGCAGTATTAATTTAAAAAATAACTTTAAAAAGTTCACTATTTATAGTTCAATTTTATCCACAAAGTTAATTAGTGAAAATACACTGTGAAATTGTTAATTACTGAAAAATTGTTATTGAGTACCTATTATAAACGTTTAGGTACATATTGATGAGTAGGAAAATAATAAGAACAAAAGGCGGTAATAACCCGATCGGTTTCAATAGAGCAATTACGGTGTTGTTTTTGCCCACTAATGGGTGTATAGCGTTTTTGTCGCATAATCATCAACTAACTTGGCGTTTGTCGTACGCTCACCTGTCCCGTGCTACGATTTATCTTGATACTTATCTCGAGATTTATAGCGTTTAAATGTTCATTTGATATTTTCGGGTGAAGCGAAATAGTTTACTAATTGTCTGAAGGCTGTGATTATTTTAATTGGTGACTGAATATATACAAGAAAATAAATAAAAAAGATAACAAAATATAATAAAATGTAAACATATTTTTTTGTCACAATACTTTTTGTTTACTTTAATGAAGTAACATAGCAACAGATACACTTAAAACTGCAGAGTAAATGATATATTATATATTTTAAATTTTTTTTAAAAGAATTTTACAGACAGCCTTATAATTACAAATTACAGTAGGTATTCTGAAAAGCAAAGTTTGCTAAGCAAATGTTTCTTGTAGTATTTTTTAATACTATGAATATTTTGTAGGTTTACTACATTAACTTCATTATTAATAATTTTTTATTTTATGTAACTTCGTATCTATTGTTACTTTTATTAAATCGATTATAATACGATATATTTTATTAATTATCTACCTATTAGCGTTTTGCAAGTCTGAAAAATATTTATTTTAAAATTATATTTTCCATGAATACTTTGCACTGTTATTTTCCCATTTGAGTGGTTTTATGGTCGCGTTTGTGTTTGAAGCAGATGTGCACAGATAGTGTAATAACTCGTTGCAACTCCCTGATAGTAGATCTAGAAACGTAACGCAATTATTCGCACGCATTACACTATCCGGTAACTTTTTTACGGATTTAATATCATGTACGTATTTCATTGCGTCTTTACTATGAAATTTTTTTATTATATATTAGAACAAGAAGCGATGGAAAACGTAATGTGTATATTATATGTATATCTTTGAAGGTTTCGTAACTGCAGCTTTCAGATACGCGCTACAAATGCAGCGTTATTAACAGTTTCATATAACTGTTGCCTTTATAGGAAATACGTTTATGTGGAATTTTTATAATTTTTTTTTATTACGTTTCATTATATTGTTTTTTTTTTCGTATCTCTGTTGAGAACGAAAATGGTACACAAAGTATTTGTAACAAAGTACATTGAAATCAAGATTTTTCTAAATTATTTTATTCATAATTTTAAACAATACCGTCCACTCCTACTCTAGTTAGAAGAAGCAAAATGGTAAGTTTCAGTTCGAGTTTCAGAGCGCGAGGTTCGTGCGCGCCGGTCTTCAACCCCGCAAAATTGCGCAATGTCACATCTATACTGTGAAGTGGCATTTATGACTCTATTAAAACCAAACGCTGCTGTCAAATTTATTAATTCTGTGATTGAAACAAAGCACGAAGCAGTCACTGTTTTACTGTTTTGAAAGGAATTCGGGATCGTTTACAAAAAATATTTTTGAACAAATTGCAAACTTGAGTAGTAAACTTGGAAAATCTCATACTCGTAGCTCGTAATCGCGTGCTTTTGAAACGTTTGCGTGTTCCAACGATTATGTCCCTTTATACCTTCAACCCTTTGATATGCCCTTCTATGCGAAATGATAAAACGTATGCATGCTATTTACATTTATAGCTTTTTGTAACAAGTTATTCTCACCTACGTTTTTTAAATTTCTTCTATCTGAACATGCATCTTGGTGGAATCGTGTTATTAAAAAAAACCGTGTGTGTTGATACTTATATACTATATTGTTAAAGTATCGATAAACCACATCAAATATAAATAATAGTTTAAATAAACAATACTTAAAACCAATCACAGTAATAACAATAATGAATTTTTTGACATTTTAAACTAATTTGTGAATATTTCTCTAATTGCTATTGTTGTTTTGTTGTATCAATTTATTTTTAAATGATTTTTAATAATATTATCATTAGTAGACACCTAATTTTAAGCATAATATGTATAGCGGTATGTAGAAATATTTGGAATTGTGGACCTGACTATTTTAAAAGGTCTCACATTCCTTTTGTTTAATTTATATTGTTGTGCCCAATCCGGGCTCATGTTAGAACTATGGACTGAAGATATTATGTTTGTACATGAATACAATAAATAAATAAAATAAAAAATAAAATAGTAATTAACCGATAGCAGATAATTTTTTTAATAGACAGTCTATTATTAATATTAATAACTTGATAGGAAAATAACAATAATAATAATAAAAAAATCATAAGAAACTAATTTCATGGTGTGTGAAAACAGACTCACTCTGATCTGCGGCAATAGAATTATAAGTAACTAAATCAATTAATGATTAATTCGTTAAGTTTTAGTTAATTAGAAATTTTTCGCGATATGCATGTTTCGTCTCATATTTAATACCGAAGTGAAAGAAAAAAAAAACTTAATTAAAGATAAGGGGCCGTTCAAGTATTACGTAAACAGATTTTTGCTATTATTTACCCACCCCTCCCCCTCATCAGCAAAAGTAAGCAAAGCTCTTACCCTTCCCCCCTATACTTACGTAAAAATTGTTACAATTCACTGATTCATGAGCAGTAGTTATAAGTCTAGAAATAAGGAATAGGTTTGGAATAGAAGACTGTAAGGCACATAATATTCATTTTAATAAACTTTACTGACACATTTTTCAACATAGAGTAAGTTACAAATATTATGATTTTAAGTAGGTAATATTAGGAACAAAACAAACTTCTTTTAAATTTTTGGTGTTAAATATTAATTCTAACTAACAGTCTTTAGTCCGTGACACCCGAATCTATGATTCTAAGTTTTCGATGACATTGGATGTTTGCTAATTAATATTGTGTGTCTGCTCACTTTAATCCGATTTTGGAATGTCTAATGTTTTAATTCTAGTTCTAGGTAAATAATTAATGCTGACGTAATCACCATCTAGATCCCCCCCACCCCCCATGTCATCAAAAATAAGCAAAGCACTTGAACTTGAACGGCCCCTAAATAGCTAATAGTTTGCAAATAGTTTTCCTCTGAATTCCACGTTTTTGCCGAACTCATAAAATATAAGTTGATCGAAATTTAGGGAAACTAGGAATTTTTAATATACGTATTCTTTCATTTCACTTCACTTTATTTTATATCACTTTGTATTTAATTTTAACTCGTATGTAATATGTATTGGTAACGTTTGCAATAATAAATAATACCGAAATGTCTAGTAATCGAATAATTCATCAAAGTTCTTTTACTGTTCACATGCATTCCAAATTTCTGATTTATCAAACACATTCTTATCTTCTGTTGCAACATTCTTCGTCAATCACTTGTAAAATCACAAACTTAGCAACGGCATGCAGATGTCGCGTGTTATGTACATATCACTTTACCTACGGAATACTTACATATACCCACGGAAATAATTGCACTTTGGATGGAAACCTATTGGAATTGTTAAATACTTGGAATTGTTTGGTTCTTTGGTTTGGTTCTATGATATCATAGGCTATGTGAGTTTTGCAACTGTAAATACTGTCACATTTTTGACTACAGTGTTTCATCACTACATAGTATAAAACAAAGTCGCTTTCTCTGTCCCTATGTCCCTTTGTATACTTAAATCTTTGAAACTACGCAACGGATTTTGATGCGGTTTTCTTTAATAGATAGAGTGATTAAAGAGGAAAGTTTATATGTATAATAACATCCATTAAATAGTGGAGAAGTACTGTTATTTTTGAGGTTTCTAATGTGATGTCGTAAATAATTACATTTTTTCCGCTTACATTGCAAACGCAGGCTGAACCCTACGAGTTTTATCAAAATAATGTACTAAGTATTGTACACATTGAAAAGGTCTACAGAAAAGTCCATGATGGTATATGTCTCTTATGGATAACCCACAATAACTTTTTTTGTCATTTACTTTTTACGACAAATAATGGCTAATTTTCGAAGCGATTTTGATTTCGAAGAATTTAGATATTCCATAGATAGCAGGAAATCTTCATGGTATAGGGAAAGGGGGATTGTTTTACTCCAAATTTAACGCGTGCGGGCCACGGGCAGTAATGAATAAATCAAAACTACTGAATCGATTTTAATCACATAGGCTATATATTTTATACCCGTGCGAAGCCGGAGCGGGCCGCTATGTTTTTATATACAACGTTCACAGTTTTTCTGTAGAGTATTTAGTATCAGCATTGCACCCGTGCGAAGCCGGGGCGGGTCGCTAGTTGTAAATAAATTAATGTTTGTTAAATACAAATAATTGTAAAAATTCAATCTTATTTTATTATTAAGACATAATTCCTAAAGACATTACTTTAAACCTCATCAATTTGTTACTTATACAGCGTTTAGTGTAATAAACGCACAACCTGAAAGTAGTTTGTTAAGAATAGGCTACTGAATCGATTTTAGCTTTCTTTGATACACGTAAATGGGTAATTATTTATCCTAGAATTAATTTAATCAAATTAACTACAGTCACTCATTCTTTGAACTGTTCTAATTAACAAAAATGAAACGAATATAAGTCATATAAAAATTCATATAAAAATCACATAAAAATTAAAAATTATTATATATACATAATAATAACGGAATAATTTAGACTGAATAATAATCATAACTGAATATTCTAATTAGAATATTTGGGAGTTATTCCTGGTACACCTCGTGTAAACTTGGGGCAGAGGGAGGTCGTGGCAGCCTCGACGAGCTCATGTGCGCGGTTTAAAGTGACGCGGTCTCAGTCAACTGCGACCCAAATAAACGAGGCATCTTGGGGCGAGGCACGCAGTAGCTACTTATACGTACATTGCTACGGCGGATTACATCACAGTATATCATTTAATTAAGGCTCGGGTCTCGTAAACATAGAAGGAGAGACCATGAGTAGCCCGTGGTACTACCAAGGTTGTACTACCCTTCAACCAACCAACTGGTCCACGGTGTATGTTTTTGCCCTTCGTACTACTATAACTAGTTGTAGGTACAGTGGGAGATTTTTTACTTGTTCGTGGTACTGGGCCTACCCTAGGTAGTACTACCAACCTAGCAATAATTTAAATCATAATCACCACCATAATCATTACCACTATCGTCATTATCGCTATCATGTTTTTTTTTTCATTTTGTCCTTGGTACTACGTACTAACTACTACTAACTAACGAACCTAGTTGAGGTTTTATATCTTCATCAGTTTGGTTAGTTTAGATTCGATAAGTTATGTTAAGATTTATTTTAACATCATTATGGTGACATCATCATCACAGGTTAAGTTACGTAGTTTATCATCATCATCATCAAGTTAGGTAAAAATATATTAAGGAAAGTTAGGTTGGGTTTTTTTCTTCATCATCTACAGCTAATTTAGGTGTTTTAACGTTGTATATGTTTAACAAAAGTATATATTTCGCCATAAACTTGTTCATTATGGTATGTCTTTTTGAACCAACAACGTATTTATAACTTTCATTTATTTTATTTTTTATTATATATATAATGAAAATAAATAAATTTCATTTAATTTCATTTGAAAGATTTCAGATGAAACTGAAAAATATATTTTAAGCCGCAGATATTCGTACCTACACAGGAAATAGGCGCCTGAACACGTCCAAAAACTGACAACGAAAAGATTGCATTGCGATAGTCTAGGCGTGATACACATTAAGGCACGTCCACACTTGAGGAAAATTACTATAGCTTAAGCTTCTACGCGGCTTAAAAAGAACTTTTTTTAAGTAAACATTTTAAGTCTTAAATGCTTTAAAAAATGTCTTAAAAAATATGTGCCCTATTTCAGGAACTATAGCAATAGCTTTTCTAATAAAATAGGTTAGGTTAGATAGGTATGCCCGTATATGGCGCAACACTTAGTGCATCGCCCGCACTGACAGCAGTACAGCGCTGTTAATTAACTAGACAAATGGGGAGTAATCAAGCTATACACTATGGGTAAATACATACTGGCTATACGTCTCGTCCGTTTGTGTATGAAATTCATAGACTATAAATCCGAAATACAGACCTATATCCGTAGGTATATATACCCTTCGATTATTTTTTAGCTATCGATTTTTTTATTTCAACAAAATCTCTAGGAAAAATTCGGAATATTTTACAATAAAGTCACAACTTGATTTAGGTTCCTAAAACTTCACTGATCGTTTGAAAATTCGAAAGCTTAATATTTTATAAATGAATTCGTTTATCGAAAAAGTGTTTACAACAACAACCAATATTTTTAACATACCTGTTCAATGATATCTTATCGATGGAGTATGTCCTAATAAAATCCACCTTCAACTTATAGTATGTTGGAAATGTACCTAAAAGTAATGTAATAATTAGGAATGAATACCATTTTATAGGATCTTGGAGAGGTGCCTAAATATAATGTGATAACTAAGAACGAATACCACTGAGTTTTCATTTATAAATACGAAAATTCAGAAACCATGAATAGAATCGTATGAAAATGCGATGTCTAATCAACTGGTGAGTATTCTGGAGAAGAAGGCTATCGTAGCGTTTGCACGTACGTAATATTTCGTGCGCATTTCAAATTAATTAAATAATAATATTTGAGATATCTCACACAGGACCATCTAACACATACTAAGCAAAACTAGTATTAGTAGTAGGTACCTACTAGCCAACTGATAGACATATATAAATATTTTTTTTAAAATATTTACAAATTTTGGATTCTCAGAATTAAAGTAATTACCTTTTAGTATTTCAACACTTGACTAAAAACTTTCTGATATATTAAAGTACTCGGAAGTATTTAGGGAGCAAATGTCATTTACAAGCGCCGTATTGACCTAATTCCTGCGATTGCAACAGAAGCCATGGACGCTAAATCTCTCGGCATCTGCACTAGTGTTTAATGCATTTTATATTGGCGCAATTGGCTTTGCCGCCGGCGGCGAATGCGTCTCGTGTGGGCCGACTTCGCGAGAATAAGGGAATTACGGCACTGACCCTTAATTGACGTATAATGAGCCAACGAACATCGTTTTGACTTGCTACATGAAAAAAAGTGTAGGCACGTAACCAAAGAAAAATTGTAACACTAAAACAAATCGGCATATTAATTTTCATCGCTATAGTTTCTTTGGTAGTTTTTTAATTTAATTTAATTAATTGGGAGTTAATTCACATTTCAAGATTTTTTAAAAGTTTCTTACTAAGCTAGAATGTACCAAATGCAAATTAAAGTAAATATAAAGACCAACTGTATTTTATTATGGTACCAATCGATAGAACAAATCAAACGTTTATATAAATATTGTGTCTCAAATCAAAGGAGGATCATGAAATGTAAAGTGCAATAAACACGTAATAAATAATTTTATGAAAAAGTCGTAGGTAGGTACCTAAGTACTTTTTATGTTTGTTAAAGGTAAATTTACTAAACTAAGTCTTTGACAATGAGATCTGTTTTTTGCAGGGCAAAGACTTATTATAAAATAAATGAACTTTGAATTTTTATAAATATTTTTTATTTGTCTGTTTAATATCAAGTCGTTTTTAAATTTATTTCATATAAACGTTAGCTGACAGTTAATTTGGTTGTTGACCAAAGTATTCTTCAAAATTGTTGAAATTCTAGACATTGTCACATCAGAAGAGAAGCAAGTGGTAGAGAATTCAGGGTTGTGACATAAATGAAGACTTAAAAGGACTTACGTTTGATCAGTCATTATTAATGATTTTAACACAGATTTGTTTCCATTTCAATGTTTTTGAAGTAAAACTTCTTTAGGCGCGACTAGGGAGTAACTTAGATTTTTTTTTCTGACGGAAGTAACGCTTATTCTGAAGGAAGTGACGCTTACTATAGTTTGTGTAGTTTCCGCTATTTAAAAATAATAATTTGGATTGGTCGTAAGTATATGTCATATACTCCACGCTTCTTGACTTATACGCCAGCTAGTGGCAAATATCATAATCAATTAGGATTATTTATTTCCAAATTTTCAAACGGATCAATTGTGAATAGCAAAGTGAATAAAAATTCAACAGTTTTAAAAAAATTACTTTAAATTACAAAGTTTTTTAAAAATCTCTAACAGCCAAACCCAATTACCTATCTATCGACGGTCTAACCATACTAGGGTAAGAAATTCTGTCCATTGTATAGTTTTGTCGTCTCAATAACCTATCGACGGATAGACATATCTACCGTCGCACGCCATCTATCGACGGGAGGCCCCGGGAGGGTCGATAGCTTACCAGAGTTAGATTTTTGTATGAAAATGACATTTCGTGCGTCCCAATATACTTCTGACAGCTGTTGAAGGATAGAATTTATTACTGAGGATAAAGATGTGGCCTATCTGTCAAATGTGATGGTTTACCTATCGATCGTCTGCTTTCATCAAATAAAAATTCGCTAAATCACTTTTATCCTAATATTTTGAAACCAATATCTATTTAATTTAGTTGTAATTTAGTGTGAAAATGTCTACGTCCAGTGAAAACGATTCTGATTTCGAACCTTTACAAGAATTGTCAGACTGGGATAGTAGCGAAGAATCATCTCATATTTGTTATTATAAAACGTACAAAAAAAACTTCAAAGTTTTACTTCAATCACGCGTAAAGGTTACACGCACACGCTTTTTTTATGTATAAAAGAGAAGCTTGAAAGTAAAACTGGGTTTGTGGATTCACTTTACATTTACTAATCGTTCTTATGATAATACCATTTGACCATTTTAGTTGATGTTGATCAAGATGAAATTGTAGAATGTAATTATTATTTTGATTCTTTGACCGTAAAAATTTCAGTGAATGACTAAAAAAAACTTAAGCCTTTTTCTTTGTCTCTGCTTTTATGTCACAAAACCCTGAGATAACCTTCTTCTCTTCTAACGTAACATCTGCTCAAACTTGTAAAGTTATATAAATTGACTATAAAATTTGAAGAGTTCAAATTCGCCTAATTACGTATAATCATAAGTTTAATCATTACCTACAAAGCACTTGCAATTTTGAAAAGAAGAATTAATCCAGGAACGATTCAGTTATTTCCGGACTTGGAGGTGGCATTTCAATATCGCATTGAATCGTGATAAAATGAAAGAAAAATATTTGAATAAATATTGAAATCGCGCGTTGAGAACCAGATGCCGCCGACAAGTTCTCAGGAAGGCGATGAATAACTCATTGTAAGAGTCGGTCGCGTCTGACGATCTTTTCTTGGAATACCGAGCTGCACGCACCAACTTTGCCACGCGGATAACCTTTACGCTCTGACCTCTGCGTAGCTTAGAGAAAATCATATGATTCTATTCTACGCATAGTCTACAAGCATTGGGAATATGCTCTATTTAAATTTTAATTTACTTATCAGAATCGTGTTCTTATCAAGGTCGATGTCACCAAAATTATTGTTATGTGAATTGTGTTTCTGTCCGCCATTTTCGTGACGTTAATTTTCGAATTTCGCTCGATCATACATTAGGTCATTTTGGTTATGCTTTAGTCTGACTAAAAATTTTCAATGCAAATACACAATCCTCGACTTTGTAGGTGACCTAGTGACACAGTAATTCTACACGAGGCTGTAAGGGCAGCTACCTTGACAGCTAGTCAAGAGTTTCCAACATTTATTTAGGCATTTTTAATGTCTAAAAATTCTGGCTATTTCTAACATTTTTAGCGTTCTGGCCACAGTTGGTTTCAGAGTCTTTTGATAAAAAGGAGAAACTGGATCGATCGACGTAATAAAAAAAATTAGAATTTGTCTTTTTTCTTGGTGACTGTACCATTTTTGCAAAATCTGTGATTGTAGATAGGTTCTAGTACCTAGTCACAGTTTGTCCCATGGTGAACCTTCTCTTGCCACACGAGCTCCACCAGAAAGCTCGTTATTTTGCCAATGGCCTTTAATTCCAAAATTGCTTTGAATCATATTTTAATTTAACCTTATAAAATTGCATCCTACAAACTTCGAAAGTGAGTGAGTCGCACGTGTTTTTAATATTAGTCGGTCATTTCATTCGATGTATTAATTAGGATGCAACTCTCGTACTTGACGCACGTCGGCGTCTCAAACAGCTGCATATTTTTTGCATATTGCTATTTGGCCTGCACTTTATAGCCGCGGTATTCTTTGTGCCCTCGTTAATATGTCAAAGGAGCTTTTGTCGATTTTTTATATCTTGTCAAAGTCATAAAGTAAACAATTATGAATTACACATCGTTATGTTACTATTACATCTTGTAATAATTGATGGCGTCTGTTATTTCAATTAATACATCATATTAGTTCACGTGTATATTGATAATTTTAATGGAAATATATAGATATTTTATTCGAGTATCGGTTGAGAGGATTGTGTACTAGCCAATTTCCATACAAATGGCGATAACAGTTGCACTTGTTAAATATCGATAAACGTTAATCGTTTGCCGTTAAAAATTGTTTTATTTTGCATGACATGTTCATCATACAACTATAAGCATTTCCACAACATTTCAATAATAAAACAATTTCGACAAAACCAACACGCGCATTTTTTTATATTTTTTTTATTGTTATGTATCAAAATATTTAACCAAATAAAAACTGTTGAACTTAGTTTTTTCTGATCCGACTGCCATATAATTTTTTTGAGGCCATCGGTTAAGGTTTAATAAAGTGCATTCATTAATACCGTTTGTCTGCAAGTTTGCTTGTACAGAAGTCCGTACTCACTTTTTTTAAACTTAATAATAAATTAGGCAAGAGCCAAGTCAATTCAAATTGCAACAAACGACAAAATACTTACTAGGCTGTAACAAAACACTTTTGGCGCTGTAACAAAAGGTTATGACATGGACGATATTTGTAATAGATTGTGTATAGATTTTAGCTTCCTGTACTCCTTCTCCATATAAACTTTTACCATGCCAAATCTCACACTCTGCAAAAGAAAGAAAAAGGTGTTGAACTGCTTTGTCTTTACATATTGATATATAGAAAGAAGATAAACAAAAGGTCCTTAATTTACATAATAAATAATATTTAATAATTTATTAAATTAAAAAAAATATAAATTAGTTTTGTTAAAATTTATTCAAATGAAAATATATCTAGCTAAACTCAATTTCATTGCTGTGAAAATATGAAGATACCGTACACTGCAATGCATACACCACTTGCATTTTTCAAATCAGAAAAATCCAAGGTTATGTATTAAATAAATCAACAAAGTATGCTTCGTAGAACCACAGAATTTAAAAAAAACCTTTTTATTCCCTAATAAAAGAATATTTCTATTGTCGCAGGTAAACCGGCCACTGACAATGAAGAAAGAAGGTATCCAAACACGGAACCGGAAACTTAGTAGCAAAAGCAAGAAGAAGAAAGGAGGGATGGGCATGGGCGGGGGAGGGGCATGCGCTTTAGCGTTAGGAGGAGTCATGGGTGACATGATCAAACCTCTAGGGGACGCCACCAAAGGTTTCGGCGGTTCCGCTTTCCCTTCTGCCATGGATTTTGGTGAGTTATTTCAAGTGTTTTCAAAATATCGTAATACCAAATTCCAAAACATTTTAGTATGATATTAGTCCATCCGCATAATTGTAAAGAAATCAAAATCTATAATTTTTACTGTAAAGCTTATAGTATATACTGTAGACTTTCCATTCGAATTTTTAAATTAACAATAAAAATTTAAATATACTTAAGTATCCACCTTAGTTCCGTTTTGGAAATTCAAGAAGGAGAAAAGCTGACAAAAATTCCTGCTTACTTTTTTTAAAGTTTATTGTTAAAACTATTACCATTAAAACTACTATAAAGTATCAATATTACAAAAAATACTCACACTTTTTTTTATGAGCAAGGCTTCAAAAGATTTCTGAAATCGACGATAACTGCTGTTTTTGAGTTTATCGTAATAGAATTAATTTGATACACAAAAATCGGTGAATCGATTTTAGTTGAAACTTTCGCATTAAGATGAAATGATCAATAATATATGGTATTTATCATCGCTGATATTTTTACAAGCAGAACAGTATGAAGAAAAGCGTATATCTATCAAATCCACACATTCTGATCGCTTACTTATTCATTTACTTCAGTGTTATTCATTCATTTTAATGCGCTTGTACCTTGTTTGTCCAATGCATCAATTTTGACAACCGCTTAGCCTAGTGGGTAGCGACCCTGCCTACGAAGCTGGAGGTCCCGGGTTCGAATCCCAGGTCGGGTCAGTATTTACATATATGTTGAATATTGATACTGGTACCGGGTCTTGGTTGTTATAAGTATGTGGTGTCATCGCTGGGTACCCAAAACACAAGCTAATGCTTAGTTTGGGGCCTAGACGTTGTTGTGATATACGTTATACGTTATCACGTTATATGTTTCGAGATTCGATCGTTCTATTGTTTTTCAGAGAAAGTGTCGATTCGTCGATGTAGAAAACGTGATTCAACAATATTATTGTTTGTACAGGCCAGCATCAAGTGGGCCTAGTGCATCCAGCGGCCGCGGCGCACATGTCGCATTGGTACGGCGCGCCACACCAAGGTTTCGCACCACCTCCTGCATCACATAACCCTTATCACCACCACCACCTCGCGCAGCTCAATTCTATGGTGAGTACTTAGTTTATGGCATTGACATTAATGACATCAATCACCCTCTTGACAGAAATCAATAAAACAGAAATGACAGAGTGGCCGTTCTTGGGCGTCACGTCTGTATATACATACGTATGAGAAAATTGCCTGATCATTCTACCCCATTCGTCTTTCATGGCCGCCGTCTTCGTACACATATAGGACATTGACATCAGTCTTTATTTGATCTGTCCGCTTCATTGGTAACCTTCCACTCGCTCTAATAACTTCAGTTTTACTTTGTACAACAAGGCCTTCTATTAACAGCTCATTCCGATGAGATACGTGACCGAAGAAGCTGAGAATACGGCCTTGTACTATGGAAGGCAGACGCTGTTCGATGCCGAGTTCTTGGACTATAGAGACCTTCGTGCTGAAGTCTGTCCAGGATACTCCAGGCATTCTTCTCCAGCACCACATCTGCAAGGTGTTTATTTTATTTTCCTCGCTTTCTCGTAGCAACTATGTTGCTGCGGCGTAGAGAAATGTGGGGAACATGAGCGATCAAATGAGCCGAGTTTTTATTGCCTTGGTAATTTTGCAGTTCCTCCATATATTTTTGAGTTTGTACATGGCATACCTAGTGATGCTCATACGGTATTTCTCCTCTTCTACGCAACGTAGACTAGACTATCTTGCAGTTGGCAATATGAGTAATTTCTGGCGAGTTGTCGTTGGCACAGTCCACAATCACGATCTCGGTTCTGCTGCGATTAATCTTCAAGCCAAAGTCGAGAGACTTACGCTTTCCATCTTCCGAAGTTGTTCCTCCATGCGGCAGACTTAAGGTATCTTTACTAATTCCTGTACTCAAGGGAACCTGACTCATCAAATCCCCAACACTCTGTGTTTCATGACGAATACTTACCTATTGGGCCTAGGCGGTTAATCAAATATTTCATTGGAAATAACCAAAACTATGATTCATAATTTTTAAACTTTTGTTGTAAATAATTAATCTTTTTTTTTGCAGACTGGCTGGAGGAGTGAGTACACGTGATAAGTCAATTGGGATGAAGTAAGTGATATCTATCAACACAAAGCGAACGAGCTCGGATGTAGAGCATTAGTAAATACAAATTTCGACTAATTTATACAATACGTATCACGATGATACAATACAGTACGTACTGATGAACGCGTAGTAAAGTCTTCGAGCAAAAACTACAGGAGCAAATTTTACTCTATGTCCTAATATTTGTACTATATTGCTTCGATAACTTTATCTACCCGATCGAATGGTGCGTAGTTCAATCGCTGTGATTTTATTTAAACAAATCATTCATCAATAGTTGTTTAATAACATAGGACATTGCACTTCAAGACTGTTGAAATAGAATTGAATTTTATATATTTGCATGATTTTTGTATTAATTGACTGAACACAAAATTTACAGTTTTAATATCGGTTTGCCTATCAATAATGATTGTCTGCTTTTATTTAATGATAATAATATTAATAAATGGAATATATACAGTTTTTGGATTTCACACATTAATACCAATGAATCGAAAACTAGATGTAATATCGCCGCAAATGTTTCCTACATATATAATTTACTTAAAATACGAACGAAGTACTAGAGAAATTGTACAGTATTATATTAGTAGATGCTAAGGTCGATTAGATGATTTAAAATAAGCACAATGCAGATAGATAACCGACCAGTGATGTGACTTTATCCAAAATGGATGGATATGATTTACAAATACGCAGATGTGACTACGCAACATAATGCACTTCATTACGGATGCTCGTACAAGTATTAAAATAGATTACGAATGTCAGGTGTAGATGGCATGCATTTTGAAAAGCAGTCATATGCATCTATAGGAACCTGAGCATCAGTTAATTTATTTCATTCCTACGATATTTATTAAGCAATAATTACGTGTACGAAAACCGCGAAAGGTGGTTTGCAAACCTTTGCCGTGATTTAATGTAGTAATTTCAATTTCAAAATATTTTTTTATTATATTGTTGCCTACAAAATACAATGGTTTTGGGGTTAGATAGAAAAAATTAATGCTAATATATTTTTTTTTATATTAAAGTTTTATTATTAAGTCCGCATTCATGGGCGTGAAAAGCATTTGCCCATTTTGTATAAACTCACACTACTGGTCAATTATTTGTATCGTGATATAAGTGACGATATGAGAAAAATGTGTATTTTGTACATATCCTTAAGTTATGTTTCGTGTATAAATTTTATATTATCCTATTTAATTTGTGAGATCGACCCGATATATAGGAATTGTGATGTGTTCAGAGTATCGAGGGTGGTTAGATTTCGTTTTGTAAAAAGTTTTTTTTTTATTAGAGTAGCGAATTACGAAATGCAATAGTAATTTATGTAATAGAATAATTCGTGCGTTTTGTAAATATATAGGACGTTCCGAGAGTTATAGTTGCTTTATCCAGAACTTATACAAGATATAATGATTTTAAAAAAAATTACATGTAACATGAGGGACAGTAATTTATATTTTCATTACA